>JAVIAB010000125.1:63658418-64858418 GCA_032433765.1 Megaustenia siamemsis | reverse complement strand
AAAAGAGTGACCTAAATTTGCTTCTTTCTACAAAGCACACAGTCTAGAGTGTACGTGCCTTGAGATACGCATGTGCTGTTTGCAACACTTTCACTTGTTTATGTTGAAATTCTTGCTTAGTCAGTAGTTTCTTGCGCTGTTTCTGGTATTTCATTGTCCTTAAGGATTGTTACTTTAATGAGTTTAGAGGTTTTGTTACTTGCCTCAACTTCGGGCTGGAGATAAGAAAATGAGCTCTGTAGATGAGAAGAATGTGCTGAAATTTGTAAATCTAAGCTATTGAGTGGTTCTTAAGTACAAGATGAAGAATTCTGCTGCTCATTATTGACTCCTGATTCCTTAACGTTAGTCTGGCACAATTCGTGAAAGGCTAAAACAATATTTTTTTCTTTGTAATTGAAATCACAGAATGTAGAAAACAGCATCCCAGCAGTGGGACATCTACCATGTTTTTTCCCAGAGAAATTTTAGAGCCATGTGAATAATTAAAGCTAAGTTAGTGTTATTGTGTGTGTCAGACATAAATATTACTGCCTCAATTTCGAAATTTCTTACAGCTGTTTCTGGAATTCTGAGTTCCAACAGATGTGTTCTGTATTGTTCATAAGTTTCATCATCTATATTTGATATATAAGTAGTATAGGTGGCTGTGAACCCAAACCAGAAGTGCACGTGCATGCACCGAAAGACAATAGATTTGGCACCAAAACCGCACGAAACTTGCACCAAATCCGTGCAAAAGTCCGATAATCGGCTCATTATCTCGGTGGTCGTGACGGTAATCGGCTTATCTCGTGGTGTGGCGTGACGGCTTATCTCGGTGGTCGTGGTGTGCGTTGGTGCGTGACGGCTTATCTCGTGGTGATCGGCGCGTCGCTCGCTCGCCGGTTATCTCGGGGGACAGCGGTTCTAAAACTTGTGGGGATGGCGGGTCGTCGCCGGCTATCTCGCGGGTCGGATGGCGGGTCGTCGCCGGCTATCGAGGCGTGCGGGTGGGGAAAGGGGGGTGCCTTTATTGGTCGAGTGTTATTAGTATCATCATGTGTGAGGTGGGTATTAGGCAACAGGAGGCGACATATAAAAAAATGCTGACAAGCAATGACGTTGAAGGGGGGGGGGGGTAGGAAAAGGTAAATACGACTATCTCGCGTGCGTCGAGGGTGGGGGAACGGGGTTGGTCGGCACAGGGTGTGTTATTGTAGTATCATGTACCAGGTGTGATTATAGCGATTTTTTTTAGTGACACATCATCATCATGTGCCACCCTCAACAAAATCATCAACCCTTCATGTCCTATCATCATCATGTGCCACCCTCAACAGCATCAGCAAACCTTCCTATCATCATGTGCCACACTCAACACCAATCACCCCTTCCTATCATCATCATGTGCCACCCTCAACACCATCATGTGCCACCCTCAACACCCTCATCATCCCCTTCATCCCCTTCATGTCCTATCATCAAGCCACACAAAGTATCAACCACCGAAAATCTCTCTCTCTCTCTCTCTCTCTGTCTCTCTCTCTCTCTCACATATTCATGGTAAAGCAAAACAAAATTCGTTCTATATTTCGCACAGCTTTATTATTATTAATACAACAAATATACGACACATATTTGAAAATATATTACTGTCCGGTTGTTGAATGTGGGCATCCGCGGGCCCCTCGAAGCCGAAGTATCCACGGGGCGAGCAATCGATAAATGATACGGTCGTTTATGTGCTGTCTCGATGAAAAAGGCATGAGAATTCTGTTAAGTTTCGCGCCACGACACTTAAGAAGTATATAATAAACACAATATAGACCGCACGTGTTGCTAAACAAATCTTGCAACACCCGCGGGTTGTAGACGAATGGAACGTGTGAGTTTTGCTCTATAAAGTTTAAAATATCCACGTGTCTGGGAGGCAAACCGTAGGAATCGAAATACTCACATTCACCGAGTCCGTTGTAAAATAGGGCCACCCAATGCTCACCGGGTTCGTGGGCAGGGTCGGTGTTTATGACAAAGGCCGCGGTTTCTCTCTCAAACGGCGAAGTCTGTTAGAATCTGCCTTGTCTTGGACACCTCGAGCACCGAGTCCAACTCGGCGTAGACGATAACTTGTAGGGGAGTAGTTGTGGGAGCGGCAAACTTGAGTTCTATCGACAAGGGTCCGCTTGTGGCTAGCTCAAAATGGGAGCCGTCCAGTAGGCTGGACGAGAGGTCAAAACCAAATAGACAGTATCCGTCCTTGAATTCTCTATAATCAACGTTATTCCCAGCGTCTTTACCAATCAGACCCATGGCCAGATTTGTGCCGAAGAAAGCTCTCGCGTATTGATTTCGTTCAAAGTCCATAGTTAGAGGCTTTCCCGAGATACATTTCCCGTCGACCGTCAGGTTCATATAAATCAGACCAAAGTGTTGAAAATTGAACGGGTTAGCTGTGTAAACACCATTAAAAGCACTGGCCGTAATCAGACCTATCACTATACGGGTCGGTGTTTGAGACAAAAATAAATTGTCTTGACTGTGGGAGAACATCCCGCTAGCGATGGAAAATGTCTTGATGGTAACCCTCTTGATCGGGTACCGCGCATTCCCGCTTAAGAGAGCCTTTTCGTGGGCCAGAGAAATCGCGGGGTTTAGCTTAGCTTTCCTGACCACGAGCGCGGCGTAGGTGATAACACTCTTATAACCCACAGAGCTATCGTGAGCCGCGAGGCTGAACACATCCTTCGAGGGCGTAATACGCACTATTTAGTCCTTTTCAAGAACCCGAGAGACGGGAGTCAAATTATGAATCAGGGTAAACAAATGTACCCCACCTGACCTGAAGGTACCCAGGTCAGGTGGGGTACCTCCATAGAACTTGTCTTTATTTGTCAAGTGGTAGTTATATATACAGTTGTAGTGGTCTCGCTGTTCAATCTGACCACCGAAAAGCCAGACGCGAAGGAGGGAAAACTGTGGATAGCCCTACTGAGCAGCTGTTTGGGTTACATGCTACCGAATCCAAACTTGGAGAGGCGACGGTGAAACGAGTAAAAAAATGAGTTTGTATGTCACCCTGCCCAGCAATGCATCTATGGAACTTTTTAAGGATAATAACCCCGGCTACTTTTTGTTAAACTCCCTCAGACCATTGACATTTCGACGCAGTATGAGATCGCACTGGTGGAGATACAGTTTCCGCTAAATTATTTCAATGTAATAGAGGGTGATGTCTGGATTCGGTACGAATCTCTCGCTAACGACGTTATTTGCGACGCTAGATTTTATTTCAACGTGACATTGGAGCCTGGGTTATACACGAAACCCGATGCGTTCATCGGCGCGTTGAACGCGTCGATCGTAAAAGCGGAGGATGAGTCGTACAGGGGAGTGAAAGGGAAAAAAATGAGATTCATTTACGCAAAAGAGGTGAATAAAGCCATCTTGAAACTTTACGAAAAAGGAGTCAGTGTTACCATAAGCGACACTTTGAAAAACATGTTAGCCTTCCCCACGACCTCAATATCAGACACGGCTCCCGATATCTTCAGCGTGGGTGTAATGGACTTGGAAAGTGTTGCGAAGAATGTGTACGTCTACTGCGATCTCGTTTCTCCCAGACCGGTCGGCGATGTAATGGTGCCTCTCCTCAGGAGCGTGCCTGTTCTCAATAGAAATCACACTGCGGTGTTTCAGATCTACGATAAGCCTCACTACCTACCCCTGAGTAGATTTTCCTTCGATACCGTGGAAATCCTTGTAGCCAACGAACACGGAAAAACCATTCCATTCACCAGCGGGACGTCGGTGCTAACGGTACACTTTCGAGTCAAGAAGCATCTCGAGCTGGTATAATGGTGAAACACACTCCCCTTCATAGAGATGTTGAGTTATACGAAACCTTTTACAGTTGTCAGGCGGCCGATGGGATACCGTGTTTTTAGGAGGTCGAAGTCAGAGCGGTCGAGGAATCGGTAGTTTCTTCGGTGGAATCGGGAGGGCTATTTTACCCTGGTTAAAAACCGGCGGTAAGGCCTTGCTCAGAGAAGGTTTGGGGACCGGTCTGCAGGTCGCACAGGACGCATTAGCCGGGAAAAATGTCGGTGAAGCTTTCAAAGAACGAGCTAAGGAGGCCGGTCAGCGGTTGCTACACGGGGCCGTAGACCACCTTCGTGATAACAACCAATCAGGAAGTGGTTTACGTCAAAGCAGAAAGCGAGTTATGAAGTTACCTCCACCAGGAGAACCCGTTACGAAGAGGATAAAACCGAAAGCTGGACGGTTCCCCCTTCATTCGGTGCACAACAGCGGGAAGAAGACGAAGACGAGGGTGGCAAAGGATATTTTCGACTAATAATGTCCCTCATTCACCCCAAATCGTGCGAATGTCTTCACTCTGGTTTGGATTTATTTAGCGTTCCACCAACGCAGACATCTCTAGACTCTGGCCAGTTTATTGAAATTCGTCCGATCGCAGCTTTGTCGCATAGCGCACCGATAGAGTTTTTTTCATTTCTGGAAACAGCGAGGAGTATCTAGATCTTTTCAACACGTTTTTACATCTGCGGGTCAAGATCACCCTCCCGAATGGTGATAGCGTACCACCCGATGCTGAGGTAATCAACAGTTATCTTCACAGTCTATTTTCACAAGTCGACGTATCGCTAAACGACACGTTGGTTACACCGTCGGAGAATACCTATCCTTTTAGAGCAGTGTTTGAGGCCACGCTAAACTACTGGATTCACAGCCACCTATACTACTTATATATATATATATATATGTATATATATATATATATATATATATATATATATATATATATATATATATATATTTACTCTATCGAACGTGTTTTTAAAAAAAAATAGTTTTACTTAATTTCTTGTTCTTTTGATTTGTTCTAACTGCCATCAGTTTTGTCTAGCACCACGTGACTTTCTGTCACTATGACCTGCCTCTGGAGCTTCCACTCCAGTACCAGAATGAGCTGGTGATGATTGGTCTTCAACAGATAATGCACCAGCTCCAGTTGTGAACTGCGGTAATGTGTCAGATATGCGATGACCTGTAGTAGATGTCGTAATTAAAATCAATCTGAATAATTGATATGAGCTTCATGCGTTTTGTCAGTAGGAATGGTGAAATGTGTTTACTTTGAATACTTTATGAAGTGTGAACTGGTAATTTCATGGAATTTTTTAAAAAATGTATATTGAAGGTTCATGCGAACTATTAATGAGTTCAATACTTAAGTCTATTGAAATAAATATTAATTTACTGTGTGATATGTGACTGTTCGTTATTTATGACTGAAACATTAAAACAATTTTTACCACGACGGTTTTAAAGGAACTTTAAGTGAACCAAATCTACACCAATAAATGTATTCGAAGCAAATATTCAAAAAAAGCAACATAATGAATGACGATAGAAGGCATCCTTGCCTTACTTATGTTCTTATTTCAAATGAATCTGTAAACTGACCTTTGTTCACAACATTACATTTCAGTCCTTCATACATTGTTATTATCAGCTTAATAAACGTTATGGTGATTCCGTAATGACTCAGTAACTTCCAAACCATTCCTCTGTCTAAACTACCAAATGCCGAAAATCATCCGAATTACTATTTTATCTCCCAAACAAAGAAAGGTAGCTGTAGTCCCCATCATAGCAGTCTCAGCACACGCCAAAAGACATAAGGCGAAACTGCACACAACGTGAACACAGCCATCTGTTCTCCATCATACGATATCATCATTCATCGTAAACAGTCGGAATATTGAAACGCGATCAAAACAGATGAAACGCACAGCTCACAGTGTGCACAGAGCACTTAACTCAGTAGCTCCTGCAACAATCCGAACTTGGAATATGAGGAAACTGCAACAAGGAACACTTTTCAGACATAGCCTTTAATGGTTCCTGCCGTCTATCCACCATATTGACCGGAAGTTCACGTCCTCCTGAAAATGATGATCGTCATTTTTTGTTTTAATGTATAGCGTTTGATGATGCTAGGACATCCCATTGACTCCAAATCCGAACATATGAAACACAGTTAGTCGTCGGATTATCCCCTTCGCACATCAAACAACAGACTGTAAGATCTCCCTACAATGTGAATTTGTGAAATTATTAATCCCTCCTGACTAACATGAGCCTCCAGGAGTGACCCCGGTGCTGCAAAGTCATATACGAAACTCTATTCCGCCTTCACTATTAGCGTGCGGCCGTTTTAGGGATATACAATCAGTCATTGTGATGACGTAGCACACCCAACAATGGCTGCGCCCATAAAATCCCAGTTTACTCTAATAAATGCAGCCAACAACGCACGAAAAGATGATGCACAATCTCTAGAGTGAAAACTGCGATTGACTTGGCAGAGTAGTCCATATTAATAAGTTGTAACATGTAAATAATTGGCGTCAAACAATTCCAACGATGGCCTTGGAACAGCTTCTAGCCAATGCTTTTTAATAATCTATCAATCAGCTATAAAGCGTGGGCCTGTAGTTCTAAGTTTTGTTTAATTATTACATCTATACTAACAATTAAAAAAAAGTGTACAAAAATAAAATTACGAAGGTTCCTCCCCTTGGTCCCATGCGGCCATGTTCTCCACCTCGTTTTGTGGGGAAGCTGGGGGTGGGGAGACGTACCGGCGTCCTCGCAAGGAGGTGAGGGTGGTGGTTCTTGTCGTTGACTGTCATGAACCTGATCACTAATGGCTATAAATAAGCCGCCAAAAAGCAAAGTGGCCTGCTCCGCTTGTGACATGTCACATTTGTATAACACCCCCAATAACTGGTGGCGAACTCTATCCTAAAAAGCTAAGTGACATGTATGCCACAGTACATTTTTCAGCATGTCTCGACCCCTCACAGTGCAACGTTTTGAATGCGATCTCATGCTCAATCTTTAAAATCTAAAAGTTGCACACATAGAGATATTGTTAGTCCAAACTTATCTGTGAGAATTGAAGTTCTGCCGAGTCTGTTTCATTAACGGTGGGGTAGAAAAATAGGGATAGTGGTGATGAGTCGCTTGAAATGTCAACGACCTGTGATTCATGTGTAACCACCGTGGCGCCTGTTCGGTCATCGGTGGGCTGGGGAAATGGGGGTGGCGCTGAGTTACTTAAAATAGAAGTTACATCTAATGCAATACCAGTAGAGTTACCTAAAATATAATTGATCTCTGATGCAATACCAAATGAGTTATTCGTTGCCCTGCTGTCCAGGTAGGGCTGTATGTTTTCATCCACCAGTCCACCACATTATTCTGTCACTGATAAGGAAAACTGAATTTTGTGTTGTGCTACTAATAGTTTTTAAAATGTCATCATCATCATGTGCCATACCGGTTGGCGTAGGCGATCATGTCCTTCCACAATCTTCCATCTACAGTGCATCGTTTCAGTTCTGTTGTTGATTGTTTTCCACGAAATGACACCAAGCTGTCCAGTATTTTCTCTCTCTGTCGTCCTCGATATCTATTTCCTTTTATTTTGCCAATTGTAACCAAGTAACTTTCTCCTTCTCATGGTGTGCCCGAAAAATGTTGATTGTTTCTTTCTGATGTTTTTTAGGAGTTCCCTTTTTGTTTTGACCTCTTTGAGAATTTCTTCATTGGTATTTTTTAGCTGTCCAGGGAACTTTCAATATTCTTCTGAAAAATCCCATCTCTGTGGCCTCTAACAGTCTTACCATTGGTCTGTCTACTGTCCATGATTTGCTTCCATAGGTCAGGATTGGTTCTATATAGCACAGATGAACTCTCTTTCTCACTTCCATTGACATAGATTTGTTGCATAAGATAGTTTTCATTTTCCGAAATGCAATTTTGGCCTGAGCTATTTTGCTTTTTATTTCTGTGGTGCACCACAGAAATAAAAAAAAAATGTCAGTCTGAAAAAAAATAAACATGAAAAATATTCACAAACATAGAGAAAGAATGGAACCAGTGACATCATCATCCGCCTTTTACGAAAGACCAATCCTACCAAGTTACCCCACATGGGAGTGTTACAGTCAATAACAGAGAAAACAGTGAAGAATTAGCAAAGAAATCTTTATCAAGTTGTGATATTTTGGTACTTGATAATAGTCAGTTCAGATATATGAACTAATTTATATAATACTAATTTAATTAATGCTAAAGATAAAAAAGTTAATCTTGAAGCATCTTTGAATGTTAGCACAAAAAACTTCACTTTGAAACCAGTAAATTATTTTGCATAGGTTTTGTCAACATCAATAGAAAGTTTAAAGAAATGCCGTCCATCATAAAAAAAGCAGAATAAAAGTAAGAGGGAAAAAAGTAAGCGCGAAAAGAATAAACTAGAGTCTTCCCCCTTAAAGACTGCAGAAGAGTAAAACATCCCCAAAGCACATAGAGGAATCAACCAAAATCATCCTAACTTAGAAGATTTACAATTTTCTAATTATGAATCATATCCATTATATAATCCATTACATTCATCCAGGACTCTTTCATCGGAGTTTAATAAGAACCATGATAACAATTCGGCTGGAGCAAGGGCTACCTCAAGATTTAGTCCTATGGTTTATCTACTTTTTAGACTAAAGTCAAGTTCAGAAAATGTGGACGAAGACAGTGATGCTGGTGACATTGGTGGAAAGAGTGACTGGCCTTACAGGTGTTTGATCAGGAAACAGATTTTGAACAAATTAATGCATGGTGGAATGAACACTACATCACTCCTGGTTTCCTCTCTTACAACCAGCAAGATGATGCAAAAAAAGATAGAATCACCAAGGTATGTATTTGTTAATTGTTTTGTAGTCAAGGAATACATCTTTGCATGTGTGTGTGAAAAACACCCCGCCACATTTTACTGTAGGATTATATTGCTAATCAAAAAAAGTTTTGGGACATCTTGAATGTAACTGTAAATTTCTTCCTTTTTATACAACCCATGGATATTCTTTTCTGTGTGCCTAAAGTCTTGCACCATCTTAGAAAAAATGGAAGAAAGGAGACAAGCGAAGAACACTACCCAATACAATAAAATAGATAATGAGATACGCAAAATGTGCAAAAAGGCAAAAGAAGACTGGCTCAGCCAAAAATGTATAGAAATAGAAACTATGGAAAGCAAACAAGACTTAAGAGGAATGCACATAGAAATCTCTCTCTCTCTCTGCGTTCAGGACTCAATCAGAGTAAGGATTCCAGACTCTCATATGAAGTCAGCTGTCAGGCTAAGTGTGTTGATCGCCCCCACAGACAGAACATCACAATTAGAGTCTGTCAGATCCACTCTGACTGAACACCCGTTAATACGTTGCACTGTGTTCTGCGCCAGTGGCCCAGTGCATCCGATTTCAGCCAGCATTTTTTTCAGGTTTGCTTTCCTTAGCCTTTGATTGTCCCCAATCTTCCTGCAAGGCAGCAGTTGATCTTTTCTGTCGGGGGATTCTGCCCTTAGATGGTCGGCCTTCCCAGGTTTACGAGCACCATCTGCCCGAGTCACTAGAGGTGACTAACACAGACATGCGACTTGTAATATGAGGAAACTGCAACAAGGAACACATTTCATGCATAGCCTTCATTTGTTCCCGCCGCCTATCCCCATATACCGGTAAGTCACGTCCTCTTGAAAATGATGATCATCGTAGCACTTGATGATGTTAGGCCATCGTTGATGACTCCAATTCCGAACATATAGACACACAGTCAGTCGTCAATTTATTCTTGTTGCACACCAAACAGCAGACCGTAAGATTTGCGCACGGCCGGTTTAGGGAACCAATACGATGACGTAGGACACAATGTCGCCAAACTCATAATCTCGATACCTTTAGACTTATGTCTGATTACTCAGTGTAAACAGTCTACGACGAACAAAACACGAAGCAACTTCCCCAAAGAGACAAAACTGCGACTGACGAAGTAGTTTACATTAATGTGTAACGTGGAAATAACTTGCGTCAAAGAATCCCAATAACGGTCTTGAACAGCACTAATGTGACGTAAAGCACAGATCTAGTCTAGACGGAGGAATGTCTCACTCACAACACTTGATTCGTCAAAAAACGGACTGTTGTCGGCCTACGACCTCGCCTTAGCGACACAGATGTATCAAGCATATCATCATTTTGACTTTTACGCAGAAAAGTGCAATGAAGATCCGAAATTAATCAGACCTTGGGTGCATTTTCTGCAGCGATCGAGAGGACGTGGACTAGATCCGACATCTTGGAAACGGAAGTCACATAGAAATAAAGAGAATGACTAATACAAATAAAAAAAAAGAACCAGAAGGTGCAAAAATGCTAACAGACAATAAGGATATGATAGATAGATGGCAAGAATATATAACAGAACTATTTCAGAATCAAAGGGACAAGAAACCAGTTATAAAATGTACATCAGGCTATAAAATCTTAAAATCTCAGGTGGAAAAAGATATAAAAGCAATGAAAACGGGAAAAGCAGCAGGACCTAACAATATACAGATAGAGATGATGATATGCACTAGAAGATTTTGGCATTGAAGTGATTACAGACATATGCAACGACATATACCGCACAGGATACATACCAAATGAACTAAAAACATCAACTTTCATTGCATTGCCTAAAAAGAATGATGCAGTGACTTTAGAACAATAAGCCTAATGAGCCATGTTACAAAAATCTTGCTAAAAGTTATACAAGGAAGGATTCAGAATAAAATCAATACTGAATTAGATGAGCAGCAATTTGGATTTAGGAAAAATAGCGGGACAAAAGAAGTCATATTCTACATGAGAACATTAATCGAAAAATATACAGAAGTAAAGAAACTAATATATTCCTGCTTCATAGACTACACCAAAGCTTTTGATAGAGTACACCACAATCAACTTATAGAATGCTAAAAGAGATACATCAAGATGACATGGACATACGACTAATGTGTAATCTATACTGGGAGCAAACAGCAATAATAAAATATAACAAAGAGAACTCTACACCCATTGATATAAAAAGAGGAGTAAGACAGGGATGCATCATATCACCAAGCTTGCTCAATCTATACACTGAGCAATTTTTTAAAAATATCATAGAGATGCCAGGCCTACAAATTAATGGAAAGATAATCAATAACCTAAAATATATGCTGACGATACTGTATACTAGCAGAAAATCATAAAGATCTACAACAATTATTTAATGAAATAAACATGACAAGCAAAAAATATGGACTAGATATGAATATCAAAAAGACTAAAACTATGATCATAAACAAAGGGGATACACAAAACCCACAAGTTGATATCAAAATAGAAGGAATAGACCTGGAGACAGTTCAGAACTACAACTACCTTGGACATATTATAACCAGTGATGGAAAACGTACAAATGAAATAAACAAAAAAAAATAGGAATGGCAAAAATTAATTTTAATGTCATGAAGAACATATTAACATCAAAACAAATCTCTCTCTCTCTCTCTCTCTCTACGATCAAGACTCAATCAGAGTAGGATTCCAGACTCTCTCATGAAGTCAGCTGTCTGTTTAAGTGAATCGATTGCCCCATATAGTTTTTTCCAGGGAGGTGGGCGTGGACCACATTGCTCTTCTCAGGTCTGTGTACTGGGGGCAGTCCTGTAGAACATGTTTTATAGTCATATTGTCCAGTGTACAGTGACATAGGCTGGTTGTACCTATTTTGAATTTGGTGAACATGTGATTTCTCATTCTGTTGTGGCCAGTGCGTAGACGAAGTATGATGACTTGATCCCTCCTTGATAGTTGATGGTATCTGTCCCTCTCGTTATGCTTTGGGTGTTCTCGTTTCCATTTTTCATGGAACTGGCCCTTGAGGATGGATTTGGCTTCATCATAACTAAGCGGATGGTTCTCTTGTGGTAATCTCCCTCCCTCTTTAGCTAATTTGTCTGCGCGTTCGTTCCCGTGTATTTTACAGTGTGATGGTATCCACTGAATGGCTACTCTCTGGAAGTTATTGCATAGTTGGTCCAGGATTGTCCTCAAGTCATCTAGTTCATTGTTCTTGTGACTTTTTAGAGCTGATAGTACTGACAGTGCATCAGTCAGAATCACCAATTTATTGTGCATGTTATTTTTGTGTTGAGTAGCCAGTGTTGCAGCATCTCTGATGGCCTCAGTTTCTGCTTTAAAGTTGTTTGAGAATTTTCCAGTGGCTATTGACTTGGTGATCTCGTCCTGATTATTTAGCGTCAAGAACACACCTCCCCCTCCATTTCTGATGGCATTTGTAGCAGAGCCATCTGTGCATATGTGGGGACCAAGAGTCCTGTGGGTAGGTATCGTGTATGTGTTTTTCTGCTACGTGTTTTCTTTCTGTGTCTGATTGGGTGATTTTTAAAAATGATTCCTGTTATATTTTCCTTAAGTTCTGGTATTTTATGTTTTCCATGAGGAGACATATCAGATGGGCCCAAGGGTTTCGATATTGTTTGGGAAAGTTAATTCTCCAATAGTTAATTCATTGGCAATTGCAGCGAAGTTGCTCCTCTTTAGTCGTACAATTCCAGAACCAATTATTGTTTGGTGCATGGGGTGGCTAAGGAACCTTCTATATTTCTCCGCTTGTTGCAATAATTTAGTGACCCGTCTGTCATCTAAGGGTTGTAAACCTGTTACTGTTTCGAGAATCTTGATAGGTGTAGATTTCCTAGCACCAGAGATGATACGGGCAGCTTGGTTCTGTGTTCTGTTAATTTTGCTAAGGTGTGATTTGGAAGCAATAGCCCAGGCTGTGGCTCCATACTCTAGAACTGGTCTGACTCTTCCTATGTATCATCATCATGTGCCATACCGGTTGGCGTAGGTGATCATGTCCCTCCACAATCTTCTATCTACAGTGCATCGTATCAGTTCTGTTGTTGATTGTTTTCCATGTCATGACACCAAGCTATCCAGTATTTTCTCTCTTTGTCGCCCGCGATCTCTCTTTCCTTTTATTTTGCCAGTTGTAACCAAGTATTCCAACTTTCCTCTTCTCATGATGTGCCCGAAAAATGTTGATTGCTTCTTTCTGATGTTTTTTAAGAACTCCCTTTTTGTGTTGGCCTCTTTGAGAGCTTCCTCGTTGGTCTTTTTAGCTGTCCAGGAAACTTTCAACATTCTTCTGAGAAATCCCATCTCTGTGGCCTCCAATCGTCTTTTCATTTGTTTGTCCACTGTCCATGATTCGCTTCCATAGGTCAGAATTGATTGGTTCTATATAGCACCGATGAACTCTCTTTCTCATTTTTATTGACATAGATTTGTTGCATAAGATATTTTTCATTTTCTGGAATGCTATTTTGGCTTGAGCTATTCTGCTTTTTATTTCTGTGGTGCATCTCCCATCTGATGTTATTATTGTGTCCAAGTATTTGAAACGTTGCACTTGTTTCAGATTTGTCTCGTTTATTTTTATGCTGCATGATGGTGGTGATTGTTTATTCGAAATAACCATTACTTCTGTTTTCTTACTATTCAGACTGAGACCTTTCTTGTTGCTTTCTTTTACTATTATGTCTATCATTTCTTGTAGTTCATTCTCTGTCTCTGCTATTAAGACTGTGTCATCCGCATATCGCAAATTATTTATGTTGTGACCGTTGACTTCAATTCCTTTTTTTGTCTACTATTGATCTCATAATATATTCGCTGTAAAGTGAAAACAAATCCGGTGACAGAACACAGCCTTGTCTGACTCCTTGCCTTATATATTGAAATTGTCATGTTTGGTTGTTAATTCGCATAACTGCTGTTTGTTGCCAGCATGTGTTTTTTTATTATTCGCAGATCCTTGCCATCAATGTTTAATTTCTCCAGCATATTGATTATTTCCACATGCTTTACTTTGTCAAATGCTTTCGTGTAGTCTAGAAAGCATATATATAGATCTTTCTTTACCTCAATAGATCTTTCTATCAATGTTCTTAAGATGTATATTGCATTATTGGTGCCCTTTCCTTCCACAAATCCACATTGTTCCTCACTTATTTCTGGTTTTATTTTGTTCCTTACACGTCCCATGATTATTCCTAGTAATATTTTAGTCATATGACTCATGAGACTAATAGTGCTATGGTCTTCACAATCAGTGGCTCCTGATTTCTTCGGTATGGCTACAATGATAGATTTTAGTACATCTTCGGGTATGTGTCCAGTGTTTTATATGTCATTGAGTAATTTTGTTATGACTTGTACTCCCAGCTCTCCTAATGCATTTATCTCTTCGATTGTTATATTGTCTGGACATGGAGCTTTGCCTCTTTTCATGTGTTGAATTGCGTCCTCCACTTCACTCTGCATTATTGATGGTCCTGTGTCTTCATTTGAATTGTTTAATTCTGGTCTTTCATCATCATAGACTGATATATTCTATCCCTCTTTCCATTGTCTTCTCCTGTCCCATTATTATATTTCCTTCCTTTGATTTCACACATCCTGAAACTTTGACTTCTTTTCTTCCTGTTAATTCATGTAACTGATTGTGCATAAATTTTGAGTCTTTCTTTTGTTGTTTTTCCATTTCTTCACATTTCTGTTTTAACCATCTTTTCTTTGCTTCGCTGCACTTGTTTTGGATCTCTTTGTGCAATATTTTGTATGTCCATTCTTCTTTCTTATGTATTCTTCTTTCGTCCATTAGTTGTAATATTTCTTCTGTCATCCATTTTTTTTTGTTGATTCTTTCAGTCACTGGTATTACTTCTTTTGATCTTTGTTGAATCGATTGTTTGAGCATTTCCCACTGCTCCTGGATGTCCTGTATTTTCTCAATAGCATTATATCTATTTTGTACTATCGTGCTGTACTTATCACTCATTTGTTTATCTACTCTTAGCATATCTAGTTCTAATTTTATATTTCTTGGTGAGTTCAGTGCCTTCCGCAGTTTTTATTCTTATCTTTCCAACTACTGGTACATGATCACTATTGCAATCTGCTCCTGGCCTTGTTTTAACCGATGTTAGCCCATTCCTGAATCTTCTCGGTACCAGTATAAAATCAATTTGATTGTGTACTTTTTTGTCTGGGCTTTGCCATGTCCATAGTGGCCTAGGTTTTTTTTTTTTGAACCAGGTGTTACCTATAATCATTTCATGTGTCTGCCCCATGTGTCCTATGTATAGTCTTTTCAAAATATTGCTGTCTGCCCCAGTGCGTTCCTGCCAATTTCTTCATATTATTTGTTCGTTTTCTGACTTTTTTCCTTGCTTTGTCTATCTGATTATTCCAAGTCATTCTGCGATTCATGGCGACGCCAAAATATGTTGGGTTTTCGTCAATAGGGAGTGTATGGTCTTTTATCTTCAAGTTTGCAGAGAGTGTGTTTCTTGATAGGCTGAAAATTATATATGTAGTTTTTTTTCGTTGATTGGTAAGAACCAGGTGTTCGTCCATTTTTCAAGTTCACCTAGGGCATCTTGCATCCTGGGTCCAGCCACCGACATACTTTCCTCACGAGCCCATAACGCCAGATCATCTGCGTATATTGCTGAGTGTATTCTGGGTGGAATGTGCATTACGGTGTCATTTATGAAAATTAAAAAGAATGTTGGGGACAAGACTCCGCCTTGTGGGACACCTTGTTCGATAAAGACCTTCTTACTTAGTTGACCTTGAATTTGTACTCTGGCCTTTCCATCCTGAAGGTATTGAAAGACCCAATTGAATAAACGACCCTGGATGCCAAGTCTAAAAAGCTTGTTCTTTAAACCCTCTCGCCAAACCCTATCAAAAGCCTTTTCCATATCGACCCACACTGCCAGTGTGTGTTTCTTTTCTTGTAGAGCATCCTCTATTTCCTGTGCGATGTAAGTGACCAGGTCTTCAGTTGATCTGTACTGACGGAAGCCACTTTGTTGTGGTACGATTTGTCGTTTTGTCTCCAATTGCCACATAAGTCTTCTGTTAACCAGCCTTTCCATGAGTTTGCTCAGGCAGCTCAGTAGGCTAATTGGTCTGTAGCTACTTGGGTCTAGTGGGTCTTTTCCACGCTTGAGGATGGGCACCATAATAGCTTATTTCCAGATTGACGGCACATGACCTCTCTACCAGCTAGCATTTATTATCCTTAGAAGCTGGCTCTTGGCTTTGTGTCCCAGATTTATGAGCATTTCGTTGGAGATTCCATCTTTACCAGGGAAACTTTTGATTTCAATCCTTTAAGGGCAACATCTAATTCAGTTGGGGTAAAGATGGTCGTCTGATGCTCTTCTGGTGCTAAAGGCTTGTGTTTTGCATCTTGGTTTTCCCGTCTTGCAGCTTTCTGTTTGTCTATTGGAATGTTTATTCTACTATTTGTTATAAACTATTTCCATAGTTTATGACCATTTTGTCTAGATTAAGGCTCTGTTTTGTCTATCGAGCTCTGTCTTGCTGATATCATGACCTCACGTCTGTATTTGGTCGAGGCTGCTTTGTAGGCAATGTTGCTCTCTGTGCTGTGTGATGTTTCAGCTAGTTCTCTGGCAGAGTCCAGTTCCTCTTCTAGTCTTGTATTTCCTTGCTCCAGTATGGCTTGTAGTTTGTTCTTGCTCCTCTAGGAATGGATGCTTTAGCAGCTCTCAGGATTCCATTTGTTAAACACTCTATCATATCATTGACCTTCTTTTCGTGGGTGTTGATAGGCGCAGTATATGCATCAGTGAGCCTTGCAAACTTTTCCCAATCTGCTCTCTTATAGTTCCAGCGGGGAAGAGGTATTTGCAACTCCTGTTTGTGAGCAAGAGCCACTGAAAGTTTGACTGGTCTATGGTCACTATCTCCAAGTTGGTTCAGCACTTTTCTGGTTATTTTGATAGATATGTCTCCAGTTGGAAATGATAGGTTGTGAGTGGAAGTTGTTTTCCATCTTCTTGAATAGAAGGTTGGGGGGTCCTCCATAGAGTTTATGAGAAATTGGTTAATGTATATTTCCCATTCTTCCACTTCTTCACCTCGAACATTGGACTCCTTTTATCCCCATCTTTCAGAGTGGCTGTTAAAGTCTCCTACTACCAGACACTTTGATGGTGTTATTTCTATCAATTCCAGCTTCAGTAATTTGTCATTTGGACAGTATATATTAAATATCCTTATACTAGCGGAGTTAATGTATAGGTCTGTACCAATGATCTCTGCCTCTCCGTTTGTGACTACATCTATCAGTTTTGCTGGGATGGAATTTTTAATAAGTATAAGAAGTCCACCCTTATGTCTTGTCTAAATATTTGGTAGCTCCTGATCATAAATCTGTGCTGAGGATTAAGATGAGTTTCTTGGATGCATGCAACGTCTATTTCCTCCTCTGCTAGTCTGATTGTTAGAGCGTGTTTTTTGTGGTATATGCCCTCCTCATTCCAGTGTATTATATTCAGCTGTTTCTCGAAGCCTTTCCGGTCAGCGGTAGTTTCTATCATAATTAGAGACTGTTAGCTCCAGTCTGATTGATTACTTGTTAAAACGTTGCACTGTCTTCTGCGCCAGTGGCCCAGTGCATCCGATTTCAGCCAGCATTTTATTCAGGTTTGATTTCCTTAGCTTTTGATTGTCCACAATCTTCCTGCAAGGCAGCAGATTGTCTTTTCTGTAGCGGGATTCTGCCCTTAGATGATCGGTCCTCCAAGGCTTATGAGCACCATTTGCCCAAGCTTGATGTAGTAATTAGTTGGTGATTAGATCATCACCATCACACATCAAACAACAGACTATAAGACCCTCCTAACTATTACGAACTTCCGGGAGTCTCACCGATGCTGACAAGTCATGTTATGAAAAGTGTTTTAAACTAAAAGTTCTACCAGATATATACGAATATGTGATGAAACATGTAATTTACTATTTGGATAGTTTGTCAAAGAAGGTGTTGATCTCCTGCGTTAGTGGACTCATGGTTGTTTACTAATTTGGTTCATTTAAGATAGCGTCCACAAGAGTGAAATGAATCTCCATTGTCGCCAACCTTTGATGCAGGGAGAAAGCACGACAAGATTGTGCTCTGAGCTTATACTCCAGGAATTGTGCTAGTAAAAGCTAAACTGTAACGGCCGCCGTTGAGAATGAACGAAATTCTGCAAATAAAGTTTGAGGTAAGCCTAGAGTGTAAATGCTATTTGTGTAACAGTTTCATAGGCGTATCCCTCAAAAATGGTCACGGGGTAAAATTCATAAAAGTGATTTTTTTTATTCAAAATCTTGCTTCGGGGATGTCTAAAATAAAGTTTGAGGTAAGCCTAGCGGTTAAATTTTATTTTTTAAACAGTTTCATAGGTGTATCCCTCAAAAATGGTCATGGGGTAAAATTCATAAAAGTGATTTTTTTTTTAAAATTCAAAATTTTGCTATGGGGATGTCTAAAATAGAGTAGAGTGTAAATTTACTAATTTTTTTTAGTGATTTCATAGTCGTATCCATCAAAAAATGGTCGGGGGTAACATCCATAAAAGTGATTTTTATTCAAAATCTTGCTAAGGTGATGTCTAATTTGAAGTTTGGGGTAGGCCTAGAGTGTAAAATTTACTATTTTTTTAAAAATAATTTCATAGGTGTATCGATAAAAATGGCTGGAGGTAAAAAATTAGAAGTGTGATTTCAAAGTAAATTCTTGATATCAGGATATCTAAGGGGGTATAATTTTGTGATCTGGACTAACTTTTTGGACTTTGAATATAACTATCTGCTCGTTGTGTCTAACTAGTATGAGTATGGGGTAGATTTTTAGGGTTTTGAGATCGACTTTTTTCTTATGAGCCTAAATTTTTGTTTTAAGGTAACATTTTTGTAATTTGGCCTAACTTTTTTTCACTTTGAATATAATTATCTGCTCGTTGTGTTTAACTAGTATGAGTATCATCATCATGTGCCATACCGGTTGGCGTAGGCGATCATGTCCCTCCACAATCTTCTATCTACAGTGTATCGTATCAGTTCTGTTGTTGACTGTTTTCCATGCCATGACACCAAGCTATCCAGTATTTTCTCTCTTTGTCGTCCGCGATCTCTCTTTCCTTTTATTTTGCCAGTTGTAACCAAGTATTCCAGTTTTCCTCTTCTCATGATGCGCCCAAAAAATGTTGATTGCTTCTTTCTGATGTTTTTTAAGAGTTCCCTTTTTGTGCTGGCCTCTTTGATTGGTCTTTTTAGCTGTCCAGGGAACTTTCAACATTCTTCTGAGAAATTCCATCTCTGTGGCCTTTAATCTTCTTCTCATTTGTTTGTCTACTGTTCACGATTCGCTTCCATAGGTCAGAATTGGTTCTATATAGCACCGATGAACTCTCTTTCTCATTTTTATTGACATAGATTTGTTGCGTAAGATATTTTTCATTTTCTGAAATGCTATTTTGGCCTGAGCTATTCTGCTTTTTATTTCTGTGGTGCATCTCCCATCTGATGTTATTATTGTGCCCAAGTATTTGAAACGTTGCACTTGTTTCAGATTTGCCTAGTTTATTTTTATGCTGCATGATGGTGATGATTGTTTCTTCGATATGACCATTACTTCTGTTTTCTTACTATTCAGACTGAGACCTTTCTTGTTGCTCTCTTCCACTATTAAGTCCATCATTTCTTGTAGTTCGTTCTCTGTCTCTGCTATTAAGACTGTGTCATCCGCATATCGCAAATTATTTATGTTGTGACTGTTGACTTCAATTCCTTTTTTGTCTACTATTGATCTCATAATATATTCGCTGTAAAGTGAAAATAAATCCGGTGACAGAACACAGCCTTGTCTGACTCCTTGTTTTATATATTGGAATTGTCCTGTTTGGTTGTTAATTCGTATAGCTGCTGTTTGTTGCCAGTACATGTTTTTTTTATGATTCGCAGATCCTTGCCTTCAATGTTTAATTTCTCCAGCATATTGATTATTTCCACATGCTTTACTTTGTCAAATGTTTTCGTGTAGTCTATACACGTCAGTCAGGTATGAGTTTGGGAGTAGATTTTTATGGTTTTGAGATAAACTTTTTTGGTTATGAGCCTAAATTTTTGTGTTTTGGGGTAACATTTTTGTAATTTGGTCTAACTTTTTGGAATTTGAAGATAATTATTTGCTCGTTGTGTCTAAATATTATGACTATGTGAGTAGCCTTTTAGGCTTTTGAGGTCGACTATTTGAAGATTTTTAGGGTTCGAGTTCAACTTTTTGATTATGAGCCTAAATATTTGTGTTTTGGGGCTAAAATTTTGCGAATTGGCCTAACATTTTGGACCTTAAATATAACTTTCTGCTCGTTGTGTCTAGCTATTATGACTATGGGAGTAGATTTTTAGACTTTTGAGGTCTACTTTTTGCTTATGAGCGCACTAACTTTATGGATCTTGAGTATAACTTTCTGCACGCTGTGTCTAAATATAATGAGTATGGGAGTAAATTTTTATGATTTTGTGTCCAAGTTTGTAACTATGAGCTGAAATTTTGTTGTTTTGGAGTAAGTTTTCTGACCTGTAACAATCACTTTTAATGTTACCTGTCATTCGTTGAGGTTGTAAACATTGGTATTGTAACCTTCGGAGGTCAAATCGATGTCATGGAACACCTCTGGTATTGCATCAGGGGTCATAGCGCATTCAAGTAACCCACCGCCCGTATTATCTCCCCCACCAATGACCCGAAGGGTGGATTGTATCAGGGAACCAATCAAGTTAAAGTAACCCTGTAATGAGTCAGGCTCGACACTACTTAAAGTGGAAAATGAGGACAGTTATGATAACAGTAATCCTCTTTTCTGATTGGTTAATCCAGAGGTTAGTCATTTCGTTGGCAGGCGTCCAATAGAAATACTCTTTTCTGATTAGTTAACCTAGATGTTAGTCGAAGATGGAATAGTGTCTGCCAACTTTTATTTACCAGATTATATTTAAACTAGTCGGATGTGAGAGTTTGTGTTATAAGTGCGATTGATTCAAGGAAATTTATTTTAATACCACAGCTCAGTCTAGTGGCCTGTGTTCAGAGTATATTTTACGCTGTAAGTTGAATATTTGTTTTCCTTGATGGGATACGGATACGATTTATTGGTAAAAGGATATTCAATTGTATTGATGTCAATGTGTATAAATATAAAGTATGTATGTTAAGGCTTGTTGAGTGTATTATTCCTTCATTTCTTTTTATATGTTTTTCTTATTGGTTGCTTAACAAGTAGATATATTTAGTCTTGATATGATTGTAATTCAATGATATTAATGTGTTTAAACTAGGTATGTTAAGTATTGTTGATAAAGGGTTATTTGATCTTCTACAGATGGTTTCTCATCTAACATCTTGTGGTGAACATCGGTGTCCATTATATTCAAAGCAGTTTAAACGGCGCCAAGCTATGGATCAGCTTGTACGGACCGCACATCGCCTTATATGCCATGCTTGTGAGATTTGTCAACGTTCATATCCGAGTCAAAGTTCTTTAGCCAGTCATTGGAGGCTTAAACATTCAGTTTCTACAACAGCTCCTTCACCATCAACACCATCTACAACACCAGCTACACCATCAGCACCGATAATAAATATTGTAACTATTGTAATGTTATATAACATCCACTGAATGTTGTGTTATATATCTATTGAGATAATAAAAGAATTCTACTAAACTATACTTAGGTCTTTGTCTTAATTCCCTTGTTTCTGCCTGTATCTGTACAAAACTCTTGCTTAGATCACATTATATTTGTGCTGTAATATTCCCACTTAACGGTAGTCAATGTTTATCCTATACTTTTTTATATAAACAAAAAAATTAACCATTTTGCCAAGTTTAACTGCATGTATACTTTTATATAGACACAAAATTCAGCATTTTTCTGTGATTAACGTAATAACGGCGGGCATTTAACAGTACCTCTACTACTCATGTCTTTTTATTAAATTGGGAATGGGCATATCTGTTCAAGGTGACAGGTTAAAGGAACGGGCAAATATTTTCACCAGTAGCTTGCACGCAGTGTTCTGCATCGTTATGATTCTATAGGCATTGATCTGAGAGAGATACTACTTTGTTTTCGGTAGCAGTAGTAAGTAGCTATGTAGCCACTTAATCTGGCCCACCATGAATGCTGGCATTAAACTCTTTGGCCAGTTTTTTTGTCGTCAACTAACTCACCTTTGTCATCAGACCAAACACCATCTGGATCAGGAGTAGTGTTGTGTAACCTTTTTAAGTGTTGTGCGAATGGCATCGGTTCTGATCTTGAGATCTACCAGTACTACATCCTCATACAATTGTGACCCCCGTATCCCCATTCTTAGTCTCATTTCTTTGGTCAGTCTGCTTAATGTGGCGGGCAAGCAGGGCCTTCCCTTTACTCTCATCAGATTTGTGCTGTGTTTATCTGGCCTGTGCTCTGGAAGTTTAGTATGCCTCTGTGTCGTGGTGTGCCATTCATGCTCTTATAAAGGCGTCAGAATGTGGCTAGCTATTTTACTGACAACATTTTTTTTTTGCAGAAATCATCCCAATTGACATCCTTAGCCTGCTTAGGGGGCCTCGGTAACCTATTTAGGAAAACCATCTGACTTGGCTACCGACATTCAGACAACTAGTGTTCGATTCCCACTGGAAGCAGAGTGAGTTGTACCCGTGGTTGACCCAGCGAATAATCTTCCAATCCTGGATAGACCTACATGACTAGAAATGGATAATGCATCTTATTACAATGCAGTGGAAGACAAAGTATCAACTACATCAAATACAAAAGATCAAATTAGGACATGGCTTGCTAAGGAAAATGTTAAATTCTACAACACATATTTAAAACCCAAATTTTTGCAGCTTATGAGGAATACAAGTAAGAAAAAGGTGTATCTTAATGACAAAATCATTGAGGAATATGGCCACACTTCTCTGCGACTCCATGCATATCATGTGAATCTTAATAAGATTGAGTTTGTAGGCTATAGGACAAGTTGCTGAACAAGAGGACGTTTAAAATGTGTGATATTGAAGTTTTGACACACGAGTCCCTCTCAAGTATAGATATTCAGTTCTGGAAGAAGCGTGTTGCACGTGTGCTCTGAATGAAAGACGAGTACTGGCAACAAGACGGATTACAATTTGTCCAGCCATTAAATATTATCAACCATTTGGAATCATCCAATTCGGAATAATGAAGACTATTTTTTGTTGACAGACTGAATAACAGCCTGGGATGATTAAGTGTATGTTGAGCAAATGGCTAAGTGTATGTACAATGGCAATAAATATATCTCCGTATCAAAATGTGTCTACCATCATTCAATTTGATGTCTACTTAGGACACCCTGGAGTCTAATGGTGACCTAAGAGCAAAACCAACTACAGCAAATTGGAGTCATGCTTGTAATTACACATAACGGGCCAACACACACAATTACTTTACAAAACTATTATGTATATATGCCTCTGAAAAGAATTGAACTGGAAATTAACATGTCTACTGTAAAATTTAAATCAATTTATTTGCATTGGTCCTAAAAGATCAAACGAATATGCAAAATCTATTGTATCTATGGAATAAAGAATAGCAATTTTTAAAGCAAAAAATCACTTTGATCTAACCGGTAATTTTCATGCAAATCAAAAGAAAAATGTGTTCATGAATTTATGAACTATAGTTAGTTCCTCATGACCCATGGATGAATTCTAATTGTATGATAATTCACTGGTAGATCTTGTTTTGTTTTTAAGCCCTTTGTTGAGCCCAGTCTATTAATTGTTTTGCTTTATAGTTTCTTTTGGGCTTCCTTGTGTTTTCTTACTAGACAGTTTTCACATAAACATCTGGTTTGGAGACATTTTTCATATATTCTGAGAACATAACAGATGTAATTCCAGCATCATCTCCAGCTTGATGCATATTTTTTTTTTTTGCTGGTATAGTTCCATTTGGAGTAAAGTCTCTACAATTTATATATAATAGCATTCAGAGACATTTATTTTCAAAAGCAATTACAGTAGAGAAGTATATCATCCAAAATCAACTTTAACATAAATTAATTTTTAATATCAATTAACATAACACTCTCAGTGTGCTAAATTTGATATACTGCATTAATGTACACTGTTTCAGAGTTTTCTTTAAAAAATTAAATGTTTTGACCCAGTTAACTATGAAAACAAAAGCACAGATTAGTTAAATTCTCCTTTTTTTATTTTTATGTTTCTTATGAAAATGTTGAACTGTATCATCATGTGTTTTGTGTCTCTTTTTTCCATGCAGCAAATCGGGTGTTGACTGAGAATCTGAAGTATCCAGAGAACGTCTCCGTTTTTGTTTAATTTTAACACTTGATGAATGTTTAAACGGTGTGCCTGAAACAAAAATTGTCAATTTATCAATCATTTATCTGACTAAAATTATTTCCAATAATCAATAACAATCAGTTTTGGTAGACAAACGTGAAATTGATTGTAGATACTTTCATGTTTCATACATTCATCATCATCAAGTACCTGGCCTGCTGGCATAGGTGATCATGTCTCTCCACTACTTTCGATTCGATATTGACAGTTATTTATCATTTCTGTTGTTGACCTTCTGCCAAGTCATTCCCTTAAGTTGTCTGGTATCTTTCCTCTTTGCTTCCCTCTATCTCTTCGTCCCTCAATTTACCCAGTTTTTACAATGTATTCCAGCTGTTCTCTTCTCATTACATGGCCAAAAAATTATGATTGTTTCTTCCTAATATTGGAAATTAGCTATCTTTTTGCTTTGACCTCTTTCAGAACATTTTCATTACTCTTCTTAGCTGTCCATGGTATTCTCAACAATCTTCTGTAAAACCCCATTTCTACAGACTCCAGTGATTTTCTTGTCTGTTGTCCTATTGTCCATGATTCACTTACATATGTTAAGACTGGCTATACATAACCAATGCACCCGATACTCCACTCCAGGAAGAGATGCAATCAAGTTCATTTTGCATGGTGGTGATTTCCCTTCCGTCTCTCCCCTGTCAGTATACCAGAATGTCATCAGCAAAAGTCATAGTTCTCCCCCTCCCTGGCTGGATAGCGGTTGTTCCGTAATCATTACTGTGTACATGTTAAATAGATCTGGTGACAATGGTGAGTCTCATGGTGAAGCAGAGTAGGGAATGAGAAAAAGGTCGAAAGGTGAAGGTCAGGGGAGATAAACAGGTAAGAGCTCAGTAGGCCCACGTGAAAATTATGACAGTGAGCGGGTCGTGAAAAACGTGAATGAAGAGAAATGCGAAAGCGAGATTGAGGGGTTTTAAGTCGGAAAAGGAATAAGTTAGTCAGTTGAGCGTTATGACTTTGCTGGTATCTGATGCAGACAGCTGTGTGTTAGTTTTGTTACAGCTGGTACTGTTGATCATGTTAGAATTTGTTTTTTCAGTAAAAGGATAGAGTAGGAACGATAGGCTCAAGTTATGAGTTAGTGTCAGTGATAGAATAGAATAGAAGTGGTGAAATTCAGTTGTTTCAATAACGGATGGAATACACACAAGTGAGTTACAGTAAGAGGGACAGTTTTCTTAGTGATTAGCTAGTAGGTTAGTTACAAGAGAAAGAGTGAACGATTATGAGTTCGCTAGTAGAGACAGAGTGGGGACATTATTGGTGTCTCATTACTATAAAGTGGCGTAGTCCACGAACACTAAGTATTCAAAGATAAGTCTTTTCAGAGAGGAAAGGCTACTATAACGTGTCGTAGCACACTAATCATTAGTATTTAAGGATGAGTCTTTTCAGAGAGGAAGGGCTCGTGCAACGTGTCGTAAAACACGCATAGTGTGATCCAGAAGGGATTACGCACTGAGTGTGACTTCAGAGGAAGTCCACATGAAATGTAGTTGCGCCCAGGTGCGACGAACAGTCTATATTCGAGGAGGGAGCAGTTCCCTGTCAACTTCAAGGGCAGATTCCTTTGAAGGGGTGTCAAAGCACACCATAACTAGCAACAAGAGCTCGCACGGGTCCTGGAACTAGGACGGAGCGAGCAGGAGTATGATTCTCCAATGAAGTACCATGTTGGCAAACGGGAGTGTACCCTAAGTGTCCAACGATTAATACATTGCCATATAGACGAGGGGAAGTGTGCCCTGTTCGTCTACATATTGTTATGTTACCATAGTGGCGAAGGGAGGGAACCCTGATCGTCAACCCATTGTGTGTAGCAGCAAGGCTGCAGAGTGTGTATGAAAGGGGCGGAATTGTCAGCCCATATGTAATTACGACTGTCAACTGTGAACTGAATTTCGAAGATGAATAAATACTCAGGAATGTGTTTCTGAATTGTTCTTTGATGTTCTATAGCAATATCTGTACTCGTCTGTACCGGGCGTAGCGAACGCTGGGAAAGTTGTCAAACACGAATGCGGAGACTCCACTATATGATTCATTGGCCATTGTCTCAGCATTGATACAATCAAGGTGAGCGATGCCACTGGTGGGCACGGTCGCACTAACAAGCACTACACAGCCTGTGCCAGTCATATCGCGAGTCATTGCTCATCGTGCGAAAGCACCCTTGGTAAGGATGGCTCGTGGTAACTAGTGGGAAAAGCTGGTACCCACTGGTGTATTAAGGTCAACAGAAAGACATTATAGAAAGCATTAATAAGAGAAATAAACATCATCATCGTGCGGTACAGAAAAAAACATTGCCCCTGGTATAATGGCAGCCCTGGACAAATGGATCTTGGCTCGGATGACCAACTTCCACATCTGAGTATCACCTTCTTCTGAAACAGTGCTGCAGCGATCCATCTAAAAAGGAAGGGGTGCACCGCCAGTTTGAGGATTATGTGCATGAGGTATTCACATGGTACTCTGTTGTATACATCCTCCAGATCTATAGCAGCATGTTTCCTCTTGTCTGCGGAAGCCTTAGAAGACGTCATAGGAAAAGACTGCTGCATTGAGCCATTTCTCTTAGTTATATCTATAACCTTCAAGTGTAGTTGGGAATGCACGTATCTGTTTAAGGTGACAGGCGAGTACACGGGCAACTATTTTCTCTAGTAGCTTGCTCACAGTGTTCTACATCACGATGAATCTGTGGGCACTGATCTGAGAATGGTCCTTGTTTAGCTTCGGTTGCGGCAGTAAGTAGCTGGGTAGCCACTCCTTAATCTGGCCACACTCTGAATGCTGGCATTAAACTCTTTGGCCAGTTTTTTCAAGTTGTCATCAGCTAAATCACCTATGTCATTGTACCGAACACCATTTGGACCATGAGCAGTGGAACTACATTTCTATATGATCTTCTAGTATAATTCGTAGGGTGAAAATATGATCAAGGCAGCTTTTTCCTTTGTCCTAAATCCTGCTTGTTCTTCACACATAACAATGTCTACAGCATCTTTGATTCTGTTCATGATTATCTTGCTGAATACTTTAGAGGAAATTGATAGAAGGGTCATGCCTCTCCGGTTTTTTTTTGTGTGGGAATTTTAACAATTATACCTCTTTTCCACTGTATTGGTGCCTTTTCTTCTTTCTATACTGCATGACTGGGCACAATAATATCAGATGGATGATGCACCACAGAAATAAAAAGCAGTATAGCTCAGGCCAAAGTAGCATTTCAGAAAATGAAAAATAGTTTATGCAACAAATCTATGTCAATAAAAATGAGAAAGAGAATTCATCAGTGCTATATAGAACCAATTCTGACCTATGGAAGCAAATCATGGACAGTAGACAAACCAATGGTAAGACTGTTAGAGGCCACAGAGATGGGATTTTTCATAAGATTATTGAAAGTTCCTTGGACAGGTAAAAAGACCAATGCAGAAATTCTCAAAGAGGTCAACACAAAAAGGGAACTCCTAAAAAACATCAGAAAGAAACAATCAACATTTTTCTGGCACATTATGAGAAGAGGAAAGCTGGAATACTTGGTTACAACTGGCAAAAAGGAAAGAGAGCTCGCGGACGACAAAGAGAGAAAATACAGGATAGCTTGGTCTCATGGCATGGAAAACAGTCAACAACAGAACTGATATGATGCACTGTAGATAGAAGATTGTGGAAGGACATGATCACCTATACCAACCGGTATGGCACATGATGATGATGATGATGACACTGCATAAAACATTTTCTGCAGGTGTTTAAAGTTATAGCTATCCACAACTTTTAGCATCTCAAATGTTTTGTCATGTTCACCCGCAGCCTTATTGCTGCTGGTGTACTTGCCTACTTCGTTTACAGTGATACCATCTAAATTTATATCTAACAGTGAGTTTGGTGTGCTGGCTGCAAAATCTATTAAATGCATTGATGTTGGACAATTAAGGATTTTCTTAAAGTGCTCAGTCCATCATGACTTTATTTCTTCACTTGATGTTAATATGATTCCACATTTGTTTGTAACAGGTGCCCCACTAGATGTAAAAGTGTTCGTTAGCATCTTCTGTACATTATAAAGAGTTTTAATATCACCCATTATCGCTGCAGTTGAATTGATGCAGTTGAATGCAACGACTTTAGAACAATAAGCCTAATGAGCCATGTTACAAAAATCTTGCTGAGAGTTATACAAGGAAGGTTTCAGAATAAAATCAATATTGAATTAGATGAGCAGCAATTTGGATTTAGGAAAAATAATGGGACAAAAGAAGCCATATTCTGCATGAGAACATTAGTCAAAAAGTACACAGTAGTAAACAAACCAATATATGCCTGCTTCATAGAATACACCAAAGCGTTTGATAGAATGCACCATAAACAACTTATAGAATGTCTAAAAGATTGAGTTATTGAGTTATTTGCGGGTCATCATCATCGCACTCCGAAAATGTCCATAGGTGCTCAGATCCCCTCCTCAGCAATTCCCTCAGTGTCCAGCGACTGACGACTCCAGTTCTATGTTGGTTGATAAGTCTTCTTACACGGCCACTAAGTGTCTCATTTCTGGCTGTGCCCAACTTAACTCCCATTTCCATCATCTGAAGAAGTGACGTGGATCTGTGTTTGTCGAAGTCCTGTGCTCTTCCCACATCTCGGAGGGCACTAATGATGTCCTCCCGATCCATTGGTTGCCCGTCCTCAACGACAGCACAGCTAGCCAACCTGTCCGCCCTTTCATTTCCCCGTACTCCCGCATGTCCAGGGACATAGACAAAGGTGACCTTACGTATTTTGGATTTCTGCAATGACTCTATCCATTGCACCATTGCATGCGTACAGAGCCCGCCTCCACTTTTTTTATCATGCTCATCGAATCACTCAGTATACATGCGTGGGTGTAGTCTTGTGACTCTAACCATTTGAATGCCTTGGTCACTGCCATCGCCTCCATTGTCATGCTACTCGTGGTCACGACATATGCACCACTGTCTTCGTAGACTATTCTGCCTGCCGAGCGTGCTGTAAATGCCCATGCACTTCTTTAATGTCGTCTTACAGATCCGTCTGTATAGATAACTGCATCTTTCTCATCAGTGTTATCGCAGATGAGACCGTTGACCTCAGCATTAACCACGACCGGGTTCTGTTCCCTACTTTTCCTGTCGAGTGTGACAATACACGAGAAAGTCCCCTTGAATGACGTAGGCACCGGTATCCACTCCTCACCAACGCTGATATTGGTAAGCCCACAGACCTGTTTGATGACATCTTCTGCTCGGCCCACCCATGATTTGCCTCTTTTTAGCCTGTCACCTTTCTCTGTGTTGAGCACGTGGTGCAATGGATGCTCTGTATCTGTACTAATCTTCAGGTATGCTCGTGCTCTCCAGATCTTGATTCTGTCATCCATGGTTGGAAAGTCAAGAAGATACCTCATTGCTACACAGGGAGTGTCCCTCGTACAGCCCAGGATAATGCGCATGGCTTCATTTTGTATTTTCTCCAGCCTATCAATTTGAGTTGTACTGACAGTAAGAATTGCCAGGGCATATTCGATAGGTGCGAGGACTAATCCCTGGAACAGAAGAGTAAGTAGCCTCTGCTCGATGTTGGCAGCTGCCATGACCTTCAAGGCGGCTAATCCTTTGCGGGATTTTGTTATCACATGGTCGACGAGGTCCCGAAAACACAGGCTGCGATCAAACTTAACTCCAAGGTATGTCATCAACTTGTCCCTGGTCACCTCATCAGCTCCCATTCGTACTACCGGTGTGGTCGTATGAACGATATGATTGTTAAGGGAGAACCATGAAATTGATGCTTCATTAGGATTAACCACGGCACCTGATACCCCACACCAGGAAGAAATGCGATCGAGTTCGTCTTGCATTGTGGAAGTGATTCCCCGTCTGTCTCTTCCCTGTCGATATACCAGAATATCATCAGCAAAAGTCATAGTTCTTCCCCTCCCATCCAGCTGTTGTTCCGTGATCGTTATTGTGTACACGTTAAATAGAACTGGTGACAATGGTGAACCTTGTGGCAGCCCTGGGCAAATGGATGTTGGCTGGGAAGACCAACTTCCACATCTGAGTATCACCTTCCTCTGAAACAGTGCCGCGGCGATCCATCTAATGAGGAAGGGGTGCACCGCCAGTTTGAGGAGCATATGCATGAGATATTCAAACGGTACCCTGTTGTATGCATCCTAAAAGATATACATCTAGATGACACAGACATGCGACTAATATGTAATTTATACTGGGAGCAAACAGCAATAATAAAATATAACAAAGAGAACTCTACACCCATTGATATAAAAAGAGGAAAAGACTTGGGATGCATTCTATCACCAAGCTTGTTCAATCTATGCGCTAAGCAAATCTTTAAAAACATCACAGAGATGCCAGGCCTAAACATTAATGGAAAGATAATCAATAACCTAAGATATGCTGATGATGTTGCATTACTAGCAGAAAATCCTAAAGATGTACAACAATTACTTAATGAAATAAACATGACAAGCAAAAAATATAGACTAGATATAAATATCAAAAGACTAAAACTATGATCATAAAAAAAGAAAATACTCAAAAACTAAAAAATGGATATCAAAATGAACAGACCTGGAGACAGTTCAGAGCTACAACTACCTTAGACATACTATAACCAGTGATGGAAAATGTACAACTGAAATAAACAAAAGAATAGGAATGGCAAAAAGTAATTTTAATGGCATGAAAAATATACTGACCTCAAAACAAATAACACCAGGGCTAAAACTAAGAAAAGCAAAATGTTATATCTTCTCAACATTCCTATATGGTGCAGAAATATGGACATTAGACAAGAAAACAGAACAGAAAATTGAAGCATTTGAAATGTGGATATATAAAAGAATAAGTTGAATTAGAAGATGAGAAAAGAAAACAAAAGATAAAGTCATAAAACAACTAAAATTGAAAAGAGAACTACTGAATACAATTCAAACAAGACAAGTTCGACTTTTGGCGTATTTTAAGACACAACAGCCTACTAAAAATAATCTTGGAAGAGAAAATACAAGGCAAAAGAGACAGAAGCAGACCAAGACTAATGTGGACGAGTAACTTCAAAAGATGGACAAGTCTGCCTATTAAAAAACCTGCACCATCAAAGCAAGAGACAGAGCGGAATGACGCTCCATGGTAGCTAACCTTCGATGCAGAGACAGCACTCAATAATGATGATCATCGATGCTCTCTCTGCCTTTATTGCCAGGTTATGTATGTACATTCTCTTGTCTTTTTTGGCCGAGCTCTTTACTTTGTTGTCAAGTTCTTTATATTTTGCTTTTGCCAGGTCTTTTCCAAGATCTGTCTTTACAGTCATCATAGCTGTATCTGCTTCTATCCTTTCTTGTATGTGTTTCCATGTTAATTCAGAAATCATCATCATCGAGTCCTTCTCCGCAACGAAGGTTGGCTACCATGGATCGCCATTTTACTCTGTTTCTTGCTTTGATGGTGCAGGCTGTCATAGATTGACTTGTCCATCTGTTCATGTTACTCGTCCATGTTAGTCATGGTCTGCATCTGCCTCTTTTACCTTGTATTTTCCCTTCCAATATTACTTTTAGTAGGCTGTTGTGTCTTTTAACATGCCCCAAAAATTTCATTTGTCTTGTTTTAATTGCATTTAGTAGTTCTCTTTTTATTTTCAGTTGTTTTAAAACTTCATCGTTTGTTTTCTTTTCTTTCCATCCAATTCTTCTTATAAATCCACATTTCAAAGCCTTCAATTTTCTGTTCTGTTTTCTTGTCTAATGTCCATGTTTCTGCACCATACAGGAATACTAAGAAGATGTAACATTTTCCCATTCTTAGTTTCAGCCCTGCTGATATTTGTTTTGTTGTTAGTATATTTTTCATGGCATTAAAATTACTTTTTGCCATACCTATTCTTTTGTTTATTTCAATTTTACATTTTCCATCATTGGTCCCAGGTAGTTGTAGCTCTGGACTGTCTCCAAATGTATTCCCTTCACTGTGACATTTAATTGTAGGTCTTGAGAATTTTCTTTGTTTATGATCATAGTTTTAGTCTTTTTGATATTCATATCTAGTCCATATTTTTTGCTTGTTATGTTTATTACATTAAGTAAATGTTGTAGGTCTCTAGGATTTTCTGCTAGTAATTCAGAAATACACACCCTTATTTCAATTTTCTTAAACCCAGCACTTGCTTCTGCCATTGACAGACCTGTGCTATGGAACTTTCCACATTTCATCTATTGTCTTCTCATCTAGTTTGCCAACAAGCACAGCATAGTGGTTATGAGCTCCAAGTTGAAGATGTTCTAAATTTCCTTCTAATACACTGGTGGTCAGTCTGATTTTTGGTTCAATCATAAGGAGATAACCTTATGTGTATCTTCTTGTGTGAAAATAATGTTCCACCTATAATCAATCTTTCTGTTAGATATAATTCAATTAATCTTTCCCCATTTTGACTTGTATCAATTCCTTCTTTCCCCATAGGCTTGTCAGCTCTCAAGTTGTCTTCTCCTACTTTGACATTAAGTCACCCATTACAATGAGAATGTTTAGGTCTTTTGCTTATAAGTTGTTGAAGTTGATGGTAAAATTCATCTTTAATTTCATATTCTGCCTCATTTGTGGGTGCATAACATCTTGATGAAGCATCTAAAATAAAATAATTTCGAACTAGAATGAGAAATAAAAGAACGAGTGGCGCAGGAGATGCGGCGAGGTTGACCAGCCAATGGACAAGAAAAAAAACTATTCAGCAAGTCTGTTCATACTGGATGTATTGGGCCTAAAGGCACAAATATCATGGCATTGCCATAAATTAGTAATAGCACATACACGCTCATTTAATGGAATGAACACTACTATAATATCTAAGTCTGTAATTCAGGTCTAATCTTATGCTCTTAAAAATAATACTGTATATGATTTAAACTTCATATCAACTGTTCAGCAAACACAACCATCTTCTAGCAAAATACCAGATCTTGGGTTAGAGAGGGTTAAATATTGTAATAGAGAGTAGAGAGTTAGCAATGGAACTTTGTGGTCAGGGGAATGACTGGGAGATGGTAAGTCTTCAGCCACAATGAACACTGATCAGTTTGAAGGACATCTTGGGTGTCACGTGTTCAGGCTATTGTCAGGTGACATAAGTCAACAAGCCAAACATGAGAGCTGAATTTGTCAGTTTTCTGCAGTACCTTAGCAGAGAGGACATGTTAGGGTTAGAGCAGGAATGCACTGGCGAGACAGACGATTATATCAGAGAATGGCTGACACCTGGATAGCGAAAGTTAGATAGTCCACTAGACTGCCTGACAAGACAAAAAGGGCCATATATATATGGATCCCTAAGTATAATATATATATATATCCACAGATGTGTATTGCTGTCTACGCCTGTTTGTCCAAGTTTGTACCATCTATACAACGATATATGAGAGGTGTTCTATCTGGACAGATCTGGCCTTACGTCATATCAGACAGGACTCCAGAGATCAACACATTTATACATTTTGCTCATAAGTACTATTGATGCCTTCATCATGCCCTTGAATAGCACAAGAATAGGGTGTAGCATTGATTGCAAGTCTCATATCTGAAGTTAAACTTTGTCTACTTTTCAGTGTTTCTCACTTAAATTCACTTTTTCCTGTGCCTAATTTACTTTCAAGGCCTTTTTACTATACGAGGGCTGATCAAAAAGTATCGGTACTTTCTTAATAGGTTCGGAACCAGCGAACAGATTGTATTCAAACTGTACACATATTGACCTTGATATATGTGTAACACTCTGTGCAAGTTGTGTCGTTGTAGCACGTGTGGATTAATCACGGCAGCGCCGTGACGTTAGCCATGTACCACGTGGTCGTCGGATTTTCAATGGCGGAAAATGACGGAAAAAATTGCGCAGAGAATTTGCATTAATTTTTGCCAAAAGCTTGGTGATACTTTCACAGAAACTTATGAAAAGTTATACAAAGTATATGGGGAAGAGTGTATGAGCCGCACACGAGTTTTTGAATGGTTTAAGCGATTCCAAGACGGCAGAGAAAATGTTGAGAGTGACCACCGGTCAGGACGACCTGTCACCAGCAGAAGTGAGAAACACATTGCCGATGTGTGTTCCACTGTGCGCGAAAATCGTCGAATCACCATTCGAGAGTTATCAGAAGAGCGCAGCATTAGTTTCGGCTCAGTTCAGGCCATTCTTACTGAAGATTTGGGTATGAGACGCGTGTCTGCCAAGCTCGTTCCAAAACTGCTTTCAGCTGACCAGAAAGACAACCGGGTTTCTGCTGCCGCAGATCTCATTGACTCTGTCGAAAACAATGAAAACTTTTTGAAAACAGTCATAACAGGTGATGAATCGTGGGTCTATGGTTATGATCCAGAAACAAAGGTTCAGTCTTCGCAGTGGAAGACCGCAAACTCCCCGAGACCGAAAAAAGCTAGGATGAGTCGCAGCAAGGTGAAGACCCTTTTGATCGTTTTCTTCGATTACAAGGGCATTGTTCATCACGAGTATGCCCCTTCTGGTCAGACAGTAAACAAGGAGTATTACATTGAAGTTCTGAGGCGTTTGAGAGATGCTATTCGTCGAAGAAGACCAGATTTGCATGCGTCCGGTCAATGGCAGCTCCACCACGACAACGCACCCGCCCATTCAGCGCAGCTTGTACAGCAGTTTTTGGCCAAACACAACATTCCCCAGGTCAGACAGCCACCTTATTCTCCAGATCTAGCTCCCTGTGACTTTTTCCTATTTCCCAAACTCAAATCCCACTTGAAAGGAAGAAGATTTCAAGATGTGGAGGAGATAAAAGAAAATGCGACGAGGCAGCTTCACACCATCTCAGAAGATGAGTTCCAGGAATGCTTCCGACAATGGAAACAACGTTGGATTAAATGTGTGGCCTCAGAAGGGGACTATTTCGAAGGAGATTAAATTTCAAAACTGTAAGTTGTGTAGTTTTTTTTTTATTGCAAAAGTTCCGATACTTTTTGATCAGCCCTCGTATACTGTTCACTTTTTCCAACTGTTCCTATTTTGCCTGTGCCAAATCGGATCTTCACTCAAGCATGTCTTATAACCCTCACACCTCTACTTGTAATTTTCCTAGTTCACTCCCATATATTTACAATTATTCTCCCTTTTCTCATTCAACATACTTTCTATCATACCCCTTAACTTGTAACACCACTGGATGAGCCTATATCATCTGCAGTATGTGCAAATAGATTAAATGTACATTTTTGTTGACTCTGATGTTTATTAAAGCCTTCCAGGTAAAACAGTTAATTTCCCTGTTAATCTTGTATATAACCCCCCTCACACAATAATCTATGGCACAAGTTTGTCCACATGTTTCAAGTTTTATGTACATCTCTGACATTCGTGACTTCATTCATCATCATAGATGAAACATTTTTGCTACCAAATGAAGAATTTATACACTATTGTTTAATATATATTCTCATGGTTCTGTATTATAAAAACTATCTTTACAGCATTTTCCCATTACTGTGGTCTGCTGCTTGGAATTGCAGGACTGGAGAATAAAGGCAGCTTGTCCAGTGCAGTTGCCGTGTTCGGGTCTGAGTTTTTATTACACCCCTGATAAAAAATTTTGTTTACCCTGCCGGGATTTGAACACACATTCTCCTGGTTCGAAGTCTGACATGTTATCGATTGGGCCACCCACCCTCCTCATATGCCTCAACAAATAGAGGAATTTTATGTAATTATAAGACACACCATGGCACTTTATTAATTTTTCTTAACAATTTTTGTCAAAAACCTATTTGCTATTATTTATATCTTTCATTTGTATCACACAAAGGTTAAATTAAAGCAAAAAATTATTTTAAGGAAGCCCTTACCAGCACCGAAAGGCTGATATCTGACTCTCAATCCTTCTGGACTGGCCACACAAGTAGGTGCTGCTATATGACACACATCATTAGAGTTTGGGAGGTTAGCTCTATAGGATTTATTGACAGACAGAAATCCTTTCATTTGGAGACCTTGAGATAACATAAAATAGGTGAATTAAGTAATTGGTCTCAAAACTAAATAACATACACAATATATCTTAGGCTGTTTATGATACATGCATATAACTTAACATGATTAAAGTTATATTTATTCAAACTGCAGTCCTTTAAATTTAACACACAGCCTAATTTCTAATTTTATTAACAACAATGGTGGTAACCATCACGTAGTCACACAGATGGTTGCAACATGCAAATTGCACACAATCACAGCTGTTTTTCCGCATTAACATACATAAAATAATAGCAACACAGTTATCTTACCTTGTGTAGATGTATCTTTTGATTTAATTAGCGGAGAGACATCAAGTCCCTGAGGAGAAAATAAATTGTGGACCATGAACAATAATAATCTGCATTTTTGCTAAATGTGTTTTTCTTATTCTGATTCTCACAAAACTGCAACCAACAATTGCCTGATACAAATGAGTAAAATACCATCTTCCATAACTTTACTATTTCTTTAAAGGTTACAATTTTACAATAAACTAAAGATTGAACCCTAATAAAATCACTTCAAATAATGTCCCTCTCAACAGTTTAACCTATTAAATGAAAATATACACACCTGTCCACTGAATGCACTTAATTCATAGACAGAGGTTAAGTGATTTGCCTCTACTTCCACCTGTTTAAAATAAAGAGGCACATTTATTGTATGAAGGAGAGACATGTTAATTTTAGACTTTGCAACAATTGCCACTGATAATTTATAAAAAGACATGAAAAAAATATTATATAACATATTTTGAGCAACAAAAAATTAAAATTATTTTGGGTACTTTTTGGGTCTTGTCTTAGTGTCAGTTCTTTACGTGAGGAAAATCCAGAAAATGCCAACATTGCAAACATCCTGGCTATACCTGTGATGAAACTTGTCCTGATGGAAATTTTGACTACAGTGCGAACAGACGTGTTCTGATGGCTGTGACATCATATGTGACCCGGACTATACGTGCAAGGAAACGTACTACGGGCCAGACTGCACTCTCAAATGTCCTGACCACTGTTTCAACGACACCTGTGAACAGTCAACCGGGGTCTGTTCATGCAAGGGAACGTTCTACGGGTCAGACTGCACTCTCAAATCTCCGTACAACTGTTTGGACGATATCTGTTAACAGTTCATGGGGCCGGCGTCTCGTATGTCGATGATTCCCACGTTAAGAAGAGTCTGCCGACTACAACAAACCCAAGTATATGGATACCTTAATGTGTACTGGATATTTTCTTTCTGTGCTGGACATGGTTCATTTCTTGGTGTGTTTCATTGCTAGCCAAGGCTCATATCTTGGCTTGTGTGTGTGTGTGTGTGTGTGCTGGCCATGGCTCATATCTTGGTGTGTGTCATGTTAGTCATATCTCATATCTTGGAGTGTCCGTGTTAATCATGTCTCATATCTTTAAGTGTGTATGTGTTTAGTCATATCTCATATCTTAGTGTGTATCTGTGTTAGTCATGTGTCATATCTTTGTGTGTGCATGTTTGGGCTAGTGATATCTTATATCTCTGTGTGTATGTTTATGTTAGTCATATCTCATATCTTTGTGTGTGCATGTCTGTGTATGTCACATCTCATATCCTTGTGTTTGCATGGCTATGCTAGTCACATCTCATATCATTGTCTGTGCATATCTATGTTGGTCATATCTCATATCTTTGTGTGCATGTCCATGTTAGACATGTGTAATTTCTTTGTGGGTGCATGTCTATGTCAGTCATATCTCATATCTTTATGTGCATGTTTATGTTAGTCATGTGTCATATATCTTGATGTATGTCAGTGTTAGTCATGCCTCATATCGCTATGTGCATGTCTGTATTAGTCACATCTCATATCTTTGTGTGTGCATGTCTGTGTTGTCACCTCTAGTGACTCGGGCAGATGGTGCTCGTAAACCTGGGAGGGCCAACCATCTAAGGGCAGAATCCCCCTACAGAAAAGATCACCTGCTGCCTTGCAGGAAGATTGGGGACAATCAAAGGCTAGGGAAAGCAAACCTGAATAAAATGCTGGCTGAAATCGGATGCACTGGGCCACTGGCGCAGAACACAGTGCAACGTTTTTAACGGGTGTTCAATCAGAGTGGATCTGGCAGACAAATGATGTCTGTTACAAACAGACATCATTTTGTGATGTTCTGTTTGTAACACACCTAACCTGACAGCTGAGTTCATGTGAGGAGCTGGAATCCTACTCTGATTGGGTCCTGATCGCAGAGAGAGAGGGGGGGGGGGGTACTTTTAAGATGTAAAGTTAATTAAAACAAAAACATACATCACATGAAATAAAATTTGAAAATGTATAACAAAAAATGATTTCAAAATAAACATTACAAATAAAAAAGTTCACCTTATACATGAACAAAGATCTAAAATCCTTAATGATGATTCAAGTCATTAGTGGTAGCAGAAGATAAACAGAAACAAACAAAAAAATGAAAATGAAATTTAATAGTATGCTACGTAATCATTCAGAAATTCCTGGCAACTTTGAAAGTTTATCACCACTTACCTCTATTTCTTTAATTTCACTGGCATTAAATTCTGTCCCGTTCAGTTTTGAAATGTCAAACTTGAGAGAAAAAAGTAATGATGTTCACATATAAATTAGCTAATCAGCTCATTGCATAAAATAATTAAAACACATAACATTTATATGAATCATGCAATCAAAAATTTAAAGCCATAGTGGGCAATGTACACAAACTTTCAGTGAACATTGCCCACTATGGCTATACATTTTTGATGTACATATAAAACTAATCAGCCAATGTGTTCTTCTAAAGACTTTTTAAAGATATCAAATCATTGTTAGTTTGTTTTTAAATATGATTATCTGCTTGAATTCCAAAATAGTTTTTGAAATAAATAGTTTTCTTGAACCTAATCAGTACTGACCTTTTTAGGCACTCTAATAAGATACACTTCAGTATTATCTGTATCAATTATGCTGAAAAACAGTTTGTTGTCTTCTTTAAAGTCTGACGGGATTTCATGACTGAAAATAAAATATACTGATGTTGAAGACAATGCCACCAATAGAATTTCTAATTTCCCTATTTAAATGATAATTCAAGAAGAAAGAGCCCAGTTATGTACTCTGGCACATATGGAATCTGCATAACAGAATGTTCTTTTTAAAGTGAAATTATAGTTGAAGTATTAGATGTGATAGTGAATGCTCAATAAGGTTTCCTAATGCTAGTTCTCTACATTTTTAAAACACATTTTTCTGCTGAAGTAGACCTATTCAATGAGATCAAGATGCTTGCAAAGAATAGGGACAAATGGCAAGATTTGATAAAAGATCTTTGCAAGGATTGAGACTGCTAGAAACTTAGAAAGAAAGGCTCACCAACAGTGTATCCTAAATCATTGCAATACTGCATCCACACTGAAAGATGTGGCACATTTAAAATACAATCATTGAGAGCCTTCAAGTCATCACTGTTGTGCATGTCTTTCATTCTACCATCCTGTCTTATGTCAACACAGATACATGCATTGCCAATCTGTCAGCTCTTTCAGGGTGATAAAGTTCAGTTTAACCTGACTGTAAATCCATATTAATTTTTTTTTTCAAGTTTGAAACATATATCACGAATGGTATAACATCATTTGAGACTGTTATAAGGCAAAACTTAGAAGAGAAAAGACTCATGAAAAAGGATGGAAAACCTTGTGGATCAGTGGGCCTGACTTGTTCATTCTATGGCCGTGTGTGTTTGTCAAACATTGGTAAAATTAGCTACGAGAGAAGTTGTTCGACAAAAACAAATCCTAAAAAAAAATATACAATTGCCTCCACTAGACCGCCTGACAAGACAAAAATGGCCATATATATATATACATATTTACACACACATATAGATATAGAAAAGATCATAGCTTTCCTCAGAATTTTCAGCTATTAAGTGTGTTAATTTCAGGGTTTGTACATTTACTGCACCAATTTTTGCACTTCCTGCTGAGAACATTTTCTCTAAAACAGTAAAGTTCACACTACATTTATTGCAATATTTTATATACTCTTGTTTGCCACAAATACTTTAAGCATTTCCAAAAGGTGTTGTAAAACACTCACGACAATGGAAACAAAAAATTAAGAAAAATCTGGGAAATGATTCAGGAAGAAAACTACACCTTTTTTCTGGCAGGGACTAAAACCTGAGTAGTAGTAGTAGTAGTAGTAGTCTATATTGAATGGGTTTTGTTGTGCATAACAAGCCCATGTATTCTATAAACACTCCTAATGGTACATCAGAATGTATACTAACACAAAAAATCCACTTAAAAGCAGAACCAATCATCATAATCAGCACCTATGCACAAACAAAGGCAGCAACCACAGAAGATAGAAATAAATTATATGAGATGATCCAAGTTACCTTTGATTCATTCCCAAAAGTAGAACAATTTTACATGCTGGGTGATCTAATTGCATACACTGAATCTTATCATCATTCATAGCTATCATGTCCTGGTCATCATGGCATTGGCAAAACGAACAATAATTGTCAGAGGCTTCTAGAATTTTGTTCCCATAACAGTCTGTGTGCTACCAATACCTTTTTCAACATAAGGATCTATAAAAAAGCAACATGGTGCTACTCAAGGTCTGGGCATTGGCACCAGCTAGACTTTGTTCTAGTTCACAGACAACACTTAAATAATGTTTGAATAACCTGAGCATACCATAGCGCAGACAGTGACACAGACTATGTACTTGTCATTAGCAAAGTGAAGGCAACCGCCAAAAGGATATACAAATCTAGAGAACCATCCAGGCCTAAGATTAATATCGCTGCAACAAAATTACCCGACAACCAAGTCCTATTCAAAAATGCTTCCCACATGCTTCAGCAGGGTGTAGCCATTCCAACATTTCAACAAAGTGAGCACAAAAGTAACTAATTTCCAATATCATTAAATACCCCTTGAATTAGTTCTATGATCACAACCACAATCTCTTTTCAAGAAGAACTAAATTTCTGAATTGGAAAGGCAGCTTCAACATTTGGTAAACTTAAAGATAGAGCATGGGCCAATACCCAACTAACACTCAGGGCCAAGATTCAAATTTACCAAAGTTGTGTGCTTAATACACTTCTACACGGATCAGAAACTTGGACTACCTTTGCAGGGCAGGAGAAAAGGTTAAACAGCTTCCATGTGTGCTGTCTTTGCAAGATAACGAGCATCAAATGGCAGGACAAAGTAACCAACTCTTATGCCTTGCAACGAGCCTAACTCCCATATATCATGGCAACACTAAGGAGTAGTAAACTAAGGTGGCTTGGTCATGTAAGAAGAATGGCAAACAGTCATCATTCCCAAAGAAATATTGTATAACAAACTTAGGAATGGAAAGAGTCCAAAAGTCAGACCAGTCCTGAGATATAAGGATGTTTGCAGGGCTTCCTTAAGTGAACTCTCTATCAGTGAAATAAACTTGGAGGATCTGGCATCAGATAGTAGCAAACGGAGAACAAAAATTAAAAAAATAATTTTTTAAATGCAACATTCAAGGCAGCATTGATATCAAATTCAGAAGACAAAGGATGCAGGAGAAAGGAGATGAGGCCAGACACCACAAATACATCTTGTTCATTCTGCGGTTGAATCTATCTATCCAATAATGGCAGATTCTGTCACAGGAGTAGCTGTTCAGCAGAAATGGCATTCAGCATAGTACACTAATATTTTACCAAACTACTGACTTTTCATGATTGCTTGCTACCAAAAGTCTGTCAAGACACTAAAGACATATACATATATATTGTACTTTTCTTGCAAAAATATATTTGTACATTCCTTTCAGGCAAAGTTCATTCAGTTACACAAATTTTGATATTTAATACATTACAATAGTGTTTGAAGTGAAACAAAATTTGAGACATCATACATGTGCCATATATATATATATATTCATGTGCACTAAGAGTTAAATGTTTAAAATGACAATAGAAATTTATGGGAAAGGATACAGGATAACAAATGGGCAAGACACTGTATAGTCTAACATAATGACATAGAAGAAGGCAACAGCAGAACAGTCTCATCATGTACACAACAGGTTGTATAAATTAACAGTCACCTAAGCTTGACAACATAACACATAATAATAATTTTCTATTAACCACCAAACCAGACTTACTTCATTTTGCAGTCTCTGATGGGTAGCTCTGTTTGGAGCAGTGCACAAAAATCTGACAAAAAACAATACATTTTAAGTTAGTGCTGAATTATGCAAAAATAACAAATATGCATTATCAACTTAAAACTCCAAAGTTTACCATTTTTAGCTAAAACTATAAAGAAAGGAGAAAGAGAAATAAGTGAGTACAAACGTAACAAATCTGTCATTATTTGACCTAGCTCTTTTATACTTCTTCATATGACCAATTGCATTTTCTATAGTTATTTAAAAAAAAATATAAATAATGATAAAAAAATGGTATAGGTATAATTCAACCCATATAATGTAATATCACAATGTATGTTCATGAGAAGTATATGTTTTAACAATACTGCACAAGTGTGAAATACAATATGAAAAGAAAACATTTTATTTGGGCATAAATAGACATGTCTTTTTCATAATTTTATATCTTGCTAGTAAAACATTTAAAGAATGAAATATTAAAACTTCAAATTATAGATATCATGACATTTTTCCACCAGAGAAAAATAATCACATAAATATTTTATATTACACTTATAAGGATATAAGATGGAACAATAATGTCTTAAATGATAAAATCAGTGAACAGAGACAAAGATATGAACACAACAGATTACATTAATGTCAAAGATTAGATATGATAAAATACTTATCTGAAGTTAACTGAAAGCCCAGACAAGCTGACCTAGTATGATCACATGATATTATGAATGTTGAGAGTTACAGAGAATGGTTCAAAAGTAGAAGGGTAAAAAAATAGTAGAGAGCCCCATCACGCCAAGTGGTGTTAGGAAGGGAATTCCAAAGGAATGTGGTGTTAGTGACTATAATTTTTACAGACCTTCGGCACATGACTTTTGAGCTAACATGGTCGGTATTGCGCCAGTGCCACTTTAAATTCCCAGAAAAAAATCCGGTACCCAATTAAGGCTGGGTGAACCAGGAAGCCATCGATCAGGATCGAACCCGGCAAGTAGAAGGAGACTCAAGCATATCCAAGCAAGAGGAAATTAGTGACAGGAAATGGAGGCAATCAGAGAAGAGAAACTCCTTCAGTAAGTAGTCAATGGGACACAAAGAGGTGGTGAGAGAATGAAGTTAAAAAGAAATTATCCTTGAGTAGAACTCAAACAAGCTATGAGGTGAATTTTTTAGAGCAATGATTATGGTTATCTAAGAAGCATGAGATGATGTCAGTAATCCTGATGTTGTGATGGCCTTGTTGATAAGAAATGAAGTGGGCTGCCACTGGAGTGTCAGTATTGTAAGTGATATCGCAGAGACATTCCCAGAAATAAAAATCCAAATACCTACTAGCATCACCAATATATGTTTTATTTTCATTGGCAGATGATTATGTATTTTAGGTTCTGGGAAAGAGATTAATTCTTCCTTAATTTAAAAAAAAGCCACAAGTGACCTGCAGAATGGGTGGCCAAAAGAGACTGTCTCCTGGTTGTCATGGCTGGGGTTGCTCAAGAAGTGTCTAATAAAAATGCCATGAAGATTCTTATCACAACCAAACAGGTTTAGAGAAGAGACAATGATCAGTTAGATCCAAGTAATGAGTCAGTAACAGATATTTTAAGATCCACAATGAAGTGAAGCTGTGTGGATTGTGGGTGAGGTGAAAACAACTATCTCTGAGAAAGGATGGGACAAAGGAGTGAGAGTCTCACTGCAAGAGAATCCATTGGAGGATGAATAAAAGGAAAAATTCAGAATACTGATGATGATGAATGAAATCTGACATGAACTGGGCATGATGTAAAAAGTGATCATCTTGGTCACAAAGTTGGCTGAGATGCAGAAGATAAGAAACAGGATAGTTTTGACAGGATTGTGAAAGAGGTGTAGAAAAAATAAGAATGATCAATTAGTAGGTTTGTAGAAGACAGATGTATGAAGGTCTGAAGAAAAGGGTGACAACTATGTCCAAGAAGGTGACAGAGTTAGTAGAGATCAAATAGGTAATTTTAACTAAAGTATGATGGTTACCTACAAAGTAAGAACCTAGCAACATAACTGGAAGACTGAAAATTCTGATCTCATCATCAATGTATCTATGATGTATCAGTGAGAGAAGGCCCTGGTTTACCATAGCTATGCATAATTATACATTTATGTGTATATTCATGCATTTTCTCAAAGACTACTGTTTTGTTATTTAAAATTTCTCGTCCAAGAATAATATAGATCTGGCTACTGAAAAATATAATTTAATAGATTTTCACCAGTGTTTAAACCATTTCTGTTGTATACCAATTGTCCCATAAAAGTTTTTTCTTTTTTTTTTTTTTTTTTGTTCGCCAGCTTTTACCTCTGATGACGTCCCTAGAGACTAGGAAATGAATTTTGCGTGTTAATCCATTTTTCTCTGGCAGCCATGTGCACAGGAGTCCCTCGCCGCACAGGCAGATAACTCCAACTTAGGAGGTACTCATATATTTTCTGTTGATGAGTATTTGCCGTTTCAAGCCAAGCCTCACTGCTGAGACCAGGGATAGTTGCCGCAGAGAGAAATCATAAATAAAAATCCTGGTGCAACCGGGATTTGAACCCACAACCTCTCTGTCTCGAGGCTGGTGTCTTACCTCGAGACCCACGAGTCCCCCATATAAAATGTATGAAAATAACCATTGCATATTTTAAGTAGCTAAAATCACATTTAACAAGGAACAAGGGTAAGAAACAAAAAATATATAAAATAATACTTGTTTTTATAAAGTTATAACTTAAGTTTTAAATGATGGATTTGATTTCTAAAAAATAAATTAGGAACAATGTACAAATGTTTCATAATCAAGTAGTTGTATATTGCGGGTTTGACGCCACCCCCCTTCCCGATCGATGAAGCCTTCCAGCCTGCCCTATTTCATCCCTAACACACAGTACTGTAATATTTTCGCACAGGTCGGGCTTTTCCTGACAGGGCCCCCGCCACCCCCCAAGCGGGACCCTCTCACGATGGAAGCCCATGCGAACTTATTATAGAGATGTGTTCATCATCATCGGGTGCCATCTCCGCAATGAAGGTTGGCTACCCTGGATTGCCATTCCACTCAGTTTCTTGCTTTGATGGTGCAGGTTGTCATAGATTGACTTGTCCATCTTTTGATGTTACTCGTCCATGTTCGTCTTGGTCTGCCTCTGCCTCTTTTACCTTGTATATTCCCTTCCAATATTACTTTTAGTAGGCTGTTGTGTCTTTTAACATACCCCAAAAATTTCATTTGTCTTATTCTAATTGTGTTTAGTAGTTCTCTTTTTATTTTTAGTTGTTTTAAAATGTCATCGTTTGTTTTCTTTTCTTTCCATCCAATTCTACCTATTCTTCTATAAATCCACATTTCAAATGCTTCAATTTCATGTTACACTACAGATATATGGTAATGGCACCAGGAAAGAAAAGCTGTGTGTGCCTAGTGTGGGGGTCCACTGAGACCTGTGGGAAATCGTGCATGGGTGAATACTGTTGGGTCCACAATGCTAGATTGCGGAAAGGAGGGGGTACAACACCATGTTCTGCATGTGGAGTGGGTGTTTCAAACGCGCATAGCCTATGTGTATGATGTGGATATCAAAGCATAATAACTAAATTGAGTATGGCCCGCTCGAGAGCATTTCACAAAGAGTTTAAACGGCTCGCAAAGATTTCCATTTCCATTTAGAGAAATGTGAAGCTATAGATATAGGCCAGATCAACATGCCTACTGTTGTAGAACTCAAAGCTACACTGAGGCGATACGGGCTTCCTGTTTCAGGTGTCAAAACCGTTCTCATCCGTAGAATCATACAGGCTGAAGCGGATGAAAGGAGAAAGAGAGTATCTGGACTATCAATCAACGAATAGCTACATGGAAGTCAGTGATGGGACTTTCGCAGGATGATCGGCAGAGAATGAATGAGAAGATACTACAGGAGACGAAAGCCGCCCTGAGAGTCTCTGCATATGAGAAGCAGCTTAAAAAGAATCCTACCCTGTGGTGCATTGCTCGTCGCAGACTGCACAGATGCTAAGTCGCCTCACTTCTCCTTATCGAGGGGAGACAACTACCGTTCAATTACCACCATTCATCCTGAGAAAGGAGTGAGGTATACATAAGGACTATCGTGCAGTGGTACCAGTGGGTCATCCCTTGAGGCAGATGCGCTAGCACTCTTACATGCCATGAGTCCAAGAGTTACGACCTTGATTAAAGATCAACTTTGCGGGCGAGGTGTCAAGTTTTCACTGATTCTACACATCATGTGGGAGAATATAGTACCAGGCACATTCCCTCCAGAGATAATAATAGAAACACCATACCTACGTAGCCACACTATACCGGTGCTTAACCCTTGGGATATTGAGGAGAAGCTAGGCGAGGATTGCGCAAAAATCATGAAGAAATTAGAAAAATACACGAATAGATCCGGATGGACACTCAAGCGCATTATAAAGTTGGACATACAATTTGATGAGTATAGGCCATTCTGCGGACGGAGTTATTTCAAGACGTCAGCATACATCCCACCGCGGACTGTCGTTAACATTAAGAACCAAGACAACTGCTGTTTTGAATGGTCAATACTATCAGCGCTTTATCCTGTAGAGTTTAAAGCTTATCCATACAGCACATCAAAATATGAGACCCACCTGGGCGAACTCAACTTTGATGGCATCGACTTTCCGGTAAAGATCACCGATATAGCAAAGTTTGAATATCAGAACCCTACTCTGTCAACCTGGGTCTCTGGCTGGAATGCTGGACCATATCCAATCTATGAGTCAAGGAACACTTGCAGAGCACTGCCACAAGATTGATCTCCTATTTCTTACTGATCCCAACAATGCAGAAAAAAGACATTACGTCTGGCTCAGAGACTTTGGAAAACTACTGTTTAAGAATAGTAATTGCAACTCGCAAGTATATCCATGTCGTAGATGTCTCCACATATACTCAAGCGAGGCTCTACTGGCAGCCCACACCCAAGACTGTAAGGGGATTAGTACTAAGCCCCAAAGAACACTGATGCCAAAAGTGGGTAAAGACAACATCCTCAAGTTCACTGATTACCACAAGCAGATGCGGATGCCATACATCATCGTTTCTGATTTTGAAAGCCTAGACATCCCCATTGAAGGTTGTACAAATGACCCAGAGGCAAGTAAAAAAAGTAAAGTAAAGTACCCCCCGTCACGCCGAGTGGCGTATAGGGAAATATGGTGTTAGTGACCCTATATTTTACAGACCTTCAGCACATGATTTTTGGGGTAATGTGGTCGGTATTACGCCCGTGCTGCTTTTACTTTCCCAGAAAAAATCCGGTACCCATTTAAGGCTGGGTGAACCCGGAGCCGTCGGTTGGGATCGAACCCTACCCCTTGTCCGTAGTAGTCCAGTTCACTAACCACTGAGCTATCGCGGCTCCTACTAATTTTTAGGGAATTAGTAAAACCCAGGTGTCCTCGCCAGGGTACGAACCCCGGCTGTTGCCGTGGTAAGCCAACCGAGGGGCAAGTAGCACCAGACAAATATCCAAGCAAGACCCCATGCAACTATTACTATATAGTCATCCACTGTGACGGACATGTTAAACATGGTCAACTATACAGCGGCATGAATGCCGTGGCGCACTTCCTCACAAGCCTTAATACCGAACTGGAAGGGATTAACAAAGTGTTTAAAAATCCAGCCAAACTCCAGATGACAAAAGCCGTCTGGCAGGCCTTCAATAATGCAGAGGAGTGTCACATTTGTGAGAACGAGTTCGGTCCCAACAAAGTGGAAAGCCATTGTCCCATCACTGGCGAGTACCGTGGCGCTGCCCACAAGAAGTGTGACTGGCAAGAGCGCTACCCCGCTCCCATGGGTGATGACGACTGGACAGCATTCCGCGGAGCCACATCCTACAAGCTATGTGGGGAGACGTTTCAGGATGATAAAGCCAAGCTCTTTGACAATGACGGAGTGTACCATGGAGCATATCACAGGACATGCAAGCCCAAACGCAGCCCACATCAGCATGCAGAACTGGATGAGGCTCAGAAGCAGGAGTACAATGCTGCAACCGAATGCCGCATCTGTTGAGGCCCATAAGGTCCAGACAAGGTTCGTGACCTCTGCCATATCACGGGGCTGCCCATAGTAATTACAACCCCAAGCTGCATCAACCCTTATAGGACCAAGTACCTGTGGTATTCCACAACCTCAGAGGCTACGACGGTCACCTGATCATGCAGGCCCTGGGAGGTGAAGAGAGGTGATCTAGGATGGTGAGAAACATGACAAAGAAAGGGAAATTGCGAGATAAACAGGTGGAAACTGGAAAAATCTCCTGCATCTCTAATAATATGGAGAAGTACATGTAAGTATGTGCCTTCTCAGTCGGCCAGCTGCAGTTTATTGACTCTTTACAGTTCATGAACAGCTCGCTGGAGAAGCTGGCTGAAAACCTATCAACGGATAATCTAACAGTCACAGGCTGAGGGCTAAGCAATAGAACTGCTGAGACACAAGGAAATCTATCCATACGAGTACATAGACAGCTTTGAGAGATTCTGTGAGTCCCAGCTACCACCAAAAGAAACATTCTACAGTTGACTGAGTAGAGAGCACATCAGCAATGAGGATTACAAGCACAATCAAAGAGCCTGGACACATTTCGGCTGCAGGACTTTGGGCGATTACCATGATCTCTATCTACACACGGACGTACACCTTCTGGCAGACGTGTTTGAAACATTCCAAGATACCTCCATGAAGCAGTACGGTCTTGACCCAGCTCATTACTTCAGCTCACCTGAAATGTCATGGGATGCTCTACTAAAAAAGACCAAAGTCAGGCTTGAGCTCTTGACCGATATAGATCAACATCTGTTTATGGAGAATGGTCTTCGTGGTGGTACCTGCATGGTGTCAAAGTGGTTTGCCAAGGTCAATAACCCAAAGTGTGCAGACTATGACAACACAAAGCCGAACACATGGATCATGTACCTCAATGCAAACAACCTATATGGATGGCCATGATGCAGAAACTACCCACAGGTGGCTAACAGTGGGTTGAGGAACTAACATTGGATGAGGTGCTGGCCACTGCAGATGATGCTCCGGAGGGGTATGTACTTGAAGTCGACCTATAGTATCCAGAGCATTTACATGACATCCATAATGACTATCCACTAGCACTGGAGACGATGAACATCCCTGAAGCATGGTTGAGCGACTATCAGCATACACTCACAAACGAACTCGGGGGTAAGTTTGCAGAGCGCACTAAGCTAGTCCCAAACCTCTGCAGAAAAGAGAAGTATGTCGTTCATTATAGGAATCTAAAGCTTTACCATTCTCTGGGTGTGCAGGTCACGAAGATCCACTGGGCGATAAAGTTCAGACAAGAAGTGTAGATCGCACCCTACATCGACCTGAACACCGAGCTGTGGAAAAAGGCCACATCAGACTTCGATAAAGATTTCTTGAAGCTTATTAACTGCAGCGTCTTCAGAAAGACAATGGAGAACCTCTGCAGACACATCAAAGTCAATCTAGTTAGAGTCTAGGAGAGGGATAGGTTACGCCGACTTTTCGCTGATCCTGCATACCTATTTCACAGAATATTAGATGGAGACCTGGTGGCCATACATTCGACCAAGAGCAAACTGAAACTGATCCACCGGCCAACAGTATTCACCGGCCAAGCTGTTCTAGATGGATCAAAATGCAGGATGTACGATTTCTGGTAGAACAAGATTAAGGCGCAATATGGTGTGTAAGTGCAGCTGTGTTATACCGACACCGACAGCCTGCTGTTTCAGGTAGAGACAGAGGATGTATATGCGGACATGGGAAAGAATGCCGATGAATATGACTTCAGTGACCATCCTAAAGACCGCCCATGTTACAGCAGGGCAAACAAGAAGGTTGTGGGAAAATTCAAAGAAGAATGCTGTGGCCGCCCTATCACCGAGTTTGTTGGATTGCGCCCAAAAAAGTCTCTCCTTTGGACACAAAAAAGTGGATTGCGGCGGACAGTATAACAACTCTGGCTTATGGGCATTACAGGATTACTGAGGCCCTCTGGGACACGATGGATGACAACATTAACGAGCTCTTGAGGTGAGAATCTTATCCGGGGGCAGCTCTGTCCCCTCTGAGCGATCATCAGCTCTTCACGAACAAAGCCACGATCCGAGCCAGGTGATTCCAAATAATATACTGCAGGCTGGCAAGCTTGTTGCAATACATTCCGCACAGAATGAACTGATGTAGACCACACAGGGTCCATAGCTCTGCGTCGTCCGCCCTCCAGGATGATATAGATAATGGACCTAAGCGTCAGATGGGATCAACTGTTTGTCAAGTCCTACAGGACAACCTGGGACCACAGAGGAGGGCCGCGCTGTCACCGTATGAAGTACAATGGCGTCCATGGGCCGTTTGCCAGTCAGCCGAGTCGGTTCATTGTTTAAAGCTGCAACCACTGAAGTCAGTCGAGCCACCCATTCTACAGAACGCTCAGAAGATCCCCTAGCAGCAAGTAGCATTTCCTGAGCATACTGGTGACCAAAAAGCCGTTTGGCTAAGGTGCGACTGAACCTCTCCATGATCCCTTGGTCTCGGTGAATCTCCGCACCACCACGCCTAATATGGACACCATGTTTCTCTAGCAAGTGTGAGGCCTCACCCATGAACTCGCACCCGTGATCTACCATGAGCAGCTTAGGCCAGGTGAGAGGCCCCGCTTGTAGATACAGGCCAGAGCTTCTGCAACCTCAGTGCTGGCCTTCATGGCCAGGGGTTCCGCCTCTTTGTAACAAGACGCCACATCCACCAGGGTCAACACATATTTATACGTTTTACCCCCCGACACGATCATGAGGCAGAAAAAGGAGGTCAGCCTGATGCGCCTCATTAGACTCTGTTATGTCAAATTTAGGCCGTGGTATGTGACGAGGGAGCCGCGATAGCTCAGTGGTTAGTGAACTGGACTACAAAGGACAAGGGGTAGGGTTCAATCCCAACAGACAGCTTCCAGGTTTACCCAGCCTTAAATGGGAACAGAATTTTTTTTCAGGGAAAGTAAAGCAGCACGGGCGTAATACCGACCACATTACCCCAAAAATCATGTGCTGAAGGTCCGTAAAATATAGGGTCACTACCACCATATTTCCCTATATGCCACTTGGCGTGACGGGGGTACTTAACTTTTACTATGTGCCGAGGAGAGAGCAAATATATTTGTCATATTACTTGATGTCTCAGTCAGTCCCGAGCCGTGCTATTCAAAACTTTGGCTGCCAAAGCAAGCTTATCGATGGCTGAAACACCCCGTCAATAGCCTCGTGGACTGTAGTAGATATCCACGAGGTGATTAGCTTGTGTGCGAGGCCGGAGTTTCACAGTGCTTAGTATTCACCTGCTGCGCAGCATCTAAATGTTGTTATAAGAACTTATAAGCGATGAAACCTGTCACCGCCATGCCCAATATGATGAAGGTTAATTCCCGATCCTTTTGCGTGTCACTAGGGATGTAGAAATCTAAGAGCGTTGGCTCAGGAGGGACTCATCTACCCTATTCCACGTGACCAAAGCGTATTGCCGCAATGCGTCGCATACGTCTTAGGTCTGCACGGCACCTTGTTGCCTGCGCATTTCCTCATTAAGCCAGTCCATATACTCTGTTCTTTTATTGGACCACATCGCTTGAGCAGCATTTAGCTGTTCCACAGCCTCATCGTACACCAGGAACCAGGAGCACAACATAGCGAAGGAGTAGCTATAATGCTATCAAAAAATGCACAGAAGACACTAATAGAATGGGAGGCAGTGGGACCAAGACTGGTGACAGCAACATTTAGAACAACCAAAACAAAATAAAATTACACATTATACAATGCTATGCACCAACCAACGATAAAGATGACTCAGTTAAAGATGATTTTTATAAACAGCTACAATGGCAGATGGATGCAAGACGAGCCAAGAATATTATAATCTTGATGGGAGACCTAAATGCTAAGGTAGGATCAGACAACAGAGGCTTCGAAGAGATTATGGGAAAACATGGACTTGGAGATATAAACGAGAATGGAGAGATATTTGTGAATTTCTGCGCCCTTAATCAAATGAGCCTAGGAGGAACAATATTCCAACATAAAAGAATACACAAAGCTACATGGGTGTCACCAGATCATAGAACGGAAAATCAAATTGATCACATATGTATTAATAATAAGTTTAAGTCATCCTTACAGGATGTAAAAGTATATAGAGGGGCAGATATAGCTTCTGATCATCATCTTCTGTTAGCCAAACTTAAAATTAAATTAAAAAGGTATAATACAACGAATAAGGGTAGAAAGTTTTTCAATGTAGGGTTTCTTAAAGAACAAGGAATTAAAGATAAATTCGCAGTCACAATATCAAACAAATACCAAGTCCTCCAACAACTAGAAAATACAATAAATATAGAAGATCATTGGAAACAGGTAAAAAATATATGGAAAGAGACATGCGAAGAAACACTGGGGAAGAGAGAATGCCAGAATAAGGCATGGATGACAGCAGAGACCCTGGATAAAATTAAAGAAAGAAAGAACAAGAAAGCAGACATAAATAAAAGCAAAACAAGAAGTAATAAAGCCAAGACACAGGAAGCTTACACAGAGGTGAACAAAGAAGTGAGAAGATGCATTCAAAGGGATAAGAGGAAATATATAGATGAACTAGCTAAAGAGGCAGAAGAAGCAGCAAATAAAGGGAATATGAAAGAACTGTACAACAGCACAAAGAAATTAGGTGGAAAATACAAACAGATCAACGCCTTTATCAAAGACAAGAAAGGAAATCTGCTTAGTAATATAAGGGAACAAATGGAGAGATGGAAAGAACACTTTGAAGAACTTTTGAACAGACCCGGCTCAAATAATCCTCCAGATATACTACCAGCAGAAGAAGAGTTACATGTTAACTGCGGAAAACCAAGCAAAGAAGAAATAATGAAAGCCATCAAACTATTAAAAGATGGTAAAGCCACAGGACCAGATGAAATTCCTTCGGAAGCCATCAAAGCAGATATTAACACCTCTACCAAGATGTTACAGGATCTATTGGATAAAATTTGGGAGAGGGAAGAAATACCTAAAGACTGGAGAGAAGGTTATATGATCAAACTACCAAAGAAAGGAAGTTTACAGGAGTGCACAAATTATAGGGGAATTATGCTACTATCAGTGCCAGGAAAAATATTAGGCAGAATCATTCTGGAGAGACTAAAAGAGGCTATAGAGAAACACTTTAGAGATGAACAAGCAGGTTTTAGGAAGAACAGATCATGTGCTGATCAAATAACTACCCTACGTATAATAGTTGAACAAAGTTTAGAACTAAAATCCCCACTATATATTGGATTCATAGATTACGAAAAGGCATTTGATAGTTTAGGCAGAAGAATGCTTTGGAAGTTGCTGAGTCATTACGGAATCCCCATAAAGTTTATTAACCTGATAAAAACAATGTATGAAGGAACAAAATGTAGTGTGGTGCATGAAGGACAGCTTACAGAAGCATTTGAAATAAGAACAGGAGTAAGGCAAGGATGCCTCCTGTCTCCATTTCTCTTTCTACTGGCCATAGATTGGATTATGAAAATAACTCAAAACAACAGAAATGGAATCCAGTGGTCACTGACCAAACAACTTGATGATTTAGACTTTGCTGATGACATAGCTCTCCTATCACACAGCCATCAACAGATGCAGGATAAAATGAGTATATTAGATGAGAGATCACAACAGCTAGGACTAAAGATTAATAGAGATAAGACCAGCATTATGAGAATTAATGCAGTTGGCAATAACCATATAAAACTAGGAGAAATACCTCTACTAGACGTACAATCTTACATATATCTGGGCAGTAATATAGATAAAGAGGGAGGAACAGAAAATGATACCAAAATAAGGATATCAAAAGCAAGAGGAGCTTTCATTGCACTGGGAAACATATGGAAATCCAAAGAAATTAGGCTAAATACAAAAATAAAAATTTTCAACTCAAATGTTAAGTCGGTCCTATTATATGGCTGCGAAACATGGAGAATGACAAAATTGACAATCACGAAAGTACAGACTTTCATTAATGGATGCTTGCGCAGAATAAAGGGATGGAAATTGCAGGACAAAGTCACTAACGTGAAATTATGGAAATGTACCGGTCAAATACCAGTGGATAAAGAGATACAGCGAAGACGATGGCGATGGATAGAACACACACTACGGAAGCCAACTGAGAGTATTACACAACAGGCCCTTTTTTGGAATCCCCAGGGGAAAAGACAAAGAGGAAGATCAAGGAATTCTTGGAGAAGACAGATAGAAGCAGAGATGAAGATGATGGGGAAGACATGGAATGATCTTAAAAGAATGGCAAAAAACAGAACGACTTGGAAAGTGTTTGTTGAAGACCTATGCTCCACCGGAGCTAAAAGGTAAAAGAAGAAGAAGAAGACAGCCTCATCGTGTCATTTCTGCTCAGCATCTGTATCTCCCTTTCCTAGAGCAGAGAAAAGTGCGCCTACTGTTTTCTGTATTACCAGTATCTGCCAGTTACATAGAATTTTTGTTGGCGAGAGATGCACGTGTTGAAGCTCTTCTGAAAGATTGGGTTAAGACAAAATTGCCGGCTCCTCAGAAACTTTCAACTTAAACGTACCATTTATTTATACTATTAAATCATGCTTTATCCTGATATATCTTCAGACGAACCTGGCCAGAGCTTTTGCCTCACCCGCATTAGTTAGCTCGATATCTACCTGATACAAGAGGTAGAGGCGCGACGCAAGATACAGAAAAAATACCAGCGTGGTATCAACATTGTTCAAGCAATAAGCACCGGAGCTGGTGTTTTAGCTTTAGGTATGGAGACCGCTGGGATTCCGTTAATTGTGACTGGTGTGGGCGCTATTCCCGGCATGGTACTGTCAGAATTGGGGACAGGGCCTTGTCGTCCTAGTGTGTGACAGGATTCAACACAAATGCGCTCTCAAGGCAAAGAAGCACGCCACTATTAGCCAAACCGCTAGAGCAAAGCTAAATTCAATTCAGCAACTCGTGTCTAAGGCACTGACTGACTCGAAAGTCACCGATGAAGAATTTAAAACTATATCGGACGAGCTTGATCGCTATCAAATTATGAAGGAAGAGATTAGGTCTTCTGCCCTTGGGATAGACAGCGCTGCAGAAAAAAAATGGCTGAAAAAGGTTGAGAGGAAGGCCGCGCAGAATTTGCAAAATATATCTCAGCACAACGATAAATTGCGTATGCGGTAACGCCTCTGATGAGTGATGTGACCAGTGTGTTCCCACAGTACCTACAGTAAATATCCGCCCTAGCCCACTTGACTTGCTCGGTGTGCATAAATACAATAAATTCCGCTTTTTACTGGGCTGGATCGTTCGCCTCCGAATTGTCGACAAATAGTGCTGCCTATGAATATCCACCACCCCCTCATAAAAATTGTATACCGTCCGTACCACCGTTTGAGAATTTGTAACATGCACGAACACAAAAGTTCAGAAAATTTTCTACATAACGATGGAATATCACTTTTTCATGTTGTGGTGTCTGTAATCTCGGCAATAGAGAGAAAGAAAGGAAAAACTAAACATCATAATAGATAATACGTCTTTGAAGCAAGTTGCCAATTTTAAATATCTGGGTAGCACGTTAACACAAGACAATAACCAAGAGACCGAGATAGATATAAGGTGTAACAAAGCAAGCCAAGTTATAGGCCAAGTATCAACACTATTGAAGAACAAAGCAATAACTACGGAAGCAAAAAGGGCAATATACAAATCAATTTTTCTACCAACTCTGTGCTATCGGTGCCAGAATTGGACACTGGACTCTAGAACAATAAGAAAGATAACGACCACCGAAATTAAATGTGTCAGAAGAATGAATGACAGGAAACAGCTTAAGGGACAGAGTAAGAAACTTGAAATTGAACCAGCCATCGAATACATAAAGAAACAATAGATAAATTGGTTCGGCCTCATAACAAGACAAAAAGAACTAACAATGACTCAAAGAGCCATAAACAAACACTACGAAAACGCCAGATTAAGAGGAAGACCAAGAAAGAGATGGATAAAGGGAATACTAGAGTCACTAGGAGGGATAACACCAGAAGAGGCCAACAGAAGAGCAAAGAATCGCAGATTGTATCTCCCCTCGACACCAACGGCTATAGAGGAAGGATAGAAGAAGAAGAATGTACTACAGTCTGTCGCCAGATTCACCCAATTCCTTTCATTGATAAAAAAAATTGTAACAGGAAAGCCCTGCAAACATATATCTCAGCACTGATCTGCCCGTTGGTCTCTTTCTCCCCTAAGTTCTTCAAACAATAATTGTTGGAAAATCAATTCCTGTCCATTCTTCTCACATGACCAATCATCATAGTCCCTGACTCCTAAGTGTTAGATGGGACTTTAGCAAGAAAACTGTGTTGGTTATTGTGTCTTGCCCTTTTAATGTTCATTTAATCTTCCGTTTAGATTGGCGAAACAGCAGTTAGTGCACTCTCATATTTGCTCTGCTGCCCATTCCAGCAACCAATGAAGTGTTCATATACTGGTTGTTTCTCTTGTCCTGCATTAATTGAATGGGTTGCATTCTCCGTTAAGGATGTTTTTCCTGCTATCACCTTTGTCATGCACCATTCATTCGACATGTGGGTTATCCTTAGCTTTGTTGTAACCTTCCTGTGAGAGGTGTTCTTTTAAAGCCCTCGCAATGTCATACATGTTCATTTTTAAGGACTCTTCCACAATGGCAAATACCACCAACTTGCTGGCTATCTCACTAACATGAGCTCCCACAAGACCATGACAATAGATCCAAGTTAGGTCGTAACATGAGACATATTGAATAGGTGCATCCACTCCATACAGAGTGTGTTCTTGTCAACCTGGTGAAGCATGGTAAGTCAAGATGACTACATGTGCTGGTCTCTTAACCAACCATGTGATAGCTTCCATCACAGCTTTGAACTCCATGCATGTGCTGGAAGTGTAAACGAGAATGTAAGAAAATGGGGAGCAGTAGGAACAGTGTGGAGAGAGTTGAGAAACACCGTATGTGTGCGGAAGTGACATTCCCGAGAAGTTTGAGTGAACTGTTGTTGGGTGAGTAGAGAGGAGAGTCTTGTGATTGTGGAGACAGGTGACAAACACAGGGAAGTGAGTAGATTGGGAATCGGTGACGGTGAAATAGAAGAGATGACGTTAAGAGAATCCATTAGATGGGAAATTAAGGAAGTGTTTGTTGATTGGCTGAGGGGCGAGAGTTTTAAGGGTGTGTAGAGGGTTCAAAACATTCAGATAGAGAAGACTGTCATGTAAAACTAGAGAGTAGCCAAGTGGCCATGCCACGAGGGCATAAGGCCCAATTAGTAGTAGCTGGGCACATGCTCTGTGATTAGAGAGAAATAGTTTAGTGGAACCTTCTAGTGAGGAGCTGACAGATAAAATGAGAAAGATAGCATAATGGGAGACATGTCAGTGACTAGATAGTAATAGTAAGTTGAACCTGGTTATCAAGAAGACTTAGAGGGCTCTAGAAGATAGATACCCTAGAAGAGAACTCTCACAAGGAGGGCAGCATGTGAGGCTGTTGTAGAAATACTTTTCAAGAATAGGTTGAGCACATTATAACCAACTTCTTAAGCAAAGGTGTGCGTGAGGAGAGTGCAGTTTATAGTGAGTTCCAGAACCATATGTACTTAGTTTTACTTAGAGACCCGAGCGAGAATGTTAAACCGCTGGGTTCTTCATTATTACGGATTTGTTATAGTGGACTCAATAAAGTCTTAAAATGTTATATTCAGAAAGATTTATGTGTACCGTGAAATGTGTGTTGTATCCAAGCTTGATAGAAGTAAAAACTGAGACAACGCAAAGTACTGAGGTCATAATAGGTTTCGTTACGGCTGAAGATAAATATGCTGTGGCGATAGACGAAGCTGAGGTTGAACGTGTGTGAGAGCCAGAGATTCAACGACAACCCACACCAGAAACATCAGGGAAGAGCTGAGTAAACAAGCGCCGTTACCCAGACTGTACAAGCTTGTTTAAGTTTAGTCAGTGTTGACAGCAACAGGCCACTGTTACACCTTTACACCGCTAAACAGCTGTCAAGTGTCAAGAGACTTATGCACAACAAAGATACACCTCTATGAGGGACGAACAATATACAATCGCTCTCATCATAGTGTAACACATTGTTACTGAAGTAATAATCTTGTAGCTACAGCACCTTTCTATATCAACTTTCCTTTAGAATACACAACAAAGCCCCACACACTCCTTGCAACTGTGCCATCATTGTAGATGATCAGGTCTTGAGGCTGGGAGTGAATTTGCAGTCCTTCCTGAATCTTGGACTCAGTCATGCTCTAAGCCAGCCATGGCATTTCCTATTTAATTGTATGACAACCTTGGTTAACCTACACTTGTCCTGCCTACCTCTCTGCCAGTAGGTATGTCCTTGTCACATATGTCTTGCACTGTTGTCTAAGCCTCTGTCAGTCATAATCTCCCATGCTCTCAACACAGTTGCTGCCTTTCGTTGACTGTATTTCTGGCAGCAGTTGATATATTATGTTGCATGCCATTCCCAGGTACATTTTCACTTTACAAGTACATATGTCACACTTGAAAATGCTTGGAAGATCCAGTAGAAATCACATACCCAGGATTGGTGTATCTCTGGTGAATCCCAACACCCCTTGCCTCATTTTGTACCCTTTTTGACTTAGCTAACTATATGTGACATGGGATGAGAAGAAGTCAATAGTCAATGATCAACAACACCAGCAACTGCATTAAGAGAAACAACGTTCCGGAAGCTAGATCTCACCATAACCTTTACTGCACTCACTCCTTTCCTGGCATTTGACAACTCTTTTTATGATGGTAGAAGAAAAATTATCTGTAACGAGACCCCAAGGTACCTTATACTACGAACGTTTTCAATGTGTGTAACATTGTACTTCAAAGGAGGCAGTTCTACTTACACAATGTGACTGTTCACTGAGCATGAGAGCAACTTAGCTTTGATTACAGCCCTGTTACTGCTACACCAAAAGAAAATACAAGTTTTCCACTTCAGTAAGTGAATAATTGTATGCATAAGTGTTTGAAATATTCCATATCAAGGTACCCATCAATATAGAGGAATCTTCCTTCTCAGCCCTGTGGTGAAACAGGTAATAAGGATAGGAAAGAGATGGATAATTTAGTAGAGGTCAAGGGGAGATGAGGGTTGAGATAAAGATTGAGAGGAACTCATAGTCCACGTGGAAGTTAAGAGAGGTAAATAGGTCTGAGAGTATTAGTAAGAGGCTTCAGGTCCACTGGGAAAGTGGAGAAATGAATATATCATGAATCAGGGGGAAAGTGTGTAGCGTCAAAAACGAGGCCGGGGAGAGTTTAAGTTAGACAAAGGATAGGTTAAAAACTAATAGATTCATTCGATGTAGAGCGATGGTTCAGTGCGGGTGACTGTGCATGTTGTACAGCCGATTACCGTGAACAGGGGTAAAAGTAGATTTCAGACAGTTTCAAGAATAGGTTAGTCAAGCAGTGACAGTCGAGTTGGTGAGATGGAAATTCTTGGAGAAGTGTTAGGGTAGATAGTGTAATGTGACTGTATTTAAAAGCTGGTAGCTTTCACCATGTGCATAGACTGGTATTATTATGAGTGTTCTCACTAGTATAGGCTTAGTAATAGCCATGTAGAGACTTTATTAGGAAGCTGGTAGCTTCAACAGTGGCAGAGACTGTGTATTATTGTGTGAGTGTTCTCACTAGTATAGGCTTAGTAATAGCCATGAAGAGACTTTATTAGGAAGCTGGTAGCTTCAACAGTGGCAGAGACTGTGTATTATTGTGTGAGTGTTCTCACTAGTATAGGCTTAGTAATAGCCATGAAGAGACTTTATTAGGAAGCTGGTTACTTCAACAGTGGCAGAGACTGTGTATTATTGTGTGAGTGTTCTCACTAGTATAGGCTTAGTAATAGCCATGAAGAGACTTTATTAGGAAGCTGGTTACTTCAACAGTGGCAGAGACTGTGTATTATTGTGTGAGTGTTCTCACTAGTATAGGCTTAGTAATATCCATGAAGAGACTTTATTAGGAAGCTGGTAGCTTTCAACAGTGGCAGAGACTGTGTATTATTGTGTGAGTGTTCTCACTAGTATAGGCTTAGTAATAGTCAGGAAGAGACTTTCTAATGAAGCTGGTAGCTTAACAATTACAGAGAATTGTATTATGGTGAGTGTTTCTCACGACTGTTAGGCTTGAGAAGACTAATGCTGGCATGCTGCTATTGTAGTGTCAGAGAGAGTAGGAAGGAATGAGAGGCCATCATGAATGTGACTAATTGTACTTGTTAAATGCAGGGGAGCAATTACTTGTGGGCAATAAACGTTGTGTGAGTTAAATGGTGTTGGTGCCTGCTTTGTTAAATGATAGTGCTGTTATCTAGTCCTAGCAAAGAATAGATACTGGCTTGTCCTGAACCACGGGCATAACAGCGCGGAGTACATCGGAACGATCAACCGGCAGAAGTCACATCTACGGGCAGATAGTCAACCAAGGCAGTTTGAGTCGTTCATGTCAGTGCAAGTGGCTGGCATCCAAGGCGGTTGGTGAGGTCGAGTGAGGGCTCAAATCTCAACGAGCTTTCTGTCGACGCCTTCTCCACTTCAAGTGGATATTTTGCAAAAACGTTATTTGAAGGAGATCTTTTTTTTGTGCTCACAGTGCTGGTAAACGTGAAAGTCATTAACACTGGGTACTATAAGGTGGTAATTGTTATTTTAGTAAATTTGTGAGATGAACTGAAGCAACAGACACTGCAATGTATGGAATTTATATAAACATTAACTGTTTTTATAGTGAGGACAGCTCGTGCAGACAGCAGTCTTGAATGTAGGTTAGAAACACTGGACTTTGGGCTGAATAAGTACCTTATTTGTGTCATATAAGGGCTTATTTTGTGTCATCGTGACTAGATCATTTCAGCTAAAGAGCATGCCCCAAACAACCATGCTGTAGACAAGGGGAACAATTCACATGGTCTAGCCAGATGTTATCAAATTGGTGTCTGTGGTGTGTGAGAAGTTTTATGATAAGGTGTTAAAGGAATTAAATTTGCTGTGTAAAATTACTTCATAGGAGAAATATTCATAGTTTTTTTGTTTTTTATTTGGTGTTCACCAACTTTAATCTTTGGCTAAGTCTCTAGAGACTAGGAACTAAATTCTGCATGCTAATCCGTTTTTCATCAATGAAATGTGGGACTCACAGAGCAAAATACTAATGACAGCAGCAGAAGCAAGTGCTGGACTGAAGAAAATGGAAAAACGAGCTTGGATCTCAGACACCACATGGAAATACATCAAAGAAAGAAGAGAAGCGAAGAGAGCCATGACTAATGTAAAGACAGATCTTGGAAAGGTTCTGGCAAAAGCAACATACAAAGAATTAGACAACAAAGTGAAAAGTTTGGCAAGAAGAGATACAAGAGCTTATATAGACAACTTGGCAGAGAAAGCAGAGACAGCTGCAATTACAGGAGACAGCAGAACTCTTTATACTGTACAAAAGATGCTGACAAACACCTATACATCCAGTGGAACACCAATTCTAGACAAATCTGGATTAATGCTAACAACAAGCGCAGACATAAAAGCCCGTTGGGCGGAACACTTCAAAGAAATTCTTAACCGTCCACTACCTCACAGTTTAATAGATTTTGAAGCTGAAACACCAGCAGCAGAATTAGATGTAAATTTAGATGACTTCACCTTGAGTGAAATAGAAACCACCTTAAAGCTAATGACCAATAACAAGGCTGCTGGAGAGGATAAGTTAACAGCTGAGATCCTCAAGGCAATTGATAGCCATAATTTAATACATCTCCAAAAAATGTTCAACATCATTTGGAAAACAGAGAAGACGCCTCATAAATGGAAAAAAGGAATCATTGTTAAGATTCCAAAAAAGGGCAATCTTAGAGATTGTAACAATTGGAGAGGCGTGACACTTTTGTCAGTTGCCTCAAAATTATTCTGTAAAATCATCCTAAATAGAATAAAGGATTCAATAGATACAGTAATGCGTGAAGAACAGGCTGGGTTTAGAAAAGGGAGAAGCTGTCTTGACCACATTTTCACTCTACGACTTATATTGGAGGAACACATTGAAAAGCAAAAACCTTTTGTACTTAACTTCATCGACTTCAAAAAAGCATTTGATAGTATTCATAGAGATTCTTTGTGGAAAATTCTGAAGCAATATGGCTTACCATCAAAAATCATAAATATTATCAAAGACATGTATGATGGTTACACATGTGCAGTTCGAACAGAGGAAGGACTGAGCGAATGTTTCCCAATAGAAACTGGGGTTAAACAAGGATGTATTTTATCGCCCTTGTTATTTGGAATTGTTATGGACTTCATAATGAAGAAATGCTGCACTGGTAATAAAGGCATCGAATGGATACAAGGAGACCATTTGGAGGACCTGGACTTTGCTGATGACATAGTTCTCATCAGCAATCAGATAAAAACGATGCAGGAAAACACAAATGAACTATCATCAATAGCCAGCAAAATTGGGCTTGAGGTCAATCATGAAAAGACTAAAGTCATGAAAAGTTTAATTCCAACAAGTGACAAAATATACATGGAAAACAAACCAGTAGAAGAGATCGATCACTTTATCTATCTTGGAAGTCACATTGATCGAGAAGGGGATACGAGCAAAGAAATTAGAATCAGACTGGCTAAAGCAGCAATGTCTTTCAGAAGCCTTGAAAAGTTGTGGAAATCAAAACTCATTAGCACAAACACAAAACTTAGGCTATTCAAATCAAATGTACTATCAACCCTTACGTATGCGTGTGAAAGCTGGAAAACAACAAGAGATATAGAAACAAAGTTGAACGCATTCGAAAATAAATGTCTAAGGAAAATACTTGGTATAGAATGGAACGAATTCAAAACAAACGAGGAAATTAGAGAAATCGCCAATCAACCACTAATATCTTCAGTAATAAAGAAAAGACGATGGTCATACGTTGGACATGTGATGAGAAGAGATAATAATCGAATAGCAAAGCAAGCCCTCATATGGGAAACAACAGGTAAAAGAAAAAGAGGAAGACCCAGGGAGACACTGAGAAGAACATTGATGAGAGAGGCAAGAGCAGCAGGAATCGGCTCCCTCAATGAGATAGAACTGCTTGCACAGAACAGAGACAGATGGCGAGATTTGATAAAATATCTTTAAAAGAAAACTGCTAGAACAAAAATTCATATAGGAGAAGGTCCTTGGTCTACGCCCTATGGGCCGGTTACGGCTCGAAAGGTTCATGATGATGATGATGATGAATCCGTTTTTCCCTAGCAGGCAGATAACTCCATCTTCAGAGATACTCATATTTTTTTCCGTCGATGTTTAATTGACATTTTAAGCTGGGCCTCGCTGCTGAGACCAGAGGTGGTTGCCGGAGAGAGAAATCACAAATAAAAATCCCAACTGGTGCGGTGCAGTCAGGATTTGGACCCACAACTTCTCTGTCTCGAGACCAACGTCTTGCCCTGAAACTAACCAGTCCCCCATATTCATAGTATGACGATTGTGGTGAAATACAGTCCTACCTACATCTATGTCTACCTAAAATTTTCTATTGGTTCTGTCACTGAAAAATAATGATAAGCTCAATATTTGTATGTTATTCAGCTTTTTTTAGCATCATACAGGAGTAAAGAATATTACAAATTCATCCAACTTTTCCAATCTCAGTGTCCTATTTTTTTTCAAGAAAATATGATCAGCCTAGTTCTGTCAGTCTATGTTGGCACTTCACAGCTATTACAAATATCTTTTCAGTTATACTGAGAAAAGATACACTCCTATAATTGTTGCAAATGTCCTTGTCCTCTTTGTTCTTGTATAACGTCACAATCTTGGTATATCTCATGACCTGGGTTATTTCTCTACTTCTCTAACATTGGACAAGGCATTTGTAAAGACTTTAACTTTAGAATGGAATGGGTTCACTGCAGGTGGGATATTTCTGCTCAGTACCATTCCAGCAACCAACAAAATGTTCATTCAGATCATTCATACTGTTCTATTGAACATGTTGCATTCTGTAAAATTTGTCCATTTGTCCGTTCTTTTTTGTTCTACTGAATATGCAGTGTTCTGTAAAAATTGCACGCAGCTCAAAATGGACACTTTTGGGTCACCATAACAGCCATCATGAGCAGCGTAATCTCCATACTTCTGTGCAAAATCCATGTGTGAACTTTATAATCAGTGAGCATGCCCCAAGAATCGCTGTCCCAATAAATGAATCCAGGCCTCCACTTCAGTGAAACACTCAATCCAACTACAGTCCAGCTGGTGAAAAATTTGCACTCCAATACAAATCACACATCCTGCTTCAGGACAAAGCTGGGACCTGGTACTATCCCACAAAATTCCACAGCCAGTTGCCTGCAGCACTATCTCAATGTGCGCACACAAAAACCATTTTGATTTTGTGGTCAGGTGAATGTAACCAAACTATCTCAGTCTCCACAAGCAAAAATCCAAAGCAGAAAGAATCACTTAAAACCATACTGCAGCAAAAATACCACTAGTAGTCATGAACTTCATTGGATTAAGTGGCCATCTTGATCTTGGCCTGCCACACCAACCCAGGTGTTTGTAAAGGTGGGCCATGAGTGGAATGTTTCAAGATTATATTTGTGTATTTGTGGCAGGCACGTTGTCAATTCCACAATTTCAAGGACTTTACCAATTGATGGAGATGGAGTCAATAGGGTGAATTAATTAAAAGCATATAATTATTAAGTTTTTAAAATAGCAACAGATATTTTTTTTTCTGACTAGGACTGCCAGGAGGACGAACAAAGAAAATAATAAAAAGACAGGCTAGATATTCTAAGATTTGATGAGTGAGAACAAAAAAAACAGTACAAAAACGGCAAACAAAAATATTAAAATATATTGACACTCCATTCAGGGTATTTTTTGAGAGTCTGAGACTCAGACTGAACTAAAAAATGACAAACAATCCAGGTCCACCAAATTGTTGCTATAATATTTTTAAAAAATAACACAACACAGAATTAATTAATGAATCATTATTGAATGTCATCAATCAGGAAAAATAGTGTGGAACACTACTTGGTTGTACACGTACACAGTGTATTGTTAAAGTAAAAGTATCATTATTTTTTTTTTTTAATAGCTCAATAAAATATATATAGGTAACTATGGTAACTTTTATTTTAGTTAGTATAAGTCCGGGACCTGAGTGACATTAGTATTAGAACTTAACCTATGATTAAGTAAGAAGTGAAAGTAAGTTCGTAAAGTAACAAGACAAACCACACATCATCAACGTCTACGACCTCTTCCGACTTACTGTATGAACTGTATGTACTATGACTACAGTTATACAGTACTGACAATTGAAATTGTTGTTTGCAGTCAGTACTCATTAACAGTGAGTGAGATCATTGTATGATTGTATCATCGTATGGAGTGAACTGACTAATGCTACAGTCAGTCAGCAGTACTGTAGACTGTAGTGTCTAAGTAACTGGCTGTAGTACACTTGTAACACTGCCCTATATTAACACTCATCATCAGTCACAGTGATTAGGGTTAGTGATCATCACTGAGTGATGTTTGATGGTATTATTAATTTATTATATACTCACTCATACTGACAAAAATAGCATTCGCATGTATCATTACTCACTCAATATTCACTATCCAACTATCGACCATTTTTATGATTTTTGTCAAGTTTGTTGCCGATTAAAATTATTATTATAAAATTATATATAATAGTTATAGTTATTATACTATTATAAATTATAGTGAGTGGACTCGTGGACCGCCTGATCCTGATGAATAAAATAATAATATGTAAATATGCAGACAGATATATGAATGATACATACTAACCTTACTACTTTTACTTAGATATTACAATCTTAATTAACTACTCACCAAATGAGAAATGTGATTTTACAAATATCTCAAGCAACACGAGAACTGGAGTCTTCTGTCAGTCGCTGGACATTGACATTGAATATTGATCTTGATCTGAGCAGCTCCTACCTACATTATCATATAATATAATGATATAATTATAATAATAATGTTCGTTCGCTTTCGGAGTGCAATGACGTTGAATGACGATGACCCGCAAATAACTAAATTCTGAGATAGCTGTAAATACCAATTCCTTTATTATATGTATATATGAACTAATATATCATATTTATACATGTGATTCTTTCCAACCATACCACCACGCCATGTGTGATGTAGTTCTGTTACATGTCACATACATCCCAACTAAACTTGAATCATAATTTATACTACACACTACAGTCGTAACAGTCTACAGTATCATCATCATCATGTGCCATACCTGTTGGCGTATGCGATTAGGCGTTCATGTCCTTCCACAATCTTCTATCTACAGTCTATCGTATCAGTTCTGTTGTTGACTGTTTTCCATGTCATGAAACCAAGCTATCCAGTATTTTCTCTCTTTGTCGTCCGTGATCTCTCTTGCCTTTTATTTTGCCAGTTGTAACCAAGTATTCCAACTTTCCTCTTCTCATGATGTGCCCGAAAAATGTTGTTTCTTTCTGATGTTTTTTAGGAGCTGCCTTCTTGTGTTGGCCTCTTTGAGAACTTCCTCATTGGTCTTTTTAGCTGTCCAGGGAACTTTCAATATTCATCTGATAAATCCCATCTCTGTGGCCTCTAATCGTCTTTTTATTTGTTTGTCTACTGTCCATGATTCGCTTCCATAGGTCAGAATTCGTTCTATATAGCACCGATGAACTCTCTTTCTCATTTCTATTGACATAGATTTGTTGCATAAGATATTTTGCATTTTCTGAAATGTTATTTTGGCCTGAGTTATTCTGCTTTTTATTTCTGTGGTTCATCGTCCATCTGATGTTATAATTGTGCCCAAGTATTTCAGATGTTCTATCTATCGATTGACCTTTCGAGCCGTAGCCGGCCAATAGGGCGTAGACCAAGATACACCTTCTCCTATCTGAATTTTTGTTTTTGCAGTTTTATTTTTAAAGATATTTTATCAAATCTCGCCATCTGTCTCTGTTCTGTGCAAGCAGCTCTATCTCATTTAGGGAGCCGAATCCTGCTGCTCTTGCCTCTCTCATCGATGTTCTTCTCAGTGTCTCCCTGGGTCTTCCTCTTTTTCTCTTACCTGTTGTTTCCCACATGAGGGCTTGCTTTGCTATTCGGTTATTATCTTTTCTCATCACATGTCCAACAAATGACCATCGTCTTTTCTTTATTACTGAAGATATTAGTGGTTGATTGACGATTTCTCTAATTTCCTCGTTTGTTTTGAATTCGTTCCACGCTATACCAAGTATTTTCCTTAGACATTTATTTTAGAATGCGTTCAACTTTGTTTCTATATCTCTTGTTGTTTTCCAGTTTTCACACGCATACGTAAGGGTTGATAGTACATTTGATTTGAATAGCCTAAGTTTTGTGTTTGTGCTGATTAGTTTTGATTTCCACAACTTTTCAAGGCTTCTGAAAGACATTGCTGCTTTAGCTATTCTGATTCTAATTTCTTTACGTGTATCCCCTTCTCAATCAATGTGACTTCCAAGATAGATAAAGTGATCGATCTCTTCTACTGGTTTGTTTTCATGTATATATTTTGTCATCTGTTGGAATTAAACGTTTCATGACTTTAGTCTTTTCATGATTGATCTCTAGCCCAATTTTGCTGGCTATTGATGATAGTTCATTTGTGTTTTCTTGCATCGTTTTTATCTGACTGCTGATGAGAACTACGTCAACAGCAAAGTCGAGGTCCTCCAAATGGTCTCCTTGTATCCATTCGATGCCTTTATTACCAGTGCAGCATTTCTTCATTATGAAGTCCATAACAATTCCAAATAACAAGGGCGATAAAATACATCCTTGTTTAACCCCAGTTTCTATTGGGAAACATTCGCTCAGTCCTTCCTCTGTTCGAACTGCACATGTGTAACCATCATACATGTCTTTGGTAATATTTATGATTTTTTATGGTAAGCCATATTGCTTCAGAATTTTCCACAAAGAATCTCTATGAATACTATCAAATGCTTTTTTGAAGTCGATGAAGTTAAGTACAAAAGGTTTTTGCTTTTCAATGTGTTCCTCTAATATAAGTCGTAGAGTGAAAATGTGGTCAAGGCAGCTTCTCCCTTTTCTAAACCCAGCCTGTTCTTCACGCATTACTGTATCTACTGAATCCTTTATTCTATTTAGGATGATTTTGCAGAATAACTTTGAGGCAACTGACAAAAGTGTCACGCCTCTCCAGTTGTTACAATCTCTAAGATTGCCCTTTTTTGGAATCTTAACAATGATTCATTTTTTTCCATTTATGAGGCGTCTTCTCTGTTTTCCAAATGATGTTGAACATTTTTTGGAGATGTATTAGATTATGGCTATCAATTGCCTTGAGGATCTCAGCTGTTAACTTATCCTCTCCAGCAGCCTTGTTATTGGTCATAAACTTTAAGGTGGTTTCTATTTCACTCAAGGTGAAGTCATCTAAATTTACATATAATTCTGCTGCTGGTGTTTCAGCTTCAAAATCTATTAAACTGTGGGGTAGTGGACGGTTAAGAATTTCTTTGAAGTGTTCCGCCCAACGGGCTTTTATGTCTGTGCTTGTTGTTAGCATTAACCCAGATTTGTCTAAAATTGGTGTTCCATTGGATGTATAGGTGTTTGTCAGCATCTTTTGTACAGTATAAAGAGTTCTGCTGTCTCCTGTAATTGCAGCTGTCTCTGCTTTCTCTGCCAAATTGTCTATATAAGCTCTTGTATCTCTTTTTGCTGAACTTTTCACTTTGTTGTCTAATTCTTTGTATGTTGCTTTTGCCAGAACCTTTCCAAGATATGTCTTTACATTAGTCATGGCTCTCTTCGCTTCTCTTCTTTCTTTGATGTATTTCCATGTGGTGGCTGAGATCCAAGCTCGTTTTTCCATTTTCTTCAGTCCGGCACTTGCTTCTGCTGCTGTCATTAGTATTTTTCAGATGTTGTACTTGTTTAAAATTTGTCCTGTTTATTTTTATGCTGCATGCTGGTGATGATTGTTTCTTCGATATTACCATTACTTCTGTTTTATTACTATTCAGACTGATACCTTTATTGTTGCTTTCTTTTACTATTATGGCTATCATTTCTTGTAGTTCATTCTCTGTCTCCGCTATTAAGACTGTGTCATCCGCATATCGCAAATTATTTATGCTGTGACCGTTGACTTCAATTCCTTTTTTTGTCTACTATTGATCTCATGATATGTTCCTGTAAAGTGAAAACAAATCCAGCGACAGAACACAGCCTTGTCTGACTCCTTGTTTTATAAGTTGAAATTGTTCTGTTTGGTTGTTAATTCGTATGGCTGCTGTTTGCTGCCAGTACATGTTTTTTTTTTTTTTATAATTCGCAGATCCTTGCCATCAATGTTTAATTTCTCCAGAATATTGATTATTTCCACATGCTTTACTTTGTCAAATGCTTTTGTGTAGTCTATAAAGCATATATACAGGTCTTTCTTTACCTCTATAGATCTTTCTATCAATGTTCTTAGGGGGAGCACAAGCGCCTGCGACCTGCGGTCGCAATAGCAGGGTCGGCGCACCATCAGCTGACCAAGACCTAGCATTTCTACCTCCTCGCGGTCTCCCCTGGTAACAATCTGCGTCAAAACAGGCTGGCTAACAGAAGCTAGGATCGCCGTGTTCCCCGTAGTGGTGGCTGTTACTGATATAGAGGACCCAGCATTGCAGTACCTCTGGGCTGGACTAGTAGTTTCCCAGCATAGCCTGGGACAGACGAACTCCAACCTTTCCAGTCTATCTATCTATCTTTCGTTCGCCTGAAGCATTGTCTATATCTGCAATGTCGTTTCCTGTATAAATGTTACTGTCTTTTGTAATTCTTGCAGTGGCCCATATAGTTTTGTCTGTAGTGTTGTATCTATGGGCCAATGGATTTTCCTCAGTCTACTATATTCAGTGCAGTCTTGAAGTATGTGTTCAGCAGTCTGGGGCGCCTGTCCACATGTACAAGTAGTTGAGGTGCCGATCTTGAATTTTGTATACATGTGACTATGGAGTCGATTGTGTCCTGTTCTGAGACGTATAATGATAACTTGTTCATATCTATTCATATTATAAAAGGCATCCTGATTTGGGGCTTGTGGTCCTCTGATTGATTTGATTATCTGTTTCTTATGATGGTATGTAACAGGTGTATCTAGTTGTGTGCCTGTTGAACCTTCCTTTGCCAACTGATCTGCTTTCTCATTTCCTGGTATTCCACAGTGAGATGGGATCCACTGCAGGGCAACCCTGTGGTGCTTGCAGAGTTCAGTCAATAAGGTCTGCAGATGTGGTAATTTTCTGGATTGTAGTGCCTGGAGTACTGATCTTGCATCTGTCAAAAACACTACAGGCTGCGGGCTAAGATTAATGTTCAGCAGTTTTTCTATTGCTAACTTTATTGCTTGTATTTCTGCATCATAATTGTGACAATATTTCCCTGTTGCTATTTTATTCATATCCCTAGTGTTATTTGGGTATTCTATATATGCACCTGCTCCCCCATTTTTTACTGCATTCTGTGCTGATCCATCTGTATACACACGAATCCATAGGTCTTGTGGGTATTCTTCATCCAGGAAACTGAGAGTTATTGTTTTTCGCTGTAGACTATTCTGTTCCTCTTTATCAACTATTCCTTTCACTTCTGTCCGTATTTGAACTGATAATCCAGATTCCTCTGTCCAGGGAGTCTGTTCTGGTATGGGCAGTAGGGGGTTAACAGCTCTTGGCATGTCTGGTGTTTGTCTACTAATACGCTTGGCTTGGTGGATAAAACTGCTTCTCTTAAGTCGTCCCAATGCAAGATTTTGGAATCGGTCCTTCATTGGATGTCTCGGCATGCAAGCAAATTTTTCTGCCTGTATCAGCACCTTTGTGTCCCTCCGTTCTCTCAGTGCTGGTATCCTCCACAATTTCTCCATCTCTAATATTGGTGTTGATTTCATTGCTCCTGTGATGACCCTAAGTGCCTGGTTTTGTACTTTATCCAGTTCTTGAAGTGTGGTGTTTGATGCTGAACACCATGCAGATGATCCATATTCTAAATGTGGGCGTATACTCTGTTGGTAAACTTTACTGAGTATTTTCCCACTCGCACCCCACGTAGTTCCACACAGCTTTCTTAGAATAGCCAATTTTCTCCTTGCTTTTTGGGTTGCCTTATTTATCTGCTGTTTCCAAGATAGTTTGTTATCAAATGTAACTCCGAGATACGTAGCCTGTATGTCTTCTTTCACAGGCTCATTGTTTATATAGATGGCTCCTGCTTTTTGTTTTGGGGAAAGAGTGAAAAGTGTAGTACTGCATTTGTCTGTATTGATGCTGATACACCATCTATTTGTCCATGAATTCAGTGCATTCATAGCTCTTTGTAACAATTTGGAGGCCACTGTTGCATACTCCTCTGTGCACCACATTACCAAGTCATCTGCATACATTGCCACTTTGATACCATGTGGTAGTTCAGTAACTAGGTCATTGATGTAGATCAGAAAAAGTGTTGGAGATAGTACCCCTCCCTGTGGAACGCCCTGGCGCAGTAAGACCTTCTTACTCTTAAGACCATCCAGTTGCACTCTGGCTCTCCTGTTATGCAGGTATGCTTTGACCCATTTGTACATCCTGCCATTTACTCCATAATTTCTCAGTTTCTTCAAAAGCCCTTCCTTCCATACCTTATCAAATGCTTTCTTTAGGTCTATCCATGCTGCTAGTACCAGTTTCTTTTCTTGAAACGCATCCTCAATTTCCTGGGAAAGATAGGTTGCCTGATCTTCGGTAGAGTAACACTGTCTAAAGCCTGCTTGTTGTGGGACAAGGAGATTTTCACTTTCCAGGTACCACTGCAGTCTGAGATTGATTATACGTTCCATTGTTTTACACAAACAGCTTGTAAGGCTGATTGGTCTATAGCTGGATGTCATTGAACCATCTTTTCCTGGCTTTAGTAATGGTATCATAATTGCTTCTCTCCATGCCTGTGGCACTTTACCTGTGATCCAGCAAATGTTGTAGATCTGCAGTAGTTTTGCTTTAGCTGCAGTTCCCAAGTTCTTAATCATTTCATTAGACACTCCATCACTACCTGGTGACTTTTTCATTTTAATTTGGATATTGCCAGCTCTAGCTCTCTTTGTGTAATGGGTATTTCCATGACTTCATGTGCAGTCTCTTCTTGTCTTGCATTTTGTTGTTTTAGACGGGTCTCTTGACGTTTCTCTAGGCTAATTTCAATATTGTTGTCATTTGCAAAGGAGTCTGCAAAGTGATTTGCTGCATGTTTACCTGTTAGAATGTTTCCATCCTTCTTCAGGGTAATTTTTGTGTTCCCTTCTGTACCCTCATCATTCAGCTGTTTTACAAGCTTCCACACTTTTCTTGTGTCTCGTTCTAGATTCATGTACTCTGTTTTCTCTTTCCAACTTCTCCGTCTGGCTTGTAGTTTAGCCCATTGAAATTTGGCTTTAGCATGCTGATAGTTATTGTGGTGTTCCTGGCAGGGGTTATTTTCTGCTTGTTTTCGAGATGTTTCCATGTCATTGTGCAGTTGCTCTAGTTCACTATTCCAGTATGGTTTGTAGTGTTTCCGTGCCCCTCTGGGTATTGTTTCACTGGCAGCTTGTATTATTAGTCTACTGAATTCATCAACTATTTTGTTAATGTCTCTGTCTGTATTTAGATCTTTAGTCAGTACACTGGTGTAATGTTGATACATTTTCCAGTCTGCCTTTTTGTAATTCCATCTGGAGAGAGTGCTGCTCTCCCTGACGGCCTCATTTTGCACCACTAAAAAGACAGGTCGGTGGTCGCTGCCTCCAAGTTGTTTCCCAACAATACGTGTGATATTCCAATCCAGGTCTGGTGAATGGAAAGCAAGGTCTGGTGTAGATGTGGTATGCCATGATCTGGAATAGAATGTTGGTGGATCTGTTGCCTGGTTTAATAGTATAAGCCCATTGTCATCCTGCCAATTTTCAAGCTCTTCACCTCTCTTGTCCATATCTTCATAGCCCCAGCTCTGTGAATGGCTGTTAAAGTCTCCACATACAATTATTCTTTCTTTTAATGTAATTGTGTCTAGTGCTAGTGGGCGGTCACTCGGACAGTAGTAGTTTAGTAGATGGAAGTCTGTATTTCCTGTCCTGAGGTGCAGTATTTGATATTCCGCCCCATCCATATACACTTCAATCTGACATGCATTAATGTTGTTCCTTACAAGAGTCAGTATTCCGCCCTTTTGTCTGTTTTTCCTGTCAGATCGGTAGCACTGGTATCCCCTAATCTTCAAGGCTATGTCGTTGTTTAGATGGGTTTCCTGCAAACAGCATATGCTTACTTGTTCTTCATGCAGGATATTTTCTAATTCTATCTTTTTACTGTACCCATCTCTTTTGCTGTTGATGCCTTCAGCATTCCAGTGCATTATTTTGAGTGGTCTTATTTTGGGTTGGCCAGTAACTCTATTCTCTCGCCCCCTGACTCCACAGAGCGATTGAGAAGGACATCCAGTAATATAGGTTGGGCCCTTTCGAGGCTGAGGGCCCGGCGCTGCACCTGCCTGAGTGTCCATCACAGGGCGAGTGCCATATCGATTTGCAGTTATAGGCATGCTTCCCATTGGCGTGAGTGCGTGGCATCCTGATTTTTGTAGTGCGCCTTTTGGCTGGTTGCCTCCGACTTCAGCACTTAAAATTGCTAGAGCAGACTGTGGTCTTGCACGGGTGTAGGAAGGCCTGGCCAGTCTTGGTTTTCAGTCCCTGGTGACTGTTAAGCCCATCCCCACGACAAGGAGCTGGCCTTGATGGGGAACCTTTCCAGTAAGAGCCGGGAATGTCAAGAAGGCCATTGCGACCCGCCACATCTAATGAGTCAAAGAGCAGCAAGCTCGTATCAACTCGTGGCAATCAGTCAATCAATCAATCAATGTTCTTAAGATGTATATTGCATTATTGGTGCCATTTCCTTCCACAAACCCACATTGCTCCTCACTTATTTCTGTTTTTTTTTTTGTTTGTTTTTTACACGTCTCGTGATGATTCTTAGTAATATTTTCGTCATATGGCTCATGCGACGAAAAATGCGATGGTCTTCACAATCAGTAGCGCCTGACTTCTTCGATATGGCTACAAAGATAGATTTTAGTAGATCTTCGGGTATGTATCCAGAGTTACATATGTCATTGAGTAGTTTTGTTATGACTTGTACTCCTAGCTCTCCTAATGCATTTATCTCTTCGATTGTTATGAATGCATGGAATGACTTTTTAGTTATTTTGCTCGGAAAACAAAATAAATTCCACTTAAGTTATGGTAGATATTTTCTTCATGTTTTGCAAGCAAGGTCTGACACTTGATTACAAAGACCGTCGGACAGAGGGTCTAAAATTCGTGTCTTAACGTCGTATGTCGATTGCCATTTTGCAGTAACTTTCTCTAAAGATAGTAAAATCTATAAAGAAAAGATGCAACAAGACAAACCAAGTAATGGGTAAACTACCCCCTATCTGTGTTTTTTTTACCGCCGGATTTTTTTCTCACTTTTACAGCGAAAATAGTAAAGAGATCAGTAGTAGACCCCCCCCCCCCCCCCCGACCCCCCCCCCCCAAAAAAAAAAAAAAAAGTGAATTGAGGTCAACGGTCACAACATAAACAATTTGTGATATGTGAATGACATAGTCTTAATAGCAGAGACGGATAATGGATTACAATTAATGATAGACATAATGTGAAAGAAAGCAATTAAAGGAAAGGTTTAGGCCTGATAGTAAGAAAACAGAAGTAATGGTCATATCCAAGAAACAATCATCACAACAATGCAATATAAAAATATACGGGACAAATCTGAAACAAGCAGCAAATACCTGGGCACAGTAATGTCAGATCGAACATGCATCACAGACATAAAAGGCAGAATAGCTCAGGCCACATACAAAAAACATTTCAGAAAATGAAAAGCGTCTTGTGCAACAAATCTATGTCAACATAAGTGAGTAAGAGAGTTTATCGATGCTATATAGACGCAATTCTGATCTGTGGAAACAAATAATGGACAGTAGACAAACAAATGAAAAGACGATTAAAGGCCACGGAAATGAGATTTCTCAGAAGAATGTTTAATGTTCTCTGTGCGTTTAAAAATGACCATCGAGGTCACTCTCAAAGAGACCGACACAAAAAGGGTGCACCTAAAAACATCATAAAGAAACAATCGACATTGTTCGGGGACAACATGAGAAGATTAAAGCATTAATATTTGGTTACAACTGGCAAAATACATGGAAGGAGAGATCGCAGACGACAAAGAAAGAAGATACTATATAGCTTGATGCCGTGGCACAGAAAACAATCAACAATGAAATGATATGATGAACTATGGATAGAAAATTGTGGAAGGACATGATCGTCTACACCAACCAGTATGGCACATGATAATGGTTCCATTACTTCAACACAGAGCAATACCTATTACCACAAAGAAATATCTTATAAAGATTATGTGTCGTGTTGAGCCATTCATGCTCTGATGAAGGCGCCAGAATGTGGCTAGCAATTTTTCTGAAAACACTTTTTTTTTTAAACAGAAATCATCCCACTTGGGATCCTTAGCCTGCCTAGCGCATAGTTTAAAGTGCATACTTTTTTTATTGACATCTTCTTTCAGACGCTTTAAGAGCTCAGGTTGTGTTCTTCCATTCCTTCTGGCTTTCTGCCATGTCTTTGCCGTTTGCCTCTTGTTCCGCCAAGCTTCTTCGACTTCTGCGTTCCACCAGGGCGGCTGCGTCCATCTCTCCTGCCTCCTACGAGGGGCGCCCTGTTTCCTGTGTCTGATTTTGCTAATGACGTTCTGGTCTGTGTTCTCATAGTAGAATGTGTGCAGCTTGCTTTTCTTGTTGCTATTTCTACCTTTCTCAATTAGAGGAGGACACATGGATAGTGATCACTTCCGTGAAATCCAGTACACCCCACTTGCAAACCAGTGCGAATGCGGAAGACACCAGTGCCAGGTCTATGACACTATCAGAGTCCCCTGTTCGAGTGGCCATTCTGGTTGCCCTTCCATCATTCAAGCACAATAAATCGACCGACACCAGTGCATTCTCTAGGTCTTCTCCCTGCTTGTTGGTTATGACGTTACCCTACTGGTTTCCTCAGCATTAAAGTCTCAGTAGAAAATGACGTTCTCCTCCCCGAATGCGAAAAAATTCAAGATATTGGTAGCACACACGTTGTTAAGGAAGCTACATTCTACAAATCTGACCATTATCGTTCATTTTGACATTACCTTGATGACCTAGGCATAATGGTCATGAATGATGGTTAAAACCATTTTTTTAAAATCCAATGTGTGCATTTAGATCGCCCAGCACGTAAAATTGTTCTACTTTGTGGATTGAATCCAAGGTAACTTGGATCATCTCGTAAATTTATCTATATCTTCTGAGGTTGCTGCCATTGTTGGTGCATAGACGCTGATGATGTTGATAGATCCAGCTTTTTAATTGATTTTTAGTGTTATGCATTCTGATATATCATTTGGGATGTTTATAGAATGCATGAGGCCCGCGAGCGGATGTTTCTACCGGGAATTCGTCATGATTAATGACAATTTTATGAAGTATTATCGTTTTTTATTCTTATGATTCCCATCGAATACTAAATTCCTGCCTTTTTCTTCTTCTGTTTTAAAAAATGACATCGTGTGCAAAAAATATACGAGACTCTTTTTACGAACCAATGGAAGTACTGCCAGGGGAAGTGCATTAAAAACCACCAAGCAAGATGCCTTACTCATGTTTGAATTTTCAGTTTGAGGATCTCAGCGGACAATTGTTTTCCGTTCTGGGGAACGAACCATCACAGGAGGAACTAGTTGTCTTGGGTTATAGGCTTATACATAACAAAATAATGAAATACTACATAAGACATGCTTTAAAGTAAGAGCAAACCCTCCCCCTCCCCCCATAAAAAAAGCAAAAATTGAAAGAGACTATTACTGATATAGCATACAAAAAGTGAGATTAACATTCTGTTTAATTGTTTACACCAACTTTTTTTGTGGTGTTATAGTGTTTATAGACTTTAAATATCTATCACTCTCTAGTAATTACCACAGTAAAAAAAATGTTTACTTCAGCTTTTATCATTGTTTTTCTTCTCAATAAAAAAAGGCGCCTGGTACACTATATCACACAGGGAGCTGGCCACTGTGGCAGTAACGTCTTAATAGAGGTGGTAAGAGATGGGTTTGGTGAAAACCAGCCACTACCGCAACCATATTTCACCTTTAATCCATCGGGAGCAAAAGAGATACGCCTCCCAACCACCACCATTGCCATTATTACAGGTAGACCATATAGTCGAGTGGAACCAAAGAGAGGAACAGCTCTTATGCTAGGTTTGTAACGTTTGTGGTGTGATTTTGTTCGCGTTTTACAGTTCATTATAATGACAATTAACAGAGCATACATTATATTTAACAAAATACTGACCTTGCTGTGGTACGACCCCTTTACTCACTGTCGAGTGTATCTGGAGGAACGAACAAATCAATTAGATGACTCCTGTCTACTCGATTTCGAGGAATGCCTTCTTGATCAGATAAATGTCATTTTATGTCATGAGGTTGGGATAGAGGACGTAGCCTACTTAGTTGTGCAACATATAACCAATCGTAAACAAAGATACACCAGCTGGGAATCAAGGAACTCATCGCATATTCCCCTGTGTCTTCCCTCCACAGATGAGGAGACAGAACTTACAGCCACTGATATGACTCCAGCGATCATTGACTCACCATCACCTCCACCCCACTTTATCCTCTTCACTGATGACCAGAAAGATGCTACAGAGATTAATTTTATACCGGAGGTCTGGAATTATTCAAATGACTCACCACCAAATGCAAAATTCTCTACACCATCGATGAGATAAAATCTAAAAAACTTCAAATAGCAACTGCTGTCATTGCTCGTTTATGTTAACCATAAATTAAAAAAAAAACCAAGGCATCTTATTTACAAAGAATATACATATTTTAGTTGTATTTATTCATATGCAGTTTTATTGTGTTTTTTCATATGTTGTCATAGTAACTCACTTATCTGATTGGCTAATCTAAACAACGACACATGTAACTCACAGCTGTTACCAGTTTGTGAATAAAACTAGAAAAGAAAAAAATACATGCTATAAGTTTGGTGATTGTTATATTAAACCTGACATTTGTTTTTACATTTTTGTTAATGCAAGACTTTGCTATTTTATGTATTTGATTATCTCTTTTCTGTATGTAGATGCTTTTCTTAATGTTGGTATTGTATGTTCAAACGATGCAGTTTTTGAACGTTTAGGCAATGTAAACAATGGCGAATAGTTATTTATTGATGGTTTATGCTTCGACAGATAGTTTTTCAAAGTGATGCAGCTTTTGGAAACCACCAATACCTGTGCCAACATAAGAAGTTTAATAGGCTATGTAATATACAGCACACATGCAGCGTTAATAGTCTCAAACAGGGCGTTCGTAACATTTGCAGGCATTTGTACACAGCTTATGATGATTTAGTTAACTATATCAGACAAAAACTTGTAGCAAATTAAACGACAGTTTCTTTTACACCACATTAACCCACCAAACAAAGCATAGTCGATGTGGAAAAGAAACATTTATTAGCTAGTAGAAGTTATTTGATGATTGTCTATGAGAATTTAGCGATACAAGCTGGTGATGTGCGCGATGTATATAAAAAACATTGGTATTCTATCAAGACACATAATATCAACAAAACAATATCCACATGTACTTTCTTCTACTCCTCACTACACCCATTTACGACAAATTGATCTGCTAATCTGAAGTTCCCATTTTGCAGAAGTGTTGACGGAGTTCGGTTTCTTATATGACGAACCGTTTCTTTCCACTGTGTGGCATTATTTCAGGGGACAAATAGCTCAAACCTCCTCATAACCAGGCGTCAGTTCCTGGTCAGTGGCACATACATCAGGATACCTCTCGTCGAGGATTTTCACTGCATGACTTTACAGCAACTTCCACAATTATAGGGGTGTTTTGGGATTAACATATTTGTTTTCTATGGGAGCCGCGATAACTCAGTGATTAGTGAACTGGACTACAAAGGACAACGGGTAGGGTTCGATCCCAACTGACGGCTTCCGGGTTCACCCAGGCTTTAATGGGTACCGGATTTTTTTTCTGGGAAAGTGAAGCGGCACGGGCGTAATACCGACCACATTACCCCAAAAATCATGTGCCGAAGGTCTGTAAAATTTATGGTCACTAACACCATATTCCCTATACGCCACTTGGCGTGACGGGGGTACTTTACTTTTACAAATATGTGTTTTCTAGTTTTACAACAACGAAATACTATGTCTCAAAGTTAGAAATGATACACCCTATAGCTATATCATCTGAATCTTACGCTACAAGGAGAATTTCATGTACATTACTAACTTTCATAGACAGCTAGTTATTTCTCTTGTTCAACTGTGGGAAATCATGGAGCGTTTTTTGTGAAATGGCCAGAGACAGGCAAATATGCAACGGTAGGAAACGTGTTTAGAGGAGATATTTTGCATACCCGGGAATCAGTATTGGAAGAGTTAGAGTCGGTATTACTGTTCCCGTTGATATTTTGATTAAGCGTGTTACTTTGATAGAAGAAATTTACCTGGCACCGGTCTAGGGTGACGAATTCTTTGGCGGAACATGTCCATCTGTCTGTGTCTATAACAATGAATGTCCTAGGGTTTGAACTCACACTGTGTTTTCTCATCGATGAAGACCTGCAAGAGCTGGTCAGTAAAATGATTATTTAAACACGATCTATGAAAGGTTCAAAACTAGTTTGAAGATCTATGTCTTGAGTCAGCCGCACCTACAGAGAGGCCCGGACGTCTAGCTGGATACATGAAACAGTTCCCGTTTAGACTTAAATTCGAGTAAAAACGGTATAAATTAAATACATATATATTTTCTTTATCGCTTGGCCACCGCAAAACCAGCAATATATGCACATAGAATGGGGAGGTATGTGAACGCGATGACAACAGGGCCAGTGGCATAACTATTTTAGATAAGCGAAGCAGTAATATTTTGTACCTCGCGATAAATAGGTAAAAATATTTAATCATCTTAATTATTATCCCTTAAAGGACGATTAGTGGCCTGTATACGTTGTTTCGTGGATTGCATTAAAACAGTGTTATTCTTGCTACTTTTTGATTGATGTGCCCAATACATCCGATTTCAATATGTAATTTTTGATTCCTGGGTCCTCTTCCCTCTTCGATCCTTACTCGCTTGGTCAGACTAGACAGTATAATATTTTCTGGAGGCACATCAGAGAGGTGGAGCAGAGGCTGGATGGTTCTGGTTTACCAATCATGGCGCAAGCCATCAACTAGGAATCGCTGACAACTTCCAGATTTTCTGCTGTCTATCGTGTTTGCCTCCTTTAGTGAGGTAGAACAATAGGATAATAATGTTGTTCCCTTTCTGCATACTTTGAAACTACAAGTTGGATTTTACCCCGATCTAGATGTAAATATTTTTAATGGTGCAATTTTTATCCCAGAAAACATTGCAATTCCTTTTCAAAACACTCCATAGAGACGTTGGCTCTCTTCTATGTGATAAGAACGAGGATGATTTACATAAAACCATTAGACAAAATATAGTGGAAGGACTGCCCATTATCTGTTATCGATATCATAAGAAGGGTTAGACTTTTATTAGAGACAACGTCAATTAAGCGGTACAAAGCATTAAAGATTATGACTCCGGCTGAGGATGGGTATAAATCCCTTAAGATGAATTATTGCACGCGTATGTATATAGAGTATCTGACCTGGATTTCCCACCACCAAAAGTAGATCCATTTGAGAACACAATTTAACGGACGTGAGATGGTGTTGCGTGATTGGGAGATTAGAGTTGACGGTTGGGATATAATAAATAAAAGAGTTTATCACTTTTAGGGTTGTCTCTTTCACTGCCATCCAAACTGTTATATTATTCGTGATGACGAAGCCAATCCGGTGAGTAATATACAGTTGACGAAGTCATACCAAAGATGTATGAAATAACATAATATTTATCCGACTATGTCACGGTTCGTGTAAATTTTGTGGTCGTGCGAGTTGCTAAATGTCAATAAAACATTAATGGCAATTCGACCTTCATAGCTCAGAATTTTCTTTGTTTAAAACCATCCTTCGCTAAATTTAAGAGCATCACAAATGAATTCATTCTAGCCTCAGTCTAAAAAAACTACACTTTGTTCGGTCTCCTGGAAGCGACATTCATTTTCCCGATCGTTTAAAATAGCATTTTATTGTGATGGCCCCTATTTTAAAAAAAAACGTAAGCATTGTAATAGAGTTGAGTTAATGAGGGCAGGTAACTGAGTCGTTACCGCTTCTCAAATAGTAGCGACTAGCAGAATTTAAGTATGGTAATTTTACAGAATAACAAGTTAGTCAGAAGTGAGAGTGTAAGTTCAGGTATTAGTAGGGATAACCAGAGGTGAGGAAGGAGGAAACGTAGGATTATTGGACGACACGTAGAGAGTTTAGGTTAGGAAATTTTCCATGCAGCAGAAGTGGAAATTGGAAGAAAATCCCCACGGTGTCCATGCGGGTTCACAACGGCAAAGTTGTTATTGTAAGTGACCATCACACAGATATTCAGCATCGACCTCGTGGTGTTATGGTCAAATCTCCACGATGTCCATGCGGGCTCACAACAGGTGTTTGTTGTGAGTGACCATAGATAGACACATGACTAGCGCATGCATCGACTTCATGGCTTTACTGTCAGATAAATAGCTACCAGGATGAATTAGGTCATGGGAAGATGGTTCACAAATAAGTTGTTTTGACAAAAGTTAGACTAACGGTTAGGGAACGGTCAAGTAGCTGGACACGAAAACTGCAGGTGACCAGAGAGAGAGTCGCAAGTGGTCAAGTTTGCAACGATCTTATTGGTCACTGGTTTTCAGACGTAGAGAGTGACTGAAGTATATAAACTTCTTCACAACGGTTAACCAGACAAGCAGTTCAGGATGAAGTTAGAAAGTTAGAAGACAAGCAGTTCAAGATGCAGTAAGTTAGGAGGTTAGGAAGTTACAGATAGAAATGAATTAGTCAGAAGTTAGAGTCAGAACAGTTAGAAAGTTAAGACTAGAAGTCTTGATGTAGCAAAGCAGTAGGAATCTTCAAGTTGTAGTTGTAAATCAGTTGAGAGATTATTAAATCAGTTGAGAAGTTATCAATAGAAGTTGAGGAGAATATGAACCTTAGTGCTGCACAGTTTTAAAGTGTTCAAGAATTGTGTATTTCTTATAATTCTACAAGTCGTAAGTAGACAAAGTTGAATAATGTTGTATTAAAATGTGCACTTGGAGCTGACCATATTCATCGGCGGTATGCCTCGGGGATGTTACTAAATTAATGAACATTAATTTAGTATAAGTGCATTCTCCACTAACGATCATTGTCAATACAGAAGAAGTCAATAAACTGATTATAATTGTTGTTCAAAAGAAGACTGTCATCATTATTACCTGTTATAGAATCAATGTGATGTGTTGTCAAGTATACAGAAATTACAAGTTATAATATAAAGAACATTACAACTCTATATCAAGCATCAGTGTAGATGAAGTCGGTCCCTTTATGTTGAAGCATGCCGTCAAAAATAAGCTGTTGGGTAGTGTTAGACATACACTTGTGGATAATTATATAGTACGGAAGATCATGTTAGCCACACTTTTGTTAATGTGGTATTCACAAACATATTTGTAAGGTTGCTAAGATATCAGTCTGTAGAGTATCTACCCATTACTCGTTTTAAAGTATTTGGTTACAAAATCACAGAGGTGCGTCGGATGGAAGATCTCAGCGAGGAACATTCTATAACTAGCAACACCATGAAACTATTGGGTAGTGCTGCTTAAGGGAAAACCTTAACGAATAAAGCAAAATACGTACATGTGCTCAGTATTAAGGATGGGGCTGACACCACAATGTTAGTAAATAACCCTCGGTTTTAAAAAAAATGACGCCAATAGGCGGCGACATTTTTCAACTGGAGAGGGTAAAACAAATTATTATATGGGATCTTCCTTATCAAAAAGGTTTATTCGTCTACCAGTACGCCAAATTGAGAATGCTGCAGGTTTTAATGACTTCCTGGAAAGCTTTATAGACAGATCAAACTTCCATCTTTGTGACATGGACACGGATAGTCTCCGTATAGCGCTTAGTACGATGACATTGGAAGGGGCTGTTGAAGTCGATAAGCAGGATTAATTTTACACAAAATACGACCAGTGGTTCCCCTCAGAGTCTAAATGTATAACCGAACAGATTTTATTGAGCATACGGACAGTGTTAAGTATGGCTTATTATTGCTTTGGAGATTGCGCAAAAGTTTTCACGAAGTCTCAATGAACACCATAAAAAGTTAGATGAAGATATTTTCACTGAGGTCCTTGCACAGTGAGCGGAGGGAAAGGTGGGTGGAGGGGGGAGTTAAAAATATAGGATTTTAAATACACAAAGGGTCAATATACACATACACACAACACGGAAACTCATTGTCCTTTTTTATATTAAATGTATAGTTCATCCAGCTAATGTGATGACATCACCTTTATTTATTTAATCCAGCACTTTTCCGACACCACTGTAATTAACATTATTTGTATTATGTTATTCACAACTTTTCAGTGTCTGCAATCTGGTAGTACGTTACTTTAAACAAGTGTTAGTGCCTGTAATATATTACCTACCCAAGTAAATTAGCAGAAACACACTTTCCTCCAGCCGGAGAAAGGAAGTCCAAAGAAGTCCAAAGTAAAAAAAATTGTCATTTTCAACTATGCAATTCCGATCATAAAAGCAATGCCAAGCCCAAAACAGACAGACTCATCTGAAAAATAAAGAACAACATATGTTCGCTTTCAGAAAAGACAGAACTAGTCGTGTAGTGGATATCAGCACGTTGTGGCACTCCTTGAAATAAGAAATCAGATGAACTTTCAAAAGCAGGTGGAAGCATTCAACAGTCCAATCAACCTCAGAGCCTCAAATAATTTTTTTTATCCTAAAGGAAGCTGGGAAAACAAATGGAGGGAATTGCATGGAAAAAATTAGCCAGAACATGCCAGCCTAAACAAACTTAGCAGTCATGAGCAGACCAAGATATTCAGACTCAGAACAGGTCATAGTGGCTCAGAGCACATTTACACATGATAGGATGCAGTGACGTTGCAACATGTGACTGCGGAGCAGCCAGACAAACTCCAAAGCATACACTACAAGACTGCAGCACTCTAAAAACCCTAAGATCAAATATATGACCAACAGAAACAATCCTACATGACAAGCTATGGAAAAACCGGTGATGACATCAAACGCATCCTTTGTTAGTGATCCAAACTGGTCTAAATGTCTAAATGCAAAGCAACACCTGAAGAAGAATTACCCGTAAAGATTTTGTGTCTCAATCGCTTACCTTGTCGGTTAATCTACGCTTAATATTTTAATATAATTATTGCTATATCGATTATCTGTGCCGGACATTTATCAACTGCCTAAACTACGGTTCCAATGACAACAGATGTAACATAATTTACAAAAAACTAACCGGTTTTCATTATCATCAGTGTATTTTGTGAATGAAGACATGACACAATGAATATAACCTGGCACTATCCTTTGTTTTTTAGTTTTTTTTTTTCATATATAAATATGTGTGTGTGTTGCTTCTACATTGTAATCATCATCGAGTGCCTTCTCCGCAACGAAGGTTGGCTACCATGGATCGCCATTCTACTGTTTCTTGCTTTGATGGTGCAGGCTGTCATAGATTGACTTGTCCATCTTTTGATGTTACTCATCCATGTTAGTCTTTGTCTGCCTCTGCCTCTTTTACCTTGTATTTTTCCTTCCAATATTACTTTTAGTTGGCTGTTGTGTCTTTTAACATGCCCCAAAAATTTCATTTGTCTTGTTTTAATTGTATTTAGTAGTTCTCTTTTTATTTTCAGTTGTTTTAAAACTTCATCGTTTGTTACCTTTAGTTTCCATCCAATTCTACCTATTCTTCTATAAATCCACATTTCAAAGGCTTCAATTTTCTGTTCTGTTTGCTTGTCTAATGTCCATGTTTACATTGTAATACCTTATGCTCATTCAGCTACACCTTACACTCCGGTAAGAATCCGTCCAAATAAGGTTCGCCCACTATTCCTTTATTACATCTTTCCTTTCAATCAGCTTCTGACTTTCCGATCCTCCAATTTTTTTCTTTCACACACTTTTACCTCTCCACTCCACACGGATTCGATACTAATTCGCCCCTTAAAATCCATAGCCCAGTCAAATTCCGCCACAAAACTTTGATTTCCTTGTGAATTTACTACATTTTATACTATTGACTCAGACTGCAGTGGCACCTGGAAAGTAAAAACCTCCTTGTGTCACAGCAGGCAGACTTTATACAGGATAGCTCTACCGAAGATCAGGCAACCTATTTTTCTCAGGAAATTGAGGATACGTTCTAAGAAAAGAAACTAGTACTAACAGTATGAACAGATCGAAAGAAAGCATTTAATAAGGTATGGAAGGAAGGATTCTTGAATAAACTGAGAAATTACGGAATAAATGGTAGGGAGTACAAATGGGTGAAAGCATACCTGCATAACAGGAAAGCTAGAGTGAAAATGGAAGGTCTTAAAAGTAAGATGGTCCTACTGCGTCAGGGTGCACCAGAGGGATGAATATAATCTCACTAACTTTTTCTAGTCTACTTCAACGACCTAATTTCTCAGCTACCACATGGCATGTATGTGGAAAGCTGTTTTTATTAATTAAACTGTGCTTATTTACAAGTATCCACACTTTTCTTGTGTATGCAAGTGACATTGTGTGCAGATGACCCGGTAATGTGGTTCACAGAGGGGTGTGCAATAGTGACCTCCAAATTGTTACAAGGGGCTATGATTGCACTGAAATCATGGACAAATAGATGGTGTATCAGTATCTATACAGACAAACACAGTACTACAAATTTCACTCTTCCCAAAACAAAAAGCAGGAGCCATCTACATAAACAATGAGCCCATGAAAGAAGACATACAAGCTACTTATCTTGAAGTTACATTGACTACAACCTGTCTAGGAAACAGCATATAAATAAAGAAACAAAAAAGCTTAGATAAAATTAGCTATTCTAAGAAAGCTGTGTGGAACCACTTGTAGTGTGAGTTGGAAAATACTCAGTAAAGTTTATCAGCAGAGTATACGCCCACATATAGATAATGTATCATCTGCATGGTGTTCAGCATCAAACACCACATTGTAAAAGCTGGATAAAGTACAAAAGCAGGCACTTAAATTCATCACATGAGCAATGAAATCATCTCCAATATTGGAGATGGAGAAATTGTGGAGGATAACAGCACTGAGAGAACGGAGGGATACAAATGTGCTGATAGAGGCTAAAAAATGTTCATGCATGCCGAGACATCCAATGAAGGACCGATTCCAAAATCTTGCATTGGGATGGCTTAAAAGAATCAGTTTTATCCACCAAACCAAAGGAATTTGTAGACAAACGCCAGACGTACCAAGAGTTGTCAGTCCCCTACTGACCATACCAGAACAGGCCAACTGGAGAGAGGAATCCGGATTGTCGATACAAATACAGACAGAAGTGAAAGGAATGCTTGACAAGTAAGAACAGAGTAAAACTTTCTTGGATTGAGAATACCCACGGGATCTACGAGTTCGTGTATACACAGATGGATCAGAACTGATTGATGTAAAGAATGGGGGAGCAGGAGCATACATAGAGTACCCAGATAACACTAGGGATATGAACAAAATATCAACAGGAAAATCACAGCCTTGTCTGACCCCTTGGTTTTATGTATTGGACTGTCCTGTTTGGTTGCAAAATCGTATGACTGTTGTTTGTTGCCAGTACATGTTTTTTTTTTAATGATTCGCAGATCCTTGCCACCAATGTTTAATTTCTCCATCATGTTGATTATTTCCACATGCTTTACTTTGTCAAAGTCTTTGTGTAGTAAATATGAACATATTGCGAGAAATGTAATGGTACCATGTGCTAAGAGTTTAAGTGACTGGCTTCAGAAACAGTGAATGGGATACATATTGCAGCAAAGACACAGTTTGTGAAATGTTACATGGGAGAGGTACTTGACGAACAGATTGCTGCAGAAATTAAGAGAAACCATTTGATTTAATGGCTGATGAATCCACAAACACTGATAACAAAATCTGGATTGTATATATGTGTGAGATATGTGAGAGACTGGAAAAATTAGAGACATTTGTGTGCATAATTTCACTTTAAAAATAGTAGGTTACATTACAAACTGCATTGAAAGTGAAATAAAGAAACGAGATATGTCATTTAGTAATTTTATTGTTTGTGGATGGTATGGAGATACTAATTTTTCAGGCAGTATCTCCAGGGTTCACAAAAGGATGTCAGATAAATCAAGAAGGGCTATTCCTTACATACATTGTAGGGCTCATGTAAAGGCAACATGCAGTGGTAAACGCAAGAGATCAGTTCCCCTACGGGAAAATGTTTTTTTTTTGTATGTAGTCAGAGACATATATAGGCTGTTCCATCAATCTACAAAACGAGAAACAGTTCTCCGTGACATTTTAAAAATGTTATAAGATCCAACGCTGAAAACGTCAGAGGCTACAGATCTGCGCTATCATTATTACGCTATTCATATTATTAAGAAATGGTATGGGTCAATCATGACAACTTGTGAGCATTTACAATAGGATGGAGCAGATATAGCTTCATTGGCTGGAGAGTTACTTCTTGGAATCTATCTATCTTTCGTTCGCCTGAAGTATTGTCTATATCTGCAATGTCGTTTCCTGTATAAATTTTACTGTCTTTTGTAATTCTTGCAGTGGCCCATATAGTTTTGTCTGTAGTGTTGTATCTATGGGCCAATGGATTTTCCTCAGTCTACTATATTCAGTGCAGTCTTGAAGTATGTGTTCAGCAGTCTGGGGTGCCTGTCCACATGTACAAGTAGTTGATGTGCCGATCTTGAATTTTGTATACATGTGACTATGGAGTCGATTGTGTCCTGTTCTTAGGCGTATAATGATAACTTGTTCATATCTATTCATATTATGAAAGGCATCCTGATTTGGGGCTTGTGGTCCTCTGATTGATTTGATTATCTGTTTCTTATGATGGTATGTAACTGGTGTATCTAGTTGTGTGCCTGTTGAACCTTCCTTTGCCAACTGATCTGCTTTCTCATTTCCTGGTATTCCACAGTGAGACGGGATCCACTGCAGGGCAACCCTGTGGTGCTTGCAGAGTTCAGTCAATAAGGTCTGCAGATGTGGTAATTTTCTGGATTGTAGTGCCTGGAGTACTGATCTTGCATCTGTCAAAAACACTACAGGCTGTGGGCTAAGATTACTGTTCAGCAGTTTTTCTATTGCCAACTTTATTGCTTGTATTTCTGCATCATAATTGTGACAATATTTCCCTGTTGCTATTTTATTCATATCCCTAGTGTTATTTGGGTACTCTATATATGCACCTGCTCCCCCATTCTTTACTGCATTCTGTGCTGATCCATCTGTGTACACACGGATCCATAGGTCTTGTGGGTATTCTTCATCCAGGAAACTGGGAGTTATTGTTTTTCGCTGTAGACTATTTTGTTCCTCTTTGTCAACTATTCCTTTCACTTCTGTCCGTATTTGAACTGATAATCCTGATTCATCTGTCCAGGGAGTCTGTTCTGGTATGGGCAGAAGGGGTTTAACAACTCTTGGCATGTCTGGTGTTTGTCTACTAATACGCTTGGCGGATAAAGCTGCTTCTCTTAAGTCGTCCCAATGCAAGATTTTGGAATCTGTCCTTCATTGGATGTCTCGGCATGCATACAAATTTTTCTGCCTGTATCAGCACCTTTGTGTCTCTCCGTTCTCTCAGTGCTGGTATCCTCCACAATTTCTCCATCTCCAATATTGGTGTTGATTTCATTGCTCCTGTGATGACCCTAAGTGCCTGGTTTTGTACTTTATCCAGTTCTTGCAATGTGGTGTTTGATGCTGAGCACCATGCGGATGATCCATATTCTAAATGTGGGCGTATACTCTGTTGGTAAACTTTACTGAGTATTTTCCCACTCGCACCCCATGTGGTTCCACACAACTTTCTTAGAATAGCCAATTTCCTCCTTGCTTTTTGGGTTGCCTTATTTATCTGACTTCTTGGAATGCAAAAATCTACTTTCGTGTTAACTCTTTGCCTGTTGATGGAGATACTGTGAGCTGTTTCTCATTTAAGAAAATACTTACAGAAGCAGAAATGTCAGTTGGCAATTCTACCAAAGCTCATTTCAAGCACATCTTTACACTTACAATTAAGCTGATGTACAGAAAGCAGAAAAACACGAACATAGTAATTTTACTGCAACATATAGAGAATTAAAAGATAAGGTATCACACATCTGAACAATAAAAACATGTCTCCAATGACAAAACTTGTTTGCAGACACTTGCTAAATTCAGAGATATTGTAATATCTTAAATGGAAAAAAGGTTTAGTAAGCAAGTCTTGGAATTAATTTTAGCATGTTCATTTTTGTAATCACTTCATCACATTCAGCAGATAAAAGAGTCAGATGTTAACTCTCTGTGTCAGTATTTACATGACATAGAGCAAGATCATTTGCAAGCAGATCTGAAGTATTTTTAATATTTTGCCTCAAATAAGAACGACATAGTATCACCATTAAAATATATTCTTCAATCTCCAATAGACTATGAAAAGTAAAGTACCCCCGTCACGCCAAGTGGCGTATAGGGAATATGGTGTTAGTGACCATAAATTTTACAGACCTTCGGCACAAGTTTTTTGGGGTAATGTGGTCGGTATTACGCCCGTGCCGCTTCACTTTCCCAGAAAAAAATCCGGTACCCATTAAAGGCTGGGTGAACCCGGAGGCCGTCGGTTGGGATCGAACCCTACCCCTTGTCCTTTGTAGTCCAGTTCACTAACCACTGAGCTATCGCGGCTCCCTAGACTGAAAAACAGTAAAAAATGTCGACTGTTCCAATATAAACAGCCACTGTTGAAAGGTCCTTTAGTGCTATGAACAGAATAATGACTCCACTAAAAGGTGATCATATTTTTGAAACCCTAATCCAAAATGGATTAATTTGACTTAAATTTTCCATCAATAAAATGAAATTCTGTATCAGGTCAACGTTTCATAAACAAAATCGTTTTTACGATAGCGTCTTGTTTAAACCTCTGATCAACAGTTCTATACCAAACCGGAGAAAATGTTCGACATGTTATGAGAAAAGATAATAACCGAATAGCAAAGCAAGCCCTCATGTGGGAAACATCAGGTGAGATGAAAAGAGGAAGACCAGAGAGACTCTGAGAAGAACTTTGATGAGAGAGGCAAATGCAGCAGGATTCAGCTCACTCAATGAGATAGAACTGCTTGCACAGAACAGAGACAAATGGCGAGATTTGATAAAAGGTCTTTATAAGGATTGAAAACTGCTAGAATAAAAAATTTAGTTATCATGAGATTTAAAAAAAACATTAGTGATACTCATTTAAATGGAAGGCGAAGCAGAGTTGCTGTATTTTTCTGATGAGTGGATTTTTTTTTTTTTTTTATATCTTTCTTTGTTTGGAGCATCTTAAAAAATGCAACACATGTTTGCTCATTGTTCACTTTGGTGATCAAAATGGCCTTTAAAGTGTCCACACTTAGATGTGTTTTATCATTTGTCCACAAGCTGTTCATCAGTGAAAACAATCTTTCCGTTGCAACATTTGTTCCCGGTAGACACAAAAAGAACTCTGCCAGCTTCAGAATATGTGAAATTGGCACATGCCTGTTTTTGAAGTGGGAAGCCATTTCAATCTAACGCCTGCCCTGGTAATGTTTTATTAATACTCCACTAATTAATTTTCTGAAAAGTAGCAAACTGCTTCATGTAAACATATCCGTCATACATTTCATTTTCTGGAAAGTCGACTGAAGGTACTGTTTGACTCACTAATGATGAAGATTTCTGAATATCTTCTCAAGTTGGTGTTCTGTTCAACATTAACCAGCTGTAGGCCTCAAGGTTTTGAAAACTATTTGCAGCTCATTTCTTCAAATAACTTAAAGCTGTTTCATAGAAAGAAGAAACACAGACTTTAAACTTGTTCACATCCTGTGAAATTCCTTCCATTTCCAGATTGTCAAGAATTAGCTTAACTTTAGATTACAAGAAACCATCTTCCAGTGTGGACTCCAAGATAGTTCTCGACCCACTGATGTTGTCAATCACTTTAAAAGCAGTGACCACCTGTCCCTCTACTTTCTGCACTGCTTCGTGGAAAGAGGATGCCTGACTGTGAACAAAAATATGTCATGCTTCAGACATGGGGTTTTCAAAGAATTTCTGTATAAAGACTGGGCATCTGTCTTGAGACTGAAAATATTATTTTAAAGGCAGGAACATGTGAAGAACCCTTTCAACAGCAGGCAGCTGTGCAAGTCGCCTAGTCTGTGCATAACCTAAACTCATCTGGAAGTCTGTTTCCACAAAGTGGCAAAACTCCTTGAGACTTTCAACTCTAACTGTCTATGATTTAAAGTGCAGATAAATTTTAGCAATATTCATCTCAACAGCAATAGGTAATACATCTGCAGCTGCTCGAACAGTGAGTTGAAAAATATGGCATGCACAACCAACACCTGTCAAACCATGTCCATGGTTTTCTTTCAGCTTTATGAAAACATTGTTCTTTCCTTTCTTTTCAGCCACCCCAAAATTAGAATTTGTGTTGTCTGCACATAATGCAACTACTTTCCTTTCTAAACCTTTTTTCCGTTAGACAGTCATTAATAAAACTACTAACAATATCAGATGTTTTTCCTGGCAATGTCTTCAATTCTAATATTTTACACTTCAGCCCCTTATTGTGATCAAAGTATCTGATAAGCAAAGTAAAAATTTTGATTTCCTTGTGGTTGGAGGCATGTCAGTAAAGAAATAAATGTTCAGTTTTCTAGGTCACATCTCAACTCGTTTTGAACATGGGGTGTGAACATATTTCGAATAATGGCTTCTGTTTTCGTACATGCACAAGCAAATTTTGTTTCTAAAGTAACCTGAAGTAGTTTTGATGTGCAGTTCATAGATCTAAATGTATGATTGTGTATCACTGTATGATAGGCAAATGTACCTTCTGTTGCAGCTATTTGTTCTTATTTGTCACCAATCTGTTCAGCTCGAAAAAAATGTTGACGACGAGCTTAACTTGATGCAGCTGCAGGGTTGCCAGATATATTTTTGGATTTTAGGCCAAAAGTGTTGAAAAAAAGCCAAATTAGGCCAAATAGTCAATTAAAAGCCAAAAAAAAAAGGCCAAACATTTCTGCTATACTCACATCACATGAAACTCTCCAGATCAAGATTATTAACGTCATCCGCATCAGAGCTACCTGATTCTACAGCATACAAATTCTCTGATGTAAATTCTTTGAGCATTTTTGCTGATGGGATGAAGTCTTTACAACATTTGTTTGAAAGCAACAGTTCTGCTCTAATCCTGACAATAGAGTCAAGCAAATGCAGTTGCATCTTATTCCTTGCTTTTGTCTTCACTGACGTTACAATGGAGAAAATTCTTTCAACTATGGCATTGCTGCATGGGGTGATCAGACAAGTTAGGGCAAAGTTGGCTAACTCTTTGAATGACTGATGCTGATGTATGCCAATCCAAAACTGTTCACTGTCAGTAGGAAGTCCATCTTTCTTAAACATGGTATCTTCTTTCCAATCAATCAATATAATTTTCTGTATTGTTCTTCAATAGTGCTGATGTTACTTCCTGCTAGGTGTAAGAAGGGTAAGTCTGAAAACGTTGCTCTCGAAGCTTGATTTAAAATAATCCGTGGACTCAGCTTTGATAGATTTTGAAATATATTACTCGCCGAAGGAAGTCTACATGTTATTTGATTGAGAGCTTCCTCTAGCATACACATACATCTTTCTTTGACATTTTTAATTTCGTGATGAGCGTCAGTGTTGTTGTTCTTTTGTAGGAACGTATTACATTCTGTTAAAAATTTGATACCAAAATCAACTTGATTTATATCCTTTCTTTGTCCATTTGTATCATACAATCTGTTCTGAAGACTTGCCTTTTGTAAAAATAATTCTTGACACAGTTCATGAGGATCAGCTTTAGTTTGTTGAAAAAGGCCATTGAGTCTTTCAAATTCCTGCACAACGGGTGTTGCGAAAACAAAGAACAAGTAATTGTTATAATCTAACATCATGTCCTTTAACAATCGTGCTTTGTATTTTGTGTCAAACTTTGACTGGGCTAATTCAGTACTCATGAAATAAGCCTTTAGCTCTTCCCAATTCATCAGAATATTAAACATAACTTTTCCTCGCACAAGCCATCGAGTAGCTGATGGTTTCTCAAAAGGCAGTGGAGCAGTTCTGGTTGACTCATATTCTGTAGTTGTATTCATCACTGTAAATAATTCTTTGTAGGCTTCTCGTCTTAGGCTACTGTGGGAAAACCGTTGCGGTATTTCTGATAGTAAAAATCCTATATTTGACGGTAGCTTAGCTACTGCATAATAAATGCAAAGTGCCAAAGAATGACAAATACATTTCAGCTGTACACATGAAGGAGATACATTTCTTAATCTAGACCACACTGAGTTGTTACAGCCAACCATGTTTGACGCTCCATCTGATGCAAATCCAATGCAATTTGTGAGACTCTGGCCACATTTTTTTATTTCACCATCAATCAAATTAAATATGTTTTCTCCTGTTGCTTCTTGCACGGGAATTAGCCCAAGATACCCTGTTAGAATTTCCTGTTTTCTTTCACTGAAAAACCGAATTAAGATACACAAGTATTTTTGTGTGGAGACATCTGTAGATTCATCTAAAATGATGGCGTATTTCTTGTCCTGAAAGTCATGGATGAGATCCGTTTTTAGTGCTGGCGATATTATATTTTTTATTAAGCATGAACATTTAGTTCTGTGCAATTTGATGTTTCCTAATGTACTGCCCTGGCCATGTGCTGTCATAATTTCACTCAGATGGTCAATTGTGCGAATTGCACAGTGGCAGGTCATGCTTACAGCAATTTGGAGCTCTGCTGTTTTAACTTTATCGTTACTTTGTCTAGGACTTTGAGTGACACTAAGTTGTGTCTGACTATTTGATGGAACTCTCATCATGTGCTTAGATGATTTCTCATGATTTGAGATGTTTCCTCTTTTTGGTACAATCGTACACCGGCAGAGTTTACAATATGCTGCCTCTGATCCATCAGAAGCTTTCATGAGCCATGGGTATGTTTCTTCCCAAATACTATTGTACTTACGATTGCTATCATAAGATGCTTTCCATTTCTTTGATGAAGAAGCCATGAGTAACACAAGTAATATCTTTATCAAACACAGCGTAGACTAATGTAAATAATTAGTCGACTTGTTAAGCGCACGTCCTAGGCACACTCCTGTACGACGACTCACGACTCACGACACGTTCGTTTTGTTTCAATTTTGAAAATGAACTATTTTGAAGAATATTCCTAGAATGAAACATTAAGAATTAAGACCTATGGATTCTGAAAGTGAAAGTAATTTGCAAAAGTGCGCCAAATTCTTATTAAAGTCAGATGATTTGATGCATTTTTGGAGCAAAATAATTATATTTTTAAAGAACTTTTACTGAAATGTGGTTTATACTTTTTTTTTACTACTGGTTTAGAAAAAAAAGCCAGGAATAAGCCAAAAAACCCAAAAAAGCCAAAGAATTTCTTTAGGCCAAACAAAAACCAAAAAAGCCAGATTTGTGGAATTTGGCCTAAAAAAAGCCAAATTGGCAACCCTGTGCAGCTGTAGCGACGGCTCTCTTATGTTTCGCACTATTTATGCGACTCTTAATATCACCACATCCACTATGGTTAATCGAAAACCAAGAGGCACATACACTGCATCTTACAGTGAAGTCTGATGTAGACTTGTTTAGAAAGGGGTATTCCTTTCGTAAATCTTGATTGAAACTGCATTTACATTTCGATGCCATTTGTTGCAACAATTACAAACTAAATTATAGTTTAAATAATAATTTTCTCTGACTATACTAACTATACTATAAGCATAACATAAGTTCTTAAACACTAAAAGTGTAAATTAACTGAATATAATAGCACAATGAAAATGTAAATAAAATGTAACGAATGCAATAATAACCTAAATATCACTAAACAACAATAAAAAGAATAAGTTAGTCGGTACACGAAAGTAACACACTGAATAAACAAGAATACGAAATGTGGCCGCAAAGATGCTGTTACATTTATCTTTACCTGTTCATCATCGTCATTAAGTACCGGGCCTAGTGGCGTAGGTGATCATGTCTCTCCACAACTTTCGATCTCGGCAGCTATTTATCATTTCTGTTGTTGACCATCTGCCAAGCCATTCTCTTAAGCTGTCTGTTATTTTTTCTCTTTGCTTCCCTCTATCTCTTCGTCCCTCAATTTCTCCAGTTGTTACAATATATTCAAGTTGTTCTCTTCTCATTACATGGCCAAAAAATGATGATTGTCTCTTCCTAACATTGGAAATTAGCTCTCTTTTTGCTTGATGCATACCAAATTGTGGCTTTCTGGATGTTTGTTGGTCCCACATTATTCATTGCAACCACATCTTATTGTATGCTATTTCTGATATAGGTGACTATGCCTCTTTGATGGTGCATTTACATGGGTAAATAGGTTGACAAACAACTTCCAGGACAATGCTACTAGTTTAGTTTCACTATACAAGATTTAAAACTTGGAGCGCATTTTACTATTACTGTTCCGCTAAATGAACAGCCAGTTCAACTGACTGATGCACTGTCAGTATTATCAGCTCTAAAAAGCCTCAAGAACAATGAACTAGATGACTTGGCCCTGGACCAACTATGCAATAACTTCCAGAGAGTAGTCATTCAGTGGATACCATCACACTGTAATATACACGGGAACGAACGCGCAGACAAATTAGCTAAAGAGGGAGGGAGATTACCACAAGAGAACTATCCGCTCAGTTATGATGAAGCCAAATCCATTCTCAAAGGTCAATTCCATGAAAAATGGAAACAAGAACACCCAAAGCATAACGAGAGTGACGGATATCACCAAATATCAAGGAGGGATCAAATCATTATACTTCGCCTACGCACTGGCCACAATAGAATGAGAAATCACATGTTCACCAAATTCAAAATAGGTACACCAGCCTATGCCACTGTAATGTTTTGCTCCTTCCTTTTGCATAGCCTTCTCTACTGCACATATTTGGGTTCTTTGGTCTACTTACTATGCCATGCTATTTATAGTTCTTCTCCCCTAGTCCCTTATGAGACACTTCGGTGTCATCCTCTATACCTTTTTTTCTGTGCTCCCTACCCCTCATTGTTTTTATTGTACCCCACTCTCAGACATCTCACTCTTACCGCCTTTTGAACACCTGTTAGTCTACGATTCTATTCTTTCTCCTTTGTGTTTGCACACTGACCCCTGTGTGAACTCCTCTTGTTCTGTGTGCATTTGCGCACATTTTTGCACGTTTCTCTACGTTCACGACAGCCGCACTTGGTTGCTATTTCCTTTTGTTTTGACAGGATAGATAATTTTGTTTTCTTTAACACATTTCGATTGTTTTTGTTTTGGTTGTTTCGTTATTAGTTTTGTTGTGTATTTTTGTTTGTTTATTCCTGATAAAGGCCTATTGGGCCGAAACGTCGTTTAGTCTGTGTCGTCCACTTATCACGTAAAGCTTCTTACATATCATTTTTTAAATTTTTTTATTTTTCCTCTATGCCACTGTACACTGGACAATATGACTACAAAACATGTTCTGCAGGATTGCCCCCAGTACACAGACCTGAGAAGAGCAATGTGGTCCACACCCACCTCCCTGGAAGAAAAACTATATGGGGCAATCGATTCGCTTAAACAGACAGCTGACTTCATGAGAGAGTCTGGAATCCTACTCTGATTGAGTCTTGACCGCAGAGAGAGAGAGAGAACTTTTTAAACATTTTCTACACAACAACGGAATAATGTATATTTTTAAGTCGAAGAGACGTTTACCATATTGGTAAACGTTTGTGTCCCAAATTTTTTTTCACAAATCCGAGACAAAGCTAAAAAATCGGTCAAAATCGGGACAAATTCGGGACGGTAACAAATCCGGGACAAAGGTTGAAAAAAACTGTAAAAATCGGGATTGTCCCGGAAAAGTCGGGACGTCTGTCACCTTAATTAAACAAGAACATAGACACACACATAACAGGCTTCATCAACTACCCATGTGAAAGCACCATCAAAGAGGCATAGTCACCTATATCAGAAATAGCATACAATAAGATGTGGTTGCAATGAATAATGTGGGACCAACAAACGTCCAGAAAGTCACAATTTGGTATGCATCCAGCAAGTATAACATCTATAATGTCAATAGCCCACCAGGAACACAATGTGATATAACATGACTGAATAAACCAACAATCATAAAGCTGTTCTAGCTGAAGACTTCAATGGATATTCGCCACAATAGGGATACTCTGACCCAAATTTCGCACAAAATTACTTATAAAAAGGTTTCAAATCATGTGCCCAACTTCAAAACGCTATTACTCTCTAACCGTTTGTTAAAAACTGTTGAAATTTTCCAAATGTTATTAGAATGCAAAAGACCCTTTAAATGTATATTTAACAAATATCTTGCAGCTGCAGTTTTCTTAAAGCGGCGAATTTCTTTGATGTTTGTCAAAATTGTAAATTGTGAACCCCTAAATAATAGAAATTACCGTAGTTGCTGGTCTATGATTAATTTTCACTAGGTAAAGGCGTGGCCGTAATGGGGAAATAACTGAATAAGGAAAAACACCAGGAGAATTATTGTCTTCTCAGTTCGAGGACGGACGATAATATCAAGGTATACCTGTATGTCCAATTTTCATAGTTGTGTGGTCCTGAAAAGGACCGTTTGTTGAACTAATTTAAGGTAATATAGGGGCCAACATTGTGGGGGCTATATACTTTCATTCTGAATCAGATGAGTCTAAAAGATTAATAACTGTTTGGGGTTGAACATTCCACAAACCATCATTTTTCCAATATTCCTCTTCCTGTTTTAAGACGTGGTCTTCACATTTAGCCCAATAATCTTTGTCTATATTTAATAAAGCGAGATTAGCAAGAGTCTTTACATCGCATATTTTGAATGTTGTATTTTCATCTGCCACTTGTCCTTTTAATTTTGCCCAGATTAGTTCTATTGGATTTAAATGAGCATGGTAAGGTGGCAGCCTCAAACTTATATGACCGTGCTCTTGGATAATCTTATCTATTTGAAAAATCTTTGTCCTTTGTTTTTGCTTTACTAGAGATAGTAATCCAGGTTTTAAGTACATGCTATTAAATTGTATGTGCTCCTTTGTGAGCCATATCTTAATAGCATCTTTTGTACTGGATGACGTCGGGACTTTATCTTCCAGTGCAACAATGTTGTGGTACGCTGCATTGTCCATTATTAGGCAAGATGGTCGATCTAGTGATGGGAGAACAGAATTTTCAATCCAATGTCTAAATATGTGACCATTCATCTCAGAGTGATAATCCCGATTGTCTATGGATTTTGAAAGAAAAATGAGCTCTGCATTCTGTATTAGTCCATGTTGTCGACTACCTGCATGAGCAATTATCAAGCGCTGTCCTTTGCTGCTAGGTATTAATCTCTTAATCTTTCCATCTGATGACTGCCATTCCCTTTGGTTAGTGTGGTGAGCATTGATCCATGTTTCATCCAAGTACACAATATCATAACCTTGCTTGCGCACCTCTTTTACTTCACGTAAGTACTTGCTTCTCATGACTACTATATGTGGCTTCTCACAGATGATGTTTCGTCCATTGGAATACTTTCTGAATGTAAAGCCTGCAGCTCTCACATTCCTCCATAATGTAGACTTTGATATTTCAATACTGTTGTTCTTTTTCAGCGAAACTTTGAATTTTCTTATTGTAACAGTTTCATTCATACCCAACATTTTGCGAATTTCACGTCTACACCTATGAATGAACGGAAATGGAACACACAATTTCTCAAGTGTCTAATTGTGTCAAACAAACCACGGCGAAAGTGTGCAAACACGTCAATTGTACCGTTTATGGATTTTTACTCGCTATTTTTAACTTATAATACTGTAAACATTAAGTTTTGACTACATCAATGGGTCGTTATAAATTTATATAAATCAAATAAGCAACAATAACAACCAAATGTTTTTTTTTTTTAATGAAATTAATTCCCTGTTGGGTTCTAATCATTATAACTTTACATGCAAATTTTGAATAACTTACAACAAGTGGTTAAAAAGCTATCGATTTTAAAAGTTGGGCACGAGTTATGAAACAAGCTATAGTACCATGTCATGCGCATGTACCGAAAGTTAAGCTCACTCACGCGTGCCGTCACGCAGTCTCGTCGCTAGACGTATTGATTTACTGACAGACGTGAGTTACTTATCGCTAACAATAAGAAATCGGCGCCATTTTCGAGTCGGGTGTCGCCGCTAGTAGACACTAGAATAAAACAGGACGCAAAAAAACCCAGTGGTCAAGACGTCAATAAATTGTTTTGACATTCTAATCAAGTAAGTAGTCTGTAAATATATGTTAGTAATAATTAAATGTAGACGAGTGTATGTAATCGAGAAATTTCGCACGAGTCAGATTAAGCTAGGGTGACCATTTTTTCCCGTTTTTTCCGGGGACATTTGTCATATTTTTTACATTTCAGATGATTTTTTTGCTTATTTCTGAGACTGTCCCACAAAATCGGGGACGAACGATATATATATATATATATATATATATATATATATATATATATATGTGTGTGTGTGTGTGTGTGTGTGTATACATATATATATTTATTTATATATATTTATAATATGTGTGGGTGAGTGTGTGATTGTGTGTGCGCAAGAAATTTTGTAGATGCAAAAAAAAGATAACTTTAAATTTCATAATAACTGTTCATTTGCTGTTTGATTTTATTTTTGTTAATATTCACGGTACTTATGCGATACACGCACTTAATGACATTACAATATCTAGTTGTGTTTCTCATTTTAAAAAAGTTTTTAATTAATGTAAACAACATATAGATATCAATTGCAGTATTAAAGTAATGTTTAAAGTACCTTATTTCTACTGAAGAGGTTGTTGCCTCGGCGTGGTACTTGTTTTTTTGAGTGTATCTTTCTCAAGATCTCATGATTTGAAGCAAGTTTTTCACTGAAGTTTTCTCACGATAAATTAATGTTAGTTTTTACTGTTGGCAACTTTGGCGGGAGATGTCCGGAAAGGCAGGGGTGGGGGGAGAGAGAGTGTCTGCTTTTTTTAAAAATTAAATCCATCCCAATAGAAGTGAGTGGTGGTAATAGAAGTGACGTAGCACCGCGCTTCAAGAGTTCAAAGAGCTATCTCCGACACAACGCGTCCAAGTCTTCTCTTTTATCTTCTTGCTAATGTCGCTCAGTCTGGGATAAAGAAACACAACTCAGTAACGTCCTGAGTCCTAGTGATTACTTTAAAAGAGATAAAAGTAACGTCCTGAGTCCTAGTGATTACTTTAAAAGAGGGCCGATTCCGTGTATGAACATTTATTTATTCACTGAAATCGGGGACAAATTTCTTTCGGGGACAACTTCTACATTCCGGGGACTGTCCCCGGAAATCGGGACGAATGGTCACCCTAGTTTAAGCAGATAACATCTGCCTTTAATGAAAGTCTCTGTCTTATTTTCTTCCTCCTGTGAGGACCGATGTGTAGGGGTAAGTCCCTAACAGTTTTCATTTTCCTCATATCAATTTCAATCATCTTTCTTTTAAACCAGGAATCATTTTCAGATAGAACGACACATGATAGTGATGGTTAGATTATTTTTATTCACATATAGTCGGGTTTGGAGTCGTTGTAAAGAAAATTTTAAGAGTATTTATATGTTTAATCTTTCGTTTCTTTAAAAAAACTATAAGGCGACTATACAGCTCGGTTGTAAGTAAATGAAGCTAAACCTGTCTAAGCTAAACTAAATACCCGATATTAACATTAACCAATAGAAGACTGACTGTGCCAGTGCATTGATCGAAAGGCTTTTGTTTCCACGCATCGCACAAAGTAAGATTATAGCTTTCTGGCGCACGGTGTGTGGTATTGTATGTCGATGGAGGGTTTATTCTGTGTGGACCCAAAAAAATATTCACTTTAAAACACAGACGCGTTACTAAATAAACAATTAATTTACTACTAATTTAAACAAAAATACAGTATACATTATTTATTTGTAAATCTTTCATCTCGAGACACGCGAATAGACACCAAACAAGATATAGTTTGTTGTATAACAAGTTATTTTCATTTATGATGTGCCGGCTTCGCAACTAAAGTATATAATTCTCTCTCTCTCTCTCTCTCTCTCTCTGTGAGTGTATGTATGTATGTACAGCTGTATGTTTATAGATTATTCACTCTAGATCGCTGTCTGTCTAAAACTATGTTATTACTATATGATAAAAGTCACCAGACTCTAATATCTTTTACAGTTCGATGATTATTGACAAAGCTGAAAGACAAAAAGAAGGCGAAACGGGTAGTTTTAGGCCTATTTAAACGTAGTTTATATCAAAATATGCGTATTTTTAAACCAGTTTTATACTAAAGCAGTTATTTTATAAATAACATTACAGCGTAAACATTCAACCGAGTTTCCCTTTGTACTATTTGGAAATGTACAATAAATACAGAGACAACGTAATCATTACTATATAGTTATAGATCCAATATGGAAACTCCCGCTTACAGCGCTTGTCGAAGGGCCGACGGGGTGCGGAAAAAGTGTGTTTATTAGGAGATTTCTCGAACAAGTGTCAGAAATGGTCAGTCTCGCGAATGAGGAAATAATTTAATGTTATGGCGAGTGACAACCGATGTACGAAACGATGAAGGGTATTCAGTTTAACGAAGGGCTACCCGACATGGAGCAATGGCGAGGAGATAGGAGACGTCTGGTGGTCATAGACGATCTGATGAACGAAACTGACGATAGGGTCACGAAACTATTTACCAAGGGAAGTCATCATAGAAATATAAGCGTCGTGTATATAGTATAGAATCTCTTTAGCAAAAACAAGGAACAGCGTACGATAAGTCTCAAGTCATTACATAGTTCTGTTTAAAAACCCAAGAGACGGCTCAGTACTAGTTTGCTGATATTATTTATAACACATGTGACTTCCTACCTCTGAGTAATATTTCCAGGATGCATAGTTTAAGAGCTGCTGAACTGGGCTCTTTTCAATATTGGATATTCAGATGAGTCCAGAAGCAAGGCTGAATCCATAATGACCGAACTAGTCATAACATTGGGATGTGGTATTGGTGACGCAAGTGAAACAGATGATGGTGTTGTTGTCAAAACATCATGATGGCTGAGTGAAAATGTTGTTGGCATGACATATACCGTTATCGTTATTGTTGCTGACAACAGAGTTTTTTTTTTTTGTAAGGAGCATGAGAAGGATCGTGTTGTCATGACAGACAGAGGTAGTTGAAACATGGTATCTCTGCGTAAGCCCACAACGTGCTAAAAACTTTTAGCTGGTGGCTCTGGTGTACGTCTCGTTATGGTAGAGGTTGACACACTCACAGAGTTTGTAGTGTCAACACAAGAACATACCCAGCCTTGTCGAAGCATCAGAGATTGTAGGATCAGCACAGTTGACATGTACCAACACACATGATTGTGCTTCAACACACACTCGATTGTAATATCTCTGCTCCACATTTTAAAAAATGTGTTCTTGTTGTCGACACTGTCGTGGTGTGATCGTTCAAGATGTTGTAGATGTCGACACACTAGACTGTAATGTCGATGATACATGTGATATTGTTATTGGTGTCGGGAGAATACAATTTGTAATGTGAACACCCCACATTCTCTCTAATTATCAACTAGTCGAGTCACCTCTCATGATAAGCGTGGTCGGTGACGTCCACTTTGTGATGTTTTAACGGTGTCGAGCAAGCTGTAATATCAACAGAATGAGTTCACCATCGCTGAGACCGGTGTCGACATGCTCTCTGTTTTGTGTGAGATGTGTCATCTGAATGTCTGTTTTGTTTCTACCCTATCTGTGTTCGAGTAAGTTGGTTTATGTGTAGCAGATCAACCGTCTATTCATTATCATCTGCAGCAACTTTCACTACACGAGGGAGTAGTCTGATGGGGCTGTAATTTCTGTGGATCTTTTTTTTTTTGTTACTTTTCTGAATCAAGGTATCGTATGTAGAGATCTCCTCCCGTGCAGATGATACTTGTCCTAAGTGTCAGTGTCAAATCTGGTTGACGATCCTAAAAACAAGTCATTGAGGCTGTGTTGTCGGCAAGCTTGAAGAAATCAATTTCGAACTCTGACATGGACAAATACCTGAGTACTGTCCTTCACCCTCATTGTAATGTTTAAGTGATGTTTCCTGGAATAAAATTCGGCATCTAGGGATATGCGCGTCCAACATATCCTAGGCTGTGATTGAGCTCGATGCTTTTACATCCTCTTGACGGGAGGATGATGAGCCTGTAAATCACGGAAGTCGTGTTGTCATATCACTGGTCTAGGTATGGTATGTAGAGATCTCATTCCAGGTAGATAATATCTGTCTTGAGTGTCAAATTTGGTTAACGATCATGAAAAAAGACATAATGACGGAATCATCGAGGTGTGAGGAATATTGTTATAAGACAATGATTACCACCTACCATACCAACAGACGTAGGCAATCATCATCCCCGCCCACATTTGTCTTTCCACAGTGCAACTTATCAGTTCAGTTGTTCAGTGTTTTCCATACCAAAACACCAAACTATCTACCAGCTTCTCTCTTTATCGAACTTGAGCTAACCTTCCCATTTTGCTAGTTGTACCCAAATATTAGAACTTTCCTTTTTTCATGATGTAGCTACAAAATGTCGATTGTTACTTTCGACTGTTGATTAAGAGCTCTCTCAGGTAACGGTCAAATTCTTCTGAGAAAGTCCACATCTGTGGCTTCTAAGCGTCTTTTCATTTGGTTGTCTGTTGACGATCAGCCCATGTATACTTGACTCTTACAGGCGATGCACGAAAAATAAGAGGGTAGCAAGTAGGTATGGATGCCGTACGCAAAAAAGACATGAGAATCTGTGGCAAAGCCAATCTAGCCACGGGTCTGATGGTGATATATGTCGAATGATTTGACATGAACCAGCTACGTTTCAACATCTACACTTTTAAAAGTAACAGATGAGTCGACTAAAGTATAGATAGCATACTGCCCAACACCGACGCTTTTTATTCTACCGCGAAGGTAGAGATAGTGGACACGATGTACGTACACTTAACACTAGACTGAACTTGACCAATTGTTCAGAAGATGGTGTGAGAAGCGAACACGGGTGAGCTAGACGAAGACGACTGCAAATTTGTGTCTCTCCGAGCAAACATATTGTCAACACATCTACAATAGTTGTAAAAGTGGGTTCAGAAACTATCATGAGGACCCACAAAATGCGATGTTTCGGAATACGATTTGATCGAAATAATGCTTTCAACCAACACATAGATCAAGTTTTAAGAAAGGACAGATACTGTGAGTTTTCACCAGCTGTTTATCTAGTTACCGATTGCTTACACCCAACTTGATCCGCATCACCATGAAAAAAAATTACACTACATTCTTGACGTAAGTCACGAACAACGATACGACCACCAACCAGTTCAACCGTTCCAACAAAACTAGCGCCTGTAATTTTTCTTGTTACAACCGAATGTCTAGTGACGAATCGCAAACAGATCTTTACAACACCTCTAGTCCAGCGCCATTACCGAGCAGCTAAGTGTCCTTCAACCTCAATGATAGCTGCAAGAAAAAAATTCTTCTATGACCATTTTGATGTCGCGTGTAACCACCACACGACCGTCGTCGTGTTGGAGGTTGGTCAAACGATACTTTGATTTCAGCTGCTGAAAACACCTACCCTTTTCGAGCATACCTAGAAGCCACTGTCAACCATAGCAAGGAATCTAAGAAAGGTTAACTCACGAGCGCACTCTTCTACACCGATACTCCCAAACACGCGGATGACACCCAAGGAGACTCTGGGTCTGAAAACGCGGCGAAATCTGGCCCGAGGTAGCCTTGAGCTGGATATGATAGGTCGACTTCACTCTGATATTTTTACTCAGGAGCGTTACATGCTAAACAAGGTTGACGTGAAAATTAAGTTGACCCCCTCAAAGGACGTTTTTAAAATCATAGCTCACGACAAAACTGTCGATTATAAAAAGTCATCACTTACGCCGCCCTGTTGGTGAGAAAAGCCTCAGTTAATCCGGCCATCTCGCTGGCTCACGAAAAGGCTCTCGTACGAGGCAATGCGCGATACTCCATGAAGACAGTTTTGATTAAAACATTTGCCATTCCTAAAGGCATGTTATCTCATTCCCAAGACAACCTTTTCTTACCCAGACGCCGACCCGACTAGTCCTCGGCTTACTGGACTCGGTTGCCTTTAACGGAAGTTACGACACTAACCCCTTCAATTTAAAACACTTTGGTCTTACCTACTTGGTCGCCGGTCACAGTATTTAGGGTAAACCTCTTTCTACCGAATTTGACCGCGGTCAGTACGCTCGCACCTACTTCAAGTCCATGCTGGTGTTGGTCTTGTGGGAACAGACGCTGGTAACAGAATAGATTATAACGACTTCAAGAACGCCTACACTCTTTTTGCATTCGATCTCAGCCCTAGCCTTTTGAACGCCAAACAATTTGAACTGGCAAAATCAGGGCCCGTTGCCATTGAGCTCAAATTTGCGACGATCACGCCTAATCCTATACAGGTCCTAGTTTACGCAGAACTGGATTCCGTGCTGGAGATCTCTAAAACGAGATAGATTCTTACAGATTACACAGCGTAAACACTTCGACAATGAACACGAGAGATATTCTCAACGTACTTATGTCTGACATTTATTTTGAGGCGTTGTTCCATTGTTAGCGTAGTGGCTCGCGATCGGTTACCTCGCTATATCGATCCCACTAAAACCGCAGCCTTCGTGATCAATACCGACCCGAGTTGGAGATCGGGTTCTCACTGGGTCGCCCTCTACTACAACGCTATGGGGCAGTTTGAGTATTTCGAGTTTCGGGTTTTTTCCCAGACATACCGAGATCATCGATTTTATCGAGAGGAATTCGAACAGACCTCTCGTCTACAACTCGCGCCAGTTACAAGACCTTGTTAGTAACGCGTGAAGACTGTACTCAGTGTATTGTCTACTGATTAAAACACGAGGAGGATCAAAGCAAAGGGTTTTAATGCCGTTTACCTCATCCACCAGACAACACATAAACGATCGAATCGTGTATCGCCTACTCGCACCAAAACTTTTGGCGCAAAATTTAAAACTTCTAGTGCAATGACGTCAGTGGCTATAAATATCGCAGACAAGTCTGCGGACACGTGTTTTACTTTTTTTAAAACCGGACTAAATCGGATCTATAATCTGACCTATGTTATAAAAGTCGCGGATGAGAAAGCTCCAGTCACACATCGTTCAGTGCTGAGATACAGAAGATGCTGACAAACAACACGGCTGCACCAGTTCTCGATGTACCCACTAGCTGGGTCTACGTTACAGCAGATCGTGAAATGGTCAAACCATTGGCTGCAGGGCTGAAAGTAGCGTCTGTGTCTTCATTATAGAGGGTCGACTATGATCCATATTCGAAAATTTTTCGGGCCATCGAATTTAAATTATCCCACCAAGTTTGGGATCACGTTGAATTGTTCAGAATTTGAACAGATCGTGTCTATGCAAGACGAGTTATTGGCCGAGTATGATCGTCTCGAAGCTATTGCAACAAAACCAGAGACACATCCCGTGAACGACCTGGAGATCAGCCTAGATCACAGACTTCCAGTATCTACATCGCCCAGTAACGAGCCTTGTTCGATAAATACTGGCTTTTACATGGCTCCTTTCTACGATACTGACAACGTTGAAAACATTTACCCAATACCAGCAGTAGCTACTGGTCATCTTAAAAGAAACGAACAGCTCGTGGCTATACAGGACGAGTTATTGGTCGAGTGTGATCGTCTCGAGGCTAATACTACACCACATACTCTTCTCTCGTACGAACCGTCGACCACGTCACATCATAGACTTCCAGTATCTATATTACCATGCAACGAGTCTTATTCGATAAATAATGGTTCTTACAGGGCTCCTGTGTACGATACTGACAACATTGAAAAGATTCAGCCAATAACAACGCTTGCCCATGGTCATCTTAGAAGAAGAAAGAGGCTAAGGCTGAACATTTAGACTTTTGTACACTAGATGTTGTGTTTTTATATCGTTTCTAGAAGTTCTGCACCCGCATTTTCGGTGTTGTGTTGTATTAATAAAAATATATAAAATTATAAAACATGCCTCGCGTTATTTGTCTCAGAATGAAATACTAGTACTCTATGATCTCGCTGAGACATCCTGCAGTGAAAACGAGTAGTGCGGAAGCCACCGCGCCTGACTACACAGACGCTGTGGAAAACATTCAATTCGAGGTGAATGCTGGTAGAAATTGTTACACTTTAATAAAAAAAATCATCATATAAGTATCGTACATTATGTTCCTTTTTTATAAAAAAAAATTCTTTGCTGAGGCAAGCATGCAGATTATTGGTCCTAGATGGATAAGCCATTCGTTAAATACTTCTTCACTGATTAGAAACTAAACACAACAGAATTTTCATTTGTCGACATAAATTATCAGAGTATCGTGATCCACTTTGGCAGGGTACCTCTAATATTCAGTTCTAGACTTTACTGTTGTCTCATTCTCACGCCAGGTCTTGGTCAAGCAACATTGCAGCAAGAGCACAGAAGGCTTTTTCTGATAGAAAAGTAAGTTTTATTTTTCGAGTATTTTTAACATAATTTTGGTTTCAAATATTGTTCCTCTATGTTCGAGTCTTCTTTTCATGAAGATCTGTAAATTGAAAAGCTTTATACATAAGCTCCTAGATGCGGATTATTATTATAATTATTTATAATAAATTTCAGAACATACAAAATATTTGTCACATTGTAGTTTTGAAAACAGATGACTTATTTCATATATGCCTGATTTGTTCGCGCCATATATTTTGCCGCCAAGTTTGAAAACTTCATCTTATTGTCTTCATTCTTTATTTCAGTGACTATAATATATTTTGCCAGAGCTAGAACGTGTAGTATACGACCAAAGTTCATTATACCGTCTTTAAAGACTTCCTCCACGATAAGGAATTAATTAAAACATATATTTCTTTGCTCTATTTTTAGTATATTTACAACGTATAAGAAAAACATTTTTTGTTTTAATATAATGGAATTAACTAATTCCGCTACCGGTCTTGAAAAATTATGGCCAAACAACGCTTTGATAAACGAGTCCACTGGCTTTTTAATCCATCCTCGCAGGCCGTTGTGGTGCGTCTGTACCTAAATAGCGTATAATGTTTTTAATATAGTGATATATTTCTTCGCTGTTTGTTGTGATTGGTATAGCGAGCTTGGTTGGGGTATGTGTGCATGCGCGAGCGTGTGTGTGTGTGTAATCAGATGTCTAATGGTTTTTATAAAAAAAATATTTTACAGATGGCGTCTCACAACAACAGACCCTTTGTGTGCCACATATGCGCTAAAACATTCGGCAGAATAGCCATCCTCGATCGCCACATCACTACACTGCATCATCAACAGACACATGAATGCCTTATCTGTCGGAGGTTATACACCCGTTTAGACAACTTGAACAGACATATCAAACACATAGCAAGAAACAACCTGCACAATTGCCTTCCAAATCTTCAACTGCACGAGTATCCTATACTTCATTAGACCCACAGGTACCTGACACAGCATCAGCTTTAGATACAGTTTCTTATCATAAAAGACATCTGAGCGAGGAAGCCTCGGGTCCCTCTAAGCGTCAAAAACTAATGAGTGAGAGGGACTCTTTATCAATTTTACCGTCAGATGTCAGAGAGGGTTCTCACAACAACAGACCTTTTGTCTGTCACATATGTGCTAAAACATTCGGCAGAATAGACATCCTCAATCGCCACATCACCACACTGCATCATCAACAGACACATGAATGCCCTATCTGTCGGAGATTATATACCCGTTTAGACAATTTAAGCAGACATATCAAAGCACACAGCAAGAAACAAGCTGCACAAGGGCCATCCACGTCATCAGCTTCAAAAGTACCCTCTACGTCATTAGACACACAGGTACCTTCTAGATCATCAGCATCAGAGACAGTTTCTTCACATAAAAGACATCTGAGCAAAGACGTACGGGGTCCCTCTAAGCATCAAAAGCTAATCAGTGAGAGGGACTCTCTATATACCTTACCGCCAGATGTCAGACAAGTATACGAAGACAACTGGAGCTCTATTAGGACACATAATACTTTAAATAAATATTTTTCTACTTTTACTTTCTTCCATTCGCCATCTAATATTGGTCTTATCAACTGGCACTCGCTTCTTAGTCCTATCTTTCAAGCACAATCTACCCGTTTCAAGATCAAGTACAGCCACCACCTTTTACTTAGACATAGAGAAACACAACAATTTAGATATTTTCACGGATCTTCAAATAACGCTAGTGGATTAGACAAGCCATTTTTAATTAACAACAGGAAAGATTTTGAGATGTTTGTAGATAATTTAAACAATAGTGATCTTTTAGGGTACTCGGTGAAAAATAGAGACACTACCAAATTTGTCTTAGAGGCGTTAATCAGTACTTGTTTTTACGTTTATAAAATTCAGGATTATTCTATAGGTTGTTGTCTAGAAGATATCCCAGCACACATTATCTCCAATCAAGCTATTCACATTTTATTACATGACTCCCATTCTAAACCATATACTGACAACCTCTGTTTTTTCCGGTGCCTGGCCCTAGCTAAGGGATGTTCCGTAAATAATGTTAGAAAACAGGTTAAACATCTTTTCAGACAGTGGAACAAAGATTCTTCAATAAACAATTTTCCCGGTGTTACTTTAGGACAACTTCCCAGATTAGAAGATTGTTTTAAAATAAACATTGACGTTTTCGAATTTGACGACCAGCTGGCACTCACTCCAAAAATTAGAGGTGGTGTTAGTTATAGCGAACCGTTACGTTTTTTGTTTTTCAAAAACCATTTTATGTATATTTCAGATATAGATAAGGCAGCTCACGCGTTTTCATGTCCAAAATGCGGTAAATTATGGAAAAAGTTATGCTATATGAATAGACATGAAAAAATGTGTAACGGGGGAAAAACTAAAGACAGCTATAAGGGTGGAGTCTACACTCCTCACGAAACTGTTTGGGACGCAATCAGCGCCCAAGGTATAAAGGTTCCCTCCTCATTTATATATCCGTTTAGGGCTACATTTGATTATGAGGCCTATTTCGATAAAAGTGATATTCCAGCTGAAACCACCTCGACCATGTTTTTTATCCAAACACATTCCTCTTTCCTGCTCTATTGCTTCCAATGTCCCTGGGTGGGACGCCCCCGCCTGTTTTGTTAGTAACGGTGACCCTCAAAGTTTAGTTAAAGACATGATAAATCATTTGGAAGCAATCACAGATGAGGCCTACTCGCTCCTACACCCACAGTTTCACAATATTTTCGAAAAAACTGTTGGAGCTGGATAATGCCATTTTAACGAATAGGTTTAAAAGCTACTTGCGAGAATTACCCGTGATAGGTTTTAATTCAGGCAAGTATGACATAAACGTTATCAAGCCATACTTGATAAGACATTTTGTAGACCCAGACCAACCAGTGAACCAAGATGATGATGTAGAAATAAGCAAAAAGGAAAGCCCTTTTAACTTTTTAATAAAAAGAAATAATAATTTCATGTATATTTCAACACATAAACTCAAATTCTTAGATATTATAAATTATATTGCCCCAGGGTTTAATTATTCAAAGTACCTCTTAGCGTTTGGTGTCAGTGAAACAAAGGGTTATTTTTGTTACGAATACATAACAGACATAAAAAATTATCCGAAAAGCAATTACCCCCATATGAAGCCTTTTTTTCTTCCCTTAAAAGCTGCAATATTACCGAGGCAGAGTACGCCGAGTGTCAGCGGGTTTGGGAAGCGTATAATATGACTACGTTAAAGGATTTTTTAATCTGGTACAATAATAAGGATGTAGTTCCTTTCTTACAGGCATTGGAAAAAACAGGTACATTTTTACGACCGTCTGGGGGTCGATATGTTTAAGGAGGCCATTTCTGTCCTGGGATAACTTTAAAATATCTTTTTAAAACTATTCCTAAAAACGTTGTCTTTCTTTGTGTTCTACAAAACATGAGGCGCTTCACACAAAAATTAGAAAGAATATAGTCGGGGGACCATCGATAATATTTCATAGACACCACGAAAAAACACACACTCGTATTCGAGGGAATAAACCCGTCGTTAGTATAAAGGGGTTGATGCTAATGCTTTGTACCTGTGGGCTCTCTCACAACCTATGCCTACTGATTTCCCAATAACTAGAAGACATGAGAACGGATTTAAGGCAGAGAAAGTAAACTATTACAATCAACAGAGTAGAGAATGGTTAAGTTGGGTTTGCCACGAAAGAAATGTAGAATTGCTGACGCAATTTAACGGGAGGGAATTTAGACTGGGGACACGGAAACTTTCTGTAGATGGATGGGATGAGACAAATAAAACAGTCCACCAGTTTCATGGTTGTCTTTTTCACGGAAACAGAGACTGTCCGATCACTAAGGATATGGTTATTAACCCGGTAAACATGAAACCTCTAGATGAATTATACAACAAAACATGCGAGATCCATACTTACTTAACAGAGGAAGTAAAAGTTCCAGTTGAAGCTATGTGGGAACGTCGGTGGTCATTGTTAAAAAAGACTACTCCTAACATTACATCTTTCCTAGACGCGACCCTACTTCGAGCCAAACCCACGTATACCACAGTCAAAGGGTCTATTAGTGGATAAAATATAATTGATTTAGTTAGAGACGGGTCCTGTTTTGGGTTAGTAGAGTGCGATATTAATGTTCCTGACCATCTTAAAAAACAGTTTAGCGAGATGACACCAATTTTTAAAAACATTGACGTTTCGCGGGAGGATATAGGAGATTTCATGAAGGATTACGCCGAAAAGAATAACTTGCTGTCGACCCCTAGACGTACCCTGATAGATAGTTATGTCGGGAAGAAAATACTTTTGGCCACCCCCTTATTAAAATGGTATTTAGATCATGGTCTAGAGGTTCACAAAAATATACCAGGTGATAGAATATCAGCCGTCTAGCTGTTTTAAAATGTTTGGGGATACGGTATCTGAGGCGAGACGACGAGGTGATAAGGACGAACGACAGGCTATAGTTAGTGAGACCATGAAGTTGTTGGGTAATTCGGCATATGGAAAAACCATCACTGATAAAGCTATGCATACTAACGTGTTGTATGCAACAGGGAAAGGCACTTCAAATTTAATAAATATCCCTTTATTTAAGAAAATTACGGAAATAGGTGATAACCTTTTCGAGGTCAAAATGTTTAAAAAGACAGTATATTGGGACCTTCCTTTACAGATCTGTTTTTTCGTCTATCAGTATGCAAAGTTGAGGATGTTAGAATTTTATTACGACTTTTTAGATAAATTCGTGGATAGGGCCGACTTTCAATTGTGCGAGATGGACACAGACAGCCTATACCTGGCTCTAAGCGCCCCTACATTAGAGAAAGTCATCCAACCAACATTACTCTCCACTTATCGCAAGGTTTATAGTAGCTGGTTTCCTTCTGAGGTTTGTAGTGAGTACGAGAGAGACTTAAGGAGCTACTGGACTGTCAGAAGTGCCGGGATGCCAAATTACACGATAAGAGAACCCCAGGGTTTTTAAAGTTAGAATACGAGGGTAGTTCAATCGTTAGTCTGTGCAGTAAGACATATCACTGCTCTGGGGAGTACGACAAAATTAGCTGTAAGGGTTTAAACAAAAATCACAACACATTAGATAAGAATACATTTCTTCATGTGCTAGACACACAATAGGCGCAAGGTGGGCAAAATGTAGGCTTTAGAACACTAGGATCAGGCATGTACTCTTACACCCAGTACAGAAACGCTCTTTCCTTTTTGTACATAAAGAGACAGATTCATAGTGATAACATCACTACCTCTCCTCTCACTATTTAGTCCCTGTGTCTGTGTTACTAGTATTATAGATCTTTAATAGTATAATATATGTTTACTTTACTTAAATACATTTCTATTCAACAATTATGTGTGCGTGTATAATTAAAAAAAAATAAAATTATTAAAAATAAAAAAGAAGCGTTCGTTTTTTTGTTGCAGTACTTTTGTTCCCCTTCTATATTTCCTTCAAGAAAATAAATAAATAAGGGCATAGACCTTTGAGGCGGAGGGACCCCCTCAATCCATTATCTTCTCCTATCTTTCGTTGAAAAATCCTTTGAGGTGGGAGAATCGCCTCAATTCCCGGAACGATTGCGTCGGTCAGACAAGAGGGAGACCACTTTACAACAACAACAAAAACAACAGATAATCTGCCTTTGACTACCCCTCCTCAATGTTTCCGTCTCAAACTTGAAGGGAGGGGGGGGGGCTGTGGTCAGACAACGATGGAGACGACCTTACCACACGGAGAAATACAGAATATTCACACTCTTTTCTTGTCCTACTCAAATTAACGCTCCAAATTTCCACCTCAAATGATAATTTATACTAACCTAATACACTACTCACGTTAAATAAGATAGGTAACTTTGTTGACAAAAGGAAGCTCACGGAAACTCTCACCGGCCATGTCAATGGTGGGCGCTAGAAGTTGGCTACTAGACTTGTGATTATGTCTTACACCAAGGCAAGAATAGTCAGTCACATGTAGAGACTATAGCTTGTTTCATAACTCGTGCCCAACTTTTAAAATCGATAGCTTTTTAACCGCTTGTGGTATTATATTCAAAATTTGCATGTAAAGTTATAATGATTAGAACCCAACAGGGAATTAATTTCATTTTAAAAAATCATTTGGTTATTATTGTTGCTTATTTGATTTATATAAATTTATAACGACCCATTGATGTAGTCAAAACTTAATGTTTACAGTATTTTAAACTAAAAATAGCGAGTACAAATCCATACACGGTAGAATTGACGTATTTGCACGCTTTCCCCGTGGTTTGTTTGACACAATTAGACACTTGTAAAAAACACGAGAAATTGTGTGTTCCATTTCCGTTCATTCATAGTTGTAGACGTGGAACAATAACATTTATCATGAGTCTTAAAATGAAATTCTGCAGTTTACAAAACATCGCAATAAAAATGTATGACTATTTTTGCAAAGAGGCTAAACGAGGAAGATTATTTCATTCTTTAGAAAACCCTCAGAATAGGACAAGACACATTTTGGATTTATCTAAACGGTCATTTAATCGTTGGATTCAAGCACGTGACCGTCAATGTTCAAAATATACAAAATCACAAGGAAGAGCAAAAATGTGGGATAATTTCGACAGTGAACTTATTAGAAGTGAAATTCGCAAAATGTTGGGTATGAATGAAACTGTTACAATAAGAAAATTAAAAATTTCGCTGAAAAAGAACAACAGTATTGAAATATCAAAGTCTACATTATGGAGGAATGTGAGAGCTGCAGGCTTTACATTCAGAAAGTATTCCAATGGACGAAACATCATCTGTGAGAATCCACATATAGTAGTCATGAGAAGCAAGTACTTACGTGAAGTAAAAGAGGTGCGCAAGCAAGGTTATGATATTGTGTACTTGGATGAAACATGGATCAATGCTCACCACACTAACCAAAGGGAATGGCAGTCATCAGATGGAAAGATTAAGAGATTAATACCTAGCAGCAAAGGACAGCGCTTGATAATTGCTCATGCAGGTAGTCGACAACATGGACTAATACAGAATGCAGAGCTCATTTTTCTTTCAAAATCCATAGACAATCGGGATTATCACTCTGAGATGAATGGTCACATATTTAGACATTGGATTGAAAATTCTGTTCTCCCATCACTAGATCGACCATCTTGCCTAATAATGGACAATGCAGCGTACCACAACATTGTTGCACTTGAAGATAAAGTCCCGACGTCATCCAGTACAAAAGATGCTATTAAGATATGGCTCACAAAGGAGCACATACAATTTAATAACATGTACTTAAAACCTGAATTACTATCTCTAGTAAAGCAAAAACAAAGGACAAAGATTTTTCAAATAGATAAGATTATCCAAGAGCACGGTCATATAAGTTTGAGGCTGCCACCTTACCATGCTCATTTAAATCCAATAGAACTAATCTGGGCAAAATTAAAAGGACAAGTGGCAGATGAAAATACAACATTCAAAATATGCGATGTAAAGACTCTTGCTAATCTCGCTTTATTAAATATAGACAAAGATTATTGGGCTAAATGTGAAGACCACGTCTTAAAACAGGAAGAGGAATATTGGAAAAATGATGGTTTGTGGAATGTTCAACCCCAAACAGTTATTAATCTTTTAGACTCGTCTGATTCAGAATGAAAGTATATAGCCCCCACAATGTTGGCCCCTATATTACCTTAAATTAGTTCAACAAACGGTCCTTTTCAGGACCACACAACTATGAAAATTGGACATACAGGTATACCTTGATATTATCGTCTGTCCTCGAACTGAGAAGACAATAATTCTCCTGGTGTTTTTCCTTATCCAGTTATTTCCCCATTACGGCCACGCCTTTACCTAGTGAAAATTAATCATAGACCAGCAACTACGGTAATTTCTATTATTTAGGGGTTCACAATTTACAATTTTGACAAACATCAAAGAAATTCGCCGCTTTAAGAAAACTGCAGCTGCAAGATATTTGTTAAATATACATTTAAAGGGTCTTTTGCATTCTAATAACATTTGGAAAATTTCAACAGGATTTAACAAACGGTTTCTGAGCAATATCGTTTTGAAGTTGGGCAAGTGATTTGAAACGAGCTATAGACATTTCATGGTTGTACTCGCCAAAATGACGTCACTAGCAAGGGCGTCACTCCACCTTGTGTGTATCCTACTTCACATCTCGTCTGCAATTGATGAATGCTCGGAACCGGACCCAATTGATGATGTGGAAATTCATGAATACGATGAGGACCTTCCACTCTACATGATCAACTCATGGGGAAACAATCCAAAGTTCAAAGTTGGAGAGTATTACACCGCAAAGGAAAAACCGGAACATTTCAACAATTACTTCCATCTTGTGCGGGTGAATTCTACAACATCCGAGCTGGTTCTTCTTCATCAGCTAGACTTGGATATTGACCTGGGAATTAAAAAAGAATGCTACATTAATGGAATGGTGCTGGTCATTACATTATACTGTCAAGAGGCGCCTACACATTTCAGGTTGATCTATGTTACAGCAGTCGATGAGTATTACCCTTCATATGACTCAAGCAGGTACTTCGAAATTAGAGAGGATGTCCTTCCGAACACAAAAGTCGCTAATATCAGAGATTTCATTATAGACGGGGACGCTAACAGCGCCAGCGACGTATTTTCTTTCCAACCTTTGCACAGCTATGAACGCGTTGGAGAACCATTTAATTGGACGCAATACTTCAGTCTAAGTCCGGACGGGGACTTCATCGCAGTACAAGCAGTAGATAGCGATGGGGAACAGAAAAGAGCTGCCTTCTTATTTTCTGCTGAGAGCCAAGACAAGAAAATCGTCAGAGGACGTATCAATATTTGGATTCTGAACGTCAATGATAACCCACCAATGTTCATATACCAGTATAACCCATCGATTCTCTACTATAGTAAATTGATTAATGTTACTTTCATGGGCACTTTAACCTTTGACAATCAAAGGTCAGAATTGGCTGTAGATAATGGTGGTGATGAAATCGTTTATTCCATTGTTGGAGGGTCGCCACAAGATTTAAGTGAGTATCTACATATCGATAACCAATCAGGGGTCATATCAGCAGTGAAAGCAACGGATGTCTATAAAGTTGGAACATTTATTATTGTTATCAAGGCACAGTCATTCTCTAACCTATCAGACGCAATTGGAGTAGTACTAAACAAGGAGGCTTACAGTTTTGCCTTTGTTAGGATTGAACAGAACGGACAACTCTTCGATCCGGACATATTACTCCCTCAGGACCCTTCAAGAAACAGCGTGAGAGCCCTCGGAAAGCCATATTGTCTGCTGTGGTCTATTGTAGCTCTAGCAGTAGTCTCACAGGTGTAGTTGGGTTTGAGTCCTCATTGTTTCAAATGAAATATGCCATCAACGACTTGCTGTAAGAGGGTTGTAAAGTTGGAGGTAAGGGGATAGTAATGAGTGGAGTCATTGTGGATATTTATGAATGGAGTCATTGTGGATAATAATGAATGGAGTATATTGTAGATAATTATGAGAGGAGTAAATGTGGATAATTATGAGTTGACTTGTTGTGGATAATTATGAAAGGAGTCATTGTGGATAATTATGAGTGGAGTCATTGTGGACAATTATGAGATGAGTCATTGTGGATAATTATGAATGGAGTATAAAAGTAAGTAAAGTACCCCCCGTCACGCCAAGTGGCGTATAGGGAAATATGGTGTTAGTGACCCTATATTTTACAGACCTTCAGCACATGATTTTTGGGGTAATGTGGTCGGTATTACGCCCGTGCTGCTTTTACTTTCCCAGAAAAAATCCGGTACCCATTTAAGGCTGGGTGAACCCGGAGCCGTCGGTTGGGATCGAACCCTACCCCTTGTCCGTAGTAATGAATGGAGTATATTGTAGATAATTATGAGAGGATTGGTTCTTTGGTTATGGAAGGCCCCGGTATCACTGCAAACGAATTAAAATCCATAGAAGGGGGCCTCGGTAGCCGAATTGGGAAAACCACCCGACTGGACTACCGACGTTCGGACAACCCGTGTTCGATTCCCGCTGGGAGCAGTGTGAATTGTACGCATGGTTGGAAAAAAAAAATACCCCCACGGTCAACCTAGCCGTTGGCAGAAATGGTTACCAGGGTATTACCCTGGGAAGGTGAGGAATGTTGCCTCGCATCTGAGTTTCGATGCTTGAGGCGACACTATACAGAAATCTCCGAACATTTCTGGATAGGCGGCCGAGCACATATGGGTGGAAACTCGCGTGCTAAGACGCCGGTTCAAATCTCGTACTTTACACTTTACCTTTTAGGTAACAATGGTGAACTTTGCGGCTCCCGTGGACAAATTGATGAAGACTCCGTCGACCTCGCATGAAGCATTTGTTATAACAGCTCTCTGTCACTAATTTAGCGCGCTGAATGTCAACGTCATGAAACAATTTGACTTTGTTGACAGGTTTTCCGTGAATGAGTATACAACACATACAAACATACGTCCTACGCCAAACACATTTTTTACTTATAATTTCATTTGGTGTAAAATCTCTCCGATGTGTGTTTAAGAGTCTTCTGGGCGTTTATTTCCAAATGCAATTGGGCTATATTCCCGAACTTGAGTGGATTTAAAACTCTTATACCCATATGTTGGCACTAGTATTACACTGGTGTTGAATAGTCTGATTTTCGCGTGCTCACTAAGCATTTTTTTTTAAATCTCCAAATACTTCATTGTAAGTTTGTTCAGATTGGCGTCATCGCAGTCGCCACACTCCCATATCCGTTCTGCCGCCCGTTTCAGCAACCATCGAAGTGTTCATCTACTGATTGTTCCTGACATTGATTGAACGTGTTGCGTTGTTTTCACACTGAGGATGCTTTTCCTGCTTTCGCCCCTCGTAGCGCAATGTTCCACCATTCTTTTGATTTGTAGATTGTCTTCAGCTTCCTTGTCGCCCCCCTGTGAGAGGTGTTCTTTAAAAACCCTCGCAAATGTCATATGTGTCCAATTTTAAGGTTTTCTGCGCAATGGCGGATCCCCGCTAAACTGTCAACCATTGTCAACTGTCATTGCACGCACTCCCGCGTTTTCAGGGAAATATATCCAACTTAGGCTGACGATAACAGACATGTCAAGTGCATATATTCCACGCTGAGTGTGTTCTGGTCAATTTTGCTTAGTTAGAGGTGAACAACTGGATCCGTGGAAGCATTTCATCATTTATTGTAATCTGATAAACAGACAGACAAGTTCAGATTAGAAGACAATTTTATTAGCATTGTTACTGCTGGCATAGTTCTTGAGATGAGTAAGCAAAGTCCTCTCTATACTGTGTGATGCAAGGTGGAAACAGGCGAGAATGTCATGGAGACTATCTGGTACATCACATTAGTCTTGTTCAGTCTAACCAGATGAGTTATTGAGTTATTTGCGGGTCATCATCATTGCACTCCGAATATGTCCATAGGTGCTCATATCCCCTCCTCAGCAATTCCCGCAGTGTTCAGCGACTGACGACTCCAGTTCTATGTTGGTTGATAAGTCTTTTTACACGGTCACTAAGTTTCTCATTTCTGGCTGTTCCCATCTTAACTCCCATTTCCATCATCCGAAGAAGTGACGTGGATTTGTGTTTGTCGAAGTCCTGTGCTCTTCCCACATCTCGGAGGGCATTGATGATGTCCGCCCGATCCATTGGTTGCCCGTCCTCAAAGACAGCACAGCTAGCCAACCTGTCCGCTCTTTCATTTCCCCGTACTCCCGCATGCCCAGGGACATAGACAAAGGTGACCTTGTGTATTTTGGATTTCTGCAACGACTCTACCCATTGCATGCGTACAGAGCCCGCCTCCACTTGTTTTATCATGCTCATCGAATCACTCAGTATACATGCGTGGGTGTAGTCTTGTGACTCTAACCATTTGAATGCCTTGGTCACTGCCATCACCTGTATTTCATACTACTCGTGGTCATGACGTATGCACCACTGTCTTCTTTGACTATTCTGCCTGCAGTGCGTGCTGTAAATGCCCATGCATATCTTTGGTGTCGTCTTACAAATCCGTCTGTATAGTTGACTGCATCTTTCTCATCGGTGTTATCGCAGATGAGACCGTTGACCTCAGCATTAACCACGACCGGGTTCTGTTCGCTACTTTTCCTGTCGAGCGTGACAACACACGAGAAAGTCCCTTTGAATGACGTAGGCACCGGTATCCACTCCTCACCAACGCTGATATTGGTAAGCCCACAGACCTGTTTGATGATATCTTCTGCTCGGCTCACCCATGATTTGCCTCTTTTTAGCCTGGCACCTTTCCCTGTGTTGAGCACGTGGTGCAATGGATGCTCTTTATCTGTACTAATCTTCAGGTATGCTCGTGCTCTCCAGATCTTGATTCTGTCATCCATGGTTGGAAAGTCAAGAAGATATCTCATTGTTACACAGGGAGTGTCCCTTGAACATCCCAAGATAATGCGCATGGCTTCATTTTGTATTTTCTCCAGCCTATCAATTTGAGTCGTACTGACAGTAAGAATTGCCAGGGAATACTCGATTGGTGCGAGGACTAATCCCTGGAACCGAAGAGTAAGTAGCCTCTGCTCGATGTTGGCAGCTGCCATGACCTTCAAGGCGGCTAATCCTTTGCGGGATTGTGTTATCACACTCCGAGGTGGGTCATCAACTTGTCCCTGGTCACCTCATCAGCTCCCATTCCTACTACCGGTGTGGTCGTATGAACGATATGATTGTTAATTAAGGGAGAACCATGAAACTGATGCTTTATTAGGATTAACTAAGTTACCTGAAACCCCACACCAGGAAGAAATGCGATTGAGTTCGTCTTGCATTGTGGAGGAGATTCCACGTCTGTCTTTTCCCTGTCGATATACCAGAATTGAGAATATCATCATCAAAAGTAAAGTCATAGTTCAAACCAGATGAGTAGCGAAATAGCTTTTACCTTTCAGTTTTCGTTCGTAAATATTGTATTAAAATATAAAGTAGTAAATGCTTAATTCGTAAAACAAAAAAAATAACCATTTAAAGAATGTTGTTGAAAAACGACCAGGATGACACGCCAAAATAAAATGAGAAGTCAAGAACTCGAGGAAGAAAAACGTTGACATGTAAAGAGGATGTTTACCTCTTCCTCTGAATTGATTCGCTGATTATCGCCTCAGAAGTTTCCCTCTATAATAATATTCATTTATTATTATGTGTCTCCACATTGTGAAGAGGTCATGTCAAAGACGAAATTCTTAAGAGAAAGTGAAAGTTGAAAGCACTCAGTACTGAATCTCATACTCAAGGCATTTTGTACTTTGTGTGTATATATAAATTAACATACGTGATACTACAGTCGTTTTTATGCTATTTTAATTGTGAGGTATTTTGAAAAACAAAGATTTATTCTGCTCCTTAATTTTAAAAAGTCGGCCTTTAGTCAACTTAAGTGGAAACAACACGCCGCCGCCGTACTGTACTAAACTACTACATACTACGATCGTGTGGTTGTATTTATAATATACTATACACTACTAACTATACACTACACAGAATAATGTATACTACTGATTACTCACTGTATTAGTGAGTGTATTATTATTTATTGTAAAGTGTAGGCTGTAGGTGGCATTTAGTTAAGTTAAACTTAGGCTAAGCTGTTAAGTTTAAAGTTTAGTAATAAGTTAGTAAGTTAATCACTGTAGCTGTAGCAGCGCAGAAGTTGTGTTGTTTGTTACTTAAACTTAGTTGCTACTACTACTAGCTACTAATGGCAGGCTGAGGCATTGCATACTCATCTAACAGTAAATAACGAGTTTAGCGTCGTAAATTAGGTTATGTAACGTTTCAGTGTCTCAAATACCAAAAATATAATATCTATGTTCTGTTCATCACTAGACTAACCCCCCACCCCCCTTTTTCGTGTTTTCTTTTAGGGGAGATAACTTTTACTTTAACTTAGATGCTAAACTCATAAATTACCATAACTGCATAACTAAACTTAGTTACATTACTCAAGTTACTGACTGCTGGCTTAAGTCGTAACAACTTAATTAAGATACTAATCTTACTCTTAGTACTTATTATAATAAGACTTATCTATACTATAACTATATATCTATCTATCTATCTATTGACCTTTCGAGCCGTAGCCGGCCCATAGGGCGTAGACCAAGATACTCCATCTCTTATCTGAATTTTAGTTCTAGCAGTTTTCAATTCTTTTAAAGATATTTTATCAAATCTCGCCATCTGTCTCTGTTCTGTGCAAGCAGCTCACTATCTTATTTAGGGAGCCGAATCCTGCTGTTCTTGCCTCTCTCATCGATGTTCTTCTCAGTGTCTCCCTGGGTCTTCCTCTATTTCTCTTACCTGTTGTTTCCCACATGAGGGCTAGCTTTGCTATTCGGTAATTATCTCTTCTCATCACATGTCCAACATATGACCATCGTCTTTTCTTGATTACTGAAGATATTAGTGGTTGATTGGCGATTTCTCTAATTTCCTCGTTTGTTTTGAATTCGTTCCACTCTATACCAAGTATTTTCCTTAGACATTTATTTTCGAATGCGTTCAACTTTGTTTCTATATCTCTTGTTGTTTTCCAGCTTTCACATGCATACGTAAGGGTTGATAGTACATTTGATTTGAATAGTCTAAGTTTTGTGTTTGTGCTGATGAGTTTTCATTTCCACAACTTTTCAAGGCTTCTGAAAGACATTGCTGCTCTAGCTATTCTGATTTTAATTTCTTTGCTTGTATCCCCTTCTCAATCAATGTGACTTCCAAGATAGATAAAGTGATCGATCTCTTCCACTGGTTTGTTTTCCATGTATATTTCCATGTATATACTATATATACTTATGGAATACTATAAGACTTATCACCATGTGATAACTTTTACTTTTAGTACTTGTACACTACCTTACTTTACAACAGTACATTTGAGTACCAGTCAGTCAGTATCATAAGTCAGTGACTATCGAGTAGAGTTGAAGACCTCAGTCTAGTAGACTCTAGTTCGTAGGTAGACTTGACTGGCTCAACCTGAATAAGAATAGACTTAGGACTACTCCCGACATTTGTAATGTTGCGTATTTTAATTATCTGTTTCCTAACTATAGTATATAGAGTTAAGACTAATAATAAGAATTCTTTCAATGTTTGACTATTAATGCATGCTATAACATAGAAAAGTTAGAGATTTAGACAGTTACTCCAAATTGAAAGCTCCAAATTTTAAAATTAATGTTAAATAAGTAACTTTTAAATATTAATATGTAAACATAAAATAAAGTATTAAAATGAATTATTAATTAGCTAAGTTTTAAGCTGTGCTAAAAGGACATATGAAGTAGATGTTATAAACTGCTCATGAATTTGATGTCAGTGAGAATCAGAGAGCATAGCAACATCAGTAGCTGGCTCCACTTCATTCAATAACTTGGCAATTGTAACAAGTGCTGACTAGTGAATACAGTATATATGGCCCTTTTCATCTTGTCAGACGGTCTGGTGAAAGCTATTGTGTATTTTTTTTATTTTTGTCGAACAGCTTCTTTCATGTCTAATTCTACCAATGTTTGACAAACACACGCAGCCACAGAATGAACAAGTCAGGCCCACTGATCCACAGGGTTTTCCATACTTTTTCATGAGTCTTTTCTCTTCTAAGTTTGCCGTAGCATAGTCTCAAATGATGTTATACCATTTCTTATACATGCTCTCCATAATATGTGATCACTTGCCAGATGTTCCCAGTCATTTTCACAGATGGAGAAGTCATTCAGAGATGATTTACAGATATCTCTGTATCGTAGTTTAGGTCTGCCGATATGTCTTTTTCTGTGTATTAGTTCACCATATAGTATTTGCTTGGGGATGTGTTTTTCTTCCATTCACTGGATGTGCCCCAGCCATCTTAGTCTTCGACATCTGAGTATCGACATGATTGTTGTGGTCTTAGCATGTTGCAGGACAGTTAAGTTGGTTATTTTGTCCTGCCATTTGATGCGCATTATTCTGTGGAGACATCGCATGTGGAAGACATTTAGTATTTTTTCGTGATTTTAGTATGTTGTCCAAGTTTCAGATCCATATAGTAGTGTGCTAAGCACACAAGTTTGATATATTAAGAGTTTGGTCTTTAGTGTTAGTTTCGTGTTGTTCCAGGCCCATTCTGTGAGTAAAATATACAGAATAATATGAATACAGTGGATGACCAAGATTTGCTATATTGACTTGCCATTGTTTTGCACTTACAACACATTGCTGAAAGTGCCTCTAAACTCATAAAACATTTATCTACCTGTTTTTTGCAAGACATGTTTTTATATCTAATCTTTTTCTGTTAATTTTAGACAATGAATCGAAGTCAACGTTGTTTACAGCAGCTGAAGCAGACAGTCCAGATGAAACTTTCTGTATTAGAAAAACAGAAGGATGATATTAAGGAAATTATTGATGACTATGCCTCTAATGTAAGAAGCTATAGACTAATAGAAATAAAATAGAATATTGAAAATAAAACCACATGCTTTTGTAAAACTTCAAAACAACGCCCCTTTTTTTTCATATTTTAAAATATTTCACACCACTACCAGTTTTAGTTCTCTTTATAACTTTTGTCATAAGAATTGATGAAGCGATATTTTAAAAATGTTTCATGCCTTTTCTTCTTTCATGTTTTTGCTTCTTTTGTACTAAATCAACTCAAGTGCATTTGTGTTTGACACCACATACCACTTTAAAAATATATTACAATAGAGGAGATAAGATGGCAATGAACAGCACTAATAAGAATATTATGAAAAAAAAATACAATACACACCCAACGGCATCATTATCACCATTAAGTGCCGTCTCCATATCGAAGGCTCCACATGGAGCACCATTCCGTTCAGTCTCTTGCTTTGATGGTGCAGGTTGTCGTAGGCTGACTTGTCTATCTTTTGATGTTGCTTGTTCATGCTAGTCTTGGTCTGCCTCAACCTCTTTTACCTTGGATTTTCCCTTCCAAGATTACTTTTAATAGGCTGCTGTGTCTTTTAACATGCCCCAAAAATCTCATTTGTCTTGTTTGAATTGTGTAGTAGTTCTCTTTTTATTTTTAGTTGTTTTTAAAACTTCATTGTTTGTTTTCTCTTCTTTCCATCCAATTATTCCTTTTCTATAAATCCACTTTTCAGAGGCCTTCAATTTTCTGTTCTGTTTTTTTTAGTCTAATGTCCATGTTTCTGCACTCCCACGGCATAGTGTATAATACTATTTTTATTCTTTAGAATTGGTTTGAAATAATTATCATAAACATAATGGACAGATCATAGGAAGATCTTGCAGTTCTCAAAACAATAACAGGTGCCAATTTAAGCAAACATTACATTTCATTGTGTAATTTTATTTCGGGAATCTATTTTTCATATAGAGCAACCTGGTCGGCCACTGCTTACTGTGAAATATGGTAACTGAGACATTACCCAATCATGCTTGGAAATTTTGTACTTTGTGCTTCAACAGGAATGAGCAGACCAAGATTTTCAAACTCAAAACAGGTCACTGTAGCTTCAGAGCACACCAACACAAATTAGGATTCAAGGACATGTAATATGAGATTGTGGAACATCGAAACAGACTCCAGAGCACATCCTTAGGACTGCAGCACTCTCAACACTTTGAGAGAATAAATATGGTCCATGGATGCAACTCTGCATGACTAGCTTGGGAACTGATGAAGACCTCAAATGCACTATCTTGCTTGTGAGCCATGCTGGTCTAACTGTCTAAATGCATATCAGTAGTATGATCACTGAAGAAGAAGGTACTTTGTACTGGATTTTCTATGCTAAGGTGACTGGATTTTCAACTCACCCAAGTCTAAAACCAGAAAAAGAATCATTACATTAATGTGAGTTATAAGTTAGTGACTGTGTTCTGTTGCAAGAAACTGTAGTCAGGACAAGGTTTTAGTTTAGTTATCCTTATTGCAACAGGTCATCCTCGTTGCACATTGGACAAGTCCAAAAGTGCTGAAATCTCTTACAAAGAATATCCTTCAACGTGTAGTAACTAACAACTCTGGTGATGTTTTGGTTGATAAGCCTTCTTTGGATTCCTGCGTGGCGCTCCCGTCTGGCATCTCCCACCTTGACATGATATTTGTGATATTCATATGTTCATGACTTTGATTCAGGGTAATTTTTTGAGTCATATTTTTTATCCAGCGTCCCTGAGAGCATTCAGAATGACAGAGAGGGATACTTTGCCCTTCTGCACTCAACATCCTGCCAAACAGGCAATTCTTTCATCATATTCATTACCACATACATCCACATGCCCTGGCATGAAAATGAAGCAGACACTTTTTAGAATGGACTTCCACAGAGATTCTTACCACTGCCAACAATCACAGCCAGTTGTGATCTTTCTTAGAATACTCATTGAGTCACTGAGGAAAAACACAAGTGTATAAGGATGTGTCTCAAGCCATGCTTATGCTTTTGTAACAGCCTTAATTTCCATGGTCAAACTGTTTGTAGGCAATGCGAAAGCACCACTGTCTTCCTTCACAATTCTGCCTCCAACATGAGCAATGAAAGCTCACGAGGTCTGAAAGTGCAGAACAATAGATCTATCAGTGTAAATAATTGTGTCACTATTAGAAGAGTTCTAGAAAATCAAGAGCCGAAGTTTCAGCCTCAGATAGGACCTATGCATGATAGTGATAAGAGATATTTTTAGTAAATTGAATTCTGATGTGGCCTCTTACATATCTGTGCCATTATGACCAACACTTACTCTGCCATCTAACACTCAATTAATTTTGCTTCTTTCCAGACTTCACCTCCTTACATCTGGGAACCCTCCAGTCTATCTTTTAATTCAACAGATCATCCATGTCTTTAACAAATTCTTCAACCACTTCCTCTCCAACCACCATAAGGTGAAATTACAGGTCCCTCCTCCTCCTCCCATCCCTTCAGGTCCTCCTGACCCTAACTTGGTGGTTTGCATACCCCCTGACTTTACCCTCTCTGAAGATGAAAGATCCGTCCTCAGTAAAGGCTTGAGGTTTGTCTCCCTTTGCCATACTTGTGACCGCAGTCAATTCCTCCAAGACATACATTCCTACTTCTGGAAATTACGCCTCAAGCAACATTTCCACCCTCCTCGTCCTTCCTCTCAGCCTCCCTTGGATGATGAATTCTCATGTTTCCTGGTCTCCAAGTCAGATTAGATCCCAACCTCTAGCACCTCCCCTGCACTTGACAAATATATTTCTACAACCTCCAAGGAGATTAAACGTTTGCGGCCACATAGATTACACCATTCTAATCTCTCCCTCATTGAATCTCTGGCCCACACTAATCTGTGCCAAAGGGAAAATATAGTTATCAACCCACTGATAGGTGTCCGGTTAGCGCAATCGATAGGCGGTTGGCTTACCACGGCAACAGCCGGGGTTCGTACCCTGGCGAGGACACCTGGGTTTTACTAATTCCCTAAAAATTAGTGGGAGCCGCGATAGCTCAGTGGTTAGTGAACTGGACTACTACGGACAAGGGGTAGGGTTCGATCCCAACCGACGGCTCCGGGTTCACCCAGCCTTAAATGGGTACCGGATTTTTTCTGGGAAAGTAAAGCAGCATGGGCGTAATACCGACCACATTACCCCAAAAATCATGTGCTGAAGGTCTGTAAAATATAGGGTCACTAACACCATATTTCCCTATACGCCACTTGGCGTGACGGGGGGTACTTTACTTTACTTACCCACTGATAAGGGTGGTGACATAGTGGTTTGACCTAAGGACCTCTACTTTTCAGAGGGCCCCCACTCTCTAACTCCACTTTTTACAAACTTTGCCCTACTGATGTTGGGCTCAAGAACAATAAGAAGAAGAACAATAAGAAGGTCAAAGTCTACTATTTCTTATTTGATCAAAAGTAAAGACCTACCCTCAAGTGTCACCACCAACTTCATCATTCCCAACTCATTCAGCCTTTGATAAGCCCACCTTCTATATACTACCTGAGATCCACAAACTAACCTTGCTCCCATGGCAGGCCGATAGTCTTTGCATGTTCCTGTCCTGCTGTTCACATCTCAAACTACTTGTACAGTCAGCGTCTTCCAACTTATTTCTGTCCAGGGCCCTCTTACGTGAGGGACACTAACCATGCCCTTAACATATTCTCTACCTTCTCTTCCTGCACCAATAAGACATATCACCTCTTTGTTCTGGATGTCTGCTCCCGCTACACCTCTAAACCCCACAAAGAAGGTCTCTTGGCTCTCTAGTTCTTCCTGGAACGTAGAAACCAACCCTCAATCCCCACTTCCGCCCTTATTCATCTGGTGAAACTAATCTTGACTCTCAACTCATTTTAATTCGACGATTTATTCTTCAGCCAGACCAGTGGGAGACTATAGGTACCAAGATAAGCCCAAGCTATGCTTGCTTATTCATGGGTTACCTAGAACACCACATTCTTTCCTTCTTTAGTGGCCATCTTTCCCTCCTGTATTACTGGTACATTGATGACTGTTTCAGTACATCTGATCTTTCAAAACTGAAATTGACCCTGTTCCTAAACTTTGTAGGCTCATTTCATGACTATTCAGATTTTATACTCCATCTCTACCTCCTCTGTTCCTTTTATACTCCATCTCTACCTCCTCTGTTCCTGTCTTAGACTCTGGTCTTTCTCTCCACCCACCTGGTCTACACACCTTCATATTTTATAAACCTGTGGATGTTCACTGCTACCTTCCCTATTCCTACACCTGCATCTGTCACGAATCGGTCCTTTCTCTCAACTCCTACGCCTTAGATGCCTATGTGACCAAGATGATGATTTTCTCCATCAATCTCACCATATGTTGGACTTCTTTCACCACCGTCTTTAGCCCGACTCTGCCCTCCAATGAGTTCTCCCTATACCCACACTCAAGCTCTTTACCCTACAATTTGCTTTCCTTCTAACAGAACTGTTCTTTCCCTTACCTAACACCCTCATAATCTGGCTGCTCTCCGGATCCTGAAACAACACAACCCAATACTCCTCTCTGATCCCATAACTCGCCTTCTGTTCTCTGGACATATAAAATTATGAGCTCTAAAAAATAGTTTTTTCTTTGAACTTTCAACATAGAGCAGTGTGTCTATTCTTTTTCTACTTCTTCTGCGATCTTGGCTCATTCAGAGTAGGATTCCGGACTTTCTTATGAAGGCAGCTGTCTGTTTAAGTGATTTGATTGCCCCATATAGTTTCTCTTCCAGGGAGGTGGGTGTGGACCACATTGCTCTTCTCAGGTCTGTGTACTGGGGCAATCCTGTAGAACATGTTTTGTTGTCATGTTGTACAGTGGCAGGTAGTACCTATTTTTAGTTTGTTGAACATGTGGTTTCTCATTCTGTTGTGGCCAGTGTGTAGGCGAAGTATAATGACTTGATTCCTCCTTGATAGTTGGATGTATCCGTCCCTCTTGTTAAACTTTGGGTGTTCTCGTTTCCATTTTTCATGGTACTGGCCTTTGATGATGGATTTGGCTTCATCGTAACTGACCAGATGGTTCTCTTGTGGTAATCTCCCTCCCTTTTAACTAATTTGTCTGCGCGTTCGTTTCCATGTATATTACAGTGTGTTGGTATCCACTGGATGACCACTCTCTGAAAGTTATTGCACAGTTGGTCTAGGGTTGTTCTCAAGTGTGAAAACAGTGAGAAAAGATGGCCACCCTATGGCATGAGAAGCTATCAAAAAGTTGTATTTTATTTTGGCAAGAAGTGAGGAGATTGGCCCAATGAAAGTGCAAGCCACAATGTAAACACTTAATATTTGACAATTCTGGTGACGAAAGTGACTTGTTATATACACTAATGGGTCTGTGCAGTGAAGCTAAATAATGGAAAAGAGTTTCTTAGAGTCACAGACATATTAATTGCAAAGTAGAGTGGAGCTTCCACTACAACAACCTCTAGTATGGAAATTAACACAGTTGATGCAGCTTTCAATCATGTTTCAATGACATAATTATTGTGACCAAGTTCAGAATTGATGCCTCCAACATGTATTGTTGACATATTCACATAGAAGCCTCAAACCTAAACAATCTGTTATGGGTATGTCTAATGGAATGTATATGTTGAAAGTAAACATAGCTAGAAAAATTAATCCTGCCTTGAGACTGCAATAGTTTAGAATACGATGTCCAACATGCACTTTTCATTGTTGTCATTTGTTTTATACATAGAAAAACACTACCCAGACACATCCTGAACATAGAACTACACAGATGGAGCAGCCACCAGGGAGCCTCGGTAGCCTATTTGGGAATACTACCCAACTGGACTACCAATGTTCGGACAACCCGTGTTCGATTCCCGCTGGGAGCAGTGTGAATCGTACACATGGTTGGAAAAAAAAAACCCCTTGGTCGACCCAGTTGTTGGCAGAAATGGGTACCAGGGTACTAACCTGGGAAGGTATGGAATGCCGCCTTGCATCGTGAGTTTCGATGCATGATGCGACACTATCAAGAAATCTTTGAACATTTCTGGATAGGCAGCTGAGCACATATGGGTGGAAACTCGCGTCCTAAGATGCCGGTTCAAGTCTCGTACTTTACCTTTATCAGCCACCAATGCAACTGAAAATGGAGAAGCAGGAATTTTCATGTGCCTTATAAATGGAATGCAGAAAAGATTCTCTGTTACAGCATAAAAATATTCAAGTAACTTTCAGGCAGAGGCAGAAACTCTGAAAATTGCAGATGAAACCCTCTTGAAAGAGAAGATTAAAGAAGAAAACACTGTATTCCTCACAGATGCTTTGTCAGTAGTTACATCACAGAGGAGTTATTGAAATGAAGACCTGAATGATCTAAGAGAAACACACTACAAGCTCTGCCAAAGTTACAGAATTGTCATTCAGTGGATTGGATCTCACTGCAATATTGCTGGAAACAATGAGGCAGACAGGTTCACAAAGGAAGGTGGAAAATTACACCAGCCAGATACAAGTACAACTTATGAGGAATCAGAGAAGTTTAAAAAAAAAAAAAAAGTAAAGTACCCCAGTCACGCCAAGTGGTGTATAGGGAAATATGGTGTTAGTGACCCTATATTTTACAGACCTTCAGCACATCATTTTTGGGGTAATGTGGTCGGTATTACACCCGTGCTGCTTTACTTTCCCATAAAAAAAACCGGTACCCATTTTAAGGCTGGGTAAACCCGGAAGCCGTCAGTTGGGATCGAACCCTACCCCTTGTCCTTTGTAGACCAGTTCACTAACCACTGAGCTATCACGGCTCCCAATCAGAGAGGTTTGCCAGGAATAAATACATGAACAAGTGGAATAGAGAGCACCAGGGTTACCAGTAAAGTGATGCCTACTACCAGCTCAATAGTTGGGCTGAAGGGTGTCAATTCACATGCTTCTGGATCCATAACATCAATAACCATCATCATCATGTGCTATACCAGTAGACGTAGGCGATCATGCCCTTCCACAATCTTCTATCTACCATGTGTATCTACTGTGTTGTATCGTCCACGATCTCTCTTTCCTTGTATTTTGCCAGTTGTAACTAAGTATTCCAACTTTCCTCTTCTCATGATGTGCCCGAAAAATGTTGATTGTTCTTTTCTGATGTTTCATAGGAGCTCCCTTTTTGTGTTGGCCTCTTTGAGAATTGTCTTGTTGGTCTTTTTAGCTGTCCAGGGAACTTTCAACATTCTTCTGAGAATCCCATCTCTGTTGCCTCTAATCGTCTTTTAATTTGTTTGTTTACTGTCCATGATTCACTTCCATAGATCAGAATTGGCTTTATATGGCACCGATGAACTCTCTTTCTCACTTTTATTGATATAGTTTTGTTGCATAAGACGTTTTTCATTTTCTAAAATGCTATTTTGGCCTGAGCTATTTATTTCTGTGGTACATCTTCCATCTGATATTAATATTGTGCCCAAGTATTTGATGCATTGGGCTTGTTTCAGATTTGTCCTGTTTATTTTTATGCTACTTGATAGTGATAATTGTTTCTTCGATATGACCATTACCTCTGTTTTTTTACTGTTCAGATTGAGTCCTTTCTTGTTGCTTTCTTTTACTATTATGTCTATCATTTCTTGTAGTTCCATCTGTCTCTGCTATTAAGACTGTGTATTCAGCATATCGCAAATTGTTTATGTTGTGGCTGTTGACTTCAATTCCTTTTATATCTACTATTGTTCTCATAATATTTTCGCTATAAAGTGAAAACAAATCCGGCAACAGAACACAGCATTGTCTGACTCCTTGTTTTATATATTGAAACTGTCTTCTTTAGTTGCTAATTCTTATGGCAGCTGTTTGTGGCCAGTACATGTTTTTTATGATTCGCAGATCCTTGCCATCAATGTTTAGTTTCTCCAGCATATTGATTATTTCCACATGCTTTACTTTGTCAAATGCTTTTGTGTTGTTTATGAAGCACATATATAGATCTTTCTTCACCTCTATAGATCTTTCTATCAATGTTCTCAGGATGTATATTGCATTATTGGTGCCCTTTCCTTCCACAAATCCACATTATTCCTAGCTTATTTCTGGTTTTATTTTGTTTCTTACACGTCTCATGATGATTCTTAGTAATATCTTCGTCATATGGCTCATGAGACTAATAGTGCGATGGGCTTCACAATCAGTGGCGCCTGACTTCTTCAGTATGGCTACAAAGATAGATTTTAGTAGAATTTCAGGTATGCGTCCAGTGTTATATATGTCATTGATTAGTTTTGTTATGACTTGTACTCCCAGCTTTCCTAATGCATTTATCTCTTTGATTGTTATATTGTCAGGACCTGGAGCTTTGCCTCTTTTCGTATGTTGAATTACCTTCTCCACTGCACTTTTCATTATTGGTGGCCCTGTGTCTTTGTTTGAATTGTTTAGCTCTGGTCTTTCATCATCATAGAGTTGACTGATATATTCTGTCCATCTTTCCATGGATTCTTCTCCTGTCCCATTATTATATTTCCTTCCTTTGATTTCTCAAATCCTGAAACCTTGACTTCTTTTCTTCCTGTTAATTGATTTAACTGAGTGCATAAATTTGAGTTTTTCTTTTGTTGTTTTTCCATTTCTTCACATTTCTGCTTTAACCATCCTTCCTTTGCTTCTCTGCATTTGTTTTTGATTTTTTGTGCAATATTGTGTATGTCCATTCATTTTTTTTATGTTTTCGTCTTTAATCCATTAGTTGTAGTATTTCTTCTGTCATCCATTTCTTTTTGTTGATTCTTTTAGTCACTGGTATTATTTTTTTTAATGTTTTTTTAATTAATTGTTTTAGCATTTCCCACTGCTTCTCGGTGTTCTGTATTTTCTCAATAGCAATATATCTATTTTGTGCTATCGTACTGTACTTATCACTCATCTGTCTATCTACTCTAAGCATATCCAGTTCTAATTTAATATTTCTTTGGGATTACTGTGTCTTCTGCAGTTTTATTCTCTTCTTTCCAACTACTGGTACATGATCGCTATTGCAATCTGCTCCTGACTTTGTTTTAACAGATGTTAGCCCATACTTGAATCTTCTCAGGACCAGTATAAAATCAATTTGATTGCGTACTTTGTTGTCTGGGCTTTGCAATGTCCATAGTCATCTAGGGTGTTGCTTGAACCAGGTGTTACCTATAATCATTTCATGTGTCTTTGCCCAATCTACTAGTCTATCCCCTCTGTCAATCGTCTCTTCAAGGCCATGTCCGCCAGTCAAATTTTGCACTTTAGCTGTTCCTACCTTTGCATTGAAATCCCTTAATATAATAGTTATTTCTTGGGATTTACACTGTTCCATGGTCATCTCTAGCTTGTTGTTAAAAGTGTCAATGTTTTCTGCTTCGCTATTACTAAGTGCATAAGTTTGAATTATGTTGATATCCATTGGTCTACCTCTCAATTTTGCAAGCAGAATTCTATCTGATACCTGGGCAAAATCCTTTCACTGTTTTTGCTTCTTTCTCTATCTAACATGATGCCTACTCCTCTTTCGTGTGTGAAACAGCTCAACCGAAAAGAACAGGTAACAATTTTTAGACTCTGAATAGGCCAAAACAGATTAAAGTACCACCTTTTTAACACACAAAGAATAAGATCGAAAATCTCACCCAGAAAAGAGATGGGTGGCAAAAAACACTACAAGCCCTATGCGACATCTAACGGTGTGGAAAGGATTATGAATCAAGGATAGGAACCTCTTATGAATGTATCTGTGGCAGAGACAAAATGACTACTGAACATTTGCTACAATCATGCTCAACATATAATGAACAAAGAAGGCTGTTTTGGCTATCACCGGTACCATACCAGAACAAGCTGTGTGGTGGTGTTACCAGCCTTGAGCTGACAAATACTTTCTTCAAACTTATTAATGTTGATATCTAGAGGTGTGTGCAGAAGAAGAAGAAGAATTGTTTTATGAAGATAATATTGATTCATTGACATATTAGTGTTATGTTAATTTAAGAAGGTTTGCTCATAATGAATTATTTTTACACCCCCCCCCCCCCCCCCCCCCCCCCCCCCCCCCCCCCCCCCCCCCCCAGCTTGTGGTAGAAGCAAGTAATCTCTTCAGTAAAGAACCACAACTGACCCATGATCCAAGACAGTACCAGGAGATAATTAAGGAACTTGACACATCATCTCAAGTTTTGAGTCAAGTGGCTATAACGCTTGACACCATTCTCTGTAATTATAGTTTGCATTTATTTCCTCACTGATCTTTGCAGGCTGATTTACACCATCTTTAAATCTTTTGTTAATGTTTTTTTTTTGAATTAAAAAATGCCACAATAATTTAGCTTTCTAATACATTTTGAAATTTAATGCTGGGCCTTTAATAAATGGTAGATTGGTAATTTTCGGAAGTAGTAATAGGCTAAAAAATAGGCTTGAAAATAAATGTCTAACAGAAAACTTGGTATAGCATGGAACGAGTTCAAAACAAATGAAGAGAGAAATCGTCAATCAACCACTAATATCATCAGTAATCAAGAAAAGATGATGGTCATGTGATGAGGAGAGATAATAACCAAATAACAAAGCAAGCCCTCATTAGGGAAACAACAGGTAAGAGGAAAAGAGGCTGACCCAGAGAGACACTGAGAACATTGATGAGAGAGGCAAAAGTAGCAGGAATCGGCTCGCTGAATGAGATAGAGTTGCTTGCACAGAACAGAGACAAATGGCGAGATTTTATAAAATATCTTTAGAAGGATTGAAAACTGCTAGAATAAAAATTTAGATAAGAGAAAGAGTATCTGGGTCTATGCTCTATGGGCTGACTACAGCTTGAAAGGTCAATAGATAGATAGAATAGGCTAAATTTGTTTCTTCCTTCATTGTCATGAAGTTATTGCTTGCTTGCGTTCGCCCGATGACTTAAGGAGTGTACCTCGTCATCATCCGCCCTTAAAAGGACGTTAAGTAGGCGTGTCTGCATTGTGTTGTGGTTTACAGTATAACTGTTATATTTACGCCTTTCGGCCCAACACATCCGACTTCAGCATGACATTTTTGAGTACCGGGTTGTCTTCCCTCTTCGATCCCTACTCGCTTGGCAAGACTAGACAGGTTAGTCTGTTATTAGAGACACCATGGAGAGGTGGAGCAGGGTGTGGTTGGTTCTGGTTCACCGATCCTGGCGCAAGCCATCAGCTGTGGATCGCTGACAACTTCCAGCTGTGGTGCTGGGAGGCGCGCCTTCGCCTCCATGAAGTTATTGACTTAGACCAGAGAGACTCAAATTTCAAATCATTTTCCATGAGATGTCACATGGTTATTGCTACAAACCAACCAATTGAAATTTCAGAAAACAGTCTATTGATCGGCGGAAAAATTTGTGGAATGTAAGTAGTCTCTCTAAAGTACCCCCGTCATGCCAAGTGGCGTATAGGGAATATGGTGTTAGTGACCATAAATTTTACAGACCTTCAGCACATGATTTTTGGGGTAAAGTGGTCGGTATTACGCCCATGCCGCTTTACTTTCCCAGAAAAAATCCGGTACCCATTTAAGGCTGGGTGAACCCGGAAGCCGTTGGTTGGGATTAAACCCTACCTCTTGTCCTTTGTAGTCCAGTTCACTAACCACTGAGCTATCGCGGCTCCAATGTAAGTAGTACTTTTTAAAATTAACATATAAGTACAATAGTTCTGCTTTTTCAATATTTTAATAATTAAGTTGCCGGTTAATCTTTAAAAAAAAATGGATTTTGAACTCATCGTCCTTTTGAACATAAAAGTGCAGGATTTAAAAGAGATCTGTCACTGAGTATCTTGTGTCCATATAACACTAAAACAACTTAGAAGACCATTTCCACTTATGAAAGTGAGAGCCTGACATGCATCAAATTTTGATTGTCAGATCGCTCACTTCTGTCAATGGCTCTGCATTTTTTATATTTAATCATTTATTCACTCGATAATGTTTAATAAAAGAGTTTGAATTTAGCACTCATTCTCTCATAGCAAATATAATTGTGAAATTTGAAAGTTATCATACGATGTCGTGTTCAAATCAAAACTTCCCAGAAACTTTTAATATAAACACTTTTTTTTTTTTTATCTGCATATAGGGTTTTTTCGCCCAATTTTTTTTTTCTTTCAACATAATTGCGAAATTTGAAAGTTATACGATGTCGTGTTCAAATCAGAACTTCCCAGAAACTTTTATAACACTTTTTAAAAAAAAATCTGCATATAGGGTTTTTTCACCCAATTTTGATGTTTTTTTTTGTTGTTTTTTTGTATTTTATTTTGGTCTAGTGTACAGGTTCATTTCTAAAAAAATGGAAGGTATGTATTGTTAAGTAGTTTTTTTTTTCCTTTGTGTACAATCATTTGTTAGGCCAGTGGAATGGTGTCCAATCTTTGTGAGTTTAGACTACAGTTAATTTTATTCCAATAGATGTTATGATTATGAACTTGTGTATGATTTTCCCATGTTCTTGGCAGGTAGTTTCTTCTTGGAAATTCCTTTGCCCGGTTATATCATGACTATTATACTCATTTTGTTGACCAGCCGGCATAAGGTACTTGATGCCAAATGCAAGTTTTGAAAGATGAATGAAGAAGATCAGTGTTTTTGTCAGTGCATAATGGATACAAGTGCCAGAGAACAAATGAGCTATCATTATCAAGAACTCAATTATACCATGTCCATAATTCACAGTTTTAAATCTCTGTAATCCACCAGTATACTTAAGACCCACTGATTTACATATTTTAAATATCCACTGCTTTACATATGCAAAAATGGAATATTTTAAAATAATATTCAAGAACTTAATGGATGTTGCTAGCTCACTGTGTGCAGCCTTCTGACAAATTTCACTGTCTATTCTTATCATTTTTCTTTGTCTTACCTTCAACAACCTCATCTAGCTTCATAGTTATTCTTTACTTTAACTTTGTTCTTTTATCATGCAGTCTGATTTTTTATATAATTTGTATTGTTTGTGTCACATACAATTACTTGTTATTTTAATTCTTTGTACTGATTACTTGCTGAAAGAATTAACTCACAAAGTTAACCTGTATGTTTTCTTTTTCTCTGAACAGATAGTGCATTTTTGTCCTGATGTTCTGATAATTTGCTGGTTATGCACACTTTTCATTCAACTTTTAATTTGTCTTATTCTTATAGTGAGCCCATTTCTAATTCATAGAGTCTTAGAAACAGAGAAAAACTATGCCATATATTAACTACATCTATCTATCTATCTATCTATCTATCTATCTATCTATCTATCTATCTATCTATCTATCTATCTATCTATCTATCTATCTATCTATCTATCTATCTATCTATCTATCTATCTATCTATCTATCTATCTAATGACCTTTCGAGCCATAGCCTGCCCATAGGGCGTAGACCAAGATACTCCTTCTCTTATCTGAATTTATGTTCTATCAGTTTTCAATTCTTTTAAAGATATTTTATCAAATCTTGCCATTTGTCTCTGTTCTGAGAAAGCAGCTCTAGCTCATTGAGGGAGCCGAATCCTGCTGCTCTTGCCTCTCTCATCAGTGTTCTTCTCAGTGTCTCTCTGGGTCTTCCTCTTTTTCTCTTACCTGTTGTTTCCCACATGAGGGCTTGCTTTGTTATTCGGCTATTATCTCTTCTCATCACATGTCCAGCATATGACCATTGTCTTTTCTTGATTACTGAAGATATTAGTGGTTGATTGGCGATTTCTCTAATTTCCTCATTTGTTTTGATTTTGTTCCATGATTTACCAAGTGTTTTCCTTAGACATTTATTTTCAAATGCGTTCAACTTTGTTTCTATATCTCTTGTTGTTTTCCAGCTTTCACACTCATACGTAAGGGTTGATAGTACATTTGATTTGAATAGTCTAAGTTTTGAGTTTGTACTGATGATATTAACTACATACCGAGTATTTTATAGTCTAACCAACTTAATTAAATGTGTCAACAGCAGCTGCATAGTCAGAACTGCAGCAGGCTACAAAGACCACTTTGAAGTTAGATCAGGAGTAAGTGTGTATACTATCTCCCCTATTGTTTATTACCTACATGGGCTACATCATATGGAAGTTACCCGTCAGAGGACAGAGTTTCTATTTGCAGATAATCAGGCACTAATGCATGGAAAAATAGGAGACCTACAAAGACACTTAAATATCCTTAAATAGGTGAACAGCACTGGCAACAAATACAATATGAACATCAACAAAACAGAATGTAGATGGTGGAAAATTAAAACAAGTGAAGAAATTGTAATATCTAGGAAGGCTAGTGACAAATTACAATTCACAAGCAACATAAATAGACTCAAGATGCAACAAAGTATGTAAAATTATCTGACAAATATCACCATTATTGTCTAAGGAAATAACTAGAGGCAAAATGGGCACTCTACAATCATCATTCTAATGTTGTGCTACCAATGCCAGTCCTGTACTCTAGATGCAAGAGCAATAAGAAAAATAACCTTTACTGAGATGAAACTTGTCAGACCAATGACAGGAAACAGTTCTTCATTTCTGATTGTATCTCTCAGGCTGTCTATCATTTGGCCAAATCACTTTATCTGTTGTTTCTTTATGTATTCTATGGCGGGAATTATTCCTAACTTTATTCTCAGTTCTTCATTTCTGATTGTATCTCTCAGGCTGAGAATAAAGTTAGGAATAATTCCCGCCATAGAATACATAAAGAAACAACAGATAAAGTGATTTGGCCAAATGATAGACAGAAATACCAAAACACAATGGGCCTTTAATATTTGTTGCGAGAACACAAGACTCAAGGGCCAGCCTTGAAAAAAGATGGATTGATGGAATATTAGAAACACTAGGAAACATAACAGCAGCAGAGGCCAACAGAAGAGAAAAATGCTGCAAATTATAACTCCCCTCGATGCTGGAAGGTAAATTAGGAAGGAATAGAAGAAAAAAAGTCTCAGAATTGCCCACTTATCAATTGTTGTGTCACTGATGTTACATTAAAGTTCCCAGAGGATTAAGATCTCTAACTCTGGATGTTTTATCTATTCATGATGGATGTTAAGCTTCAGATCAGTTTTTAAGTTATGTCTTTTGTGAATAGAAATTAGCTGTTTAACATTTACAGTGAAATTGATACAATTTTTTAAATTATTTTTGTGTGTGTTGTAAACTTTCAGATGCTGATGAAAGTGCCCTGTTGTATTCAGCTAGTGACAATGTAAATGTGTTCAAGAAAGATGAATGTGCTATTTCTGAATATCATGACAATGGTAGCAGTTCGGGTTTGATGCAACATCTTGAAATAAAAAATGGACAGAGTTTTGTACAACACATGCACAGTGAGCAAGATCTACTGCAGGAAGAGGAGCAGACAGAAAAGCAACTGAGACATTTAATAATGAAACCCCTAGAGTATCAGAAGCAGATTGGGAAATGTGAAAACCAAGAAGTAAAGCTTGAGAGCCAATATGGCAAACATGAGAAACAAATACAAGAAATCAATCACAAAAATCATAGGCAGGAATATCCTGAGAATCATGAACAAGAGCAGCGCAAGAGTCAGGAGCAGAAACAACATGTCATTAATAATGTTCATGAGAAGCATGAATATAATGTTCAAGAACAACATGAGAATAATGAGCAGAAACATCACGAGAGTAATGTGCATGAACTAGAACAGCATGAGAGTCAGGTGCTGAAGCAGCATGAGAATGATGTTCAAAAGCAGAATGGGAAAAATGAGCAGAAACAACATGAAAATAACATTCAAGAGCTACATGAAACTTTTGAACAGTATGAGAATCATGAACAAGAGCAGCATGAGAACCATTGTCCAGAAAAGCATCAGAATTCTGAATGTGAGCAGTATGAGAGTAAAGGGCAAAAACAATATGAAAATAATGCTCAAGAACAGCATGAGTTTAAAGAGCAAAAATTGTATCTGATTCATGGACAAGAACAGCTTCAAATGTCTGACCCTGAACAGCATGAGATTAATTATCAAAAAAGGCATCAGAATTCTGAACATGAACAGTACGAGAATAAAATGCAAGAACAGCATGATAATTCAGAATGTAGACGGTTTGAGAGTCAAGGGCAAGAACAACATGAGAATCATAAACAAGAACAGCATGTCAGTAATTGTAAAAAACAGGATAAGAATAATGGCCAAGCACAACATGAGAATAATTGTCAGGAACAGGATAAGAACAAAGGACAAGAACTGCTTGAAAATCATAGACAAGTACAGTGTGAGTATCAAAGACAAAGACAATTTAAAAATCAAAGACATGATGAGCATGAGAATAATATTCAGAGGAAGCATATTCAAGAAGATTGTCAGAATCATATGCAAGAACAGGATGTGAAACAGTATAATGAATATGAAAATAAGAGGCAAGAAATGTCTAAAAAGAAACACAAGTGTGAACTACTTGAGAATCAAAACCAACATGAGGAACACAATCAGCAAGAACCAATATTAAAAGATGTAAGCTGTTCTTTCTTTCAAAGAAGACCTGTTCAAGATCCACTAACTGTAGAAAGTGAGTACACAAATTGATTAAAATAGTTTATGTTTAGACATGTATAAAACATTCTATTTATTAAAAATTCAAATTTTTTTTTTTAAACTGTAACAATAAAATCATAAAATTAAATGTTCACACACAGAGAATATATATATATATATATAAGTGAAGTGCCCATATAAAGAATATGGTGCTTGTGACCATAAATTTTACAGACTTTCGGCACAAGATTTTTGGGGTGAAAAGTAAAAAAAAAAAAGTAAAGTACCCCAGTCACACCAAGTGGAGTATAGTGAATATGGTGTTAGTGACCATAAATTTTACAGACCTTCGGCATATGATTTTTGAGGTAATGTGTCAGTATTATGCTCGTGCCGCTTTACTTTCCCAGAAAAAAATCCGGTACCCATTAAAGGCTGGGTGAACCTGGAAGCCATCGGTTAGGATCGAACCCTACTTCTTGTATTTTTGGGGTAATGTGATAGGTATTTCACCCATGCCGCTTTACTTTCCCAGAAAAAAATCCGGTACCCATTAAAGGATGGGTGAACCCGGAAGCCGTTGGTTGGGATCAAACCCTACCTCTTGTCCTATGTAGTCCAGTTCACTAACCACTGAGCTATCGCGGCTCCCTATATATATATATCATCACCTCAGTGCAAAATAAAGACTAGTGGAACAATATTAAAACAGGTCATCATCATCATCATCAAGTACAGTGCCTACTGGCGTAGGTGATCATGTCTCTCCACAATTTTCGATCTCGGCAGCTATTTATCATTTCTGTTGTTGACCTTCTGCCAAGCCATTCTCTTAAGCTGTCTGTTATTTTTTCTCTTTGCTTCCCTCTATCTCTTCGTCCCTCAATTTTTCCAGTTGTTATAATATATTCCAGTTGTTCTCTTCTCATTACATGGCCAAAAAATGATGATTGTCTCTTCCTAATATTGGAAATTAGTTCTCTTTTTGCTTTGACCTCTTTCAGAACTTTTTCATTAGCTGTCCATGGTACTCTCAACATTCTTCTGTAAAACCACATTTCTACAGACTCAAGTGATTTTCTTGTCTGTTGTCCTATTGTCCATGATTCGCATCCATATGTTAAGACTGGCTCTATATAACATTTAAGAACTCTTTTTCTTGTTTCTATTGTCAAAAATGGATTGCATAGTATCTTCCTCATTTTTTGGAAAGCTGCTTTTGCCTGAGCCATTCTGCATCACACCTCTTATGTGCATCTTCCGTCTGAGGTTAACAAACTTCCCAAATATTCATTTACCTGTTTTAATATTTTTCCACTTGTCTTTATTTTGCACTGAGGTGATGGCTTTTTCTTTGTTGTTACCATTACCTCTGTCTTTTTGCTATTAAGGCTGAGTCCTTTATTTTTGCTTTCCTACACTATAATGTCCAACATTTCTTGTAACTCATTTTTACTCTTAGCGATTAAGACTGCATCATCAGCATACCTTAGATTATTTATATTATGACCTCCAATTAGAATTATATATTCAAACGAATAGAATATTATATAGAATATATAGAACTCTCTTTCTTGTTTCAATTGTCAAAAATGGATTGTATAGTATCTTCCTCATTTTTGGAAAGCTGCTTTTGCCTGAGCCATTTTGCATCTTCCTCTGTTGTACATCTTCCATCTTAGGTTAACAAAGTTCCCAAATATTTAAATTCATTTACCTGTTTTAATATTTTTCCACTTGTCTTTATTTTGCACTGAGGTGATGTCTTTTTCTTTGTTGTTACCATCACTTCTGTCTTTTTGCTATTAAGGCTGAGTACTTTATTTTTGCTTTCTTTTACTATAATGTCTAACATTTCTTGTAACTCATTTTCACTGTTAGCAATTAAGACTGCATCATCAGCATTCCTTAGATTATTTATATTATGACCTCCGATTGTTATTCCAGGCATGCTCCTTATAGATCTTAAAAATAATCTCACTATACATATTAAACAAATCTGGTGACAGCACACAACCTTGCCTAACACCTTGCTTTATTTGTTGAAACATTCCCAATTGATTTCCAGTTCTTATAGAAATTTTATTGACAAAAGGTTCCAGGTTTTCTCACTGTTGCATTTCCCAAGCCTTCTGTTAAAGTCTCTCATCACTATGTCATTGCTTTTTTGGTATCTCATAGAATTCCTCACTGTCTTTTTTGTTGTTGTTACATGCATGATGCATAGATTTGTATGTATGTTTTTTTTTTCTTCTTCTTATAGTAGTCTGGTTGTGATTATTCTTTCTGAGTAGTATTTTATTTCTAGAATATTCTTTGTGTGTTCTGGTTCAATGGTAAAGCCCACTCAGTGTTTTACTCATTTTGTGATGTTGATTCCTGAGAATATTATTGAATAGTTCATCAACAAGAATAATACTGTAAAATGTAACAGCAATGTTTTTATTTTGTCCTGTCATACTACTGGCAGTGTCACAAAAGCTGGATTGGCACTTGATGAGCAATCAGACTAAGGAGCAAGTAGTAGATGGAATGGAACCTTAAATGCAGGCATAGAGCCAACCAGCGAATGATAAATACTATGGTCTAAACCATTTCATCCCAACTCATGGGTTAAATGTTTTTTTTTTCTAACTCATACCTCTCTGTCATTAGTGTGTCCTCATGGATGGTGTAAAGATGTAGCCTGGAATGCTTTCCACCTTTGTTGTTTCTTAGGTGGTGAGAAATGCTAGCATCCCTGCAGACTGATCCCCATATGCCAATGAAAAAATGATACATTTATCTGATCAGCAGGCACATGCCACATGCAAGACCTGATGATAATGGAATACTGACACACTGGAGTCTCCGCTGGGATAAAGAGAAAAGCATTCGTAACATATGGCAGTGACGGGCTACATACATTTTGAGTACACACGCTGGAGGGAAGATGTTGGGCAGACGCCATCTCTAGCACAATAGTCATATCATTGATGATGTGGACAGGTCTGGCTTATGAAAAAGGCATTTAACAATTATGCCAGCCAAATGGTTCTGTTCAATTCAAGTTCATCAACACAGCAAGCAAGCAGAACAGGAGCAATGATGTCATTTATGCCAACCACTTGGTTCACAGAAAAAGTTTTCGTTTTTAGTGGCAAAAATACTTCATTTGACTCTCACAAGGACTGTTCAGTCACCGTTTCATTCGTTGTCATCTAAATTCATGACCCCAATGGTTAATCATGGCAGATTCTTTTGTACAGTCTTCTCTAAGAGAGTCATATTTTTAGTCAAAACTCCAACCTTTAGAGCAAATCCTAGACATAGATTCCTTCAAGGACTCTTTACACCTAAGCAGGCTAAGGCTGGTCATCACGATAACTCTAACACAAAAGCAAGGAACTACAGCAATCTGACATAGAAGCACTTAAAGTCCTCATCTCGAAGCTTATGACCTCTTTCTTCCTAGAGACCAGCGCAGTGGTGAAAAGCCCAGAGGAGATCGATCGTTCTCTTCAGTTCCGAGTCACAAATTGAAGTCCCTGGCATCTACTCAAAACCTTTCACAAGTGTTTGGTCTGGAACTACTTTACTCTTATCTTTTGACTCTTGAGCAGGCCCTCCTATGATCAGTTGACCGAAGGCAGTTGTCTGCTTCTGGCTATTAAAAATCACCTGTGGACTGATTTTCAAAGTTCATCGAAGTTCTGATATATGGTAGCTTACGTCACTTAGTACATAGCCTGTGGCCATATTTTATCTTGGTATTGGAGTCTTGGTATTGGTTTTTTTTTTGTTCTGACAGACTTTGGGATGCCAACAAGTTCTGTGTTTGGGTGATTACTATTGAGTTTTCAAGCTTGACAAGTTCTGCTCCTTTTTTTACTGTGTATGTGGAAATGACATTTCCCATAGACTGACAATTAATGTGCAACCTTATGCTAGTAACTTTTACTAATCTGACCAGACTCAGCAGCTGTGTCTACTAATTTTTCCATAAGCATATCTCTGGTCCAATTTTCTATTTTAAATTTTCATAATCTCTCCTTTTATTTTCACTATTAATATACTGTTAAACTAATATTGCTATAGGCCCTTCCATACACTATTAGATCACATCCTCCTCATATCTGCATAATCTCTCAGCACCAGTAAGGTCTTTATGAGCTCTGGCGTCACCTTGGTTATCAAGACTCACATTGCTGTCTTACATTAAGTACTGTCAAGAGTAATGAGCTCACTGCTAAAAGGATTATCATCAGCCTTATGAATTTTGATGTCATCATTTATCATAATGTTAACTAGTGACATTATTATGTTTCATCACGCACATAACACGTAATTGTTCTATCTTGCACCTTAGATAAGAACCATGTTTTGATATTAATAACATATTTCTAGATAATTGGTTACTGTGTGATTCTGTCCAGGGAACTGATGGTCTAGAGGCAAGACATTAGCCTCTGGGCAGGAAGGTCCTGGGTTTGATTCCCACCACAGGCAGTGAGGATTTAAAAAAATTTAAATTGTGGTTTGGATGCAAGGCATCTGAAATCAACAGAACTGGAATCTGTCAGTGACTCATACCTGATGGCTTGTGCCAGGATCAGTGGACCAGACCCTACTCTACCTTTTTGTGGTGCCTCTAGAAACAGACTAACCAGTCGTCTGGCTAAGTGGGTGGGGATTGAAGAGAGATGTCAACCTGATGCTTAAAATGCCATGCTGAAATCAGATGTCTTTAGTTCAGATTGGCGTCATTGCAGTGGGGGCATTCCCATATCTGCTCTACTGCCTGTTCCAGCAACCATAGAAGATTCTATCAAATCTGTATTCTGTAAATGTTGGATTGGACTTTTTTTTTAGTAAAATGTGTTAAACTAATTAAAGTTTTAAATCTTATGCTATATGCTTCTATTATTTTTTCAGCCGTTCCTAAGATAGTTGAAAGGGCCCAATCTTCATTAGCTTCTTCGGTAACCAGTTCATTATCATCAGTATGGCCTCATTCATCTAGGAATACTTCAGCCAGAGCTCCAGTTCCAAATGAACACACTGTGACACATCATTATGTGCCTTTAGTTAAAAACCAGTTACTTGAACCATTGCATTATCTTTCAATAAACAGTCAGTGTCAAATGGCCAATGTAGCTGTACAACCACTTTTTTCATTTTGGCAGAGGCTGATGCTGCCATGTTCAATTATGATGCTGCCATGTTCTGTGAAAAGCCTTTCCAGCAACAAAATATTCCTCAAATATCTTACCAATATCCACTTGGTTCATTCATGATTGATCAATTTAATAGAATAATACCCATGATTGTTATTGCCAGTCCAGTTAGTATCCCTTCTTCAGTTCCGTTTAACATTCTGCCCGATGGTATCCATGCATCTCAACAGTGTACAAACAGGTACAATTTATATAAACTTGTTTTCTCAATTCAACCTGTTTTGCATCATCAAAATCTTTTGTGTTCTTGGACAGCCTTGCATCAAAACAATTAGAGCTGTCTCGATTTCAATGAGCCTATATATTCACAATTTCAGACTAACATTCAGAATAACAATGCAAACATGTTAAGCAACATTTATCAAGAACAACAGCCTAACTCTACTGTGTCATCTCAGAATTCTAATCCTGCCAATGAGGAACTTAATTTTGTTTCTACAACTTCTGACAGCTCAACATTCTTTCCACTGTATTCCAAGTTTGCAGTGGCTGCAGGTGATCATTCATTAAATACTAGGACAGTGCAGTGTGATTTGCCTAACCACATTTCATCAATATCTGAGTCAGCACTTGAAGGTATAGCAGATGAAACAGAAAAAAAGCTGTTCATAGCAGTCATGTCACCAACATGTCAGCAAGAATTTAAGTATTTCCTTTGTAATAACAAATTGCACCTCTGCTTTAGTGCTATTTAACAGTTTACATGAATCATTCACAGAACAGTGCTTAGAGCCTATCCAAAGCAGCAAACATGGTAACTGTTCACAGCAGGAAACAACTTCTTCAACATTAGCATTACCTAAAAGTCTTAAGCAGCCTTTGCCAATGAAAAGAAATTTGAAAAGATCTTCAGTTCCTACCAGAAGCTTACAAGAGTTGATCAGTGAGGCGGAGAAAGATGCTAATGAAAAATCTGCAAAGTGTGGCTTTGACAGAAAATTCAAAAATAATTATACAGGTATTTTTTAAAAATTGTTATTTGTGTACTTTTAATTAAAATAAATTCCTGGTGCAACAATTGTTTACGATACACATAATTTTTAATATGAGAAGATGAGGCAAAGAGTTTTCTGAATATTTAATTTTTTTTGGATTATGAGTGAATAGATTTTTCGTGAGAATAATGATAAAGATAAACAGATGAAAAAAGTTAAATAATTAGTTGTAAGTAATATAAATTGTTAGTAGTATAAGTTATTAAATTATACAAAATAGCTATATAACATGGTATTCCTCTCAACACTTTACTAATAATGCTAAACTCAGATATTAACAGTTAAAGAAAATAAAACACAAATTGCCACAATTGAGATGAGATGCTTAAAAATAATGAATGTTTCAAGAGATACAATCAGAGATGAGATATATCAAATTAAAGAAGGAATATTGCACAACATGGAAATATTTGTATGACACAAAAGGGGTAAGTATTTAAAAAGTAAAGAAAAAGACAAATGAAAGTTGAAAAATTGAGAGTGTTACTCGCCAAATTATGAATCCAGATAGATTTCCAATAAAATCAGGTTCAGAGTTAGTTGCCCTATACCATTTTATGTTTATTTTACTTATTCTTTACAGTTCTTCCTGGAGCCCCACATTGTATTTAATATTTTAAATATTTGATATTTTGCTTATCTGCATATTTTATTCCATGTGCTATTGTTTGTTAACTATATCCACTTGGTGCTTTATTTTGTCAAATGCTTTGGTATAATCTATAAAACATAGGTATATATCTGTTTTCACCTTTATGGCAATTTCTACTAAATATCTTATGTTGTGTCATTATTTGTACCTTTACCTCTAACAAAAACACTCTGTTCATCGCTAATTTCTGGACTGATTTTGTTTCGCACTCTTCGGATGATAATTCCTAGTATTATCTTAGTCATGTGACTCATAAGGCTTATTGTGCAATGATCATCGCATTCAGTCACACCAGATTTCTTTGGTAGGGCTATGAATTTTGATTTTAATAAGTCATCTGATATATATCTGTGGTTGTGGATATTGTTCAATATTTTTTATACTATTTCTATTCCAAAATCACCAATGGCTTCAATCTCTTCTTTAGAGTTATATTATCTGGTCCAGGAACTTTTCCTGCTTTCATATTGCGCAAGACATCTTCCACTTCTTTGAGTGTTTCTGGTCCTTCCCCATTATCCTGAATATTTACCTCTGTTTGTTCAACATCATAAAGATCTTTAATGTATTCTGTCCATTGTTTTCTTGTTCAATCACCAATTCTCCTTCATTTGATCTTAAACATCCAGTTTTTGATTGCTTCTTTCTTCCTGTTAATTCTTCCATTTTTTTGTAGATAGCTTTGGCATATCTTTTTTGTAGCATTTCAATCTCTTTCTGTTTTTGTCATGTTTCTTTTGCTTCATTGCATTTTATTAGGGAGCTGCGATAGCTCAGTGGTTAGTGAACTGGACTACAAAGGACAAGGGGTAGGGTTCGATCCCAACCGACGGCTTCCGGGTTCACCCAGCCTTTAATGGGTACCGGATTTTTTTCTGGGAAAGTGAAGCGGCACGGGCGTAATACCGACCACATTACCCCAAAATCATGTGCCGAAGGTCTGTAAAATTTATGGTCACTAACACCATATTCCCTATACGCCACTTGGCGTGACGGGGGTACTTTACTTTTTTTTTTTACTTATTGCATTTTATTACAATTTCTTTATTTAATCTTTTATACTAATCTTTGTCATCTTTATTCCTTCTTCTCGTATCCATTAGCTGTAAAATGTCATCTGTCATTCATTTCTTTCTTGAATTTGTCCTCACTAGTGTAGTGGTATGAACTCTTGATGTTTGCTGTATTGATTCGTTTAGCATTTCTCACTGTTCATCAATGCTTTGTATCTTCTCTATTGATTTGTACCTGTCTTGCATTGTGTTATCTGATTTGAGTAGATCTGAATTTAACTTGATATTAACAGAAGCTCTTTTTGCTGTTTTTAATTTTACTGTAAGCTTTCCCACAACCGGTATATGATCACTATAGCAATTTGCCCTGGTCTAGTTTTTACACATATCAGACTGTTTCTAAATCTATTGTTGATCTTATTGTAATTGATTTGGTTATGTATATTATCTGTTGGCCTTTTCCATGTCCACAGACATCTTGGATGTTGCTTAAACCAGGTGTTTCCTATCATCATGTTGTGTGTTCTTGCCCAATCAATAAGTTTGTCAACTCTTTCATTTTTCTCGCTCCTAAGCCATACCAACCACTTCTTCAGCTCTTTCTTTTCTTACTTTTGCATTAAAATCCCCTAGAACTATGGTGTTTGCACTATCAGCTGTTTTCTCTGAACTGTCTGCTTTTGGTGCATAAACTTATATGAGATTAATATCTATTGACTTTTCATTCAATTTCACTAAAATAACTTTGTCAGATATTACCCAAAAGCCTTTCACTGTTCTTGCTCTTTCTACATCAAAGATGATACCTACTCCTCTTTGGTGTTCAGTACCTCCAAAATAGATAATTTTATATTCATCTGAATATATCTTCCTGATCCAATGTATCATTTCACACAGTCCCAATAAATGTAAATCCATCCTTTTCATTTCCTGTTTGATGTTTTCCCTTCCTGTTTGATGTTTTCCCTTTTGCATAAGTGTTCTAACATTCCAAGTTCCTAATCTGTGTCTATTTTATCTATATCTTACAGTAGCTTGATGATGATCAGGTCTCACCTGTAGCCCATGATATCCCTTACCAAATGAAGGTATTCCATTGGAATCCCCATTAACTTTGTTGTGTGGTTTTCTGTTGCCTTCCATTGGTTTGTTTATGGTTGACTCTGCTAGCCTTTTGACTAAAAATTCTCACCCACAAGGCAGTGGGGTTATTTTATGGTACCCTCCCTTAGCCTTCTACTCTCCCGAGTATACCTGCAAGGCAGCAGGACAGCCACAGACTGTACTGTGTCTACTGCCTGCTGTAACAGGTAAAAATACCTGGAGACTGTAGAAATGTGGTTTTACAGAGGAACGTTGAGAATACCATTGACAGCTAAGAAAACTAATGAAAGAGGCCATAGCAAAAAAAAAAAAAAAAAAAAAAGGATAGCTAATTTCTAATATTAGGAAGAAACAATCATTTTCTGACCATGTAATGAGAAGGAAAGAGCTGGAATATATTGCAAACAACTGGGAAACGAGGGATGAAGAGATAGAGGGAAGCAAAGAGAAAATATACCAGGCAGCTTAAGAGAAATGCTTGGTAGAAGGTCAACAAAAGAAATAATAAATAACTGTCAAGATCAAGAACTGTGGAGAAAAATGATCACCTACACCAGCAGGCATGGTGCTTGATTATGATGATAGCCAATTACAATTTACTTTTGACAAAGTAAAGCATGTTGAAATAATCAATATGTTGGAGAAATTAAACTTCCATGGCAAGGATCTGAGAATCATAAAATAACATGTATTGGCAACATACGGCAGCCACAAGAATTAGCAACCCAAACAGGACAGTTTCAATATATAAAACAAGGAGTCAGACAAGACTGCATTTTGTCGCTGGATTTGTTCTCACTTTACAGCGAAAGTATTATGAGATCAATATTAGACAAAGGAATTGAAGTCAACTGTCAAAATATAAACAATATGCAGATGACAGTCTTAATGGCAGAGATAGAGAATGAACTACAAGATGATAGACATAATAGTAAAAGTACAAAATAGTAAGATAACAGAAGTAATGGTCATATAGAAGAAACAGTCATCACCATCAAGGTAGCATAAAAATAAATAGGACAAATCTGAAATAGTGCAAAGTGTCAAATACTTGGGCACAATGTTAGATGGAAGATGCACCAAAGAAATAAAAAGCTGAATAGCTCAGGCTAAAATAATATTTCAGAAAATGAAAAATAGAGATGGGATTTCTGAGAAGAATGTTGAAAGTTCTCTGGACAGCTAAAAAGATCAATCAAGATTTTTTGGGCACATCATGAGAAGAGGAAAGTTGGAATACTTAGTTGCAACTGGCAAATTACAGGGAAAGAGAGATCGTGGATGACAAAGAGAGAAGATACTTGATAGCTTGGCATGGAAAACAGTCAATAATAGAATTGATACAATATACTGTGGAAGGACTTGATTGTCTATCCAATTTTGTGAATAATAATCATCATCATCATGTGCCTTGCCGGTTGACGTAGGCAATCATGTCCTTCCACAATCTTTTATCTACAGTGCATCGTATCAGTTCTGTTGTTGACTGTTTTCCATGCCATGAAACCAAACTATCCAGTATTTTCTCTCTTTGTCGTCCGCGATCTCTGTTTCCTTTTATTTTGCCAGTTGTAACCAAGCATTCCAACTTTCCTCTTCTCATGATGTGCCCAAAAAATGTTGATTGTTTCTTTCTGATGTTTTTTAGGAGTTCCCTTTTTGTGTTGGCCTCTTTGAGAACTTCCTCATTGGTCTTTTTAGCTATCCAGGGAACTTTCAACATTCTTCTGAGAAATCCCATCTTTGTGGCCTCTAATCATCTTTTCATTTGTTTGTCCACTGTCCATGATTCGCTTCCATAGGTCAGAATTGGTTCTATATAGCACCAATGAACTCTCTTTCTCATTTCTATTGACATAGATTTGTTGCATAAGATATTTTTCATTTTCTGAAATGCTATTTTGGCCTGCACTATTCTGCTTTTTATTTCTATGGTGCATCTTCCATCCGATGTCATTATTGTGCCCAAGTATTTGTCGTGTTGCACTTGTTTCAAATTTGTCCTGTCTATTTTTATGCTGCATGCATAAAATGTGATGATTGTTTCTTCGAAATGACCATTATTTCTGTTTTATTACTATTCAGACTGAGACCTTTCTTGTTGCTTTCTTTTACTATTATGTCTATCATTTCTTGTAATTCATTCTCTGTCTCTGCTATTAAGACCATGCCATCTGCATATCATAAATTACTTATGTTTTGACCATTGACTTCAATTCCTTTTTTGTCTACTATTGATCTCATAATATGTTCGCTGTAAAGTGAAAACAAATCCAGTGACAGAACACAGCCTTGTCTGACTCCTTGTTTTATAAGTTGAAATTGTCCTGTTTGGTTGTTAATTCGTATGGCTGCTGTTTGTTGCCAGTACATGTTTTTTTTTTTTTTTATAATTCGCAGATCCTTGCCATCAGTGTTTAATTTCTCCAGCATTTTGATTTTATCCACATGCTTTACTTTGTCAAATACTTTTGTGTAGTCTATGAAGCACATATATAGATCTTTCTTCACCTCTATAGATCTTTCTATCAGTGTTCTTAAGATGTATATTGCATTATTGGTGCCCTTTCCTTCCACAAATCCACATTGTTCCTCACTTATTCCTGGTTTTATTTTGTTTCTTAGTCTCATGATGATTCTTAGTAATATTTTTGTCATATGGTTCATGAGACTAATAGTGCGATGGGTCTTCACAATCAGTGGCACCTGACTTCTTTGGTATGGCTACAAAGATAGATTTTAGTAGATCTTCGGGTATGTGTCCAGTGTTATATATGTCATTGAGTAGTTTTGTTATGACTTGTACTCCCAGCTCTCCTAATGCATTTATCTCTTTGATTGTTATATTGTCGGGACCTGGAGCTTTGCCTCTTTTCATGTGTTGAATTGTGTCCTCCTCTTCACTCTGTATAATTGGTGGTCCTTTGTTTTTGTTTGAATTGTTTAACTTTGGTCTTTCATCATCATAGAGTTGACTGATATATTCTGTCCATCTTTCTATTGTCTTCTCCTGTCCCATTATTATATTTCCTTCCTTTGATTTAACACACCCTGAAACTTTGACTTCTTTTCTTCCATTTAATTCATTTAACTGATTGTGCATAAATTTTGAATTTTTCTTTTGTTGTTTTTCCATTTCTTCACATTTCTGTTTTAACCATCCTTCCTTTGTTTCTCTGCATTTGTTCTCGATCTCTTTGTGCAATATTTTGTATGTCCGTTCTTCTTTCTTATGTTTTCTTCTTTCATCCATTAGTTGTAATATTTCTTCTGTCATTCATTTCTTTTTGTTGATTCTTTTGGTCACTGGTATTACTTCTTTTGATGTTTGTTGAATCGATTGTGAGCATTTCCCACTGCTTCTCAATGTCCTGTATTTTCTCAATAGCATTATATCTGTTTTGTACTATTGTGCTGTACTTATCACTCATCTGTTTATCTACTCTAAGTATATCTAGTTCTAATTTTATATTTCTTGGGGATTTCTGTGCCTTCCGCAGTTTTAATTTTTATCTTTCCAACTACTAGTACAGTAGCGTACCAGTAGTTGGAACAATAAATATTTATATATACTTGTGAATAATAAATATTTTAAAAGATATATATTTGGTGTGTCCAATTTGAAGACACCACACGTTTGATACGAGGCTTTTTTTACAAAATAAACTGGATGTTCAGTTAGGTATTTAAACTCTCCTATACACTGGAAGTCAATGTAAATTTTGAAATAGATCAAAACAAAAAATTCAGATAATATTGCAACAATGTTGGGTAGCCTAGGACATACTACTGCAAACAGAGTGAGTATTAGTGGGAAGGTAAAGAATTTTTACTCAAATGTAAAAAGAAGAAGAGGTGATAGATTAATGAAAAAGCTAGAAGCAGAATGAACACCATACAAGATACATTTTGCATAGATTAGACCTAAACACTCCATTTTCTCCTTAATGCTCAAAGGCAGCACAGGAAAGTAAGTCGTCCAAGTAATGGTGGATTGCAGTAAAACTGATGACAAGGTAAAATAAAAAATATATACCATAGCCAAAAGAAGCATTCTTACAATCAACTTACAATCTGAAATATTCAAACATTTTCAGTAAAACACTTAGACTCACATGCACATAAATAATCTGCTATTTAGACTTACATGCACATAAATAATCTGCTAAAGACTCTTCAGTCATTTTATGTAAAGTCATCAATATTTCTCGTATAATTGTGCTACTGTCAGAGCATGTTTGTAGTGTTGGTGCATTATAGAATAAAGCATTGTGTAAAAATAATATTTCAGAGCAGATGGCCACATCTAGTCAGGCATCTACACAGACTCAGGAATCAGAGTTATCTATGCCAAGAAAAGACAATCCAAAAGTTGTAGTTAATAAAATAGAGACCAAAAGTCTATCAAGTGAAGTAGGTTACTTGAGTGACAAGTCGAAAGTTCATGGTAAGAATGTGCTATCATCTCATATAATGAAGAGATTAGTTGTTGTATTATATGCTTTTCATGGCTGTTGTGTTACAATATTACTGTTTGAAAACTAATATTTATTGAAACATAGTCTACTGTACTTACTTGTGATATCATTTGAGTGGTTGTTTTTATTTTCTTGACCCCTGGCCTCAATGTGAGTGAGGTCAAATGTCAGAAATGTTTGATGTTATGTAGGACCAGTGTTGAGATTTAGAACATGAAAGAACATTTGACACTTGAAAATCAAAAGAACAAGCTGGATGCCACTCTCTGGACTAAATTTCAAATAGTAAAATTCCAATAATTTCTTTCTAAATGATCAAGAAAGAAATAATAGTATTAATAAACACTGTATGTGTACCATGATTATATATGTGTGTATAGATTAGTACATAAATTCTTCCAGTTCTGTCAGACATGCAGGGTTGTCATTAACCTTGCTATAAGTCCTTTTTCTGGTTGAGTTTTTCAGTTTTAGCAAGAGAATCAATGTGTACTATCTTTGTGTCATTGTTCTCGGTGTTTCCCAAACTCAGATTTTTTTTTTCTTTTTTGTTGTTTCCCATTTCTTCGTTTTATTTGCTTTCACCTGCTGACTAAAGGAATAATACCGCATCATCATCCATCCTTAATAGTGTGTTAAGTGGGTGTAAATGTGTTATGTTGCCACTTGTACTAAAACTGAAATTTGCACCTTTAGGTTTAAAACATCCATCATCGACAAGATGTTTTTGAGTACCTGGTTGCCTTCCCTCTCAATTCCTACTTACCTGGCCAGACTAGGCTAGTCTTACTGGGGCACTTTGAAGAGGTGGAGTAGGGTCAGGATAGTTTTAGTTCACTGAACACGGCGCAAGCAATCAGCTATGAGTCGCTGACCGCTTTAAGATTTCTTGCTTTTGGGCACCTTTGCCCCCATTTTCCCATTTGAGGTCTTGCTTTGTGATTCTCACTTTATTTCTGCTCATGAAATGACAGACATATCTTCTACCTTTCAGCTCCCTGTGGAGCACAGGTCTTCAACAAACACTTTCCAGGCCGTTCTGTTTCTTGCCATTCTTTTAAGATCATTCTATGTCTTCTCCAAGAATTCTTTGGTCTTCTCTTTGTCTTTTTTCCTGGGGATTAAAAAAAGGACCTGTTTTGTGATACTCTCAGTTGGCTTCTGCAGTGTGCAGTCCTATCCAGCGCCATCTTCTTCACTGCATCTCTTTATCCACCGGTATTTGACTGGTACATTTCCATAATTCTACAATAGTGATCTTGTCCTGCCATTTTCATCCTTTTATTCTGTGTAAACATTCATTAATGAAAGTCTGTATCTTCATGATTGTCATTTTTGTTGTTCTCCATGTTTCACAGCTATATAAGACTGACTTAACATTGGAGAATTTTTATTTTAGTATTTTGTAAACGCGATTGTAAACGGCCTTGTAAATGGCCTTTATAAACGGGAGAGCTTTTCTTACACAGAGGGAGAGCAATTTTGTAGTTTCCTCATAAAGGTGTGTTGCCGTTGAATCTTCGGCTCTCCCACACATAACAACCTCAGTTTCGTCTATTGCCATAGCATACATACTCAGTCACGGTGAAACCTGTTACTACCTCAGTACTTCGCATTGTCTCAGTTTCTTCACTTCTATCAGGCTTGGATACAACACACACGTTTCACGGCACACATAAGTCTCTTTGATAAAACATTAAAACTTTATTGATAGAGTCCAATATAACAACTCCTCAACAATAAAGAACCTAGCGGTGTTAGCATTCCCACCCGGGTCTCAAGTAAAACTAAGTACACTTGTCTCTGGTACTCACTATACTGTACTCTCCTCATGAACATTGTTGCTTCTCCTCTGAAGAGTGTTGGCTGGTCATACTGCGCTCAAACTTCATGAGAGCTCTCTTCTGGCGTATCTGTTTTCTAGAACCCTCTGAGTCTTTCTACTAACAAGGTTCAACTTAGCTGTTACTAAGTGCTGAACATGTCACCACTATGCTATCTTTCTGGTTTTACCTGTGAGCTCCCTCTCTCTCTCTCTCTCTCTCTGCCTAGAACATTTCACTTAACTATTTCTCTCTAATCACAGAGCATGTGCCCAACTACTGCTAACTGGGCCTTACACCCTCCTGGCATGGCCACTCTGCTACTCTCTAGTTTTACATGTGAGCCACTCTCTTGGAGTGTATTCTTGACTCCTCTATAGGCCCTTAAATCTCTAGCTCCTCAGTCAATCAACTACTTCCTTAATTTCCCATCCAATGGATTCTGTTAATGTCATCCCTTCTATTTCACATTTTCCCCCAATCTACTCACTTCTCTGTATTTGTCACCTGTCTCCGCAACCACGAGATTCTCCTCTCTAACCCAAACAACAGTTCACTCAGAATTCTCGGGAATGTCACTTCCCCACACATACGGTGTTTCTCAACTCTCTATACAGTCCTAACTCCCTTCTTTCCTTAACCTTCTCATTTACACCTAACAATTTAATCTAATTTCTTTGGACTTCCATATGTTTCCCAGTGCAACAAATGCTCCTCTTGCTTTTGATATCCTTATTTTGGTATCATTTTCTGTTCCTTCCTCTCTGCCCAAATATATGTAAGATTGTACGTCTAGCAAAGGTATTTCTCCTATTTTTATTTGGTTATTGCAAACTGCATTAATTCTCATAATTTTGATCTTATCTCTATTTATTTTCAGTCCCATCTGTTGTGATCTCTCATAAAGTATGCTCATTTTATCTTGCATCTGTTGATGGTTGTGTGATAGGAGAGCTATGGCATCAGCAAAGTTTAAATCTTCACGTTGCTTGGTAGGTGACCACTGGATTCCATTTATATTATTTTGAGTTATTTTCATAATCCAGTCTATGGTCAGTAAAAAGAGAAATGGAGATAGAAGGCATCCCTGCCTTACTCCTGTTCTAATTTCAATTGCTTCTGTAAGCTGCCCTTCATGCATTACACTACATTTCATTCTTTCATACATTGTTCTTATCTGGTTAATAATCTTTGTGGGGATTCTGTAATGACTCAGAAACTTCTAAAGCATTCCTCTGTGTAAACTATCAAATGACTTTTTGTAATCTATGAATCCAATATAAATTTGGGACTGTAGTTCTAAACTTTGTTCAACTATTAAACGTAGGGTAGTTATTTGATCAGCACATGATCTGTATTTCCTAAAACCTGCTTGTTCATCTCTCAAATGTTTCTCTAATGACCTCTTTTAGTTTCTCCAGAATGATTCTGCTTAATATTTTTCCTGGCACTCATCATCAAGCCTGCTGGCGTAGGTGATCATGTCTCTCCACAACTTTCGATCTAGACAGTTATTTATCATTTCTGTTGTTGACTTTCTGCCAAGCCATTCTCTTAAGCTGTCTGGTATCTTTTCTCATTGCTTCCCTCTTTCTCTTTGTCCCTCAATTTTCCCAGTTGTTACAGCTGTGTTTGTGGAATAGCTTCTCTCGTGGTTAATTCTGCCAATGTTTGACAAACTCACATGGTCACAGAATGAACAAGTCTGGTCCACGGGGCTCTCCATCCCTTTTCATGAGTCCTTTCTCTTGTAAGTTTTGCCTTAGCACAGTCTCAAATGATGTTATACCGTTCCTTATACATGCTCTCCATGATGTGTGACCACTTGCTAGATGTTCCCAGTCATATTCTCACATATGGAGAAGTCATTCAGAGATGATCTACAGATATCTCTATATCATAGTTTAGGTCTTTCAATTTGTCTTTTTCCATGTGTTAGTTCGCCATATAACATTTTCCTGGGGATGCGCTTTTCTTCCATTCGCTGGACATGCCCCAGCCATCTTAGTCTTCGACATCTGAGCATCGACATGATTGTTGGGGTCTCAGTACTTTGCAGGACAGTTAAGTTGGTTATTTTATCCTGCCATTTGATGTGCATTATTCTGCGGAGACATCGCATGTGGAAGACATTTAGTCTTTTTTCCTGGTTTGTGTATGCTGTCCAGGTTTCAGATCCATATAATAGTGTGCTAAGCACATTTTGATATATTAAAAGTTTGATCATCAGTGTTAGTTTCGCGTTGTTCCAGGCCCTTTCTGTGAGTTTGCCGAAAGTCATAGCTGCCCTACCAATTTGGCTGTTTATTTCATCATCAAGAGAAATGGTTTGCGTAATTGTGGACCCAAGATATGTAAATTTCCGAACTGACTCCAGTGGACAATCTCCTAGAGTGGTGATCAATAGAGGTTTGATATCACATTGACTTAGTATTACCGTTTACTAAACACCAATTGACAATGAAAAAAGTTGCATGCTTGTCCAGGTCGCTGATCAGCGATTGTAGGGTGGCCTCACTATGAGCGACCAGGGCTGCATCGTCAGCAAATAAAAGTACTTTAAGTAGGGCAACATTTGTTTTTGTTTTTTCTCTTAGTCGTGCTAAGTTGAACAGTGAGCCATCTGATCTTGTGAGAATGTAATTATCGCCTGAGCTGTTTTCAAAGGCGTAATTTAAGAATGGCGAAATGTTACGTCTTCTCAATATTCCTGTTTGGTGCAGAAACATGGACATTAGACAAGAAAATAGAACAGAAAATTGAAGCCTTTGAAATGTGGATTTATAGAAGAATGGGTAGAATTGGATGGAAACAAAAGATAACAAACGATGAAGTTTTAAAACAACTGAAAATAAAAAGAGAACTACTAAATACAATTAAGACAAGACAAATGAAATTTTTGGGGCATGTTAAAAGACACAACAGCCTACTAAAAGTAATATTGGAAGGAAAAATACAAGGTAAAAGAGACAGAGGCAGACCAAGACTAACATGGACGAGTAACATCAAAAGATGGACAAGTCAATCTATGTCAGCCTGCACCATCAAAGCAAGAAACAGAGTAGAATGGCGATCCATGGTAGCCAACCTTTGTTGCGGAGAAGGCACACGATGATGATGATGAATTTAGGAGGGCAGCAAAAAATATACCATAAAGGGTGGGGCGAGGACACATCCCTGTTTCACTCCGTTGTTGACTTTGAAACTCTCTGATAAACTCCCATCAAAGTAGATTTTTTTCCTTATTTATATTATTGTATATATATATCATGTACATGTGTGTATGGACGTTCAAACATGCATGTATACACACATCATCATCATCATCATCATCATGTGCCATACCGGTTGGCGTAGGTGATCATGTCCCTCGACAATCTTCTATCTACAGTGCATTGTATCAGTTCTTTTGTTGACTGTTTTCATGCCATGACACCAAGCTATCCAGTATTTTCTCTCTTTGTCGCCCGTGATCTCTCTTTCCTTTTATTTTGCCAGTTGTAACCAAGTATTCCAACTTTCCTCTTATACACACAAGGATAAAATAAAGAAACATTTGGCTCATTGAGCTAACTCTAAAATATGTGACATTTCAGAATTAACTATTGAGGAGAGCAACATTAATATCTTGCCAGTGCTACTTGAAAAAGATATTGTTTATCCTGCTGTTATTAGCAGCCTGACCCACCCATGGTCCTTTCATGTCCAGATGATTGGCTTTATTAATGTTTTGGCTGGATTAATCAAGTAAGGCATCATTACTTCACATTATGTAAACTAGATGCTCTTGTTCTAATGCTGAAATTGTTTAAATGAAGTAAACAATTTTGTTGATCTGTGCACTATTTATACTGTCATCTATCTATAGCACAATTTACATTATTAAAGAAGATCATTATTGTCATGTATATTGTGATATCTTATTATATACACACTAGCACATGATCTGGAGGGCACGAGCATACCTGGAAAGAAGTGCAGATAAAGAGCATCCTTGCACCACAAGCTCAACACAGAGAAAGGTGTCAGGCTAGAAAGAGGTAAATCATGAGTGGGACGAGCAGAAGATGTAATCAAACAGGTCTATGAGCTTACAAATATCAATGCTGCGAGGAGTGGTAACCGGTGCCTACGCCATTGAGAGGGACTATTTCATTTATTGTCACTCTCAACAGGAAATGTAGGGAATAGAATCCAGTCGTGGTCAATGCGGAGGTCAATGGTCTTATCTGGGATAACACCAATGAGAATGATGCAGTCATCCATTCTGACTGATCTATAATATGACACAAGAGGAGTGCATGGGCATTTACAGCACACTCAGCAGAATAGTTAAAGAAGACAGTGGTACATACATTGTGACGACAAGTAGTATAACGATGGAGGTGATGGCAGTGACCAAGGCATTCATCTGGTTAGAGTCACAAGAATACACCCATGCCTGCATACTGAGTGATTCAATGAGCATGATAAAAAAAAAGTGGAACCTGGCTTTGTATGCATGCAATGGGTAGAGTCATTGCAGAAGTCAAAAAGACATGAGGTGAACTTTGTCTACGTCCCTGGACATACGGGAGTACGGGGAAATGAAAGAATGGACAGGTTGGCTAGCTGCGCTGTTGTTGAAGATGGTCAACCAATGGGTCAGGTGGACATCATCAATGCCCTCTGTGATGTGGGAAGGTCAGAGAACTTCGACAACCATGAGTCTACTTCGGTCGCTCCTATGGATGAAAGAGATGGGAGTTAAGATGGGCACAGCCAGAGTAAATGAATTAGAAGATGATGTGAACAAGTTATCATGGACTACTTACAGTAAACAATCACCAGAGCAAGCAGCACAGCTAGATGAGAAACATTCTGAACAAAATGAAAGGCAGTTATTGAGCAACATCCTCCTGGATATAGCTGCCTGATTACACACATATGCATAAATTTCTAGGTGTAAAGATCATCCCAGAAATAAAGAGGCTGCAAATTTTTTTGTTATTTATTCACAAACACAACTCAAAATCATGAAAGAGGAAATCGAAGAAGTAATCAAATATGCACCAAGAAATAAAGCACCAGGGATCGATACCAATAGAAATAATAGCAGCAGCAACAGGAGTTACATGACTGCACATAATGTTCAATGCAGCAACAAAATGCCCCTGTAGACTGGCAACAGGCAATCATTGTACCAATATAGTGAAAGAAAGGTAGCAAGAGAGACTGCAATCAATCTATCTAACTATTGACCTTTCGAGCCATAGCCGGCCCATAGGACGTAGACCAAGATTTCTCTTATCTGAATTTTTGTTCTAGCAGTTTTTAATTCTTTTAAAGATATTTTATCAAATCTCACCATTTGTCTCTGTTCTGACAAGCAGCTCTATCTCATTGAGGGAGCCGATTCCTGCTGCTTTTGCCTCTCTCAGAATGTTCTTCTCAGTGTCTCTCTGGGTCTTCCTCTTTTTCTCTTACCTGTTGTTTCCCACATGAGGGCTTGCTTTGCTATTCGGTTGTTATCTCTTCTCATCACATGTCCAATATACGACCATCGTCTTTTCTTTATTACTGAAGATATTAGTAGTTGATTGGCAATTTCTCTAATTTCCTCGTTTGTTTTGAATTCGTTCCACGCTATACCAAGTGTTTTCCTTAGACAATTATTTTCGAATGCATTCAACTTTGTTTCTATATCTTTTGTTGTTTTCCAGCTTTCACGCGCATACATAAGGGTTGATAGTACATTTGATTTGAATAGTCTAAGTTTTGTGTTTGTGCTGATGAGTTTTGACTTCCACAACTTTTCAAGGCTTCTGAAAGACGTTGCTGCTTTAGCTATTCTGATTCTAATTTCTTTGCTTGTATCCCCTTCTCGATCAATGTGACTTCCAAGATAGATAAAGTGATCGATCTCTTCCACTGGTTTGTTTTCCATGTATATTTTGTTGTCTGTTAGAATTAAGCTTTTCATGACTTTAGTCTTTTCATGACTGCTTTCAAGCCCAATTTTGCTGGCTATTGATGATAGTTCATTTGTGTTTTCCTGCATCGTTTTTATCTGACTGCTGATGAGAACTATGTCATCAGCAAAGTCGAGGTCCTCCAAATGGTCTCCTTGAATCCATTCGATGCCTTTATTACCAGTGCAGCATTTCTTCATTATGAAGTCCATAACAACTCCAAATAACAAGGGCGATAAAATACATCCTTGTTTAACCCTAGTTTCTATTGGGAAACATTCGCTCAGTCCTTTCTCTGTTCAAACTGCACATGTGTAACCATCATACATGTCTTTAATAATATTTATTATTTTTGATGGTAAGCCATATTGCTTCAGAATTTTCCACAAAGAATCTCGATGATTTCTGTCAAATGCTTTTTTTAAGTCGGTGAAGTTAAGTACAAAAGGTTTTTGCTTCTCAATGTGTTCCTCCAATATAAGTCATAGAGTAAAAATGTGGTCAAGGCAGCTTCTCCTTTTTCTAAACCCGGCCTGTTCTTCACACATTACTGTATCTATTGAATCCTTTATTCTATTTAGGATGATTTTGCAGAATAACTTTGAGGCAACTGACAAAAGTGTCACGCCTCTCCAGTTGTTACAATCTCTAAGATTGCCCTTTTTTGGAATCTTAACAATGATTCCTTTTTTCCATTTATGAGGCGTCTTCTCTGCTTTCCAAAAGATGTTGAACATTTTCTGGAGATGTATTAAATTATGGCTCTGCAATCAATATAGAGGTATATCTCTTCTCAGCCATGTAGGAAAGTTATGCGCCAAAATTGTGGAAAAAAGGCTGAGACCAATAATAGAGCTACAGTTAAGCAATTCTCAAATGGAGTTCCAAAAAAACAGAGGATGTACTTAAAGCAGGGAAGTAGCAGTGATAAGATGAGAGTAAGACAAGTGGGGAGTGGGGTAGTAAGAAATCAAGGGTAGGTAGAAAAAGTGAGTAACATAGAATCAGGGAGTCCATGTGAAAAACTAAGAATGTGAATACATAGGGGATCATGAGGGTTGTGGGACAATATAGGAATGAGGCGAAAATTGTAACAAGGTAGGTGATTGGTTGGGAAGAGAAAAGGTAGAACAAAGGAGAGAGTGGTAGTTTCATTCGAAAGGTAGCGAGGATTCGATCCGGAAGGTTTGTGTGTTCATGTTACAGCCGGTACCGGGAATCAGTAAAAGTCAGTCCATTCAGAGAGCAATCCAGAAGTTAGTTGGTGTGTGGAAGCGACAGGGAATGGATCAGTTTCAAGGAGCACTGGTATGTAGAAAGGTAGATAGTAAGGACAGGATAGGGCATGAGTAGTCACTAAGTTAGCTTCAAGAGAAGCAATCATATAATGTAGTTGTGTCATAGTACAACGAACAGTTATTGTCAAGTCGTGAGTAGTCACTAAGTTAGCTTCAAGAGAAGCAATTATATAATGTAGTTGTGTCATAGTACAACGAACAGTTATTGTCAAATCATGAGTAGTCACTAAGTTAGCTTCAAGAGAAGCAATCATATAATGTAGTTGTGTCATAGTACAACGAACAGTTATTGTCAAGTCATGAGTAGTCACTAAGTTAGCTTCAAGAGAAGCAATCATATAATGTAGTTGTGTCATAGTACAACGAACAGTTAATTGGTTATTGGTTATGGAAGGCCTCGGTATCACTGCAAACGAATTAAAATCCATAATTGCTCAATCGCCCGTGCCAGTGGAATCATCAGAATTGCTAACACATCTCCCAAACAAAGAAAGGTAACTGTAGTCCCCATCGTAGCAGTCTCAGCACATGCCAAAAGACATAAGGCGAAACCGCGCAGAAAGTGAACACAGCCAACTGTTCCCTGTCATACGATATCATCATTCATCGTAAACAAGCGGGATATCGAAACAGGATCAAAATGGATGAGACACACAGCTCACGGTGTGCACAGAGCACTTAACTCAGTAGCTCCTGCAACAAGCCGGACTTGGAATATGAGGAAACTGCAAGAAGGAACACTTTTCAGACATAGCCTTCAATGGTTCCTGCCGCCTATCCACCATATACCATGGAAGTTCGCCTCCTCCCAAAAATGATGATCGTCGTAGCACTTCATGATGTTAGGCCATCGTTGATGACTCCATTTCCAAACATATAGACACACAGTGGTGGTAAGTTATCATTTCCAATCCAACAGAAGCCACCTGACCTGTAGTTAGTAAAACCACAGAGAGAATATGATTTTGTGACCTTCACTGATTCACTCTTGGATGTGAATGTGTAGTCTACACAAGAGGAGAAGTTTTCAACTACAGTGATCCCATTTAAGGCAATTCTAGGATAGCAAGGCAAGTCTCCTTTATAGCAGCAGAACTTGATGTTCTCTGCTCCCTTCTTGTAGCTGCTGCCACACGATTCTGATATCTCATTAACTTGGACATCATTCAAGAACAATGTCAGATTAACATTCCAGAGATCTGGCTCTGCTGATGAAGTGCTTGGTGCAACAGTTGTAATAATCACACAGCAGGCTCCTGGTCCGTGGTCATTAATATCACAGGCGGCATATGATGTTGTTATATTCAGTATTTCTTTCTGGGGTGTAAATATGTGGCACACACATGGAGAGTGGTTTGCGGTCACAGTAATCCCATTAAAGGCAATTCTAGGGTAGCATGGCATAGCTGTTTCAGAACAGCACAATCCTATGATGTTTTCTGTGTTCGCTATAAAGCTGCTGCTGCAACACAATCCTGATCAATTATAGGTGTGGACATTATTCACTTGCAATGACAAAACTGCTTTGTTTACATCATAAACCTCTGGAAGCGAATCATTTATGGGACTAATAGTACAATTTATTCTTCCATCGGGGATATCTTCCTTGAGTCCCCCAAAAAAAGGTCTTTGGTTAAAAAGCACATATGCTTTTGAGTTAAACACAAAATGAGCCCACTTCATAGATTCAAAATGATCCTTGCCAATGCCATCCGTTTACACAAGTTAGGTCCTTAGCTACCAAGGTCACAAACGAAGCCATCAAAATAAAGACTTTATCTACAGTGAAGGTTAACGAACTGTGAACAAACATTCATGTTCTGACCCTTGAATACATTTTCAAAAATCTGCCAACTCGCTGAAATAACAGATATTGTGGTGTTCAAAGTAAACATTGCTTAGTCCATGGCTCGAATATAAATAAGCTGCCATTTTGGTGCGTCCTATGACGTCATACTCCAAACAGTTAATGTCAAGTCATAGCAATGACTCACAGGGGTCCTGGTCATTAAGACAGGGCGCGAGACGGAGTATGATTCTCCACTAAACAACCATATCGGCGAAGGGAAGTGAACCCAGATCGCCAAACCTTGTGAGTAGCAGCAGGGCTGCGTTGAGTGCATGTGGCTGAAGTCATTGACAACCACTAGTTAGAGTGAGGTACGAGAGTGTCAAGATAACTGTGTAGGGTGGTAGATGAATGAGAGGAGGCCACCACATGAGCAGGCTAGGTGTGCAAGGCGGCTGCAATACCATCATATTTGTAAATTGAGAATGTGATATGTGCATTAGTTCTTATGAGAATAAAACCTCAGGAGTTTGTCTTACCTGGTGTTTCATTGATGTTCTTCGAGCACTAGCTGTATTTGTCTGTCCCTAGTGAAGACGAATGCTGGTATGTCAACAATCGACGAGAGTACTAGGTGAAACGATCACCCGGTCAAGGGTACTATACGAGGGCAAAGTCAACACGACACGGGCCGATACAGTAGGGGAATTCCCTGCATTGCCTCCAGGTAGTCGGAGAAGTCCAACCCTACAAGTCCACGGCAAGTGTGATGTGTGATCGTGGCTGGTCATACGTGCCTGGGAGGCACTGTTAACAAGGTGCTGAGGTCAAGCGCTGAACAACCAACCTGTGAAGGCTCATGGCTTGACGAGCCTTCACAACCTCAACAGATTGCCAGCTCCAAGTGTCCAAAGGCTCTGGTCTTTAAGAGCCATCGGCAAGGCGGAACATCGCTGGAATATCACGGGATGTTACTGGATATTGTCACTGGCATATTTGGTCTGTGACCGGCTCTGAGGAGGCTACAGACAGATTACAGTAGCAACAGAGCGTGACAGTGTTCGAAGGATCATCGAGGAGGTGTTAATTAGTTAATTAGAGAAATAATTGTTAAATAGTGGTGTAAAAAAGGAGTGTGTGTGTGAAGTTGTTGATCTACAGGTGGAAAAAAAAAAACAGGGAAGGGAGGAAAGAGAGATAACAAGAGAAGTATCATAGTCATGTGTGTCGATTAGTTTTGTTTTAGATAGAGTAGAATAAACAAATATCGGATAAGGGAAAGGGGATAGGAATAGGAAATAAAATTGCATCAAAGAAGACACACATGGCTGGAATACTAGGAGAGTAAGGAAGGAGGTGGTGTATGAACAATGTCATAGAAACATGGTGATTGAATGAATGTAATACAAGGGGTTCAACATGAGATGAACATAGGTAGCAAGTGTGAGGAGGCAGTATAATTGTGATGACTATTGTGATAAAAATATGTTAAGTGCATGAACTAAGACAAGAGGTTGTGATGACTGTTATGATATGAACAATTAAGTGCATGAATTAAGATAAAATGTTGATGACTGTTATGGTATAAATATATTAGTGGCAGGAAATAAGACAAAAAGGTGTAGCTTATAAGGAGTAAAGAGAAGAAGTGTAAGAGAAAAGGTGCTGGAAGATAAGATAGTAATACTAGGGAGAGCTAGTTAGAGTAAAGACGTATAGATAATGGAGGGATATATGTGGCAAGCCATGCAGAAGATGGGAGAAGTGGTATATAAATTAAGGAACAATTTGCAGATGCAAGAAATAACAAGAAGGGTTCCATTGTTTCTGGGAGAACCAGAAAAATTCGAAGAGTGGGTACAAACAATTGAATTTTGGGGAAAAACCAAGAAGTTAGGCCAAGCAGAGTGGAAAGAGTTAGCGTTAGCCACTAGTCAGGGAGGGGTAGCCAATTGTATTAGGAGAAGAATAGAGGAAATGAAAGAAGAGTCGTGGTTTGAGTTCAAAGGGTACTTAGCAAAGAGATATGAGAAATTTAAAGATGAGCAACATGCCATCATGAAACTGACACTGGCGCAGCAGGGGAGGAACAAGACAGTACAAGAATATGGGGTAAGGATAAGGGAAATGGCAGAGAGAGGGTTTGGACAATGAGTAGAGACAGAACAAGTGAGTAGACTGTTAATGGCGACATTCATAGGGGGGATAAGAAATAGAGGATTAAAATTGATGTTGGCAAGAAGGACAGTTACAACAATTTTGCAGTTGATAGATGCAGCAATAGAAGAAGAAGGGATTACGAAAAGATTCAAAGAAGAGCAAGGACAAGAAAGAGAAACGAGTAGGGGTGAGAGACAAGAAAGCCCCATGGAGATAGATCACATGAGGCAAAGAAGGGGGCAACAAGGAGAGAGGCAAGTAGTAAATATCGTACAAGAGACGAGCAGGTGTTATAAGTGTGGCAGAATAGGACATATTGTGAGGCAATGTAGAGAAGTGGTTCGGAGACAAGAAATATGAGGAAGGCAGCAGGGATCGGGAAATGGAGGCAGTACACAAAGAAGCAGGCGATTTTGAGTACAGAAGAAAGGCCTGATAAGTTTGGTAGATAGCGGAAAAGGGAGGATCCATGTTTGTGCATAGTACAAATAGACAAGCAGAAGTCTAGAGCCATTGTAGACACAGGGGCAAGTGTGGGATAAAGGAAAGTGCATATAGGTCTAATTAAAGGGAAGGGGAGGTTAGATAGAACAAGGAACAACCTTGAATCTATAAGTGGGCAAGTATTAGAGGTAACAGGAGAAACATGGATACAGATTAAGATAGGAAAATGTAGAATGGAACAAAGGTTTATGGTAGTTAGAGGGATGAACAGAGTCATAGTATTGGGCAGGGATTGGATGAAAAAGAACGAGGTAATAGTCAACTATAGAACACAAACATTACAGATAGGAGAAACAGAAATACAAATGGAGGATGATATCCTTATCACAACACTGGCCAGAGTGAAAGAAGATGTGATTCTAAGACCGCACAGGGTGCGATCACATTAGCAAAGATAAAGCAAAACGATTACGTTAAAGCTGGGATGACAGTAGAAACAACAAAAGCAAAACCGGAGATAATGGAGGAACCAGATATAAAGGTAATTGATGGAATTGTCACAATAAATAGGAACAATAATTTTCCGGTTATGTTGATTAATTACTCAGGGAAAACAATAAAAATAAACAAAGGGAAAGTGATAGCGAGAGTACAACAAAAACAAGGAGTGATAGCGACATCTTTGAGAGAACAAAATAGAGGGGTGGAGCACGAAAGTAGCGAGGAGGAAGGAGGAAAGACAGGAGTACCTGCGATGGGTAAGATAAAGATTTAGGGAGGAAGAAAGAGGGACGCCAATAAAGTTGGTAATAAATAGGGGAGGGAAGAAAAACACAAAAGAAACAGGTCAAGCTAACAAAGGAAAGAAAGGAGCAATTAGTGAAACAAGTACAGAGAAATGAGGATGATAAGGACCAGATACAAAAATTAGTGTTAAACAACCATGATATGTTTGCATTAACGGACTTTGAATTGGGAAGAACACAAACAGTAGAATTAGATATAGATACAAGGGCAGCGCAACCAATAAACGTGAGGACATATAGAACACCATTAAAAGATAGAGAAGTGGTAGAGAGGACTGTAGAGGAGATGTTAAAAGCAGGAATAATTTCCAGAACAACATCACAGTGGTCGTCACCAGTAGTGATAGTACAAAAAAAGGACGGAACAAAACGATTTTGCTGTGATTACAGAGCTTTGAACAAGGTAACAAAGGATGTCAGTTACCAGATGCCTAGAGTGGATGATATAGTGGCATTGTTCCAGGGCACAGATACTACATTGGATTACAAATCTGGCTATTGGGCCATCCAAGTAAATCGGAATACACGCGATAAACTAGCATTTAACACACACGTAGGAACGTTTACATAGAATGTAATGCCATTTGGTTTGAAAGGATCACCAGCAACATACATGAACTTGATGAACCAAGTATTACAAGGATTAGGTACATTCGCGCAGGCATATGTAGACGACATAATAATTTTCACCAAGGGAACAAAAGAACAACACTTACAACATATTAAACTAGTATTCGAGAGACTAAGGCAGCATGATGTAAGGTTAAAATTAAACAAATGTCAATTTTTAAGGAATGAAGTGAAATACTTAGGATTTGTAGTGAATAGAGAAGGCATATTACCAGATAAAAAGAAAGTACAAGCAATCAGGGAAATGGAACCACCTAAAAGAGTAAGAGAAGTGCGTAGTTTTCTGGGAATGTGTGGGTATTACAGAAGATTTACACCAAAATTCACAGAAGTGGCAGAACCGTTGACAACGCTGACAAAGAAGTTTGTGAAATTTAATTGGTCAACAGGATGTCAGAAAGCGTTTGACACATTAAAGGAGAGGTTAACGGAGGCACCATTATTAGCGCACCCGAACAACGAGGGAAAAATTGTTGTATATACAGATGCCTCAGACGTCGCAATAGGACCGTGTCTAGTATGTGAGAAGATGGAAGTAGATAAAATAACAGGTAGGAAGAGGATACAGGAGTGGCCAATATATTTCTTATCACACAAGTTAAGCAGAACACAAGCGAGATGGCCGACTATAGAGAAAGAGGCACTGACGCTCTATTCACATTAAAACAGCTAGCAGAAAGGACAACAGAACGCAATCAAAATTTTTATATAGCTTTCATTGACCAGGAAAAAGCATTCAACCGAGTAAACAGAGAACAATTGTGGGAGATACTAACAGCATACGGAGTAAATCAACATCTAACCAACCTAATTAAAAAGTCTCTACATCAACAGCAGCTGCACAGTGAGAACAGCAGCAGGCTTACACACACCACTTTGAAGTTAGATCAGGTGTAAGACAGGAGTGCGTACTATCCCCACTTCTGTTTATTACATACATTGACTATATATGCAAGTTAGCCAACCCATCAGAGACAAAGGAGATAATGAGCTTCTATTCGCAGACAAACTGGCCTACATGAAAAAATGGAAGACCTACAAGAAGCACAGGCACAAAAAACAGCATGAAAATCAAGAACAAAATAAAGGTCATAAGTATCGCAAAAGAGAAACAGAATATCAACATAACTATAGATGGCAGACAACTAAAACAAGTAGAGGAATTTAAATACCTAGAAAGTCTAGTGACAAACAACAATTCACAAACAGCAGAAATAGACATAAGATGCAATAAAGTTTGTCAAATCATCAGACAGCTATCGCCACTATTGGCCAACAAGGAAATAACTCTAGGGGCAAAACGAGCACTCTACAATACAATCTTCATACCAATGTTGTGCTACCAATGTCAGTCCTGGACCCTAGTTTCAAGAACAATAAGAAAAATAACCTCTACTGAGATGAAATGTGTTAGATGAATGACAGGAAACAGCTTGAGAAATAAGATCAGAAATGAAGAACTGAGAAAAAAGCTAGGAATAACCCCCACCATAGAATACATAAAGAAACAACAGATAATGGTTTGGCCGTGGTGTGCACAAAGCAGAATGATAAAAAAAACAAAAACACAACGAGCTTTCAATAAATGTTGCAAGAACACCAGACCCAAAGGTCGACCATGAAAAAGATGGAATAATGGAAACACTAGGAAACATAACAGCAGCAGAGGCGAATAGAAGAGCAAATGAGGAAGGAATGAAGAAGAAGTTTGAATACAAAAATTATAGAACAATAAATTTGAGAACATTTTTTTGACTTAGAACTAAGATTATAATTGTCATCATGCTCAATGCCATGGTTTTCCTGCGGCACTTAAGAATTACGAAATTACAAAACTTTTGGTTTCAAGATGGTGGAAGAGAGTTTATGTTCCAACAATTGCTGCAGGATTTGCAATTGGAGACTGATTCATTTCAGTTCACTAATGCAGATTTCTGAATTAAAGTCAACCGGATGTTCAGCTGGTGCTACTGAGTCTATGCATTTCTTTAGAGAAATGAGAGCTTTAAACAGCGGTTCTCTTTATCAAATCTACCCCCATTGTGAAGTCGATATGTGGTTTACACCATCACATTGAGAGCTGTTCAATAACCATCATTGGATTTATTCGATGCCAGTGACTCATGACTCTTTAATATGGATAGTTTTGCCAAGACAACCGAAGGTTCCACTTTAGTGATTTTGCACCATCGCTATGGTGTTTCATGTGTTTTTGACTGCATTCTTTGGAGTGGATCTGGCTTTGTGGGTGCTTCCATGGTTGGTATGTGGTTAGAGAGAGCAGATCAATAACTGTCATTGAATTTGTTTGGTGCCAATTACTTATGTGCCAAGTTTTTCTTTCCAAAACATGCTAGGGAATTCCCCTCAAATTTCCACCGCATTTCTAGTCAAGGCAAAAGATCGTTATTGATACAAGCATAAGGATTGTTCTGCCAAGTCAACTGAAGATTTACTTTTGAGAGTGCACTATCACTGCGGTGTTTAGTGCATTTTGGCTGTATTCTTTGGGGTGGATCAGGTTTTGTGGGCATATCTATTGTTGTGTGTGCTATGTCATCATGATGGATGTTCTCTCTGCGATTAAGACTCAATCAGAGTAGGATTCCAGACTCTCTCATGAAGTCAGCTGTCTAAGTGATTCGATTGCCCCATATAGTTTCTCTTCCAGGGAGGTTGGTGTGGACTACATTGCTCTTCTCAGGTCTGTGTACTAGGGGCAATCCTGTAGAACATGTTTTGTAGTCATATTGTTGAGTGTACAGTGGCATAGGCTAGTTGTACCTATTTTGAATTTGGTGAACATATAAAAAAGATCCATTCCGATTGAATACCTGTTAAAACGTTGCACTGTGTTCTGCGCCAGTTGTCCAGTGCATCCGATTTCAGCCAGCATTTTATTCAGGTTTGCTTTCCTTAGCCTTTGATTGTCCCCAATCTTCCTGCAAGGCAGCAGATTGTCTTTCAAATATTCATATTTGACATTCATATATACCTAAATGAAACTGTATGCTCATCACTAAGGGTGAAACGATGAAGTTTTGTTTGTTAATTTGCAGCCCCGATGCGACTCCAGGATTTTTATCTAGTTTGAAGTGATGTTGCCTAGAACTACAAGAATGTCAGTGGTAGACTTGTGATCTAGTTTATTTTTTCACATTGAGCGCCATGCTGGAGAGGAGATCTGAGCATTTATGGACTGTTGTTTGAGGTGTGATGAGGTTAACCTGATGACTAACTAACTTAAGAATTAACATTTATCTAACCACAGCACCAGGTACAAGGGTTGTTGTATGCACAACATGTTGTATTTCAGCATTCCTGCCAAAGACAAAAGTATTTCTGGTAGACACTTTTATAACTTGTCAACTTGTCCTTATTTGTCTCATTGTGTTGCCTTGAATCTCTTAACCTCATCAAAACAGTAGCCTTCATTTTTTTTTTTTTTTAAATAAGTAACAAGGTCAAGGGAGTATAGTGAGTGTTGAAGTTGAAGCAATGGAATGTTGCATTTCACCAAAAATTATTTTGTGATGATGGACCTTTGAGCACAGGGACATTTTTATGGTACAAAATCTATTTGGTGTGCCATTTCTCAATAGGATATCTGCACACAGCATCTCATATGCAGTACTGCTTTGTTAAATTAATTATTCATACCATGTGTTCATTTCTAATCATGAGCTAATATATCAATATTGAATAAAAAGCAATCAGCAGGGACTTAACATGGGACTTTACGTGTTGCTCATTCTTCGGTCAAGGAGATAATGCTATTTGCCACTGGAAGAACAATTGCTTTGTTTCCAGGTTATATCCACACACCCAGCTTTCATTACTGGTGATTATTGAAGACATGTTATAGAAATTTTTTTTAGATCACGTACAAAGTTGAGTGTAAATTAAGAAGCGCTTGTCCTTCTGCTTCACTGTCAGGTGGGATATGAATTTCATTGACACCTGTCACATTTGCAACATTTCGGTTAGGGTTTTATGGCATTTGACAATTGATATTCTAATGTTCATCCTCTGCAACCCTATGACAGTCAGATGCTAGTCAGTACTTATGAATTCATGCACATATTTATGGATTCATCAATGTAGGATATTCTACTTTGACAGGAATCTTCAAATGATTGGTATCTACTTTTGAAAAGGAATACCTATCAAATGTCTTAGATGAACTTAAGCAGGTTTTCTTTAATTTTGTTTTCTTTAGGTAGCATTACTATCTATCTATCTATTGTCCTTTTGAGCCGAAGACGGCACATAGGGCAGAACCACAATCTCGAAAACAGAAACCTTGCATGCCAAGATGGCACATATTGCAGAGATCACTGTTTCTAAAATCTATGGCTCTGTTTCCATAACAATACTTTTTACAATGACAGCTTGTCAATCCATCGATCAATCTCCTTTGTTGCCTCTTATGACATGCTTGGAAGGTAGCATTACTGCAGCCATGATATTCCCGTTTCTGCTCTACTACACTTATAATTCCTATACACATTCCTACCAGCCATTGGATTGAGTGCAACTCCATGAGCTGGCAATAACCTCAACAATGGCAGGGTTTATGTGTTTGGGTATATTTTTATTTACAAACAATTTTTATCCTGGCAGCAACTATTTTGGCCTATTCTTTTTAGTGAAATAAAAACTCAGACCCAAACATGTTGCAGCGACTGCACTGGACAAGAAGTCTTTATCCTCTGGTCTTATAAAAGTCCTCCCAGCAGACCCTAGTAATTGGAAAATGCCATAAAGATATTTTTTTTGGTGAGGTTCAGACTTTGCTTATAAGCGGTGAGCAGGCAGATTTGATTGTAGTTCACTGGTTCAACCTCTCTGGCTGCTAGTTACTTCTTAAAATCAGTGTACATATGTTGATTCCTGTGTGTTACCGGGGCCTCATTATGAGGGAAGCAAAGAATAGTGACACTGTGACCTTCCAGGCATGTCGTAAGAGGCGACTAAGGAGGTTGATCGATGGCTTGACAAGCTGTCATTGTAAAAAGTGTTGTTATGGAAACAGTGCCATATATTTTAGAGCAGTGATCTCTGTAAAATGTGCCACTTTGGCCCGCAAGGTTTCTGTTTTTGAGATTGTGGTTCTGCCCTATGAGCCGTCTTCGGCTCAAAAAGACAATAGATAGATAGACATATGTTGAAGCTTGTACATGTTGATGTCTGAAGCAAAACTGCTTTTGTAGTAGTAACTTGCTGACCATATTATGTCAGATTAATAATGTTGCCAGATATTGTTTAAGAACAAATAATAGACCAAATGTTTTCTTGTGTGTGGGCCATGAAAAGAACATGCTGCATTAAAATGATATGATGTAAGAGATTAAGATAACATTAAAAAATGACAGGAAGTAAGCAGCTAATCTCTTCACAATACGATAAAATAAAGTGATGAGAAACATGGGAGTGACCTACCAAATGTTCAGGGCTAGGCTTATCTCCAAGGCAGACATTTAAGAAACATTGTGCGTGACCCAACATTGAGCCTAGGCTAGGCTGAACTACAGTATTTAAGGGGCATTCAAGAAGAACATGAAGAAGAGAGGGTCATTGGAGCGACAATAGAGAAACTAGAGAGTTGATTTGGGACTCAAAACTTAGAGTAAATTTATAACGAACTGACTCAAAGATGTTTTAGTGAGAAGATTATTCAGAAATAATTGTTTCAAGAGAAAATGTTTAGCTGTAGATAGTTATTTTGGGTCTCTAAAAGGATTAGTGCTTATTAAGGAAATCAAGGTTAGGAATATACAGATTGATGCATGTTATGCACAGAAGTCGTATTATCATGTGTGTGTGATTTTATGATAAGCAAAAGAAGTTGTGTGGATTAAATTATAAGGGTTGGAGGTGTCATATAACATCAGCGGTAGTCTGGGCATATAAACATAATTTCTGCTCATATAGTTTGATAGATGTTTAGACAACATAGCCAACTTCATGTGTATTGTGGGACATTTATATACAATCAAGATATTTACACAAAGATGAGTTTTGAAGTGTAACTAAAGAACTGTGTGAATAAACTTTGTAGTAGATCTAGACATCTTGTAGTAAATCTTGAGTCATCATATGAAGTGTCAAACACAAGTGTTAAAAATATTTGGAGTTTCAGTTCTGTGTTGTGAATTATTTATGTTTTGCTGTGCACTGGCACACTCAGAGTTTAGATAGCTTGTTTGCTTTTTCTTATTTGGGATCTAAGCAGAATCAAATATTTTGTTTATATTTACCTATTTTCTTCACAATTTGACAGGGAGTATTGTTTGTATTCCAAGTATGTCAGAATTATTTTCCTGATGATTATCCATTTTTTGTTGTTCAACTTTTACAGGAATGCTATAGAAACTGGAGCAGCTAAAATGATTGATCCACAGATTGGCCTATATTATTTGGCAAAATTTTGTGAACAAAATTACCACAGGGCCAAGATATTATCATTTCAAGGTCAGCTTTGGTATAGTTCATAGCTCCATAATATAGGTAGTAGAAAAATATTTTACTCATAATAGTTAGATAGCTTTTGATGTCAGCAAAACAATACCTCCATGATATCTCTACATCAATTATTAAAGTTTTGCGCTTCTAAGTTACAAAAACATGTGTAATTAAGATAAACACCACTGGAGGGGTGGAACATCAATTTCTAGAAAATTTGTGATTCCCCCCCCCCCCCTCCCCCACATTTCATAGGGGTAACCCACAAAATAGGGTGGTGGAGGAATCCTACACCAATAGAAACAAATCCAACACTCAGGGGTCACAGGAAGTGGTAATTAAAAAGGTTTGTTGGGGGGGGGGGTGTTGGATTGGGTTGGACCATGTCAAAACTCAAATTTTGAAGAATTTTTTTTGTTTTGATGCTGTAATTTTTACAATGGTATCGTAATCTAGGGTAATTGTTTTCTTCCTCTAGCAACAGTTCTAAGGAAATGTTGAAATGTTTTCAGTGTGTGATAAAGTAGGGCAGTGTTTTAATTTGTTCCATTATAATGGTAAAACATTATAGTTATAATACATTACTAGAAGAGCTGATTTATGTATTTTTTTATAGTAAATTTTCTACTGCCTAATAGAGAACAATTTGTAGCATTTTTGTTAGCACATAGTATTAATCTAGTAATGAATATATGCTTTTTTTTTTTTTTTTTATCAACAGAGATCTCAATGAAACAACGTTGGTTATTTATCTTGCTTTTATTATTTTATGGTTAGTCACATCACATTGATCATAACATAGTCAACAAATCATCATGTTAATAATCATCACAGACTATTCAGTCATAATTCATATTGAAGTTTATTGAATCAATCTCTGGCACGATGATACATATTAGTGGTAGCACTTATCTTTAGAATTACTGTTCTTAATTCTGGACTATTCAGAGGCTACTGCCAGTGGATATTGACTTGTCCACAAGTGCTTATCGTCTGTGACATGTAACATTCACTTTTTCTCACAACTTATTTACGTCTTGTTCTCTGAAGCACAACTTTGAAATACACTTAAAAACACTATCACAACTAATTGTTCTCTATGTTCTAATTCACTTGTTCTGTTTCTGTCTACTGTTCAACTAACTGTTACTACTCTTTCTAACTATGTGGCTTACTACTTCTTACTACCTAACTCTCTTGTATGTTCCTTATTAACTTTACTGACTCCTTTCCTTAATTAACTCTTTTGAATCCTATGTCTAACTAACTGAAAACTTGTGAAGATTACTCAATCTAATTTACATAAATTATGTGCGTGGAATAATTGCATCCAATGGTTTGTAGTGAAGTTGTCGCAAAATGACAACCTGCGACACCCTCCGACGAATCAGAAGTCTGCGGTGTTTAGCTATAGCTGACTTATGTCTCAGAATAGTCAAAACAGGCTTGTTTTCATGACTCAAGTAACCTCTGATCAGCTTGACCTCTCCTGAGTTTCAAAATAATTATATAAATTTCATGAACTTGACCTGCCCTGGAAGTTGTTTGTCTGGGTTTGTTGACAGGTCAAGTCATGTGTTTATCCCACACCTTTGTCTACTATCAGCTAGGAAAATTTCCATTCTCCTGAAACTTGTGATGTCTGACTACTCTCCTGCTTCCACTCTTGCTAGTCACTCCCCTTCCTCCTCACCTTTGCAAAAACAGCTAGGGATTTCCATTCGCACAGCTTGTTATTCTGTCACTAACTACTGATGACCGCTATTCTATGCCACTGTTACAAGCTGTTAAGAAAAGGGTACCAACTGGGCTACCTGACCCATGCTTTCATTCACCATATACTGTTACACTCAATGCCCAATGACCTGTTCATGTGACTCAGACGTTTCATTCTTATGCTGATGTACATTTAGACATCAAGGATAAACCAAAAAAATGGAGAATGAAATTGTGGTTAGCAGCAGATCATAGATACAGTAACAGGATATACTTATAACTTTCAGCTATACACAGGAAAAAATTCAGCTCCTCAGCACAAAGTGTTTGTAGTCTGTTGTTATGAAATTATGTAAAAGTCTCTTCTTTCAGGGATATAGAATATTTATGGATAATTATTATACTTATTTTCATTTATTTATAAATTTATTAAAAAAAAAAAAACATTAGCTTGTCATTTAGCGAATCAAAAGGAGTCTCCAGCAGAGTCAAAAATATGTGGTACCAGAAAAAAGTTTGAGATATCAGATGAGATAGCTTAGAAGGGGCATTATAAAGATTACTCAGTAAAAGAAATTCTAACAATGATTACCACTATGCTCAAATCTTTAAATTCTAAAACATCATTGCAAATGTAGAACAAAATGTCACAGTATCTTTGAAAAACAACAAATGTTGACCTGCCAGTTATTGTCTGTGATTATAATAAGTAAATGGAAGGGGGTCTGGTCAAGTAATTTCTAAATACAAATAATTTAGGAAAACCAATAATTACTGGAGAACTTTATTTTATAATTTTATAGACATATGTTATTGCTTTTATATTGTTTAAAGAACATCTAAATCAGCACCTGGATATGCAGTCTTTAGCAAGTCCTAAGATGTGTTGTCCCTCAATGAGATAGAGCTGCTTGCACAGAACAGAGACAAATGCTGAGATTTGATAAAAGATCTTTACAAGGATTGAAAACTGCTAGAATAAAAATTTAGATAAGAGGAGTATCTGGATCTATGCCCTATGGGCCGGCTATGGCTCGAAAGGTCAATAGAAAGATAGATAGAAGTGTTGACAACTTCACTTCACTAAGGGCCTCATAAAGAAACTTACTGATTTAGATAAAACTATTACTTACCCACTGTTTGAGATTGTAAAGAAATTAAAAGACTCCTGTCAGGTTGTTCCAGCTTTATCTGATTTGTCGCTAAATTTGTCATTTATCTCCATTTTCTGTGATTTCTCTGAGCATAAAACGTTTATTCTTTACCAACCTGCTGAGTCTGTCATAAGTTAAGGGCTTAACTTAAAAACACACATTGGGGGTAGCTGGCCAGCGATGTTTCCCCCATGTGCTAAATCACTAGGTCTAAAATGCGATCTTTTATGATCTAACTATAAATTTTTAGGTGGTTACACTTTAAAAGTACTTGTCTGATCGTATCCTCCTCCTTAAATAGAACAATTTACACAATTTCATCAACAACACAAGGCATGAATGTTGCGAAAGAAACAGAACATCAACATAACTATAGAAGGCAGGCAACTAAAACAAGTAGAAGAATTCAGATACCTTGGAAGTTTAGTGAAAAATGATAATTCATAAACAGCAGAGATAGACTCAAGATGTATCAAAGCTTGTCAAATCATTGAACAGCTATCACCACAATTGCCCAACATGGAAATAACTTTAGAGGCTAAATGGACACTTTACAATACAATCTTCATCACAACGTTGTGCATACCAATGCCAGTTCTCAACCCTAGATGCAACAACAATAAGAAAAATAACCTCTACTGAGATTAAATGTGTTAAACAATTGACAGGAAACAGCCTGAGAGACAAGATCAGAAATTAAGAACTGAGAAAAAAGCTAGGAATAACTCCCGCCATAGAATATATAAAGAAACAACAGATGAAATGGTTTGGCCTTGTGACAAGGTAGAGTGATCAAAACACAACACAAGACCTCAATAAACATTGCGAGAACACCAAACCTGAGGGCCGAGCACGAAAAAGATGGATCAACAGAATATTAGAAGCACTAGGAAACATAACAGCAGCTGAGGTGAACAGAAGAGCAAAAAATCGCAAATTAAATCTCCCCTCAATGCTGAAAGGCAAATGGAGAAGGATAGTAGAAGAAGTCACTAAATTGTTTGCTCAGTTGCCAAACCGAAAAAATATTAAATGAGAAGTAAAATAATATCATCATCAAGTACCGGGCCTGCAGGTGTAGGTGATCATGTCTCTCCACAACTTTCGATCTCAGCAGTTATTTATCATTTCTGTTGTTGACCTTCTGCCAAGCCATTCTCTTAAGCTGTCTGGTATCTTTTCTCTTTGCTTCCCTCTATCTCTTCGTCCCTCAATTTTCCCTGTTGTTACAATATATTCAAGCTGTTCTTTTCTCATTACATGGCCAAAAAATGATGATTGTTTCTTCCTAATATTGGAAATTAGCTGCCTTTTTGCTCTGGCCTCTTTTGGAACGTTTAAATAATATGTCAAGCATATAATAAGTATTTTAGCTTCAGCAGCAAGATAAATTATATTCCTCCAAGTCATAATATGACTGATAACTGATGCATATATTTTCCTGACCAGCAGGTTCATTTACTGCATGTCTGGGTTTGTGTATGAAAGTGTAAGTGTGCACATTTGTGTGTGTGCAAGCATGTAATACCTTATTTAATTAGCTATTATATTATATTTTATAACCTTTGTGAATATATATAATACTAAAAGAAAGCAACAAGAAAGGTCTCAGTCTGAATAGTAAGAAAACAGAAGTAATGGTTATATCGAAGAAACAATCACCACCATCATGCAGCATAAAAATAAATGAGACAAATCTGAAACAAGTGCAACGTTTCAAATACTTGGGCACAATAATAACATCAGATGGGAGATGCACCACATAAATAAAAAGCAGAATAGCTCAGGCCAAAATAGCATTTCAGAAAATGAAAAATATCTTATGCAACAAATCTATTTCAATAAAAATGAGAAAGAGAGTTCATCGGTGCTATATAGAACCAATTCTGACCTATGGAAGCGAATCATGGACAGTAGACAAACAAATTAAAAGACGATTGGAGGCCACAGAGATGGGATTTCTCAGAAGAATGTTGAAAGTTCCCTGGACAGCTAAAAAGACAAATAAGGAAATTCTCAAAGAGGCCAACACAAAAAGGGAGCTCTTAAAAAAACATCAGAAAGAAGCAATCAACATTTTTTGGGCACATCATGAGAAGAGGAAAGTTGAAATACTTGGTTACAACTGGCAAAATAAAAGGAAAGAGAGATCGCGGGCGACAGAGAGAGAAGATACTGGATAGCTTGGTGTCATGGCATGGAATACAGTCAACAACAGAACTGATACGATGCACTGTAGATAGAAGATTGTGGAGGGACATGATCACCTACGCCAACCGGTAAGGCACATGATGATGATGATGATGATGATGAATATATATAACACATAATATAATTTTTGAAATGAAACACGGTATCCTTCCTTTCTAACATTAGGTGTATTGTTATAGATATGATAACATATGTAGCAATTTGACTATTATTTGTCAATTTCATATGCATTTTAAAAATATGTACTACTAACGTATTTTAAAAAATTGAAAATAATTTAATTAATATATGTAAAAATGAATGTGTCAAATGACTATTAAAGATTTTCATAATAATCTTCATACTTTTCCCCCTTCTTTGTAACTATGCTGTGTATTTTTATGTCAGTGTTTATATTTAGTAAGAAAGAAATCAGGTCACACTATTAACTCTTTCAGTATGGAAAGTTTCAGAGACAAAATTTTTCATTGTTTTAAATATCAGTCTACATGTTTTATATTTATCTAACATGTAACATATATATTAATTTTTAGATAATTGAACAAGGAATTAGATTTCACCAATACCAAATTGATAAAAGACATGTAAAAAATAATACGGTTTTATGACGGTTGACACAAATCAAAATGACAGTGATGCACTCTGCAGCTAAACATACATGACTGAAATTGGCATGACATAATGTGTGTCGAAACGAGTGGAAAGCGTTAAAGCACATTCTAATTCTAAAAAACATTAAAATTAAACTTGAACTGATCCAATTCCCTATTTAATAATATATAATAAGCCTATGTTCACACCTAAGATTGACTTCTGTGGTTGTCCACAAATATGAACCTGAAATATCATAAAATACTTAAAAGAACCAAAGACTCCTAAGTATTAAAGTGACATTGCCAGACATGAGGAGCTAACAGTTTATAATAAAAATGTTTAGTTTATTTATTTTTTTGTTTTTTTTGGTGGTTCCATCTTTACTTTATTTTATAATTCACCTATATGTATTGTGAGATTACACAGGGTCAACAATCCTTGTCATGCATATTGTCATCCTGTGTATTACTGGTTGGCTTTTGCAGGTACAGATCAGTAAATGGAAGGGTCAAAAGGCTAGATCTATGATCTACTCTTAGCAGTCAACTCTTCTATTCTATCCATGAAACTAGTTACACTGCAGTCAATAATTCCCAATATCTGCTCCACCACTTGTCCCAGCGTTTCCCAAAATGCATCAGCAAATTCTGTTGAGAAGGTTGCTTGTACACCCTACTCGACTGCACAGGCAACAATTCCTACCCTCCTTAGTTGCCCCTTACGACATGCTTGACAGGTAACCATGGCTCTATTCTTTTCTTCCCTCACTGTGGGGACCCCGATAGCAATCAGCTGTTGACAATATGAGTTTGTTAAGTATGATTACTGTCAATAAAGGGTTCCATGGCAACAATTATTGATTGATTATGATGCAAAATCAAAATGTTTCACTCTTCAAGTACACCAGTTTCTATATTATCTGGTAAGAGTCATCATCATTTGCCATAATGGTTGGCGTAGGCGATCATGTCCTTCCACCATCATCTTCTATCTACAGTGCATCGTATCAGTTCTGTTGTTGACTTTTTTCCATGCCATGACACCAAGCTATCCAATATTTTCTCTCTCTGTTTTCCGCGATCTTTCTTTTCTTTTATTTTGCCAGTTGTAACCAAGTATTCCAACTTTCCTTTTCTCATGATGTGTCCAAAAAACGTTGATTGTTTCTTTCTGATGTTTCTTAGGAGCTCCCTTTTTGTGTTGGCCTCTTTGAGAATTTCCTTATTTGTCTTTTTAGCTGTCCAGGGAACTTTACAACGTTCTTCTGAGAAATTCCATCTGTGGCCTCTAATCATCTTTTTGTTTGTTTGTTTATGGTCCATGATACACTTCCATAGGTCAGAATTGGCTCTATATATCACCAATGAACGCTCTTTCTCATTTCTATTGACATAGATTTGTTGCATAAGATATTTTTCATTTTCTGAAATGCTATTTTGGCCTGGCAAGAGTAGGGATAATAATTCTGTGGTAATATAATTTGTTAGTTCCAATATTGACCCGTACTTTGCCAATATAATAAATATACTGTAGTAGCTCAGTCATTTTCACTGCTTATGTGATGCTTGTCTTTAGTCTTGTTCCCTTTCTCAGTGTTGACATTCAGAGAAAGTCTGATGCCAGATACATGAAACATGATGATATAGGCTTTGGCTTCAACAAATTGATGTAGGGTCTGTTTATTAACTGTTGTTCATGCAATATTTATATTCTAATTCTTCTTCTTTCCTTCATCATTCTTTCAGCGTCGAGGGGAGATATAATTTGCAGTCCTTTGCTCTTCTGTCCACCTCTGTTGCTGTTATGTTTCTTAGTGTCAATCCACTTTTTTCATGGTCGTCCCTTGGGCCTGGTGTTCTTGCAACGTTTACTGAGGGCTCATTGTGTTGTGTTTTGATCACTCTGGCTTGTCACATGGCCAAACCATTTTATCTGTTGTTTCTTTATATATTCTATGACGGGTGTTATTCTTCGCTTTATTCTCAGTTCTTCATTCTGATCTTGTATTTCAGGCTGTTTCCTGTCATTCATCTAACACACTACATATTCTAATTAATTCTTTTTAATTATTCTAATTAATAAGAATTAATTAGAGTATGTAGTGTGTTATTTTAATTATTATAATTAATAATTCTTCTAGTAAAAAGTTATAAACGTCATAAGAAATAGACTCAAAACTTGTTTCACTGTATAAATTGTTCAATTGTTTAATATTTTAAAAATTGTAGTTTCCCCTTTTTTATTGCTCTGTGAAGGGTATAGCATGATAATTAGCACAACCAAGACATAAATTTTGAAGGTAAATGGATTTGTCTCTTGTCCTGTTTTTTAGGATTTACATTCATACATTAAGACTGGCTCCTTATAAGACTGAAGAGCTTTTATCTTATTTTTATTGGCAGATTCTCATTATCTGGAATGCGGTCTTTGCCTGAGATATTCTGCACCTCACTCCGTTTTGTATCTACCATTTGAAGTTAAAATTCTTTTCTGGGTATTTGAAATCATTGATCAGTGTTTCTACTTAGTTTAATCTACATTTGAGACATATGTTTTCCTTTGTTGGGCCCACTACTTCTGTCTTTTCACCGTTGAAGCTGAGGTCTTTATTTTTACTTTCTATCATTAAGGTCAATCATTTTCTGAAACTCACTTTCACTCTTAGTGAATAAGACTTTATCATCTGGATACCTCAGGTTGTTTATATTATCTCTGTCAACTGATATTTCAAAAATGTTCTTTATGGACAAGTGTAATCCCATCCTATATATTAAATCTTGTGATATTTAAAAAAATTATTTTGTTTTACCATGATTACCATGACATCACAGTTGCATAAATAAAAATGCAACAATTGCTGTAATCTGTGGCTTATTTTTAAGAATGTAGAGATGCTTTTAAATAGTTGTCTTATATTCTCTCCAATTATGTTAGAGCAAATTGGACAGAGCCATGGCGTGAAAGTGCAGTTCATTGACTATGGGATCAAGAAAGTTGTTTCCTCAGCAGATATTTACTCCATTCCAGATTTCTTGACTCAGTACCCATGTCAGGCCATGCTTTGTGCACTACAGAAGGTAACAATAATTTCTTGAAGTCTCTGTAAAGATATTAGTTCTAGACCTTTAGAAGCTGTAGGCAAAACTTAGTAATGTTCTCTAAAAAATTATTTTACTTGTCCAATGGAGTTTTGAGCAGTAGATTATCAGCAGTATATTGTAGATCATCAGCAGTATATTGATGTTATCTATGTTTAAAACTTTTCTAAAGGTTGTTTTTTTTCAAGTAACTCAGTGCATTTGTTCTATAAAGAATAGAAGAAAAAATGTTCAAGTGTTTATTTATATGTTGTTGTATTTGCTTGATTGCTTGCTTATGTTCGCCCGATGAATAAAGTATTCTAGAGTATTCGTAGACTGTAGAATTCCTCTTCGTCAACCACCCTTAAAAGGACGTTAAGTGAACATGTCTGCGTTGTGTTGTGGTTTGTAGTATAACTGTTATATTTGCGCCTTTCGGCCCAACACATCCGACATCAGCACGACATTTTTGAGTACCAGGTTGTCTTCCCTCTTCGATCCCTGCTTGCTTGGCTAGACTAGACAGGTTAGTCTGTTACTAGAGGCACCGCGAAGAGGTGGAGCAGGGTTTGGATGGTTTTGGTTCACTGATCCTGGCGCAAGCCAGCAGCTGTGGGTCGCTGACAACTTCCAGCTCTGGTGCTGGGAGACGCGCCTTCGCCTCCATTGTTGTATTTGAACATTTCTTAAATGTTATGTAGAGCCAGTCTTAACATATGGATGTGAATCATGGACAAAAGTACTACAGACAAGAAAATCACTGGAGGCTGTAGAAATGTAGTTTTACAGAAGAATGTTCAGAATACCATGGATAGCTAAGAAGAGTAATGAAAACGTTGTGAAAGAGGCCAAAGCAAAAAGAGAGCTAATTTCCAAAATGAGGAAAAAAACAATCATCATATTTTTTGGCCATGTAATGAGAAAGGAACAGCTGGAATATATTGTAACAACTGGAAAAATCGTGGGACGAAGAGATAGAGGAAAGCAACGAGAAAAGATACGAGATAGCTTAAGAGAATGAAACAATGGAAATGATAAATAACTGTTGAGATCGAAAGTTGTGGAGAGACATGATCACCTATGCCAGCAGGCATGATACTTGATAGTGATGATTTATTTAAACAATAATTATAACTAATAAGAAGTTAAAATTATTGAAAATCTGGCATTTTCATTGTTGGCACAAATTACTTTGTAATATAGATAAACAAAATATAATTTTTAAATGGGGTTAATACTTTATGAACAACATTTCAAATCCGAATGTAAATTATACATATTTCATAATTTAAAAAATTCATAATTAAAAAAAATAATCGGAACATATACTGTGAATGAGACTTACATAGGTATACAATCTTCTTCTTCCCTTCCTCACTTGCTTTTCAACATCAAGGGGGAGATATAATTTGTGATATTTTACTCTTTTTTTTTTCCCCCTTTGTGTTTCTAATATTCTATAGATCCATCTTTTTTTTTCATGGTCAACCTTTAAGTTTTGTGTTATAGCAACATTTATTAAAGGTTTATTGTGTTGTGTTGCGGTCTTTCTGTCTTATCATGCCGCCAAACCATTTACCTATTCTCTTTATTTTATTTCATGACCGGAATTATTGCTAGCTTTTTTCTCAGTTCTTCATTTCTGATCTAATCTCTCAGGCTGTTCCCTGTCATTCATCTAATACATTTAATCTAGTTAGTGGTTATTTTTCTTATTGTTCTTGAGGCTAGAGTACAGGTCTGGCATTGGTAATAACTAGTTGGATGAAAATTGTGTTGTACATTGTCCTTTTTGCCTGTAGTGTTATTTTCTTGTTGGACAGCAGTGGTGATGGTTACCTGGTGATTTGACCAGCTTTGTTCCATCTTGAGTCTATTTCTGCTAGGTTAATTGCAGTAATGTTCTAGTAAAGAACTCTTTAAGTACAGTACGATAGTACAGAATATATATAATGCTATTGAGAAAATACAGGACATCGAGGAACAGTGGGAAATGCTCAAACAATCAATTCAACAAACATCAAAAGAAGTAATACCAGTGACCAAAAGAATCAACAAAAAGAAATGGATGACAGAAGAAATATTAGAACTAATTGACGAAAGATGAAAGCTTAAGAAAGAAGAGCGGACATACAAAATATTGCACAAAGAGATCCAAAACAAATGCAGAGAAGCTAAGGAAGGATGGTTAAAGCAGAAATGTGAAAAAATGGAAAAACAACAAAAGAAAGACTCAAAATTTATGCACAATCAATTAAATGAATTAACAGGAAGAAAAGAAGTCAAAGTTTCAGGATGTGTGAAATCAAAGGAAGGAAATATAATAATGGGACACGAGAAGACAATGGAAAGAGGGACAAAATATATCAGTGAACTCTATGATGATGAAAGACCAGAGCTAAACAATTCAAACAAAGACACAGGACCACCAATAATGCAAAGTGAAGTGGACACAATGCAACACATGAAAAGAGGCAAAGCTTCAGGTCCCGATAATATAACAATCGAAGAGATCAATGCATTAGGAGAGCTGGGAGTACAAGTCATAACAAAACTACTCAATGACATATGTAACTCTAGACACATACCCGAATATCTACTAAAATCTATCCTTGTAGCCATACTGAAGAAGTCGGGCGCCACTGATTGTGAAAACCATCGTACTATTAGTCTCATGAGCCATTTGACGAAAATATTACTAAGAATCATCTTGAGACGTATAAGGAACAAAATAAAACCAGAAATAAGTGAGTAACAAAGTGGATTAGTGGAAGGAAAAGGCACCAATAAGGCAATATACATCTTAAGAACATTGATAGAAAGATCTATAGAGGTAAAGAAAGATCTACAGAGGTAAAGATAGACTACACAAAAGCATTTGACAAAGTAAAGCATGTGGAAATAATCAATATGCTGGAGAAATTAAACATTGATGACAAGGATCTGCGAATCATAAAAAACATGTACTGGCAATAAACAGCAGCTATACGAATTAGCAACCAAACAGGACAATTCCAATATATAAAACAAGGAGTCAGACAAGGCTGTGTTCTGTCGCCAGATTTGTTTTCACTTTACAGTGAACATATTATGAGATCAATAGTAGACAAAAAAGAAGTTGAAGTCAATGGTCACAACATAAATAATTTGCGATATGTGGATAACACAGTCTTAAAAGAAGAGACAGAGAATGAACTGCAAGAAATGATAAACATAATAGTAAAAGAAAGCAATAAAAAAGGTCTCAGTCTGAATAGTAATAAAACAGAAGTAATGGTCATATCAAAGAAACAATCATCATCATCATGCAGCATAAAAATAAACAGGACAAATCTGAAACAAGTGCAATGTGTCAAATACTTGGGCACAATAATATCATCAGATGGAAGATGCATCACAGAAATAAAAATCTGCATAGCTCAAGCCAAAATAGCATTTCAGAAAATGAAAAATATCTTATGCAACTAATCTATGTCAATAGAAGTGAGAAAGAGAGTTCATTGGTGCTATATAGAGCCAATTCTGACCTATGGAAGCGAATCATAAACAAACAAATGAAAAGATGATTAGAGGCCACAGAGATGGGATTTCTCAGAAAAATGTTGAAAGTTCCCTGGACAGCTAAAAAGACCAATGAGGAAGTTTTCAATAGGTCAACACAAAAATTGAGCTTCTAAAAAACATAAGAAAGAAACAATCATCATTTTCCGGGCACATCATGAGAAGAGGAAAGTTCAAATACTTGGTTACAACTGTCAAAATAAAAGGAAAGAGATCGCAGATGACAAAGAGAGAAAACACTGGATAGCTGGTGTCATGGCATGGAAAACAGTCAACAACAGAACTGATACGATATACTGTAGATAGAAGATTGTGGAAGGACATGATCGCCTGCGCCATCTGGTATGGCACATGATGATGATGAAAGAACTCTTTAATCCTCCACTATGATACTGTCATAAAAATTACCACCTCAAAATACAAATGCTTGAAATTTTTCAATTTGCTGCGAGGAAACATCCCCCTCCTCCCTTTGCCTTCCTAATTACTACTTCCAGTGATCCCTGAGTGTTGAATTTCTTTCCTGTGATGTTGAATTTTTTTTTTTTTAAGTGTGTTGTAAAAAGAATGATGGTATTATTGAAAGGGGGCTGTTTATTATTTTTTAAAATAAACTTTGCCAATGTTCAAGAAATTTCTTTTTTTTCTCCTCTGGTTTTTTTTTGGTTATCTCTTTGGCCATCAGCAAGACATTAAACAAACCTTTGTAACACAGGATAGACAGTGAACAACTCTTAGAGGGCGCCGAACATATGGCTGAATTGATGGACTGACAGCCTCTGTGTGAATAGACAACGTAATACCTCCGGTAGCCACAGTGCTTATGCATTCTCTCTCTCTCTCTCTCTCTCTCTCTCTCTCTCTCTCTCTCTCTCTCTCTCTCTCTCTCTCTCTCTCTCTCTCTGCGAACAAGACTCAATCAGAGTAGGATTCCAGACTCTCTCTCATGAAGTCAGCTGTCTGTTTAAGTGATTTGATTGCCCCACATAGTCTCTCTTCCAGGGTGGTGGGTGTGGATCACATTGCTCTTCTCAGGTCTGTGTACTGGGGACAATCCTGTAGAACATGTTTTGTAGTCATATTGTCCAGTGTACAGTGGCATAGGCTGGTGGTACCTATTTTGAATTTGGTGAACATGTGATTTCTCATTCTATTGTGGCCAGTCCATTGGCGAGGTATGATGACTTGATCCCTCCTTGATAGATGGTGGTGTCCGTCCCTCTCGTTATGCTTTGGGTGTTCTCGTTTCCATTTTTCATGATACTGACCTTTGAGGATGGATTTGGCTTCATCATAACTGAGCGGATGGTTCTTTTGTGGTAATCTCACTCCCTCTTTAACTAATTTGTCTGCGCATTCATTCCCGTGTATATCACAGTGTAAAGGTATCCACTGTATGACCATTCTCTAGAAGTCATCGCACAGCTGGTTTAGGGTTGTTCTCAAGTCATCTAGTTCATTGTTCTTGGAGTTTTTAGAGCTGATAGTACTGACAGTGCATCAGTCAGAATCACTAATTTATTGTGCATGTTATTTTTGTGTTGAGTAGCCAGTGTTGCAGCATCTCTGAGGGCCTCAGTGTTTCTGCTTTAAAGTTGTTTTAGAATTTCCCAGTTGCTATTGACTTGGTGATCTCATCCTGGTTATTCAGCGTCAAGAACACAACTCCCCCTCCATTTCTGGTGGCATTTGTAGCAGAACCATTTCTGCTACGTGTTTTCTTCTTTGTGTGTCTGATTAGGTACCTTTTTTCATGATTCCAGTTATATTTTCCTTAAGTTCTGGTATTTTATGTTTCCCATGAGGAGACATATCAGATGGGCCCAAGGGTTTTGGTACTGTTTGGGAAAGTACTGGGTCTCCAGTAGTTAGTTCATTGGCAATTGCAGCGAAGTTGCTCCTCTTTAGTCGTACAATTCTGAAACCCGTTATTCTTTGGTGCATGGGGTGGCCAAGGAGCCTTCTGTATTTCTCTGCTTGTTGCAACACTTTAGTGACCCATCTGTCATCTACGGGCTGTAAACCTGTCACTGTCTCTAGAGTCTCGATAGGTGTAGACTTCATAGCACCAGTGACGTCACGGGCAGCTTGGTTCTGTGTTCTGTTAATTTTGCTAAGGTGTGATTTGGAAGCCACAGCCCAGGCTGTGACTCCATACTCTAGGTCTGACTCTTCCTAAGTATAGTCATTTCAAGATATTGCTGTCTGCTCCCCAGTCAGCTCCTGCCAATTTCTTCTTAATATTAGTTCGTTTTCTGGCTTTTTTTCTTGCTCTATCTGATTTTTCTAAGTCATTCTGCGATTCATGGTGATGCCAAGGTATGTTGGGTTTTGGTCAATAGGGAGTGCATGGTCCTTTATCTTCAAGTTTGCAGAGAGTGTGTTTCTTGATAGGCTGAAAATTGTATATGTAATTTTTTTTTTCATTAATTGGTAATCTATCTATCTTTTGTTCGCCCGAAGTATTGTCTATATCTGCAATGTCGTTTCCTGTATAGATTTTACTGTCTTTTGTAATTCTTGCAGAGGCCCATATAGTTTTGTATGTAGTTTTGTATCTATGGGCCAATGGATTTTTCTCAGTCTACTATATTCAGTGCAGTCTTGAAGTATGTGTTCAGAGGTCTGGGGCGCCTGTCCACATGTACAAGTAGTTGATGTGCCGATCTTGAATTTTGTATACATGTGACTATGGAGTCGATTGTGTCCTGTTCTGAGGCGTATAATGATAACTTGTTCATATCTATTCATATTATGAAAGGCATCCTGAGTTGGGGCTTGTGGTCCTCTGATTGATTTGATTATCTGTTTCTTATGATGGTATGTAACCGGTGTATCTAGTTGTGTGCCTGTTGAATCTTCCTTTGCCAACTGATCTGCTTTCTCATTTCCTGGTATTCCACAGTGAGATGGGATCCACTGCAGGGCAACCCTGTGGTGCTTGCAGAGTTCAGTCAATAAGGTCTGCAGATGTGGTAATTTTCTGGATTATAGTGCCTGGAGTACTGATCTTGCATGTGTCAAAAACACTACAAATGTTAAAAAATGTTTGTATGGGGGGGGGGGATCTAGAGTTAAGATGTCGGCCTTTGGATAGGAAGGTTCACAAGCTCAAAGTTTAAGTCTCACCACAGGCAGTGGAGTTTTTTCAAAATTAATCCATGGTTTTTCTATGACTTTACCCTCCCCTGGTCTCTGGGTAGTGAGTTACGATATCTAGCCCACTGGACCAAGAGTACGTTTTTAAAAGTCTATCTTCGTTTAAGGCAGTCATGACATCAAATACAGAGTTTTTTCCTGCAAAGTCTGCCCTCAATTTTTCTTTAGCCCAACACTCCCAGTTAAATTTACACAGGGACTATATAATTTATATTCTGTCTATCTATCTATTGTCCTTTCGAGCCGAAGACGGCATATAGGGCAGAACCACAATTTCAAAAACAGAAACCTTGCATGCCAAAATGGTACATATTGCAGAGATCACTACTCTAAAATATATGGTGCTGTTACCATAACAATACTTTTTACAATGACAGCTTGTCAAGCCATCAATCAATCTCCTTAGTCGCCTCTTACGACATGCCTGGAAGGTCACAGTGTCACTATTCTTTACTTCCCTCATAATGAGGCCCCGGTAACACACAGGAATAATTTATATTACAATCTACATATTTCATGACATTAAAATGTCATATTAACATTGGGCTGCTGGAGAGGATAAGTTAACAGCTGAGATACTCAAGGCAATTGATACCATAATTTAATACATCTCCAGAAAATGTTCAACATCATTTGGAAAGCAGAGAAGATGCTTCATAAATGGAAAAAAGGAATCACTGTTAAAATTCAAAAAAAGGGTAATCTTAGAGATTGTAACAACTGGAGAGGTGTGACACTTTTGTCAGTTGCCTCAAAGTTATTCTGCAAAATCATCCTAAATAGAATAAAGGATTCAATAGATACAGTAATGCATGAAAGACAGGCTGGATTTAGAAAAAGGAGAAGCTGCCTTGACCACATTTTTACTCTACGACTTATATTGGAGGAACACATTGAAAAGCAAAAACCTTTTGTACTTAACTTCATCGACTTCAAAAAAGCATTTGAGAGTATTCATCGAGATTCTTTGCTGAAAATTCTGAAGCAATATGGCTTACCATCAAAAATCTTAAATATAATTAAAGACATGTATGATGGTTACACATGTGCAGTTCGAACAGAGGAAGGATTGAGCGAATGTTTCCCAATAGAAATTGGGGTTAAACAAGGATGTTGTATTTTATCACCCTTGTTATTTGGAGTTGTTATAGAATTTATAATGAAGAAATGCTGCACTGGTAATAAAGGCATCAAATGGATTCAAGGAGATCATTTGGAGGACCTCGATTTTGCTGATGACATAGTTCTCATAAGCAGTCAGATTAAAAATGATGTAGGAAAACACAAATGAACTATCATCAATAGCCAGCAAAATTGGGCTTAAGATCAATCATGAAAAGACTAAGGTCATGAAAAGCTTAATTCCAACCGATGACAAAATATACATGGAAAACAAACCAGTGGAAGATATTGATCACTTTATCTATCTTGGAAGTCACATTGATCGAGAAGGGGATACAAGCAAAGAAATTAGAATCAGAATAGCTAAAGCAGCAATGTCTTTCAGAAGCCTTGAAAAGTTGTGGAAGTCAAAACTCATCAGCACAAACACAAAACTTAGGCTATTCAAATCAAATGTACTATCAACCCTTACGTATGCGTGTGAAAGCTGGAAAACAACAAGAGATTTAGAAACAAAGTTGAACGCATTTGAAAATAAATGTACAAGGAAAATACTTGGTATAGCGTGGAACGAATTCAAAACAAACGAGGAAATTAGAGAAATCGCCAATCAACCACTAATATCTTCAGTAATAAAGAAAAAGATGATGGTCATATGTTGGACATGTGATGAGAAGAGATAATAACCGAATAGCAAAGCAAGCCCTCATGTGGGAAACAACAGGTAAGAGAAAAAGAGGAAGACCCAGAGAGAGACTGAGAAGAACATTGCTGAGAGAGGCAAAAGTAGCAGGAATCGGCTCCCTCAATGAGATAGAGCTACTTGCACAGAACAGAGACAAATGGCGAGATTTGATAAAATATCTTTAAAAGAATTGAAAATGGCTAGAACAAAAATTCAGATAAGAGAAGGGAGTATCTTGGTCTACGCCCTATGGGCCGGCTACGGCTCGAAAGGCCAATAGATAGATAGAATAAAATAATTCTTTTACATATTCTTGCCATCTGTTGATTATATCTTTATTGTCTGTTAGCATTTGCCCTTTTTTTTTGTTGCAATACATACACTTTCTGTGCCTTTTTATTTTTACTTGTCATTCTTTTTATTTCTGTGTAAAAATAAGTAAAGTGCCCCATTATGCCAAGTGGCGTATAGGGATTACGGTGTTAGTGACCATAATTTGTATAGACCTTTGGTACAAGATTTTTGGGGTAATGTGGTCAGTATTACACCTGTTCCACTTTACTTTCCCAGAAAAAAAATCTGGTACTCATTTAAGGAAGCTGTCGATCAGGATCGAACCCGACCTCTTGTTCTTTGTAGTACAGTTCACTAACAACTGAGCTATCATGAATCTCTTGTTTCTGTGTGCATCCCTTTAAAATCTTGTTTATTTTCCATAGTTTTGATTTCTAGGCATATTTGGTTGAGCTAGCCTTCTTTAGCCTTTTTGCACATTTTGCTCTTTTCATTATATTGGGTAGTGTTCTTCATTTGTCTTCTTTCTTCAATTTTTTTCTAGAATGGCATCAGTCATCGATTATTGCTTTTTTTCTTTTCTTGTTTGGGTAAGATGTCGCAAGTTTCTTGTATGGTTTTCTTTATGCATTGCCATTTGGTTGTGACATTTTCATCTCCGTTTTCTCTTCTGTACTGCTCAATCCCTTCTTCTAGCAGCTTCTGGTATGTGTTCTTTACTTGTATTGTATAAGTATCTTTAACATCTTATTGATTTAAAGCTGCTATGTCTGGTGGCATTGTTGATGTATTAGTTGTTTGTTTCTCTTTAGTTTGACTTTCATTTTAATCATTACAGGACTGTGATCTGCTCCTGGATAGGTTTTGGCTTTCTTGAAGCTATCTTTTATCATTCTGTATTCTATTTGATTCCTCTTCCTATCTCTATCTGTCTTTTATCATTATGTAGTCTATTTAATTCCTCTTCCTATCTCTAGGGCTTTTCCATGTGTATAATTTCCTTTTCTCTTGCTCAAAGTAGGTATTACATATTATCAGCCTGTTTTCTTCACAAAATTGTATTAATCTTTCTCCTCTTTTTCCTAAATCTTGATTTCCTATAATAGTCTTATATCTACTTTTTCTTACCTTGGGGGCCTAGGTAGCATAGTTGAGAAAACCACCCGGACTACCGATGTTCGGACAACCTGTGTTCGATTCCCGCTGAGAGCAGTGTGAGTTGTACTCGTGGTTGGAAAAAAATACCCCCACGGTTGACCCAGCCGTTGGCAGAAATTGGTACCTGGGTATTAGGTACAAATAATAATACATAAATATTATTATATGGGGAACTTCCGAGGCGATAATAGGGAATAATAGAACAAAGAAGTATGTGTTAGCACTCGGAAAAAATTGACAGACAAACAACAATAGAAAAAAACGAAGAACAATAATATGGTCCGAAGTGGGATCGAACCCGTACTCAGTGGCACCGCGCCTTGCCACGAGAAGCCGAACGCTTGGTACACTGCCACGCAGCCAACTAAAAAATTGGCTATTGCAGTAGTGTCTTCCACGAAAGGCGATCTCAATGACTATAGCATAGGGTAACGATCACAGACCGGAAATAAATTGTATATTTGTACTTTCCTATTAATGCAAGTATCTCCCAGTAGGGCTGAATACTTGTGTTGTAGACAAACATTTATTGGACAAAACAGCACGAATAGTAGTTCCCAGTGGTTATATACTGGGTACAAATAATAATACATAAATATTATTATATGGGGAACTTCCGAGGCGATAATAGGGAATAATAGAACAAAGAAGTATGTGTTAGCACTCGGAAAAAATTGACAGACAAACAACAATAGAAAAAAACGAAGAACAATAATATGGTCCGAAGTGGGATCGAACCCGTACTCAGTGGCACCGCGCCTTGCCACGAGAAGCCGAACGCTTGGTACACTGCCACGCAGCCAACTAAAAAATTGGCTATTGCAGTAGTGTCTTCCACGAAAGGCGATCTCAATGACTATAGCATAGGGTAACGATCACAGACCGGAAATAAATTGTATATTTGTACTTTCCTATTAATGCAAGTATCTCCCAGTAGGGCTGAATACTTGTGTTGTAGACAAACATTTATTGGACAAAACAGCACGAATAGTAGTTCCCAGTGGTTATATACTGGGTACAAATAATAATACATAAATATTATTATATGGGGAACTTCCGAGGCGATAATAGGGAATAATAGAACAAAGAAGTATGTGTTAGCACTCGGAAAAAATTGACAGACAAACAACAATAGAAAAAAACGAAGAACAATAATATGGTCCGAAGTGGGATCGAACCCGTACTCAGTGGCACCGCGCCTTGCCACGAGAAGCCGAACGCTTGGTACACTGCCACGCAGCCAACTAAAAAATTGGCTATTGCAGTAGTGTCTTCCACGAAAGGCGATCTCAATGACTATAGCATAGGGTAACGATCACAGACCGGAAATAAATTGTATATTTGTACTTTCCTATTAATGCAAGTATCTCCCAGTAGGGCTGAATACTTGTGTTGTAGACAAACATTTATTGGACGAAACAGCACGAATAGTAGTTCCCAGTGGTTATATACTGGGTACAAATAATAATACATAAATATTATTATATGGGGAACTTCCGAGGCGATAATAGGGAATAATAGAACAAAGAAGTATGTGTTAGCACTCGGAAAAAATTGACAGACAAACAACAATAGAAAAAAACGAAGAACAATAATATGGTCCGAAGTGGGATCGAACCCGTACTCAGTGGCACCGCGCCTTGCCACGAGAAGCCGAACGCTTGGTACACTGCCACGCAGCCAACTAAAAAATTGGCTATTGCAGTAGTGTCTTCCACGAAAGGCGATCTCAATGACTATAGCATAGGGTAACGATCACAGACCGGAAATAAATTGTATATTTGTACTTTCCTATTAATGCAAGTATCTCCCAGTAGGGCTGAATACTTGTGTTGTAGACAAACATTTATTGGACGAAACAGCACGAATAGTAGTTCCCAGTGGTTATATACTGGGTACAAATAATAATACACAAATATTATTATATGGGGAACTTCCGAGGCGATAATAGGGAATAATAGAACAAAGAAGTATGTGTTAGCACTCGGAAAAAATTGACAGACAAACAACAATAGAAAAAAACGAAGAACAATAATATGGTCCGAAGTGGGATCGAACCCGTACTCAGTGGCACCGCGCCTTGCCACGAGAAGCCGAACGCTTGGTACACTGCCACGCAGCCAACTAAAAAATTGGCTATTGCAGTAGTGTCTTCCACGAAAGGCGATCTCAATGACTATAGCATAGGGTAACGATCACAGACCGGAAATAAATTGTATATTTGTACTTTCCTATTAATGCAAGTATCTCCCAGTAGGGCTGAATACTTGTGTTGTAGACAAACATTTATTGGACAAAACAGCACGAATAGTAGTTCCCAGTGGTTATATACTGGGTACAAATAATAATACATAAATATTATTATATGGGGAACTTCCGAGGCGATAATAGGGAATAATAGAACAAAGAAGTATGTGTTAGCACTCGGAAAAAATTGACAGACAAACAACAATAGAAAAAAACGAAGAACAATAATATGGTCCGAAGTGGGATCGAACCCGTACTCAGTGGCACCGCGCCTTGCCACGAGAAGCCGAACGCTTGGTACACTGCCACGCAGCCAACTAAAAAATTGGCTATTGCAGTAGTGTCTTCCACGAAAGGCGATCTCAATGACTATAGCATAGGGTAACGATCACAGACCGGAAATAAATTGTATATTTGTACTTTCCTATTAATGCAAGTATCTCCCAGTAGGGCTGAATACTTGTGTTGTAGACAAACATTTATTGGACAAAACAGCACGAATAGTAGTTCCCAGTGGTTATATACTGGGTACAAATAATAATACATAAATATTATTATATGGGGAACTTCCGAGGCGATAATAGGGAATAATAGAACAAAGAAGTATGTGTTAGCACTCGGAAAAAATTGACAGACAAACAACAATAGAAAAAAACGAAGAACAATAATATGGTCCGAAGTGGGATCGAACCCGTACTCAGTGGCACCGCGCCTTGCCACGAGAAGCCGAACGCTTGGTACACTGCCACGCAGCCAACTAAAAAATTGGCTATTGCAGTAGTGTCTTCCACGAAAGGCGATCTCAATGACTATAGCATAGGGTAACGATCACAGACCGGAAATAAATTGTATATTTGTACTTTCCTATTAATGCAAGTATCTCCCAGTAGGGCTGAATACTTGTGTTGTAGACAAACATTTATTGGACGAAACAGCACGAATAGTAGTTCCCAGTGGTTATATACTGGGTACAAATAATAATACATAAATATTATTATATGGGGAACTTCCGAGGCGATAATAGGGAATAATAGAACAAAGAAGTATGTGTTAGCACTCGGAAAAAATTGACAGACAAACAACAATAGAAAAAAACGAAGAACAATAATATGGTCCGAAGTGGGATCGAACCCGTACTCAGTGGCACCGCGCCTTGCCACGAGAAGCCGAACGCTTGGTACACTGCCACGCAGCCAACTAAAAAATTGGCTATTGCAGTAGTGTCTTCCACGAAAGGCGATCTCAATGACTATAGCATAGGGTAACGATCACAGACCGGAAATAAATTGTATATTTGTACTTTCCTATTAATGCAAGTATCTCCCAGTAGGGCTGAATACTTGTGTTGTAGACAAACATTTATTGGACGAAACAGCACGAATAGTAGTTCCCAGTGGTTATATACTGGGTACAAATAATAATACATAAATATTATTATATGGGGAACTTCCGAGGCGATAATAGGGAATAATAGAACAAAGAAGTATGTGTTAGCACTCGGAAAAAATTGACAGACAAACAACAATAGAAAAAAACGAAGAACAATAATATGGTCCGAAATGGGATCGAACCCGTACTCAGTGGCACCGCGCCTTGCCACGAGAAGCCGAACGCTTGGTACACTGCCACGCAGCCAACTAAAAAATTGGCTATTGCAGTAGTGTCTTCCACGAAAGGCGATCTCAATGACTATAGCATAGGGTAACGATCACAGACCGGAAATAAATTGTATATTTGTACTTTCCTATTAATGCAAGTATCTCCCAGTAGGGCTGAATACTTGTGTTGTAGACAAACATTTATTGGACAAAACAGCACGAATAGTAGTTCCCAGTGGTTATATACTGGGTACAAATAATAATACATAAATATTATTATATGGGGAACTTCCGAGGCGATAATAGGGAATAATAGAACAAAGAAGTATGTGTTAGCACTCGGAAAAAATTGACAGACAAACAACAATAGAAAAAAACGAAGAACAATAATATGGTCCGAAGTGGGATCGAACCCGTACTCAGTGGCACCGCGCCTTGCCACGAGAAGCCGAACGCTTGGTACACTGCCACGCAGCCAACTAAAAAATTGGCTATTGCAGTAGTGTCTTCCACGAAAGGCGATCTCAATGACTATAGCATAGGGTAACGATCACAGACCGGAAATAAATTGTATATTTGTACTTTCCTATTAATGCAAGTATCTCCCAGTAGGGCTGAATACTTGTGTTGTAGACAAACATTTATTGGACGAAACAGCACGAATAGTAGTTCCCAGTGGTTATATACTGGGTACAAATAATAATACATAAATATTATTATATGGGGAACTTCCGAGGCGATAATAGGGAATAATAGAACAAAGAAGTATGTGTTAGCACTCGGAAAAAATTGACAGACAAACAACAATAGAAAAAAACGAAGTTTCTATTTCCCCACCACCTGCCCAATTTGAAATGAAGAAAGGGAAGATTACATGCCATGAAACTGAAGCTGCCATCAGACCAAAAGTAACAAAGCACCAGGTGAAAATAGAATTTCTGCAGACATGATAAAGCCAGATCCTGTACTGAATGCACAAGTCTTAGAAAAATGATTAAATAAAATATGGGAAGATGAAAAAGTACCAAAGGCATGAAAAATTGGCATTATTGTCAAAATACAAAAGAAAGGGGACTTTAGTCACTGTGAAAATTGGAGAGGTATAAACCTTCTGTCAGTATCTGGGAAGATATTTTGGCGAGTACTTCTCCAATGCATAAAGAACAGTGTGGAACGAAAGCTCAAAGAAAAGCAGGCAGGCTTTAGAAATAGGAGATTGTGTACTGATTAAATATTACTCTTGTAAAGGTAAAGGTAAAGTACGAGACTTGAACTGGCGTCTTAGCACGCGAGTATATACCCATATGTGCTCGGCCGCCTATCCAGAAATGTTCGGATATTTCTGTATAGTGTAGCCTCAAGCATCGAAACTCAGATGCGAAGCGACATTCCTCACCTTCCCAGGATAATATACCCTGGTACCCATTTCTGCCAACGGCTGGGTCGACCGTGGGGGTATTTATTTTTTCCAACCACGAGTACAATTCACACTGCTCCCAGCGGGAATTGAACACGGGTTGTCCGATCGTCGGTAATCTAGTCGGGTGGTTTTCCCAACTAGGCTACCGAGGCCCCCATTACTCTTGTGTTCCTTTGTAGAACAGTCACTAGAATGGAATTCATCCTTATATATAAACTTCTTAGACTTTTAAAAGGCATTGAATAACATCCATCATCCATTGCTTTGGAAAATTCTATATCCATACGGCTTCCTGGATAAAATCATCAATGTTCCTAAGGACATGTACGACGGCAACCAGTGTTGTGTAAGGCATGAAGGACAACAGACAGCTTGGTTCAGAGTCATAACAGGAGTTAGACAAAGATGTACTTTGCCACCATTCCTTTTCCTTGTGGTTATGGACATAATAATTCATGCGAATAGTGGTTGGTGAGAGAGCAAGAGAAATGAGAAAACTAAATTATGGGGATAAATGCCAAAAGAGAGGTAGGATAAATGCCAAAAGAGAGGTTACATGCAGAAGAATGGGAGTAGAAGAAAGGATCACTTTAAATATCTGAGAATCTATATTTCATCCATGAAAAAAATTTTTTTTAATGGTATGGTTAAACTTTACCCGATTAATGGATGACACAAATTTGAATGATGTTTTGGCTCAATAGGCCTTCAGCAGGAACAACAAACAATACACACACAGATATGTAAGTAAATAAAATTATCCATACATAGCTAACTAATAATGAAGTATCTAAAACAAAATAATTTTGAACTAGAATGAGAAATGAAAATGTCTCCTTGCATATTGTGCTGTGGCCAGAAGGAAAATGAATAAGGTCTAGTCTGTGCAAGATACCTGGTGCAGTTGACCAGCTAATGGGTCAAAACACACGTGGAAGAATTCTAAAAAATATGTAGGGTGGATTTTGTATAGGTTACTTCAACTTTAATGCCACTGGCAATATCTATATGTATCTATGTATATACAGAAGTGCAAGAGCAGACAGACATATATATATATATTTATACATATACATACACAGACAGACATAAATAAATATATGTGTGGCCCTTTTCGTCTTGTCAGATGGTCTAGTGGAGGCTATTGTGTATTTTTTGAGGTATTGTTTTTGCCGAACAGCTTCTCTCGTGGCTAATTCTACCAATGTTTGACAAACACTCGCGGTAACATAATGAACAAGTCAGGCTCGCTGGTCCACTGGGTTTACCATCCTTTTTCATGACTCTTTTCTCTTCTAAGTTTTATCTTAGCAGAGTCTCAAACGTTGTTATACCATTCCTTATACATGCTCTCCATGATGTGCGATCACTTGCCAGATGTTGCCCGATAAATATATATATATATATCTATCTATTGACCTTTCGAGCCGTAGCCGGCCCATAGGGCGTAGACCTAGATGCTCTTTCTCTTATCTAAATTTCATTCTAGCAGTTTTCAATCCTTGTAAAGATATTTTATCAAATCTCGCCATTTGTCTCTGTTTTGTGCAAGCAGCTCTATCTCATTGAGTGAGCTGATTCCTGCTGCTCTTGCCTCTCTCATCAATGTTCTTCTCAGTGTCTCTCTGGGTTGGCCTCATTTCCTCGTACCTTGTTTAACCCCAGTTTCTATCGGAAAACATTCACTCAGTCCTTTCTCTGTGCAAACACCACATGTGTATCCTTCTTACATGTCTTTGATAATATCTATGACTTTTGATGGTAAGTCAAATTGCTTCAGAATTTTCCTCAAAGAATCTCTATGAATGCTCTCGACTGGTTTTTTTGAAGTCAATGAAGTTAAGTACAAAAGGCTTTTGCTTTTCAGTGTGTTACGCCAATATAAGTCATTGAGTAAAAATGTGGTCAAGGCAGCTTCTCCCTTTTTTAAACCCAGCCTGCTGTTCTTCAAGCATTACTGTATCTATTGAATCCTTTATTCTATTCATGATGATTTTGCAGAATAACTTCGAGGCAACTGACAAAAGTGTCACGCCTCCCCAGTTGTTACAATCTCTGAAATTGCCCTTTTTTTAGAATCTTAATGATTCCTTTTTTCCACTTATGAGGCACCTTCTCTGCTTTCCAAATGATGTTGCTTTTTTCTGGAGGTGTATTAAATTATGGCTACCAGTTGCCTTGAGGATCTCAACTGTTAACTTATCCTCGCAAGCAGCCTTGTTGTTATCCATACGCTTTAAGGAGGTCTCAAGGTGGTGTCATTTAAATGTATATCTAATTCTGCTGCTGGTGTTTCAGCTTCAATATATATATTGAAGCTGAAACACCAGCAGCAGAATTAGATATACATTTAAATGACACCACCTTGAGACCTCCTTAAAGCGTATGGATAACAACAAGGCTATATATATATAGGTGTTAGAAGGCATAGGCTGCCCTCCTAAATTACTTAGGCTGATAATTTCCTTCCATGAAGACATGAATGGCAAAGTCCATTTTGATGGGAGTCCATCAGAGAATTTCAAAGTCAACAAAGGAGTGAAACAGGGATGTGTCCTCGCCCCCACCCTTTTTGGTATATTTTTTGCTGCCCTCCTAAATTACGCCTTCGAAAACAGCTCAGGAGATATTTACATTCGCACTAGACCAGATGGCTCACTGTTCAACCTAGCACGACTAAGAGCAAAAACCAAAACAAATGTTGCCCTACTTAAAGAATTTTTATTTGCTGACGATGCAGCCCTAGTCGCTCATAGTGAAGCCACCCTACAGTCGCTGATCAACAACCTGGATAAAGCATGCGACCTTTTTTCACTGTCAATTAATGTTCAGAAGACAGTAATACTAAATCAAGGTGACTTCAAACCTCTATCTATTACTCTAAAAGACTGCCCACTAGAATCAGTAAAGAAATTTACATATCTTGGATCCACAGTTACGCAAACCATCTCTCTTGATGAAGAAATAAACTGTCGAATTGGTAAGGCAGCTACAACCTTCGGCAAACTCACAAAAAGGGCCTGGAACAACACAAAACTAACTCGAAAGACTAAACTCCTAATATATCAAACATGTGTGCTTAGCACACTACTATATGGATCCGAAACCTGGACAACATACTCAAACCAGGAAAAAAGACTAAATGTCTTCCACATGCGATGTCTCCGCAAAATAATGCACATCAAATGGCAAGACAAAATAACCAACTTAACTGTCCTGCAACGTGCTAAGACCCTAACAATCATGTCGATGCTCAGAAGTCGAAGGCTAAGATGGCTGGGGCATGTCCAACGGATGGAAGAAAAACGCATTCCTAGGCAAATACTATCTATCTATCTATTGACCTTTCGAGCCGTAACCGGCCCATAGGGCGTAGACCAAGATACACCTTCTCCTATATGAATTTTTGTTCTAGCAGTTTTCTTTTAAAGATATTTTATCAAATCTCGCCATCTGTCTCTGTTCTGTGCAAGCAGTTCTATCTCATTGAGGGAGCCGATTCCTGCTGCTCTTGCCTCTCTCATCAATGTTCTTCTCAGTGTCTCCCTGGGTCTTCCTCTTTTTCTTTTACCTGTTGTTTCCCATATGAGGGCTTGCTTTGCTATTCGATTATTATCTCTTCTCATCACATGTCCAACGTATGACCATCGTCTTTTCTTTATTACTGAAGATATTAGTGGTTGATTGGCGATTTCTCTAATTTCCTCGTTTGTTTTGAATTCGTTCCATTCTATACCAAGTATTTTCCTTAGACATTTATTTTCGAATGCGTTCAACTTTGTTTCTATATCTCTTGTTGTTTTCCAGCTTTCACACGCATACGTAAGGGTTGATAGTACATTTGATTTGAATAGCCTAAGTTTTGTGTTTGTGCTAATGAGTTTTGATTTCCACAACTTTTCAAGGCTTCTGAAAGACATTGCTGCTTTAGCCAGTCTGATTCTAATTTCTTTGCTCGTATCCCCTTCTCGATCAATGTGACTTCCAAGATAGATAAAGTGATCGATCTCTTCTACTGGTTTGTTTTCCATGTATATTTTGTCACTTGTTGGAATTAAACTTTTCATGACTTTAGTCTTTTCATGATTGACCTCAAGCCCAATTTTGCTGGCTATTGATGATAGTTCATTTGTGTTTTCCTGCATCGTTTTTATCTGACTGCTGATGAGAACTATGTCATCAGCAAAGTCGAGGTCCTCCAAATGGTCTCCTTGTATCCATTCGATGCCTTTATTACCAGTGCAGCATTTCTTCATTATGAAGTCCATAACAATTCCAAATAACAAGGGCGATAAAATACATCCTTGTTTAACCCCAGTTTCTATTGGGAAACATTCGCTCAGTCCTTCCTCTGTTCGAACTGCACATGTGTAACCATCATACATGTCTTTGATAATATTTATGATTTTTGATGGTAAACCATATTGCTTCAGAATTTTCCACAAAGAATCTCTATGAATACTATCAAATGCTTTTTTGAAGTCGATGAAGTTAAGTACAAAAGGTTTTTGCTTTTCAATATGTTCCTCCAATATAAGTCGTAGAGTGAAAATGTGGTCAAGACAGCTTCTCCCTTTTCTAAACCCAGCCTGTTCTTCACGCATTACTGTATCTATTGAATCCTTTATTCTATTTAGGATGATTTTACAGAATAACTTTGAGGCAACTGACAAAAGTGTCACGCCTCTCCAGTTGTTACAATCTCTAAGATTGCCCTTTTTTGGGATCTTAACAATGATTCCTTTTTTCCATTTATGAGGCGTCTTCTCTGTTTTCCAAATACTATATGGTGAGCTAAAACACGGAAAAAGACAAATCGGCAGACCTAAACTACGATATAGAGATATCTGCAAATCATCTCTGAAAGACTTCTCCATCTGTGAAAACGATTGGCAACATCTGGCAAGTGATCGCACATCATGGAGAGCATGTATAAGGAACGGTATAACAACATTTGAGACTGTGCTAAGACAGGACTTAGAAGAGAAGAGACTCATGAAAAAGGATGGTAAACCCTGTGGATCAGCGAGCCTGACCTGTTCATTATGTGACCGCGTGTGTTTGTCAAACATTGGTAGAATTAGCCACGAGAGAAGCTGTTCGGCAAAAACAATACCTCAAAAAAAATACGCAATAGCCAATATATATATAGATATGGGTGTGTATGTATAAGAATAAATAATTATATATGTGTGTATGTATATGTATAAATATATATATATATATATATATATATATATATAGCCACACCTATACATGTGTGTACACATACATCATCATCATCATCAAGTACCGGGCCTGCTGCCGTAGGAGATCATGTCTCTCCACAACTTTCGATCTCGGCAGCTATTTATCATTTCTATTGTTGACCTTCTGTCATTTGTTCAGCTGTCTGTTATTTTTTCTCTTTGCTTCCCTCTATCTCTTCGTCCCTCAATTTTTCCAGTTGTTACAATATATTCCAGTTGTTCTCTTCTCATTACATGGCCAAAAAATGATGATTGTTTCTTCCTAATATTGGAAATTAGCTCTCTTTTTGCTTTGACCTCTCTCAGAACATCTTCATTACTCTTCTTAGCTGTCCATGGTACTCTCAACATTCTTCTGTAAAACCACATTTCTACAGACTCCAATGATTTTCTTGTCTGTTGTCCTATTGTCCATGATTCGCATCTACATGTTAAGACTGGCTCTATGTAACATTTAAGAACTCTTTTTCTTGTTTCTATTATCAAAAATGGATTGCATAGTATCTTCCTCATTTTTTGGAAAGCTGTTTTTGCCTGAGCCATTCTGCATCTCACTTCTTTTGTACATCTTCCGTGTGAGGTTAACAAAGTTCCCAAATATTTAAATTTACTTACCTGTTTTAATATTGTTCCACTTGTCTTTATTTTGTACTGAAGTGATGTCTTTTTCTTTGTTGTTACCATTACCTCTGTCTTTTTGCTATTAAGGCTGAGTCCTTTATTTTTGCTTTCTTTCACTATAATGTCCAACATTTCTTGTAACTCATTTTCACACTTAGCGATTAAGACTGTATCATCAGCATACCTTAGATTATTTATATTATGACCTCCAATTGTTATTCCAGGTATGCCCCTTATGGATCTTAAAATAATCTAACTATGAATATTAAACAAATCTGGTCTAACACAACCTTATCTAACACCCTGTTTTATTTGTTGAAACATTCCCAATTGATTTCCAGTTCTTATGGCTGCTGTTTGTTGCCAGTATATGTTCTTTATTATTCTTAGATCTTTGCTGTCTACGTTTATGCTTTCTAAAATGTTGATTATTTCTTGGTGCTTTACTTTGTCAAATGCCTTGGTGTAATCTATGAAACATAGGTATAGATCTGTTTTCACCTCTATGGCTCTTTCTACTAAAGATCTTATGATATCAATGGCATTGCTTGTTCCTTTATCTCTAACAAAACCACACTGTTCATAGCTAATCTCTGGACTGATTTTGTTTCGTACTCTTCGCATGATGATTCTTAGTAATATCTTAGTCATATGACTCATAAGGCTTATTGTGCGATGATCATCACATTCAATCACACCCGATTTCTTTGGTAGGGCTATGAATATTGATTTGAGCATGTCGTCTGGTATATATCTGCTGTTGTAGATATCATTCAATATTTTTGTTATAATAATAACAATCTATAAATATATTATTAAATTTATTATTAATTTTATAATTTTATTTTTTTTATTAATTTTAAATTTATTTATTATTAATTATATATTATTTATTTTATTTTAAATATATTCTTTGGAATATCTATTCCAAAATCACCCATGGCTTCAATCTCTTCTTTAGTTATATTATCTGGTCCAGGAGCTTTGCCTGCTTTTATATTGCGCAGGGCATCTTCCACTTTTTCTCTGAGTATTTCTGGTCCTTCTCCATTATCCTTAATATTTACTTCCATTCATTCATCATTATAAAGATCTTTAATGTACTCTGTCCATCGTTCCCTTATGATTTCTTGATCAATCAACAGTTCTCCTTCCTTTGATCTTAGACATCCAGTTTTTTATTGCATTTTTCTTCCTGTTAATTCCTCAATTTGTTTACATATAGCTTTAGCATCTCCTTTTTGTTGCATTTCAATCTCTTTGCATTCCTCTTTTAGCCATGCTTCATTGCATTTTACTACAATTTCTTTATTTAATCTCTTATACTCATCTTTATTTTCTTTATTTCTTCTTCTTGTATCCATTAGCTACAAAATGTAATCTGTCATCCATTTCTTTCTTGAATTTGTCCTCACTGGTGGTATGAACTCTTTTGATGTTTGTTGCATTGATTCTTTTAGCATTTCCCACTGTTCATCAATGCTTTGTATCTTCTCTATTGCATTGTACCGGTTCTGAATTGTGATTTTATATTTGTCTTGCAGCTTCTTGTCTGATTTTAGTAAATCTAAATTTAACTTGATGTTAACTGAGGCTCATTTTGTTGTTTTTAATTTTACTCTAAGCTTTCCCACAACTGGTACATGATCACTATTGCAATCTGCCCCTGGTCTAGTTTTCACACACACCAGACTGTTTCTAAATCTCTTGCTTATCATTATATAATCAATTTGATTACGTGCGTTGTCCCCAGGGCTTTTTCATTAACACAGACGTCTTGGATGTTGCTTAAACAAAGTGTTTCCTATCATCATGTTGTGTGTTCTTGCCCAGTCAATAAGTTTCTCATCTCTTTCATTCCTCTCGCCTAAGCCATAATGACCAACTACTTCCTCGACTCTTTCCTTTCCTACTTTTGCGTTAAAATCCCCTAGAACTATGGTGTTTTCATGTGGTTTGCATTTATGAAGTGCCTCATTTAACTCGTTGTAAAATTTATCGTTTCCTCTAGACTGTTGTTGGTTTTATTTTGCAATATGTGCTTTGTGTATGCACATGGACCTAGGTGTGGACACTTTTTGGCAGGTATGCTGTATGCGCAAATTTTTACATGCGTGTGGTATGTGTACCCTCGTTCGGTATGGGACATCATGTGCTACAGGTGATACCCGATCATCATCAAGCTACTGTAAGTTACCCTGATCACCTGTAGCACATGATGTCCCCTACCGAACGAGGGTACACATACCACATGCATGTAAAAATTTGCGCATACAGCATACCTGCCAAAAAGTCTCCACACCTAGGTCCATGTGCATACACAAAGAATAGACCAGAAGAGAGAAAGTAAAGGGTACCCAAAGTGAGGAAAGAGTGAGATATCTCAGAGTTTGACACTAAGAATATGTAAAAGGTAAAGTACCAGGTAGTGCAGGTGGAAGGGGTATTGCCTTGCACAAAAGTAAGCAGCCCAGACATGAGAGATATAAGGGACCACCAAAGTGTCGCAGTGTGGTCTAGTAGAGGAGAGCTGTGGATAGCATAGCATGTGCATACACTAATGTGCTCATACATGAGCAAAAGAGTAGAATCAGCAATAAGAAAGGAGCAACTTCCAGGGAAACTATGTGTATGAGTGTGATACATTTGTGCCTCGTGGGGTCAGCAAACCCAGTTGGACTATACAGTGATTCTCCAAGTCTAACCAGCTGCGGTCGCAGGAAAGCAAAGGATAATACCAGTGATACGATTGTCATTTTTGCAGAGAGAAGGTAACGGTGGCCATTTGAGGGTTTATAGAAAACCGAGGTATGGAGGCCAGAAGTGCCCAAAGAAACAATCAGGTTCAAAAAGGTAACAGAAGAAGTGGAGATACAAGATGTGATCTTGGTGGCTTTGTGATAGCAGCCAATGTAGTCCTTCAGGTAGATTGGTTAGTTCGAAGCAGTCATCAATATATCAGAAGTATTTGATGGTAAGGGGACCCGATATAAATTGAGTATTCAGTGTTCAAGGTAATCCATGAATAGGGGAATCATAGGAGGAAGAGGTATGTATTACAGCACTTAGAAAAAATTACAAATACTCTTATGATTCCCTGAATTATAGCCTCGGAAGTTTCCCTCTATAATAATAATCCATGAATAGGCAGGTATGGCTAGGACATATCTTGGTGTCTATGGCTACACCACTGACTTAGCCATAGAAAACACCATTGAACTCAAAAGTGTTGAGGTTGAGGACAAGCTCAGTGAAGTGGAGAAGAGTGGAAGTATCAACAGAAGGGTATTGCTTTTGGTCAAGATGTAGGGCCAATTTTATTTATTTACATATCTGTGTTTGTCTTGTTTATTGTTCCTACTGAAGGCCTATTGAGCCAAAATGTCTTTCAAATTTGTATTGTCCGTTAATTACATAAAGCTTTAACCATATCATTTTTTTTCATTTCTGCTTTACAATCAGCTTTACTGGATCTTTGCATTTATGTGCATTTCTTTGCCTCAACTTGGATTTTAGGTTCCTAAAATGTATAACATGACTAGCCGACTAAGTTATATTATTAATTGTTATTTTAACACATTTGAGAGATGAACTGAAACAACAGTGACAGAAACAAAAACATTAGATTGGAGTCAAATATAAGTGATTAGTTAAGATAACCTTCATAAAATCATTAACTGTTTTTAATTATGTGGCGACAACTCCTCAATGCTGAAAGACAAATAAGGAAGGAAAGAAGAAGAGGAACAACTTCGTGAAAAGTTAATGAAGGTGGGGAAAAATAAATGAAAGGATTCATAGATAGCAGTCTTGAATGTAGATGTCTTCAGAACACTAATAGTCAATGAAGATAACTCACAGGATCTTATAGTCTGTTGATCTTTAGCTCCAAAATGAATTTCATCATGGACAACCAATGCTGCATCAGCAAATAAAGTTCCTTTATAAGAAATTCTGTCATTCTTGTTCGAGCTAGGCTGAATAAAGAGCCACCTGGTCTTGTTCCAATGTAAATGACACCCACAACTGTTCCAAAAGCATTTTGTAAAAGTGCAGCAAATAAAATGCCTAACAAGGTAGGAGCAAAGACACATTATTTCTTTACTCCACAGAAGACTTCAAAGCATTCGGATAAATAGCCATCAAATTGTATGCATATGGACACTTGTCCTCAACAAACTCTTTCCAAGTCGTCCTATTTCTTACCATTTTCTTAATATTGTTCCGTGTCTTCCACATGCTCTTTTTCTCTGCTTCCACCAGTCTTCTCCAAGTATATTTTGGCCTTCCCCTTTATTCCATCCCCTGGGAATTAATAAAAAAAAAGGCTTGTCATGTAATACTCTCATTTGGCTTCCACAGTGTGTCGAAAGTCTATTTTTATGACTGTCAAAATTTTAATTTGTGTATTTAGGTTAATTTCTTTCAATTTCCACATGTTTCTTAGTGCAATGAAGGCCCCTTGTTTTTTTTTGTATCCTTATTTTGGTTTAATTCTCTGTTCCTCCTTTTTGTATATATTTCTGCCTAGATCAAATTTTACATCTTGTAGAGGTAATTCAAAATGTCTTGTGCAACAAGTCTATGTAATAGAAGTGAGAGAGAAAGAGTTCAGTGGTGCTATATAGAGCCAATTCTGACATATGGAAGTGAATTATGGACAGTAGACAAACAAATGAAAAGACGATTAGAGACCAAAGAGGTTGGATTTCTCAGAAGAATGTTGAGAGTTCCCTGGACAGCTAAAAAGATCAACAAGGAAATTCTCAAGAATGCCAACACAAAAAGAGAGCTAAGTAACATCAGAAAGAAACTATCCCAGGTTTTTTTCAGGCATATCATGAGAAGAGGAATGTTGGAATCCTTGGTTGCAGCTGGAAAAATCGAGGGGAAAAGACATTGTGGATGACAAAAATAGAAAGATACTAGATGGCTTGGTGTTGTGGCATGGAAAACTGTCAACAACAGAATTGATCAGATGTACTGTGGAAAGAGAGTCGTGGAAGGACATGATCGCCTACACCAACCAGTATATATATATATATATGGCCCTTTTCGTCTTGTCAGACGGTCTAGTGGAGGCTATTGCATATTTTTTTGAGGTATTGTTTTTGCCGAACAGCTTCTCTCATGGCTAATTCTACCAATGTTTGACAAACACACGCGGTCACATAATGAACAGGTCAGGCTCGCTGATCCACAGGGTTTACCATCCTTTTTCATGAGTCTCTTCTCTTCTAAGTCCTGTCTTAGCACAGTCCAACATAACCAACCAGTATAGCACAAGATGATGTGAGGTATTTCTCCTAGTGTTATTTGGTTATTGCTAACTGCATTAATTCCTATGATTTTGGTCTTTATCTCTATTTATTTTCAGTCCCAGCTTTTGTGATCACTCATTAAGTATGCTCATTTTATTTTGCATCTTTTAATGGTTATGTCATCAGCAAAGTCTAGGTCATCAAGTTGCTTGGTCAGTGACCCCTGGATTTAATTTCTGTTTTTCTATGTTATTCTCATAATCCAATCTACGGCCAGCCGAAAGAGAAATGGAGATAGCAGGCATCACCTGCCTTACTCCTTTTCTTATTTCAAATACTTCTGTAAGCTGTCCTTTGTGTATAACACAACATTTCATTTCTTCATACATCGTTTTTATCAAGTTAATAAACTGTGTTGGAATTCTAATAATAAATATTTTTCTATAATAAAAATAATAATGCTGACTAGACAACTTCCAAGCATTCCTCTTTCCAAACTATGAGTCATATTCAAATAAAGCCCACCCAAACTGTGCCAAGTGGACATTCATTGGAGTCATGACAATGTCACATCTTAAGTAATAAGCTTACACCAATATGCAATTGTGTATGTGTTCATTCTCAGCATAGTACTAATTGGTTTTGCTACAAAGCAATCGAAAAATAACTGGTACTATACGGAATCCGTCAGCATTTTTTTAACCACGAAAGGCTTCTATTGGTAGACTTTAAAGAGAGTTGTTCTCTAATCATATTCAGACTGCACAAACATCAACTCAAAACTGGGGATGCCAGAAAGGAGTATTGCACAGGGAAATTCAGATGAATAACAAATCAACACAGAACTCAAGTAATCAGTCTCCTCACTCGAGTACTGGGGAGGAGATCTAAGAATTTACTGGCATGTCAGTGATGAGCACTTATAGACATGTCAGGTTTGCAATGAGGATTATCTGTTGACTAAACGATACTAAATTAAACTTTAAAGAGCCTGGTGTGACATCAACTATAAAGACACACCTGCATACAGCCATCAAGAGTAAGAGACCTGGCATGCTTTTGCGTGGTGTGATTCTGTTTCCAACAATGCTTGTCCACATGTTATAAACATTGTGCAGGAAGTGTTAGCAAGGAAATTGTGGGAAGTTCTGCAACACCCAGCCTACAACCCCGATCTGTTAATTTGTACGGACCTTTTAAAAAAAAAAAGGGAGCCATGATAGCTCAGTGGTTAGTGAACTGGACTACAAAGAACAAGAGGTAGGATTCGAATCCTAACCGGCGGCTTCCAGTTCACCCAGCCTTTAATGGGTACCAGATTTTTTCTGGGAAAGTAAAGCAGCACAGACGTAATACCGACTACATTACCCTAAAAATCATGTGCCGAAGGTCTGTAATATTTATGGCCACTAACCATTTTTTTTTTTTTAAATCTCTAAAATGACAATAATTCAACTCAGATTCAGACATCATGGAGTTGAAAACAAACTGGTTCAATGAGCAACCAATGTCTTTTTTCTTGGACAGCATCCACCATCTATCCAATTAGTGGGATCCTGTCTAAATGCCTATGGCGACTTTTTCTAAAGAACCCTGGTGAGTACCTGCTTCATAACAATTTTTCTTTCACGTGGCAATATTCCTCTTTGGCAGGTCAAGTGTTGTGAATGCGACCTTCCCCCATCTTGGAGTTGATAGGTGGTTTACGTCAACACATTGAGTGCTATTCAATGGCCGTCGTTGGGTTTGACACAAATTATTTACAAGTTACAACTCATTAATATGGACTGCTCTGCCAAGTCAACCAAAGGTTTCACTTTAGGGATTTTGCACCATCGTTATGGTGTTTCATGCGTTGTTGGCTGTATTCTATAGATTAATCAGTCGTTTGTGGGTGCATCCATTGTGGTATGCCATCATGATGGTTGATCGTATATCCCTAAACCGGCCATATGTTTATAATGAGGGGCAAAATGACAGGGCTTTGTTCATGACTTTGCAGCCCCGGTGTGAACTGGTTTATTATTTCACAAATTCACACTGCAGCGGAGATGTGAGCGCTTATGGACTGTTCGATGTACGATGAGGATAATAAGACAAATAACTGTGTTTCATTTGCTCGGATATGGAGACAAAAATTATGTCCTAACATCATCAAGTGCTATATGTTTAATAAAAATTATATGACGATCAGCATTCTCAGGAGGACATGAACTTTCTGTCAAAATGGCAGATAGGTGGCAGGAACTGTTAAAAGCTCTGTCTGAAAAATGTTCCTTGTTGCAGTTTCTTCATATTTAAAGTCCGGCTTGCTGCTGGAGCTACTGAGTTAAGTGCTCTGTTCACACCGTGAGCAGTGCATTTCATCCGTTTTGATCATGTTTCGATATTCCAATTGCTTACGATGAATGATGATATCATATGACGGGGAACAGATGGCTGTGTTCACTCTCTGTGTGGTTTCACCTTATGTCTTTTGGCATGTGCTGAGACTGCTAGGATGGGGACTGCAGCTACCTTTCTTTGTTTGGGAGATGAGATATTAATTTGAACGATTCCACTGGCACAGACAGTTGAGTAATTTTGGGTTTTAATTCATTTGCAGTGATATCGGGACCTTCTATAACCATAATTGTTTTATTTAATTCTGCTAATTGCCTGCTAATGTACCATATATATGTTTGTAATAAAGCCACTTTGATGGGTTTCATTTGAACACGTCTTGTATCAAATTCAAATGCCTTTTTTATAATCTATGAATTCATTATAAAGCAGGGACTATAGATACAAGTTTTGTTCAACTATTATATGTAAGGTAATTATTTAGTCTGTGCATGATCAGTTTTTATAAAAATCTGCTTGTTCATCTCTCAAATGTTTATCAGTGGTCTCTTTAAGTCTTTCCAGAATGATACTACTTAGAACTGATAACCTGGTACTCGTCGGTTGACGTCATGGGACGCACCAAAATGGCAGCTTATTTATATTCGAGCCATGGACTAAGCAATGTTTACTTTGAATTCCACAATATCTGTTATTGCAGCGAGTTGGCAGATTTTTGAAAATGTATTCAAAGGTTTGAACATAAATGTTTGTTCACAGTTCGTTAACTTTCGCTGTAGATAAAGTCTTTAATTCGATGGCTTCATTTGTGAGCTTGGTAGCTAAGGACCTAACTTGTGCAAACGGATGGCATTGGCAAGGATCATTTTGAATCTATAAAGTGGGCTCATTTTGTGTTTAACTCAAAAGCATATATGCTTTTTAACCAAAGATTTTTTTTTGGGGGGGGACTCAAGGAAGATATCCCCGATGGAAGAATAAATTGTACTTTTAGTCCCATAAATGATTCGCTTCCAGAGGTTTATGATGTAATCAAAGCAGTTTTGTTATTGCAAGTGAATAATGTCCACACCTATAATTGGTCAGGATTGTGTAGCAGCAGCAGCTTTATAGCGAACACAGAAAACATAGGATTGTGCTGTTCTGAAACAGCTATGCCATGCTACCCTAGAATTGCCTTTAATGGGATTACTGTGACCACAAACCAATCTCCATGTGTGTGCCACATATTTACACCCCAGAAAGAAATACTGAATATAACAACATCATATGCCGTCTGTGATATTAATGACCACAAACCAGGAGCCTCCTGTATGATTGATACAACTGTTGCACCAAGCACTTCATCAGCAGAGCCAGATCTATGGAATGTTAATCTGACATTGTTCTTGAATGATGTCCAAGTTAATGAGACATCAGAATCGTGTGGCAGCAGCTACAAGAAGGGAGCATAGAACATCAAGTTCTGCTGCTATAAAGGAGACTTGCCTTGCTATCCCAGAATTGCCTTAAATGGGATCAATGTAGTTGAAAACTTCTCCTCTTGTGTAAACTACACATTCACATCCAAGAGTGAATCAGTGAAGGTCACACAATCATATTCTCTCTGTGGTTTTACTAACTACAGGTCAGGTGGCTTCTGTTGGATTGGAAATGATAACTTACCACCACTGTGTGTCTATATGTTTGGAATTGGAGTCATCAACGATGGCCTAACATCATGAAGTGCTACGACGATCATCATTTTCGGGAGGACGCGAACTTCCATGGTATATGGTGGATAGGCGGCAGGAACTATTGAAGGCTATGTCTGAAAAGTGTTCCTTCTTGCAGTTTCCTCATATTCCAAGTCCGGCTTGTTGCAGGAGCTACTGAGTTAAGTGCTCTGTGCACACCATGAGCTGTGTGTCTCATCCGTTTTGATCCTGTTTCGATATCCCGCTTGTTTACGATGAATGATAATATCGTATGACAGGGAACAGTTGGCTGTGGTCACTTTCTGCGCGGTTTCGCCTTATGTCTTTTGGCGTGTACTGAGACTGCTACGATGGGGACTACAGTTACCTTTCTTTGTTTGGGAGATGTGTTAGTAATTCGGATGATTCCACTGGCACGGGCGGTTGAGCAATTATGGATTTTAATTCGTTTGCAGTGATACCGAGGCCTTCCATAACCAATAACCAATAACCTGGTACTCATAGCAGCATAATTCTTTAGTAATTTCTGCAATTTTATAAATTTTCTTTCTTTGGTAGTTTAATCAAATAACCTTCTTTCTAGTCTTTAGATATTTCTTCTTTTTCCCATAATTTATTTACTAGTTTATGTAACATCTTGATTGAGGTTAATTGAGTTATTTGCAGGTCATCATCATTGCACTCTGCACATATCCCCCCATAGGTGCTCAGATCCCCTCCTCAGCAAGTCTCGCAGTGTCCAACGCAACTGACGACTCCAGTTATGTGTTAAGTCTTCTTACATGCCCACTAAGTTTCTTGTTTCTGACTGTGCCCAACTTAACTCCTATCACTTTCAACCAAAGAAGTGATATGGACTCATGGTTTTCGAAGTCCTGTGCCTTTGCCACATCTCAGAGAGCATTGATAATGTCCGCCCAATCCATTGGTTGACCGTTTTCAACAACAGTGCAGCTAGCCAACCTGTCCGCTCTTTCATTTTCCTGTACTCCCACATATCCAGGGACGTAGACAAAGGTTACCTTACATATGATTTTACTTCTGCAATGACTCTACTCATTGCATGCGTACAGAGCCCGCCTCCACTTTTCTTATCATGCTCATCGAATCACTTAGTATACAGGCATGGATGTAGTCTTGTGGCTCTAACCAGATCAATGCCTTGGTCACTGCCATCACCTCCATCATCATGCTACTCGTGGTCATAACGTATCCACCACTGTCTTCCTTGACTATTATGACTGCCGAACGTGCTGTAAATACCCATGCATTCCTTTTGTTTCATATTACAGACCAATTTGTAGATTACTGCGTCTTTCTCATTGGTGTTATCCAAGATCGTGTTCCCAAACAAATATTGTATGGCGAATTTAAGGACGGAAAGAGACCAAAGGGCAGACCAGTGCTGAGATATAAGGATGTTTGCAGGGCTTTCTTGAGGGAATTTTTTATCACTGAAAGAAACTGGGAAAATGTGGCTGCAGATCGTAGCACATGGTGAGCAAAAATAAAAAATGGCACAGCAACTTTAGAGACAGTGCTGATATCAAATTTACAAGACAAAAGGCGCAAGAGAAAATAGACAAGGCCAGGTACCGCAAATACACCTGGTTCATTCTGTGGATGGATCTGTCTGTCCAAGATTGGCATATTCAGCCACGAGAGAAGCTGTTCAGTAAAGCAGCACTCAGTATGAGACACTAATGCTTTACCAAACTACTGACTTATCATGATTGCTTGTTACCAGCCGTCTGTCAAGACGCTAAAAGTCACATATACATATCCCAGATGAGACTGTTGACCTCTGCATTGACCATGACTGAGTTCTATTCCCTACATTTCCTGTTGAGTGTGACAATACAAGAGAATGTGCCCCTGAATGACGTAGGCAACAGTATCCACTCCTCACCATCATTGATATTGGTAAGCCCACAAACCTTATTGATGACATCTTCTGCTCGGCCCACCTATAATTTGCCTCTATTTAGCCAGACAACTTTTCCTGTGTTGAGCTTGTGGTGCAATGGATGCTCTTTATCTGCACTTATCTTCAGGTATGCTTGTGCCCTCCAGATCTTGATCCTGTCATCCATTGTTGGAAAGTCAAGAAGATACCTCATTGCTACACAAGGGAGTGTCCCTTGTACACTCCAAGATAATGTGCATAGCTTCATTCTGTATTTTCTCCAGTCTGTCAATTTACATCATACTGACTGTAAGAATTGCTAGGGCATACTCGATTGGTGCGATGACTAGTCCCTGGAACAGAAGGGCAAGCAGCCTCTGCACAATGTTGGCAGCTGACCAATGGTAGCATGACCTTGAAGGAGGCTAATTATTTGCAGAATTTTGTTATCACATGGTCGACGTGGTCCCGAAAATACAGGCTGCGATCAAAGCACCTAACTCCAAGGTACATCATCAACATGTCCCTGATCACCTCATCAGCTCCCATTCGTACCACCGGTATTTGATTGTGATATTGATATGATTGTTAAGGGAGAACCATGCAACTCATGCTTTATTAGGATTAACCAATGTACCTGATACTTCACACCAGGAAGAGATGCAATCGAGTTAATTTTTCAGTGTAAAGGCGATTTCCCTTCTGTCTCTTCCCTGTCAATATACCAGAGTATCATCAGCAAAAGTCATAGTTCTTCCCCTCCCATCCAGCTGTTGTTCTGTGATCGTTATTGTGTACACGTTAAATAGAACTGGTGACAATGATGAGCCTTGTGGCAGCCCTGGACAAATGGATGTTGGCTCGGATGACCTACTTCCATATCTGAGTATCACCTTCCTCTGAAACAGTGCTGCAGCGATCCATCTAATGAGGAAAGGGTGCACCGCCAGTTTGAGGAGCATGTGCATGAGGCATTCAAATGGTACTCTGTTGTTTGCATCCTCCAGATCTATAGCAGCAACACATGTCTCCTCTTGTCTGTAGAAGCCTTCAAAGACATCATAGGCGAAGACTGCAGCATTGAGTCGTGTCTCTTTGTTATATCTGTAACCTTCGAGTGTGGGTGGGAATGTGCATGTCTGTTCAAGGTGACAGGTGAGTACACGGGCAACTATTTTCTCTAGTAGCTTGCCAGCAGTGTTCTGCATCATGATGATTCTGTAGGCACTGATATGAGAATGGTCCTTGTTTGGCTTCGGTAGAGGTAGTAAGTAGCTGTATAGCCACTCCTCCTTACTCTGACCACTCTGAATACTGGCTTTAAACTCTTTGGCCAGTTTTTTCATGTCGTCATCAGCTAAATCGCCTATGTCGTCGTACCGAACACCATCTGGACCACGAGCAGTGTTGTGTGACCTTTCAAGTGTTGTGTGCGTGGTATCAGTTTTGATTGTGAGATCTTTTCCCAGCACTGCATCCTCACATAATTTTGAAAGTGACCCCGTATCCTCATTTCTTTGGTCAGTCTGCTCAATGTAGCGGACAAGCAGGGCCTTCCCTTTGCTCTCATCAGATTTGTGCCATATCTGGTCTGTGCTCTGGAAGTCTGGTATGCTTCTGTGTTGTGTTGTGCCATTCATTCTCTGATGAATGTGCCAGAATGTGGCTAGCAAATAGTTTGAAGTGAATCATTTTTTGGTTGACCTCTTCTTTCAGACGCTTCAAGAGCTCAGGTTCTGTTCTTCCATTCTTTCTGACTTTCTGCCATGTCCTGGCCTTTTGTTTCCTATTCTTCCAAGCTTCCTTGACTTTATGTTCTACCAAGGCAGTTGCATCCATCAGGGCAGTTGCATCCATCACTCCTGCGAGGGGCACCCTGTTTCCTATGTCTGATTTTGCTAATGATGTCCGGATCTGTTTTCTCATTCTGCCTTTCACAGTCAGGATGACACATGGATAGCGAACACTTCCGTGGAACCCCAGTACACTCCACCTGCAAATCGGTGCGAAGGTGGTAGACACCAGTGTCAGGTCTATGACACTTTCAGAGTCCCTGCTCATTTGGCCATTCTAGTTGTCCTTCCATCATTCAAGCGCACTAAATCGGCCGACACCAGGGCGTTCTGTAGGTCTTCTCCCTGCATGTTAGTTATGACGTTACCCCTCTGGTTGCCTCTAGCATTAAAGTCTCAGCAGAAAATGACGTTCTCTTCCTCGAATGCGAAGATATTCTGCAATTGTTGTGTGTCCACCTTCCCTTTACAGGCATACACATTTACAACCATGAAAGGAACTGGGGTTTGCACCCTAACCACATGCACCTGTAATTCTTCACTGTCCCATGCAGACATATCAACCTCAGCTGCCACCATATTGTTTCACACAAGGATGGCCTGTCCAAGGTGCCCTCTGTTGTAGAAACAGTGAAATCCAGGGGCACTAACTGTCCTATCAGCTAGAAATGTTTCTTGTAAAATCATTATATCGGAGCTGCACAGTAGCTTATCAAGCATTTTGACCACATCATACACATTCCAGCACATTTGCCTTTTCTTGATTTCCTTCTTCGATGTCATTTAGGCTTCATCTGAAAATTTTGTGTCATCATTTTTTATTTTGTCACTCAAAGTCGATGCTGTGGATGGTCTAGACTCACGTGCACTCACTCAGTTGCACGGTCCAGAACTCATTTCCACCTTATAGACTGGCCAACCTCAATGACCAAACCCAGCACATGGATACATCATGAGCTTCTTATTTTCTTCATTCAGAAGCGTACCTAAATGAAATTACACTTCTTTGCCAACGAACCGGCAAAAACACACCACCATCTTGGGATGCACTGGAAGCGCAATCAATCAGAGGTTCATATCTGGCATCTGGAGGAATTTCATCTGGTCTTGTGGCTTTACCATCCTTTAATAGCTTGATTGCTTTCATTGTTTCTTCCTACTTTGCTTTCCACAGTTAATGTGCAATTCATCCTCTGCTGGTAGAAATCTGAAGGATTATTTGGGCTCATTCTTCTCAAAAGTTCTTCAAAGTACATTTTCCACCTCTTCATTTGTTCCCTTTTTTTAATAAGCAGATTGCCTTTCTTATCTTTAATAAAGACATTAACCTATTTGTTTGTTACACTTAATTTCTATCTGCTATTGTACAATTCTTTCACATTTCCTTTGTTTGCCACCTCCTCTGCTTCTTTAACTAATTCATCTATATATTTCCTCCTATCCCTTTTAATGCATCATCTCACTTCTTTGTTTACTTCTGTGTATGATTCTTGCGCCATGGCCCTAGTACTTCTCATTTTGCATTTATTTTGTTTGTATTATTTTAATCTTCTGCACGCTCTCATGTGATCCATGCCTTTTTCTGGCATTCTTTTCTTCCCCTGAGTTTTTTCACCTTCCATATATCCTTCACCTGTTTCCAATGGTCTATATTTATATTGTATTTTCTTGTTGTTAGAGAACCTAGTTTTTGTTTTATACTGTGACTAAAAATGTAACTTTTACTTCTTGCTCTTTAAGAAAACCATAATTGAAATACTTTATACCATTATGTGTTATGTATATTTTCAGTTTCAGTTTAATTTTTGCTAACAGAAAGTGATAATCTGATGCCTCATTTTTATGTTTTTACATCTTGTAAGGATGACTTAAACCTCTTGTTAATGCAAATTTGATTAATCTGATTTTATATTCTATGTTCTGCTGACAACTATATGGCTTTATGTATTCTTGTATGTTGGAATAATGTTCCTTCTACGGTCATTTGATTAAAGACATAGAAATTTACAAATATATCTCCTTTCTCATTTATCTCTCTGAGTCCATGATATCCAATGATCTTTTCAAAGCCTCGGTTGTCTGCTCCTACTTTTGTGTTCTAGATCTCCTATCAAGATTATATCTTTGGCTTGCCTTCCATCCATCTGACATTGTAACTATAGAGTTTATCTTTAACTAAATATTCTTTCGGGACCACGTCCACCATGTGATATCAAAATCCCACAAAGGATTAGCCGCCTTGAAGGTCATGGCAGCTGCCAACATCGAGCAGAGGCTACTTATCCATCTATTCTAGGGACTAGTCCTTGCACTAATCGAGTACACTCTGGCAATTCTTACTGTCAGTACGAAGCAAATTGACAGCCTGGAAAAAATACAGAATGAAGCTGTGCGCTTTATCTTAGGGTGTACGAGGGACACTCCCTGTGTAGCAATGAGGTATCTTCTTGGCTTTCCAACAATGGATGACAGGATCAAGATCTGGAGGGCACAAGCATACCTGAAGATAAGTGCAGATAAAGAGCATCCATTGCGTCACAAGCTCAACACAGTAGAAGGTGTCAGGCTAAAAAGAGGCAAATTATGAGTGTGCCGAGCAGAAGATGTAGTACTCAAACAGGTTATTGAGTTATTTGCGGGTCATCATCATTGCACTCCAAACATGTTCATAGGTGCTCAGATCCCCTCCTCAGCAATTCCCTCAGTGTCCAACGACTGACGACTCCAGTTCTATGTTGGTTGATAAGTCTTATTACACGCCCACTAAGTTTCTCATTTCTGGCTGTGCCCATCTTAACTCCCATCTCTTTCATCCGAAGAAGTGACGTGGATCTGTGTTTGTCGAAGTCATGTGCTCTTCCCACATCTCGGAAGGCATTGATGATGTCCGCCCGATTCATTGGTTGCCCATCCTCAACGACAGCGCAGCTAGCCAACCTGTCCGCTCTTTCATTTCCCCATACTCCCGCATGTCCAGGGACATAGACAAAGGTGACCTTATGTATTTTGGATTTCTGCAACGACTCTACCCATTGCATGCGTTCAGAGCCCGCCTCCACTTTTTTATCATGCTCATCGAATCACTCAGTATACATGCATGGGTGTAGTCTTGTGACTCTAACCATTTGAATGCCTTGGTCACTGCCATCGCCTCCATTGTCATGTTACTCGTGGTCATGACGTATGCACTACTGTCTTAACTCAAACAGGTCTGTGGGCTTACCAATATCAACGCTGGCAAGGAGTGGTATCTGGTGCCTATGTCTTTCAGGGGGACATTCTCGTGTATTGTCACACTCAACAGGAAATGTAGGGAACAGAACTCAGTCATGGTCAATGTGGAGGTCAATGGTCTCATCTGTGATAAAACCAATGAGAAAGATGCAGTCATCTTTACAGACGGATCTGTAATATGACACAAAAGGAGTGCATGGGCATTTACAGCACGCTCAGCAGGCAGAATAGTCAAGGAGACAGTGTGGTGCTTATGTTATGACCACAAGTAGCAAGACGATGGAGGTGATGGTAGTGACCAAGGCATTCATCTGGTTAGTCTACACTAACGCTTGCATACTGAGTGATTCGATGAGCATGATAAAAAAGTGGAGGTGGCTCTGTAAGCACGCAATGAGTAGAGTCATTGCAGAAGTAAAAAATAAGTAAGGTCACCTTTATCAACATTCCTGGACATGTGGGAGTATGGGGAAATGAAAGAGCTAGCTGCACTGTTGTTGAAGATGGTCAACTAATGGATTTGGCAGACATAATCAGTGCCCTCCGAGATGTGGAGGAGGGCACAGGACTTTAAAAACCATGTGTCCACATCACTCCTTTAGATGAAAGAGATGGAAGCTAAGATGAACACAGCCAGAAACGAGAAACTTAGTGACATAAGAAGATTTATCAACCAACACAGAACTGGAGTCGTCAGTCGCTGGACACTGCGAGATTTGCTGAGGAGGGGATCTGAGCACCTATGGACATATTCGGAGTGCAATGATGATGACCTGCAAATAACTCAATAAATCTTTGTCATTGGTGCATAACACTACATAGTATGTAATTTTATTTTCCTTTTGCTATTTTAAACGTTTTTATTAGTCTTAGCCTCAATGTTTTCCATTCTATCAGTACTTTCGTGCTTCTCTTGTTAAAATTATAGCCATTCCTTCACCCTGTTGCACACTCAGTTCCTGGTATCTGATGATAAAATCATCTGTCCTGTGTTTAGCTTTATCCTTTCTGCTCCTAATCATCTTTTTTCATGGATTTCTAGAATATAAATTTTATAATTTTTTATTTCTGCTGCTACTTCTGCGGTTTTTCCTAGCTCATTAAGAGTACATTTAGTTCAAGCTCCTTGTAGCTTTCTCCGGCTTTATATATATATATATATATATATATATATATATATATATATATATATATATATATATATATATATATATATATATATATATATATATATATATCTATCTATCTATCCTAGACATAGAGCTTTTATCTATCTTGAATGGCAGAGTTCATTCTTTCCTTTTCTTTTACTTGTCCGTGTTTGTGAATTTTTTGCATCTTATTTTTTCACAGTACAGGGTAGCCATTAAAATATCTAACTCTCCTTATTCGCCTCTTAAAAGCATCACTTGTAGGGAACAGAGCCACAATTGTTTACTCCTCTTTCAGGCCCAGTAACACACATCTGTTTCTTGTAGTTCTTCTTCTTTCCTTCCTCATCTGCCTTTCAGCATCAAGGGGAGATATAATTTGTGGCCTTTTGCTCTTCTGTTCGCCTCTGCTGCTGTTATGTTTCCTAGTGCTTCTAATATTCTATCGATCCATCTTTTTCGTGGTCGACTCTTGGGTCTGGTGTTCTCACAACGTTTGTTGAAGGCTCGTTGTGTTGTGTTTTGATCTTTCTGCCTTGTCATGTGGCCAAACCATTTTATCTGTCGTTTCCTTATATATTCTATGGCGGGGGCTATTCCTAGCTTTTTTCTCAGTTCTTCATTTCTGATCTTATCTCTCAGATTGTTTCCTGTCATTCGTCTAACACATTTCATCTCTGTAGAGGTTATTTTTCTTATTGTTCTTGCATCTAGGGTCCAGGTCTGGCATTGGTAGCACAACGTTGGGATGAAGATTGTATTGTTTAGCCTCCAGAGTTATTTCCTTGTTGGACAATAGTGGTGATAACTGTCCAATGATTTGATAAGCTTTGTTGCATCTTGATTCCATCTGTGCTGTTTGAGAATTATCGTTTGTCGCTAAACTTACTAGGTATTTGAATTCCTCTACTTGTTTTAGTTGCTGCGTTCTATAGTTATGTTGATGTTCTATTATGTTCTTGTACTTGACGGTGTGAAAAAACATATCTTTGGTTCACCTGCCAGCTTTGAGCTCATATTGAGCTTCAGGAAGGATATGCTGTGCCAGTTTATGTAGGTGCTTTAGAATAAATTTTTACAAAAGTTATACCAAGTATACTTAGGATATTGTTTCAACAGTGTTAAACATTTTTTCTAAAATCTTATTGGTGTTGCCTTTATTTTAGTTGATAATAATACAGTTTGGAGTCTTGATGGCTGAGTAAGTTAATGCATTCACACTTGATCAAAGGGTCCAGGTTCAATTCATGGAAGTTACTAATTTTTTTTTTTTTGACTGCTAAGGCTCTGGGATTTCTTCTTCTTCTACCTTTCAGCTCCCTGTGGAGCATAGGTCTTCAACAAACACTTTCCAAGCTATTCTGTTTCTTGCCATTCCTTTAAGATCATTCCAAGTCTTCCCCATCATCTTCATCTCTGCTTCTGTCTTCTCCAAGAATTTCTTGGTCTTCCTCTGTCTTTTTCCCAGGGGATTCCAAAAAAGAAACTGTTGTGTAATACTCTCAGTTAGCTTCCACAGTGTATGTTCTATCCAGCGGCATCGTCTTCACTGTATCTCTTTATCCACTAGTATTTGTCTGATACATTTCCATAATTTTATGTTAGTGATTTTGTCGTGCAATTTCCATCCTTTTATTCTGCATAAGCATCCGTTAATAAAAGTCTATCTTCATGATTGTTATTTTTGTTGTTCTCTATGTTTCACAGCCATATAATAAGACTGACTTAACATTGGAGTTGAAAATTTTTATTTTAATATTTAACCTACTTTCTTTAGACTTCCATATGTTTCCCAGTACAACAAATGCTCCTTTTGCTTTTGATATCCTTGTTTTGGTATCATTTTCTGTTCCTCCCTCTTTATCTATACTGCTCAGATATATGTAAGATTGTACGTCTAGTAGAGGTATTTATCCTATTTTTAATTTGGTTATTGCCAACTGCATTAATTCTCATAATTTTGGTCATATCTCTATTTATTTTCAGTTCCATCTGTTGTGATCTCTCACCAAGTATGAGCATTTTATCTTGCATCTGTTGATGGATGTGTGATAGGAGAGCTATGTCATATCAGCAAAGTCTAAATCATCAAGTTGCTTGGTCTGTGGCCACTGGATTCCATTTCTGTTGTTTTGAGTTATTTTCATAATCCAATCTATGGCCAGTGAAAAGAGAAATGGAGATAGAAGGCATCCCTGCCGTACTCCTGCTCTTATTTCAAATGCTTCTGTACGCTGCCCTTCATGTACCACACTACATTTCATTCCTTCATACATTGTTCTTATCAGGTTAATAAACTTTGTGGGGATTCCATAGTGGCTCAGCAATTTCCAAAGCATTCCTCTGTCTAAACTATCAAATGCCTTTTCGTAATCTATGAATCCAATATAAAGTTGGGACTGTAGTTCTAAACTTTGTTTAACTATTATACGTAGGGTAGTTATTTGATCAGCACATGATCTGTTCAGCCTAAAACTTGCTTGTACATCTCTCAAATATTTCTCTATGGCTTCTTTTAGTCTCTCCAGAATGATTCTGCTTAATATTTTTCTTGGCACTGATAGTAGCATAATTCCCCTATAATTTGTGCACTCCTGTAAGCTTCCTTTTTTTGTAGTTTGATCATATAACCTTTTTTACAGTCTAGGTATTTCTTCCCTCTCCCAAATTTTATCTAATAGGTTATGTAACATCTTGGTAGAGGTGTTAATATCTGCTTTGATGACTTCCGAAGATTCATCTGGTCCTGTGGCTTTACCATTTATTAATAGCTTGATGGCTTTCATTATTTCTTCTTTGCTTGGTTTTCCACAGATAATGTGTAACTCTTCTTCTGCTAGTAGTATATCTGGAGGATTATTTGGGCTGGGTCTGTTCAAAGGTTCTTCAAAGTGCTCCTTCCATCTCACCATTTCCCTGATATTACTAAGCAGATTTCCTTTCTTATCTTTAATAAAGACATTGATCTGTTTGTATTTTCCACTTAATTTCTTTGTGACATTTCTTTCACATTCCCTTTATTTGCTGCTTCCTCTATCTCTTTAATTAGTTCATCTATATATTTCCTCTTATCCCTTTTAATGCATCTTCTCACTTCTTTGTTCACCTCTGTGTAAGCTTCCTGTGTCTTGACTTTATATCTTCTCGTTTTGATTTTATTTATATCTGCCTTCTTATTCTTTCTTTCTTTAATTTTATCAAGGGTCTCTTGCTGTCATCCATGCCTTATTCCAGCATTCTCTTTTCCCCAGCACTTCTTCGCATGTCTTTTTCCATATATCCTTTACCTGTTGTACCTTCTTACCAATGATCTTCTATATTTAATGTATCTTCTAGTTCATTGGAGAACTTGGTAATTGTTTGATATTGTGACTGCTAATTTAACTTTAATTCCTTGTTCTTTAAGTAACTCTACATTGAAATACTTTCTACCCTTATTCGATGTAGTATATCTTTTTAGTTTAAGTTTAAGTTTGGCTAGCAGAAGATGATGATCTGAAGCCACATCTATCTATCTATTGACCTTTCGAGCTGTAGCCGGCCCATAGGGCGTAGTCCAAGATGCTCCTCTTATCTGAATTTTTGTTCTAGCAGTTTTCAATTCTTTTAAAGATATTTTATCAAATCTCACCATTTGTCTCTGTTCTGTGCAAGCAGCTCTATCTCATTGTGGGAGCCGATTCCTGCTGCTCTTGCCTCTCTCATCAATGCTCTTCTCAGTGTCTCTCTGGGTCTTCCTCTTTTTCTCTTACCTGTTGTTTCCCACATGAGGGCTTGCTTTGCTATTCGGTTATTATCTCTTCTCATCACATGTCCAACATACGACCATCGTCTTTTCATTACTACTGAAGATATTAGTGGTTGATTGGCGATTTCTCTAATTTCTTCGTTTGTTTTGAATTCGTTTCACGCTATACCAAGTATTTACCTTAGACATTTATTTTATAATGCGTTCAACTTTGTTTCTATATCTCTTGTTGTTTTCCAACTTTCACACGCATACATAAGGGTTGATAGTACATTTTATTTGAATAGTCTAAGTTTTGTGTTTGTGCTGATGAGTTTTGATTTCCACAACTTTTCAAGGCTTGTGAAAGACATTGCTGCTTTAGCTATTCTGATTCTAATATTTCTTTGCTTGTATCCTCTTCTCGATCAATGTGACTTCCAAGATAGATAAAGTGATCGATCTCTTCCACTGGTTTGTTTTCCATGTACATTTTGTCATCTGTTGGAATTAAGCTTTTCATGACTTTAGTCTTTTCATGATTGATCTCAAGCCCAATTTTGCTGGCTATTGATGATAGTTCATTTGTGTTTTCCTGCATCATTTTTATCTGACTGCTGATGAGAACTATGTCATCAGCAAAGTTGAGACATAGCCACATCTGCTCCTCTATATACTTTTACATCCTGTAAGGATGACTTAAATTTATTATTAATACATATGTGGTCAATTTGATTCTCTGTTCTATGATCTAGTGACACCCATGTAGCTTTATGTTTTCTTTTATGTTGGAATATTGTTCCTCATAGGCTCTTTTGATTAAGAGCACAGAAGTTCATGAATATCTCTCCATTCTCATTTATATCTCTAAATCCATGTTTTCCCATAATCTCTTCGAAGCCCCTGTTATCCGATCCTACTTTTGCATTTAGATCTCACATCAAGAATATAATATCCATGGCTCGTCATTTATCCATCTGACATTGCAACTGTTTATAGAATTAATTTTTAACTAAATCATTCTTGTCATTGGTAGGTGCGAGGCATTAGATAATGTGTATTTTTATTTTGTTTTTTGTTGTTTCAAATGTTGCTCTCATTAGTCTTGGCCCTACTGCTTCCCATTCTATCAGTGTTTTCTGTGCATTCCTTGATAACATTATAGCTACCACTTCACTATGTTGTTGCTCCAGGTTCCTGGTGTCCTGATGATAAAATCATCTCTCCTGTATTTAGTGTTATCCTTTCCGTTCCTAGCCATCTTGTTTTGCACATTCCCAGAACATCTATTTTATAATTTCTCGTTTCTGCTGCTACCTGTGCAGCTTTTCCTTGTTCATTTAGGGTATGTACATTCCCGGTGCCAATTCTGGAGGATTTCCTGGTAGACAAAAGGTGAGTCGGCAACCCTGACTCCTTATGGCATTCTCCGGATTGCGTCATACATCTCTTAGACAGAGAGCCTTTATCTTTCCTGGATGGCGGATTTACTTTTATTCTTTTCTTTGACTTGTCCATGTTTGTGAAATTTTTTCGGCTTCTTTTTTTACCCCATGCCCAACACTCCTTAATTGCCCCTTACGTACATGCCTGGTAGGGATCAGTGCCACTATTCTTTACTCCCCTTCCGGGCCCCGGCAGCACATGGGCACCTCTGGGATTTACCCAGACTCAAATGATGTGTGCCAGGGATTTTTCTGGAAAGTAAGGGTGGTCTGGCAAGATACCAACGACATCACCCAAAAATGTGCCATTGTTTGTGGCAAAATATGGACGCTTATATGGCACCTCATCCCATCACTTATGCCTATCAATGATAGTAACAACCTTTACTTAGTGATAAATTAATATTTTCCTTTGCTGATAAATAGTAATTGATAGTAATTAATGCATGCTTTAAGTGAATCATTTTCATTATTATAATGACATATTTATGTAGTAATTTCTGGAATCATATCTGCAGTAAGAAAAACATTAATGATGTGCAGTACAATCCTTCCGTAATTACTGTTTCAGGCTAGCCCAAAGAATGAACACTGCTTGTGGACAGAAGAAGCAATCCTTGAATTTCAGCAGCAGATCAAAGATACACAGATACAAGTGAAAGTTGTTCATCTAAGTCCGAGTGATAATGGAACACAATCCCTGTTTCCTCACATAGTTGATATCTTGTTTGCTGTGCCTCATGTTTCTGAAACTCCACAAAAAGATAAAAATATCCTCAAAAGTATGGCAGCATATCTTATTGAGAAAGGATTTGCCAGATTTATGAGAGAAGAAGACCAAATAGCAGCTCTTGATGAAATGCATTCACTCTCAAAACATAGTGCCAAGGATAAAGTAAAGAACAATGATGCTTTAATTTCCAACACCAAGACTCCACTGTTTATTGAAACACCTGCAAAAATAACACATCCCAAAGCAAAAGTCTTACATCAGTATTTTGAAACAGCCACAAGTAAGAATTTCAGTACATTGTCCAGGCTAGTTCCATTAAAAACCTTTGTGCCTAAATCTTCATGTTCCAATTCTATATCAAAACTCTCAGATACGAGAGCAGTTACATCAATGTTGACTTGCCATGAAACTGGTATTCTGGTAGATGAAAAGCTTTATCATCTGGGTAAATCCATCAAATCTTCTCAATTGACATTAAAGAAAGAAAGGAATGTTCTTGATCAAGAAGTATCTTTATCCATGAATAGCAGTGGTGAATCAGAAGTGGAAATTTTGATAATGGTCAGCTCAGTGATCTCTCCTAGCTGTTTCTTTGTCCATCATGTGAACAATGACATGGGCCATAGGTTAAATAAATTGATGCAGGATCTACTTTCACTGAACACATCAACATTATCTAAATTGTCAGCAACCTTCATTCCAGTAGTCAATTCACTAGTCTGCATACAGTGCTCAGAAGATGGATACTTTTACAGAGGCGTGGTGTTGGTGATTGAACACCATGAAGGACAACACCAAATATCTGTAGAGGGTGAAGCAAGCAGCGAAAAAGTATGTAGTATTTTGATATTGTGTTTTTAAGACTTACATGAACAACTTTTGTCATGACCTGATACAGCTAAGATAAAAGTATATAATCATATATTTATTATCATTGCAATTCACAATTAAATCTGAGCCTGGGCAGAAAAATATCTATTGACCTTTCGAGCCGTAGCCAGCCAATAGGGCAGAGACTAAGATACTCCTCCTGTTATCTAAATTTTTATTCTAGAAGTTTTCAATTCTTTTAAAGATATTTTATCAAATCTTGCTATTTGTCTCTGTTCTGTGCAAGTAGCTCTATCTCATTGAGGAAGCCGATTCCTGCTGCTCTTGCCTGTCTCATCAATGTTCTTCTCAGTGTCTCTCTGGGTCTTCCTCGTTTCCTCTTTCCTGTTGTTTCCCACATGAGGGCTTGCTTTGCTATTCGGTTATTTTCTCTTCTCATCACATGTCCAACATATGACCATTGTCTTTTCTTTATTACTGAAGATATTAGTGGTTCATTGGCAATTTCTCTAATTTCCTCGTTTGTTTTGAATTCGTTCCAAGCTATACCAAGTATTTTCTTTAGACATTTATTTTAGAATGCGTTCAACTTTGCTTCTATGTCTCTTGTTGTTTTTCAGCTTTCACACGCATGCGTAAGGGTTGATAGTACATTTGATTTGAATAGTCTAAGTTTTGTGTTCCACAACTTTTCAAGGCTTCTGAAAGACATTGCTGCTTTAGCTATTCTGATTCTAATTTCTTTACTTGTATCCCCTTCTCGATCAATGTGACTTCCAACATAGATAATGTGATTGATCTCTTCCACTGGTTTGTTTTCCATGTATATTTTGTCATCTGTTGGAATTAAGCTTTTCATGACCTTAGTCTTTTCTGTGGACAGGAACAAACTTTGGCAAACTCTAGAAACCTACAGTGTAGCAGGACAACTACTAAATAATATAATGGCATTATATAAAAACAGTCAAAGTGCCGTTAGAACATCGGAAGGTCGGTCAGAATGGTTTCAGGTTACAACAGGTGTAAGACAAGGATGTGTCCTCTCACCACTCCTCTTCATTATATATATGGACAAAATAAATCAGGAAACAACCATCAATAAGGAAAAATCAAATAATAACATAGAGGTAGAAAACTCTAAAATCAACGAGCTACTCTTCGCAGATGACCAATGCCTAATATATGAGGATAAAAACCTGCTACAACAGCATATAACATCTCTAGATAAAAGCTGCACAAACTACAGTATGAAAATTAACACAGCAAAAACAGAGGCTATGAGAATAAGCAAATTAAAACACCCATTAAACATTAAGATCAAAGATAAAGAAATAAAACAAGTAGAGGAATTAAAGTATGTGGGCACAATGTTCACAGAAGATGGAAAACTAGACAGAGAAATTGACATGAGAATACAAAAAGCAAATGCTGTCACATACCAGCTTTCACCATTGCTAAGACATCCAAACATTTCTATGCCAGCTAAACAACAAATGATAAATAGTATTTTCATACCAACTTTGTGCTATGAAAGTTAAACATGGACCCTTTCTAAATTACAATTAAGAAAGATCAATACATGTAAAATGCGATGCCTGAGAAAAGTATCAAACAACACAAGAAGAGATAGAATACCAAATGAAACCTTAAGAAAAATGGTAGGAACAAAGAGACCCTGCCAAGAATATATAGAACAACAACAACTTAAATGGTTGGGCCACCTGGTCAGAATGAATCTTCATCAATCACCATCAAGGGCATTCTTCTCGAGAATGCATGGAAAAAGACCAAGAGGAAGACCCAGAAAAAGATGGATAGATGCAGTGACAGAGACATGTAACAACAAAGGAAAATCACTAATTCAGACAGTTCGAGCAGCTCAAGAACGACAAATGATATAAACCACAACACCTTTTAGGTACCAGTGAAAAGAGAAAAGAAGTCTTTTCATGATTGTTCTCAAGCCCAGTTTTGCTGGCTATTGATGATAGTTCATTTGTGTTTTCCTGCAACATTTTTATCTGACTGCTGATGAGAACTGTCATCAGCAAAATCGAGGTACTCCAAATGGTCTCCTTTAAAGAAATATATACTGTTAACAAATAAACTTTTAGATATCTACTGTTAAATTATAACCTTTCAGATGTCTACTGTTAATAAATAAACTTTCAGATGTCTACTGTTAACTAATAAACTTTCAGGTGTCTACTGTTAACTAATAAACTTTCTGATGTCTACTGTTAACAAATAAACTTTCAGATGTCTACTGTTAACTAATAAACTTTCAGATGTCTACTGTTAACAAATAAACTCTCAGATGTCTACTGTTAACAAATAAACTTTCAGGTGTCTACTGTTAACAAATAAACTTTCAGATGTCTACTGTTAACTAATAAATTTCAGATGTCTGCTGTTAACTAATACATTTCAGATGTCTATTGTTAACTAATAAACTTTCAGATGTCTACTGTTAACTAATAAACTTTCAGATGTCTACTGTTAACAAATAAACTTTAAGATGTCTACTGTTAACTAATAAACTTTCAGGTGTCTACTGTTAACTAATAAACTTTCTGATGTCTACTGTTAACAAATTACTTTCAGATGTCTACTGTTAACTAATAAACTTTCAGATGTCTACTGTTAACAAATAAACTTTCAGATGTCTACTGTTAACTATAGCTCGTTTCAAATCATCTGCCCAACTTCAAAACGCTATTACTCTCTAACCGTTTGTTAAAAACTTTTGAAATTTTCCAAATGTTATTAGAATGCAAAAGACCCTTTAAATGTATATTTAACAAATATCTTGCAGCTGCAGTTTTCTTAAAGCGGCGATATTTCTTTGATGTTTGTCAAAATTGTAAATTGTGAAGCCCTAAAGAATAGAAATTACCGTAGTTGCTGGTCTATGATTTATTTTCACTAGGTAAAGGCGTGGCCGTAATGGGGAAATAACTGGATAAAACAAAACACCAGGAGAATTATTGTCTGCTCAGTTCGAGGACGGACGATAATATCAAGGTATACCTGTATGTCCAATTTTCATAGCTGTGTGGTCCTCAAAAGGACCGTTTGTTGAACTAATTTAAGGTAATATAGGGGCCAACATTGTGGGGGCTATATACTTTCATTCTGAATCAGACGAGTCTAAAAGATTAATAACTGTTTGGGGTTAAACATTCCACAAACCATCATTTTTCCAATATTCCTCTTCCTGTTTTAAGACGTGGTCTTCACATTTAGCCCAATAATCTTTGTCTATATTTAATAAAGCGAGATTAGCAAGAGTCTTTACATCGCATATTTTGAATGTTGTACAGTCGAACCTGGTCTTAGGACCACCTGTTTAAAGCGTTTCCCTGGTTATAGGACCGGGTCTACAATTTCCCCGAGTTTTTTACTATATGCTAACACTGATTACGGCGCTCACCGTATGACGCGACCAGAGACCAGGCTAATTAACCGCCGCCAATGTTATTTATCCCGTTTACGACACGCGGGTAACACTGATAACGATACACTGACCAGCCAGTACTTCTCCGTCTCGCTGGGAGCCATAAACGATCGACACAGGTGTCTTCAGGTGTCGAAGTTTTCCCGTATTTAGTGAGTCCCAGATTACAGTGGGACGTGTTACGTTTATCAGTCAATACTGGTGTGAGAAACACGGCAGACAGAGATCTATGATTCGTGAAGTGACATCACTTCGCGGTTCCGTCTAGACCAGAGTAGACCATTGCGTGGCCCATATAAATTACAGGAATTAACTAAAGAATTAGTCATTGCCCGCTTAGAATGTATTCACGTACATGTACAGTATCTCAGTGAATTATTTTTGTGGATTTTAAAAGTGTTACACACAATATAGGAAATGGCCAGTGTCAAAAGTGTAAAACCAAAAGCATTAACGCTGGAAGAACGAATATCAGTGATTCGACAAAATATTTTTGTGTGTTTAACTATCGTGTTTTATGAAAAGTGTCCAACCAGTGGCTATTGTAGACCGACATGTGCACTATGTTCTACTCATGGATTACGCTGATTTGCAGGTTAGTTTTCATAGTGCTTAGGATAAAATTTTTTTTATCGCTCTATTTATTATGTGAAACCTGTGAGGCAGGACCACCTGTCCTATGGGACCAGTTTTTGAAAGTCCCGTGAATGGTCGCCTTAGACAGGTTCGACTGTATTTTCATCTGCCACTTGTCCTTTTAATTTTGCCCAGATTAGTTCTATTGGATTTAAATGAGCATGGTAAGGTGGCAGCCTCAAACTTATATGACCGTGCTCTTGGATAATCTTATCTATTTGAAAAATCTTTGTCCTCTGTTTTTGCTTTACTAGAGATAGTAATTCAGGTTTTAAGTACATGTTATTAAATTGTATGTGCTCCTTTGTGAGCCATATCTTAATAGCATCTTTTGTACTGGATGACGTCGGGACTTTATCTTCAAGTGCAACAATGTTGTGGTACGCTGCATTGTCCATTATTAGGCAAGATGGTCGATCTAGTGATGGGAGAACAGAATTTTCAATCCAATGTCTAAATATGTGACCATTCATCTCAGAGTGATAATCCCGATTGTCGATGGATTTTGAAAGAAAAATGAGCTCTGCATTCTGTATTAGTCCATGTTGTCGACTACCTGCATGAGCAATTATCAAGCGCTGTCCTTTGCTGCTAGGTATTAATCTCTTAATCTTTCCATCTGATGACTGCCATTCCCTTTGGTTAGTGTGGTGAGCATTGATCCATGTTTCATCCAAGTACACAATATCATAACCTTGCTTGCGCACCTCTTTTACTTCACGTAAGTACTTGCTTCTCATGACTACTATATGTGGCTTCTCACAGATGATGTTTCGTCCATTGGAATACTTTCTGAATGTAAAGCCTGCAGCTCTCACATTCCTCCATAATGTAGACTTTGATATTTCAATACTGTTGTTCTTTTTCAGCGATACTTTTAATTTTCTTATTGTAACAGTTTCATTTATACCCAACATTTTGCGAATTTCACTTCTAATAAGTTCACTGTCGAAATTATCCAACATTTTTGCTCTTCCTTGTGATTTTGTATATTTTGAACATTGATGGTCACGTGCTTGAATCCAGCGATTAAATGACCGTTTAGATAAATCCAAAATGTGCCTTGTCCTATTCTCAGGGTTTTCTAAAGAATGAAATAATCTTCCTCGTTTAGCCTCTTTGCAAAAATAGTCATACATTTTTATTGCGATGTTTTGTAAACTGCAGAATTTCATTTTAAGACTCATGATAAATGTTATTGTTCCACGTCTCCACCTATGAATGAACGGAAATGGAACACACAGTGCCTCGTGTTTTCTACAAGTGTCTAATTGTGTCAGAAAGCCCACGTGGAAAGTGTGAAAAAACGTCAATTGTACCGTGTATGGATTTTTAATCGCTATTTTTAACTTAAAATACTGTAAACATTAAGTTTTGACTACATTAATGGGTCGTTATAAATTTATATAAATCAAATAAGCAACAATAATAACCAAATGTTTTTTTTTTATGAAATTAATTCCCTGTTGGGTTCTAATCATTATAACTTTACATGCAAATTTTGAAAAAATTACAAAAAGGGATTAAAAAGATATCGATTTTAAAAGTTGGGCAGATGATTTGAAACGAGCTATAATAAACTTTCAGATGTCTACTGTTAACTAATAAACTTTCAGATGTCTACTGTTAACTAATAAACTTTCAGATGTCTACTGTTAACTAATAAACTTTCAGATGTCTACTGTTAACTAATAAACTTTCAGATGTCTGCTCTTAACTAAAAAACTTTCAGAGGTTTACTGTTAACTAATACACGTCTCATCATCGTCATCAAGTACAGAACATGCTGGTATAAATGGTTATGACACTTGATAACTCTGTTTCTACAGTTATTTATCAATTCTGAGGTTGACTTCCCACCAAACTATACTCTGAAAAAATCTGGTAACTTTTCTTAGTTTCCTATAATCTCTTCATCTCTCATTTTTCCCAACTGTCATAGTATATTCTAGCTAGTTACCTTTTCAATTCGTGACCAAAGAGTTATGGTTTCCTCCCAGTTTTATCCGAGCCATCCTGCATCTTATTTGATACACGATTAGGTACCATGGGTTACAACTGTGATTTTCCATTGTTTTCTGTTGGTTTAATTATGGTTCTCTCTACTAATTTTTAACTGAAAAGTCTCTCCTAAACGGTTGTAGGATTGTATTTTTGATACATTCCCTTAGCTTTTTGCTGTCCCAAGCTTGCCTACGTGTGGGGCAGCAACAGGTAGTACTGTCTACTGCATACTGTAGCTGGTAAATTATCTAACCTAATAATAATCAGATGTCTACTGATACTAATAAAAACTATCAGATGTCCGCAGAAACTAATACTGATGTCCTCTACTTCTAAAGAAAAATTTTATGTTTCTTGTTACTAACAAACTTTTATGGTTATGAATTGAATGATGTGATTACAACTAGAAATGTAATTAATTTTTACATTAAATTTTTGGGGTTTTAGTTTCATGTCTAAGTACAGAGCTAGAAAAATAGCTAAACCAGGAAAACAAATGTTGTTAACTTATTTAAACATATTATTAATGAGACAAGCGATGTTAGAGTGACGCAGACTTCTGTTGCTACTGCTATGTGATATGCTGGTTTACAACTTATATTTGTTTTTGCAATACTGAGTGCAAGATTTTATTATTGTCAGCTTCCTACCTGTGGGAAGCAGACTTTAATTACCCTTACAAGTTTCACTTGAAAAATGTCCCCCCACACCCTACCATTTACTTTTTTAATGAAATATTCAAGAGAATTCAGTTGCATCAATTCCAGATATATTTCTTAGTTTTACCTTTATATTGTCAATTTTTGTATGGCCATACAAGTCATATAGAGCACTAGGATTAAAACATGTTCTCAATAGTCAACCAGGTGAAAATAAATGAGTATCTGTCTTTAGTTAGGAAAGAAGATATTCAGGTTTGAACACTAACAGAACTTTTAAAAAATGTATTCAAAAGAAGTGAAGGATCCATACTCCTCCAACCTTTACCCTCTTCCCCCACTCCCCCACCCCAACAACATATACAGCCTATACAGTGGTAATGCTGCATTTTGCATTTTGGGATTACCTTTGTTCAACCTATTTGTAATTCTTTTTATCAATTTCTTTAGAACTTTCTTACTTCTGTGCAAGGATGGTGTTATAAGTTGATCACTGTTTATGTAAATTGACTGAAGTTGCAGACAAGTTCACAAGTGTGGACTAATTAATCTTAAGTGAAATTATGTCCAACCTTGGAATTTAGAAATTTGTTAAACATATTTGTGACTGATAAATATAACAAAGAACTTAACCTGAGCAATTTAAGTCAAGTTTTGGGACACTTTTTAGCTTTCATGTTAACATGAACAAAAGCACACAGTCAGTTAAGAATATGTGAATATTTGAATTTTTTTTACATTTTCCCCCACTGTTTATGTTAATTTGCGTATTCTTCGCTTGCGTTTAATTCCTGTGCACAGCAAGACTTTAGCACAATTGAGTATATTCACTAGCTGTACGTGTTTATTAACTGTGTTTGTGCATGCATGTTCCATTTTCATAACTGGGTTCGCTCACCTGTCAGACTGACATGTCTTAAAAATCTATCTAACTATTGACCTTTCGAGCTGTAGCTAGCCCAAAGGGCGTAGACCCTGCTACTCCTTCTCTTATCTAAATTTTTATTCCAGCAGTTTTCAATCCTTGTAAAGATCTTTTATCAAATCTCGCCATTTGTCTCTGTTCTGTGCAAGCAGCTCTATCTCATTGAGGGAGCCGATTCCTGCTGCTCTTGCCTCTCTCATCAATGTTCTTCTCAGTGTCTCACTAGGTCTTCCTCTTTTCCGCTTACCTGTTGTTTCCCACGTCTTCAAAATAGAATAGTAGAATAATTCTATCCATGTTGTTCACTCAAATTCTGTTTGTAATGCAAAGGGAGTTTGGTGGAGAGTGTTCTTTATTTTGTTAATGTGTCAGGACATGCTCAATGAACAAGGTCTGAGTGGGTAATGAAATGTATCCATTAAGCATATGTAAATTCTCAATTTGTTTTTTCAAATAAACATTGTGATCCATTATCTATAAATAAATATTTGATGTTTTTGTTTCTTTTCACAGCTGCTCATATTTTTCATAGACTATGGTAACTTTGACTGGGTATCCCGCAGTCAAGTGTTTCCTTTGCCTAAAAAATTTAAGAATCTCAAACCTTTGGTTACATGGTGCTCTCTGATGAATGTAAAACCTTATGATTCAGTGATAACAGGAGACAATGAAAAGCCTTTGGTGTGGTCTGCCCGTGCTGTGAAGGAATTTAAGTCTATGGTCTGTGTGGAAAAGGTGTTATCTGCTGTGATATCACAAACATCACTCAAACAAAATAATAAGTAAGTTTTAATATATAGTCTATTGCTTAACTTTTACTGTTAGTAATGTTTGACTTCTTTTGGGATGATTTTTTAAAAAGTTTTTAAAAATAGTTTTTCTATGCAACAGACATATGCCTTTTTTTTTTTTCGGCCCTTGTTCATTTCTTGCCTTTTTTTTACAATTCCTTCTCTTCATTTGTCTCTTCAATTTAATTGCAGTTTTTATCATCCCACAATCTTTTACATGGTACCGATATTTTTATTATTGACACATTGTATCATACATTCCATTAGATTATGTTTATTACTTTTGTTATTTCATCTTAATAAGGTTTATTCTGTTAATAATAATCTCATTGTTAGATATTTATTGTTGATCTATGTTAAGAATTAAGTATATATTTCATTAGACATTTATTGTAGATAGCTGTGGAGAATTATGTTTATATATCTCATTAACAGTTTTTTGTGGGTTTTTTTTTTTTTTGGTAGTGGAGAAATTTATATCTTATTTTTAGATCTTTGTTGTAGATAGTTATTGAGAACAAATTTGTACTTGAAATAGAAGTTTGTGAAAAACTGTTCCATCAAATCAGTTCTGTCATTTTTTTTTTCCATTTATTTCTTTTAAATTTAAATTCTTAAATTGAAATGATTGACAAATACTGAAAAGTACAACCATTTATTTATGTGAGATAGGAATATCAGTGGAAGTGTTTATACTGAAAAACAAATCAAAATGACAATGAAAGAAACAGCCATTGTTTTCAGATACAATTATTTGATTATGGAAAATAGGCATATAAATGCAAAACTGCAGTAAAACTGATGAAGACAAACCACATTTCACAATTATTGTAAATTATAAAATGTAGATGCAAGTAACATGGAACAATTTAATGGGGGTGGGGGGATGCATATTAATCAGATAAAAAGGATCAAAATAAAAGACAGAAAGGACCACATTTTATTGTGTTTTTTTAGTCACTCCTATCTTGAGCATGACTCGGTGTTTTCATAAAATATAAATTGGAAATTATTTTATTATTATTTTTTATTTTAATACATGTCTGTGTGTGTTGTATGTTTGTTCCTGCCGAAGGCCTATTGAGCCAAACGTTGTTCTAATTTGTGTCGTCCACTTATTACATAAAGCTTTAACCATACCGGTTTTTTTCTGTTTTTTTCTATATATTTTTTTTACATCCTGGTACATGGTTGCTGTTGTAATCTGCTCCTGATCTTGTTTTAACAGATGTTAAGCCATTTCTGAATCTTCTCTATACCAATATAAAATCAATCTGTGTACTTTGTTGTCTGGGCTATGCCATGTCCATAGTCGCCTAGAATGTTGCTTGAACCATATATTGCCTTTAATCATTTCATGTGTCCCAATCTATCACCTCTGTCATTTGTCCCTCCTAGACCATGTCCTCCAGTCACATTTTGCACTTTAGCTGTTCTCACCTTTGCAATGAAAACCCCTTATATAATAGTTATATTTTAGGATTTATACTGTTTCATGGCCATCTCTAGTTCGTTGTAAAAGTTTCACTGTTTTACTTCTTTCTCTATCTAAAATGATGCCTACTCCTCTTTTCGGTGTGGTTTCTATGAGATGAAATTAAATTTCCACCATCATGTTGTAATAATTCTGCTTTTTTTCATCTCATTTCACATATTTCCAGGACGTTTAATATCATTCTTATCATTTCTTGACTGACATTTTCTAGCTTACCAACCTGGAATGCTGATCTAAGGTTCCATGTTACTATTGATAGTCTCTCTATTTTTTATCTTGTATGCAGTAGCTTGATGATGAAATGATGTCACCTCTATCACATGTTGCCCCCTAGCGAGGTAGCTGTTTTGGAGTCCCCATTAACGTTGTTAGTTGTAGATATCTTATTGTTTCTTGACATGGTCATTCTTGGCAATATGAGCAGGTAGTTTGCTCTCTCTTTCCTTCTTGGTAGCGACTGTACTAGACAGAGATCACAGCCATTGTCTCTATCATTGAGATCCTCAGGCTGCCATCACGGAGTGGGAACCATAACCGATACTACTTGTTAGCTGCTCTCACAACACCATCCACCCCGGGCTTTCAAGGCTTCACGTAACCCTTACATAGGGCTCAACAAGTACTCCACTTTGCCCAAGGGTGTTCTATATTTCCAGAGGGACAGAGATGTCTTACTCCTCCTTTGGGTGGGGTAACCCAGCCCTGCTGACCTTATGAATTCTAGGTGTCTGAATATTATCATTTGTTCTTTTCTGTTATGAAATTTTATGTTGGCCCAGGTGTTGCTATTCTGCTTATTCTTGCAGTTGATTCAGATAAATCTTTCAGACTTTCAAGTCATTTACAAGTTATTTTGTACTCTGTTGTGGTAGTTTTCTTTTTTTTCTTGTCAGTTTCTCATTTTGCTGTATAACAGCTATTCTGTACCATAGATAAGTTAAATATTTAAAAACTTGTTATTTACTTATTACGAATAATACATTTAATGTATGATCTAATCTTTACTTAAAAGAATGTACTAAGTAATAGACAGACTTCAGTTGCTGTGATGAGATTGAGTTTTTTAAATATTAAGATACAACAGAATCACACAATTATAGCACTGTGATTGCTACCTTCTCTTTTATTTATAATTGATTTGGAAACTGAAAATGAAAATATTTAAATTACAGCCTTACAGGCTTTCAGTTTGAACCTGTGCCTGTGTTCTTGCTGGACAGAAGTGTCACTGGAGAAGAAATGTGTATCAATTATGAGCTTATCCAAATGAAGCTAGCATCACTGAGTTCATCAGTTCCAAAGTCAGGTAATTCTAGTGGATGTTAAAGTACTGTAATGTCTCCATATATAACCAACTGACACAAATTGTAGTAGTAGTGGTAGCTGCCTCCGTCAGTCATAGTTGACTGGATTTTGCTGCAAATGTTATTTTTTTTCTTTTCATTCACAGTGTAGTCTCTTTTTCTATGAATCTGTCTGTTTCTTGCTATGTTGGAGCTTTACAGTGTGTTTCTAAATACTGCGGTCAGCAGCTATCTCTTCCCTGGCTGCTGAGTTTATGTCCAAAGTCTCCATGTCATGTTCACATATGTCTATAAATCTGGGCACCTCCAAATTCACTTGCCATCTGCTATTTCCATAAAGTATATATTTTGGTTTACTGCCTTTTTTCATACTGTGTAAGTGGCCAAGCCACCCATAACCTTAGTTGTTTGAGCAGCATGTAGATGTTCGGGATGCCTATGTGAGTGAGGTCCTCCATATTTGTCACTCTGTCCTTGCAGGTGATATCAAGAATATGGTGCTGGCATCTCATATGGAATGCATTTGCCTTCTCTCTTTCTTTGCATAAGTTGTCCATGATTTGCTGCCATATGAAAGGATACTGATGATGCAGGCATTGTAAACTGCTGCCTTTGTTTTAGTTATCAGTTTGCTGTTTTGCTAAACACACCCAATTGTGGGTATCAATTTATGTATCTAAATATAGTTTGTTGTTGTTGATGGACCTGAGATAGCTATACATCACGACATCAAGTTTGTAGTTGTCAATAAAGATCTCAGGTGCAGCTTCAACATCCTGATCAAGTTATATTTGTTTTCTGCAAATTTATTGAGGCCGAAGTCTGCAGACATGCAAAAAATGATTTATTGTGCTCTGGAGTTATAATAACTAGATAACTCTAAAGTAAGCTGTGTGTTAACCTGGGTGCACTGTCCAGAACAAGCTGGTGTGCATGGCAGTGAAATGGCCAATAGGTTTGCTGGCAACTCTGACACTGAGTATGGCCTAAATCTGGACAAATGGGACATCGCCAAGTTTGTTCTTCATTTCATAAGAGAATGGAGAAAGATTAAAGAAACAAAGTGACTGATGAGTCTAGAGGTCTGGTCAATCCAGAGTGCTTAGGAAAAACAAATCTATCTACAATCAACATTTTACAGCAACAGGCAGTCAAGACTCATTACTCTTCAAGAAATGTTGAGACAGATGGTGTAGACAATTTGGGAATGCTTCAACTGCAATGAAACTGATTCTATGAATAGAATAGTCTAGATATCCTTCGTGGTTTGTAAATACTTCATAATGATTATGGATCTAGAGACTATGACTTACAGAACATTACAATAACTGACTGGATGTATGAGCCTAATATTGCAAAGTTCAACAGTCTTCATTTTCCACTGTTTATTGAGCAACACTGTTTGTTGACTGACACCCATTCTTATATATATTAATAGAATGTGAAGAAAAAGTACTAGAACCAATGCTAGATGAAGTTCATTCCACAATTAAAAACCTGAAGAGAGGGAAGTAAATAGGAAGTGATGATATTCTAGTTGCATTCATCCAGGCTGGAGGGTAGGCCAGCATTCATTTTTACCATGCACTGTGCATGAAGATCTGGAAAAATACAGACTGGCCAAAAGCCTGGAAAAGATCAATTTACATCCCCATTCCAATGAAAGGAAATCTGAATCTGTGTTCCAACTACAGAACTATTACCCTAATAGGCCAAGCCAGAAAAATAGTCTTATAAATCATCATGAAGAGGATAGAACAGAAGTTAAAACAGGAATTTCCCATGGTTCAAGCAGGTTTCAAACATAGTGGAGGCACCCTGGTCCACATCTTTAACATGAGAACATCCTTTAGAAGGGTAGGGAATATAACTTAGAATTGCGTACATGCTTCATAGCCTTTGACTGCACACAAAAAATCAGAAACTCAGGAATATTATAAAAGATACAGGCTTTTCAACATACATAATACAACTTACCGAATCACTATATCACAAACAGCAAGCAGCTATCAGAATAGCTGCTGAAAAATCAAATCGGTTAGAGGTACCAAAAGGGGTGAGGCAGGGATGCATCCTCTCTCCATACCTGTTCAATATCTATGCTGAGAACATTGTAAGAAATATCAGAAGCGAAGACAGATTTATGAAGTTAAACTCTTTCACAATAAATGGCAACAGAATTCAAATACTCTAATGACAAAGTCCTCCCTCAAACAGTGTAAATGGATTAACCCTATATTACAATACTATAGTCAAAATTACCGCATCAAAACATAAGTTCCTAAAAATATGACATTTTTAAGTGTTCAAACATCCCCCCTGGGTCACCCGCTGTGTACCTCCCTAATTATCACATCCTGTGACCCCTGAATGTTTGATTTGTTTATTTTGCGGTTGGATTACCACCCCCCCCCCCCCCCCCCCCCCCAAAAAAAAATTTCACCAATTTGAAATTTCTGTGGTTGTCAGCTAACATCAAACAACCCTTTCGGAAATGCAGCAAATAACGCTATGAGGTAGCCAAACATACCTACGGATTTACGGCATCTGTACCAATAGACATTGTAACATGTCCTGACATCAAATTAAGATCATAAATCAACAGGTAATTCGAGTTCTCCAATTCCCTGATAGTGTAAATACACAGCTGTGTGTCAAAAAGTCCAAAGAAGATACTATTTTTAGAGCTCCTAATGTTACACAATTAAGTGGTAGTAATTTTTACTACCATATCGTAAACAAGTGAGTCATAGATTGACATTGTAATCTACCTAGATTACAATACCTATCTGTAACTCTCCCAATACAATACCATAGTAAAAATTACTACCACTTAAATGTAACATTTGGTTCTCTGAAAATAGTAATTTCTCTGACTTTTTGACACACTCCCATATGTTCACTCTTGGCAAAACACAGGGACTTGAAATTCCTGGCTCAGTTTCATTTATGACCTGAGTTTTACTTCAAGGACCGGACATTTTTCAATTTCTATCAGAAAAGTCGCCATAAGTCTCAGCATGTTCTGCTACCTCATAGCATTATTCATTGTGTTTCCCAAGTTACAAGGAGTTTTTGATATCACCTGACGACTGAGGTAGGGAGCCGCGATAGCTCAGTGGTTAGTGAACTGGACTACAAAGGACAAGGGGTAGGGTTTGATCCCAACCGACGGCTACTGGGTTCACCCAGCCTTAAATAGGTACCGGATTTTTTTCTGGGAAAGTAAAGCGGCACAGGCGTAATACCGACCACATTACCCCAAAAATCATGTGCTGAAGGTCTGTAAAATTTATGGTCACTAACACCATATTCCCTATACGCCGCCACTTGGCGTGACGGGGGTACTTTACTTTTTTTTTTTTTGACGACTGAGGAAATTTTCATAGTCAAAGCAAAAAAATTAAAAGGAAAATCGATTTTTAAAAAAAAATCCAACATTTGAAACATTAAGCGCTCAGTAATGACCGGAAGTGGTAATTAGGAAGGTACATGGAGGAGTGTAATGTTTGAACATATCAAATTTTGAGAAATTTGTATTTTAATGTGGTAATTTTTACTACGGTATTGTAGGATATACTACGGTATATATAGTTAAAAGAGATAGTTGGGTTAAAAAAACACAGTCAAGAGCAAAACCTGTATCTAAATATACAGAAAACTGAGATAGTGTCCATTCATCATCATCATCGAGTGTCATCTCCACATCAAAGGTTACCATGGAGCGCCATTCTGCTCTGTCTCTTGCTTTGATAGTGCAGGTTGTCATAGGCTGATTTGTCCATCTTTTGATGTTACTCGTCCATGTTAGTCTTGGTCTGCCTCTGCCTCTTTTAACTTGTATTTTCCCCTCCAAGATTACTTTTAGCAGGCTGTTGTGTCTTTTAACATGGCCCAAAAATCGCATTTATCTTGTTTGAATTGTGTTTAGTAGTTCTCTTTTCATTTTTAGTTGTTTTAAGACTTCATCATGTATTTTCTTTTCTTTCCATCCAATTCTACCTATTCTTCTATGAATCCACACATCAAAGGCTTCAATTCCCTGTTCTGTTTTCTTGTCTAATGTCCATGTTTCTGCACCATATAGGAATGTTGAGAAGATATAACATTTTGCTATTCTTAGTTTTAGCCCTGGTGTTATTTGTTTTGATGTTAGTATATTTTTCATCAAGAAAATCACTGGAGTCTGTAGAAATGTGGTTTTACAGAAGAATGTTGAGAATACCATGGACAGCTAAGAAGAGTAATAAAAATGTTCTAAAAAAGGTCAAAGCAAAAAGAGAGCTCATTTCCAATATTAGGAAGAAACAATCATCATTTTTTGGCCATGTAATGAGAAGAGAATAACTGGAATATATTGTAACAACTGGAAAAATTGAGGGACAAAGAGATAGAGGGAAGCAACGAGAAAAAATACCAGACAGCTTAAGAGAATGGCATGGCAGAAGGTCAACAACAGAAATGATAAATAATTGTTGAGATTGAAAGTTGTGGAGAGACATGATCACCTATGCCAGCAGGCCCGGTACTTGATGATGATGATATTTTTCATGACATTAAAATTACCTTTTGCTATTCCTAATCTTTTGTTTATTTCAGTTTTACATTTTCCATCACTGGTTATAGTATGGCCAAGGTAGCTGTAGTTCTGAACTGTCTCCATGTCTATTCCTTCAAATTTGATATCCACTTGTGGGTTTTGAATTTTCTGCAGGCATGCGAAAAGTGATGTATCGTGCTCTGGAGTTCTTCCTGACTTTGCGTGACAAGTGCAGCGTTGTCAGCAAAGAACAGATCTCTGAAAATATTGACACCGTTCAGAAATGACCATCCTACAAGCTACATTTCAATATGCTATCTTCCGCAACATTTCAGAAGTCAACACCTCCAGGTCCTCATTGCTACATAGATTTCCTTTTAGCTTCATCAGTCTTTTCCAAATATGTTCACAAAGAATTATGACAATGTGGTCTTATTTATACCAATGAACGAACACTATATCCCTCAGTGACATTGAAATTTGTAATTTTTTTTTTTCCCTGCCACGTTGATATTTGTCATTCTGTTTCTCTACTACTAGATAAACACATATTTCAAAATAGCAGTGTTGAAGCGTGGGACCCCATGAATGAAGAGTACACATCAATATGTAATAGCTACAAAGTGGATACAGAAGATGCTGGTGTTGCTCTTGTGGGACACAGTAAGTAATCATTTACTTCAATATTTTTACAATTAAGTTTCTATATTCTCTAAGGTTTCTTTAGCCTTCGACTTTAGCCAGATTTGATTCTCCAACCTGCCTTCAAACGGGTTCCTTTTTATCTCTCGTCCAAAGGCATTCACTTCTCCCAATCGACCCCCCCCCTCCTCCCTGAGAGAACAATACTCACCCCCCACCTATCATCCTCATAACTTTTCTGCTGTGAAAATACACAACTGTTACCGTTCCATCCTCCATTCTGATCCCACCACTCGTCAACTTTTCCTTGATCCCCCTATGGTCGCATTCAAACGTGACAGGAATTTGGGAGATTTTCTGGTTAGGAGCTGTCTCCCTCTTGTTTTGACCATAAGCACTTTGGTACAGTCCCCTGTGGACGTAACTGTATCACCTGTGCTTATGTGCTCTGCACCGACTCTGTCTTATTCCCTAATGGACAGTTTGAGATCAATGATGATTTCACATGTATGTCCTGCAACATCATTTATGCTATCATTTGCAAACAATGTCACAAGGCTTATATTGGCGAGTCTGGGAGATATTTAGCAGAAAGGTTTTGTGAACGTCTTTGGGATGTTCAACACGATACTGACACTCTATTGGTGTCTCATTTCAATTTCTCAGACCATAGGGGCAAAAACGATATCCGTATCACCGGTATCGTCCTTTGCCACTTTGGCGACTTGCCATTTCACCTTTGAGAATTCCCTTATAGTCTAATTGGGTTCGCTGACCCCATGAGACATGAATGTATCACACTCGTACACATAGTTTCTCTGTGGATGCTCCTTCCCTATTGCATATTCTACTCTTCTGCCCATGTATGAGTACATTAGTACATGCACATGCTATGCTATTCACAGCTCCCCTCTACTAGACGACACTGCGATACTCCAGTGGTCTCCTATATCTCTGTTGTCTGGGCTGTTCACTTTTGTGTAAGACATTACCTTTTCCACCTATACTACACCGTACCCTATCTTTTCCATGTTCTTAGTGAACCCCACTCTGAGACTTCTCACTCTTTCCTCCTTTTGAGCACCCTTTATTCTTCTGGTCTATTCTTTCTTCTTTGTGTATGCACACAAAGTGGAGACTTCTGGGGATGTTGGCTGTATTAGCACATTTCACATGCTTGTGTACATACACATATGGATGTAGCTGTGTATTTGGGTACATTCTTGTGTGTATGCATATATGTTTGTGTGTATACATACATATATATATATATATATATATATATATATATATATATATATATATATATATATATATATATACACACACACACACACACACACATACATATGTGTGTGTGTGGGTGCATTGATACGTATAGGCATTGCCGGTCGAGACTGGACAATCGTGTACTCCACACCACGAGTTCTTTCTCCCTCTGGCCACGACACAGGGAAGTCATTTTTATTTTTGTTCCACGTACTGGTTCGAAATTATTTTGTTTTGGATGCTTCATTATTAGTTAGCTATGCAGGATTTATTTTATTTGCTTACATATTTGTGTGTGTGTTGTTTGTTTGTTCCTGCTGAAGACCTATTGTGCCAAAACGCCATTCAAATTTGTGTCATCTATCAATTACGTAAATCTTTAACCATACCATTTTTGCCATTTTTTTCTTCACTTCTCCTTCACATTCAGCTTTACTGCAGCTTTGCAATGTAATGCATTTATTTGCAACTCATTGCCGTTACCCCTTCTGTCAGGAAATATTAATGATGTTTGATACTCTCTCTGTCAAACAAAAACAGACAGTGCTGCCATTTTTGTCTTCTTTAAAGACATCAGTTGGCCAATGGGCACTAGTTGTAGTGACATAACCAAACACCATATGAATTGGCTGCCATCATAGAAAGAACCAGAAAGAAGGCAAACAGTAAGTTCTGACAACCCATACTAGCATCAGCTTCATACTAGTTGTAGTGACATAACCAAACACCACATGAATTGGCTGCCATCATAGAAAGAACCAGAAAGAAGGCAAACAGTAAGTTCTGACAACCCATACTAGCACCAGCTTCACGAGAGCTGGACTGGCTACACTCCCAAATGGAATGACTCAATAATAAAGAAGAAATTATAGTAAGATGTGAACAAAAACTATAAAATGCTGCAGAAACACATACAGAGAGAACCTACCAATCAAGTCTTGAAGGAATGAGTTGGGACTTGGACAGAAATGATGGACAGATATGAAAGCCAAATGGAAGTCCCTGTCCTGAAAAAGTCCTTGATCACCCCAAAACAACTAATGGGAAAAGTAACATGGAATGTGAGAACAATGTATGAAACAGGCAGGACAGCTCAAGTGATTAAAGAGATGATAAGATACAACCTTGATATTTTAGGTCAAAGCAAAGTGAGATGGACAGGAAATGGGAGCTACAGAACAGGAACTGGAGAAACTATATATTATTCTGGGAGAAGTGATGACCAACATCTTGAAGGAGTTTCTATAGTTGTGAATAAAGTCATAGAAAACCCTCATAGAGTGAAAATCCATAAATCCATGCATAACAATGAGCTAGATTCTACTCAAGGTTCACAAAGACAACCAACCTTCAATGCTATGCCCCAACTGAACAAGCAGCAAAGGATCAAAAGTCTGACTTCTATGAATGTCTACAGGACCAGATCAACATAACACCACTACGTGACACTTTAATTGTAATTGGAGATTTCAATATTAAAGTTCGATCTGATAATGAGGATTATGAACAGTGCATGGGAATACATGGTGAAGGAAGTATGAACAACATTGGAGAACATTTTGCTGATTTGTGCATAGAGAATGGACTTATTATACAGAGCATTATTTTTCAACATAAACATATTCACAAAACAATGTTGACATCAACATGATGAAAAACTACCAACCAAATCAACTACACTGCAGTGGGAAGAAATTGGATAAGATCATTGCATGACACAAAGCAATCACAGATAAGTGACATTTTCCAGTGAAATTCCTGTTTATTTGTTTGTTTTTATTTATTTTTTAAGAGATCATGTGATTGTACGCGCTTTCTATTTGATGTAATTCACTTTGCTTCTTTTGATTCATTGCATTTTGTTATAATTTCCTTATCTCATCATTCAGCCTTGTTGCACTATTGAACGCGTCAAAATGGCGGTTTGTTTACGCCGGTCTGTCGTCAAGGACGCATAAGTCATTTAATTTGTAGAAAGCTCTCAGTGTTTCCGCGTGCTGCTGAGCAAGTTACTGGAGTTGGCCAGTTTATAACGTGGAACGGGTTCTGGGCCGTGCGACTGAGCAAGTGCACGTGAGTCTGGACCATACAAAGCATCGACATTCAGCGACGTTCATCAAAGACGACGCGGTAAGTGTAAGTTTTCAGATGCAACCCAAACTACATCATCGAAGAAGGAAAACACGATGGGGCAAGAGGGGTGGCACTAAACTGTCAAAGTGTGAGAGGCTAGGCCTAAAGTATGTGCGCGTTACTTATTGGAATTGTGGGTCCATTAATCAACGACGGCCCATTCTTGATAAGCTACTGTGCGGCGCCGATATAATGGTTTTGCAATAAACTCTTCTTGCTGACAGGACAGTAAGTACTCCTGGCTTTCATTGTTTTTACAATAGACGACACCTTGGGCAGGCCATCCTTGTGCGCAACAATATGGTGGCAGCTGAGGTTGATATGTCTGTGTGGAACAATGCAGAATTGCAGGTACATGCGGTTAGGGTGCAGACCCCAGTTCATTTCGTGATTGTTAATGTGTATGCCTGTAATGGGAAGGTGAACACACAACAATGGCAGAATCTCTTCGAATTCGATGAAGAGAATGTCATTTTCTGCGGAGACTTTAATGCTAGAGGAAACCAGTGGGGTAACCTCATAACCAACAAGCAGGGAGAAGACCTAGAGAACGCACTGGTATCGGCCGATTTAGTGTGCTTGAATGATGGAAGGGCAACAAGAATGGCCACTCGAACAGGGGACTCTGATAGTGTCATAGACCTGGCACTGGTGTCTTCCACCTTCGCACCGGTTTGCAGGTGGAATGCACTGGGGTTCCACGGAAGTGATCACTATCCATGTGTCCTCCTAATTGAGAAAGGCGGAAATAAAAGCCAGAGAAGAAAGCTCCACACATTCAACTACGAGAAAACAGACCAGGACGTCATTAGCAAAATCAGACATAGGAAACAGAGCGCCCCTCGTAGGAGGCAGGAGAGATGGACGCAGCCACCCTGGTGGAATGTAGATGTCGAGGAAGCTTGGCGGAGCAAGAGACAAACGGTCAAGACATGGCAGAAAGCCAGAAGGTATGGTAGAACACAACCTGAGCTCTTGAAGCGTCTGAAAGTAGAGGTCGACCAAAAAATGATGCACTTTAAACTATGCGCTAAGCAGGCTAAGGATGCCAAATGGGATGACTTCTGTAAAAAAGTGTGCTCAGAAAAATCGCTCGCCACATTCTGTCGCCTTCATCAGTGCATGAATGGCACACCACGACATAGAGGTATACCAGACTTTCAGAGCACAGGCCACATATGGCACAAATCTGATGAGAGCAAAGGGAAGGCCCTGCTTGCCCGCTACATTGAGCAGACGGACCAAAGAAATGAGGCTGTAAGAATGAGGATACGGGGATCTTTGTCAAATTTGTGTAAGGATGTAGGGCTGGAAGAAGATCTCACAATCACAACCGATACCATTCGCACAACACTTAAAAGGTCACACAACACTGCTCCTGGTCCAGATGGTGTTCGGTATGATGACATAGGCGATTTAGCTGATGACGACTTGACAACACTGGCCAATGAGTTTAATGCCAGTATTCGGAGTGGCCAGATTAAGGAGGAGTGGCTACACAGCTACTTACTACCGCTACCGAAGCCAAACAAGGACCATTCTCAGATCAGTGCCTACAGAATCATCACAATGCAAAACACTGCGGGTAAGCTGCTGGAGAAAATAGTTGCCCGTGTCCTCACCTGTCACCTTGAACAGAAACGCATATTCCCATCCACACTCGGAGGTTATAGATATAACAAAGAGACATGGCTCAATGCGGCAGTATTTGCCTATGACGTCTTCGAAGGCTTCCACAGATGAGAGGAGACATGTGCTGCTGCTATAGATCTGGAGGATACATACAACAGGGTACCATTTGAATATCTCATGCATATGCTTCTCAAACTGGCGGTGAACCCCTTCCTCATTAGATGGATCGCCGCGGCACTGTTTCAGAGGAAGGTGATACTCAGATGTGGAAGTTGGTCTTCCGAGCCAACATCCATTTGTCCTGGACTGCCACAAGGCTCACCATTGTCACCAGTTCTATTTAACGTGTACACAATAACGATCACGGCCCAACAGCTGGATGGGAGGGGAAGAACTATGACTTTTGCTGATGATATTCTGGTATATCGACAGGGAAGAGACAGACGGGGAATCGCCTCCACAATGCAAGACGAACTCGATCGCATTTCTTCCTGGTGTGGGGTTTCAGGTGCCTTGGTTAATCCTAATAAAGCATCAGTTTCATGGTTCTCCCATAACAATCATATCGTTAATACGACCACACCGGTAGTACGAATGGGAGCTGATGAGGTGACCAGGGACAAGTTGATGACATACCTCGGAGTTAAGTTTGATCGCAGCCTGTGTTTTCGGGACCACGTCGACCATGTGATAACAAAATCCCACAAAGGATTAGCCGCCTTGAAGGTCATGGCAGCTGCCAACATCGAGCAGAGGCTACTTATTCTTCTGTTCCAGGGATTAGTCCTCGCACCAATCGAGTATGCCCTGGCCATTCTTACTGTCAGTACGACTCAAATTGATAGGCTGGAGAAAATACAAAATGAAGCCTTGCGCATTATCCTGGGATGTACAAGGGACACTCCCTGTGTAGCAATGAGGTATCTTCTTGACTTTCCAACCATGGATGACAGAATCAAGATCTGGAGAGCACGAGCATACCTGAAGATTAGTACAGATACAGAGCATCCATTGCACCACGTGCTCAACACAGAGAAAGGTACCAGGCTAAAAAGAGGCAAATCATGGGTGGGCCGGGCAGAAGATGTCATCAAACAGGTCTGTGGGCTTACCAATATCAGCATTGGTGAGGAGTGGATACCGGTGCCTACGTCATTCAAGGGAACTTTCTCATGTATTGTCACACTCGACAGGAAATGTAGGGAACAGAACCCGGTCGTGGTTAATGCTGAGGTCAACGGTCTCATCTGCGATAATACCAATGAGAAAGATGCAGTCATCTATACAGACGGATCTGTAAGACGACACGAAAGAAGTGCATGGGCATTTACAGCACGCTCAGCAGGCAGAATAGCCAAGGAAGACAGTGGTGCATACGCCATGACCACGAGTAGCATGACAATGGAGGTGATGGCAGTGACCAAGGCATTCAAATGGTTAGAGTCACAAGACTACATCCACGCATGTATACTGAGTGATTCGATGAGCATGATAAAAAAAGTGGAGGCGGGCTTTGTACGCATGCAATGGGTAGAGTCGTTGCAGAAATCTAAAATATGTAAGGTCACCTTTGTCTATGTCCCTGGACATGCGGGAGTATGGGGAAATGAGAGAGCGGACAGGTTGGCTAGCTGCGCTGTCGTTGAGGACGGGCAACCGATGGATCGGGCGGACATCATCAATGCCCTTCGAGATGTTGGAAGAGCACAGGACTTCGACAAACACAGATTAACGTCACTTCTTCGGATGATGGAAATGGGAGTTAAGATGGGCACGGCCAGAAATGAGAAACTTGGTGGCCATGTAAGAAGACTTATCAACCAACATAGAACTGGAGTCGTCAGTCGCTGGACACTGAGGGAATTGCTGAGGAGGGGATCTGAGCACCTATGGACATGTTCGGAGTGCAATGATGATGACCCGCAAATAACTCAATAACATCCAAGAATACAAAGCCCAAAACAGATATTTGATTCACAGTGGTTGATTGATAACACAATCAAGGCCCAATTGATTCTAAAACATTGTTCCAACAGTTCTAAAAAATTGGGTATATGGTGGATAGGCGGCAGGAACAATTGAAGGCTTTGCATGAATACAAAAGGGCTGAGTACAAAAGTCATAGAAAAATTATTCAATAAAATATTGGATGATGAAAAAGTACCAAAAGTATGGAAAAGGGGCATTATTGTCAAAATACCTAAGAAAGGGGACCTTAGTTGTGAAAATTGGAAAGGTATAAACGTTCTGTCAGAACCTGGGAAGATATTTTGCCCAGTGCTTCTCCAATGCATGAAGAATAGTGTGGTGATATATAGGCGAATGCTGTCTCCATCCTCATCTCAAATACACAATGTTAGCAGTGCATTCTCTTTAAAAATTCTCATCTTTACTCACCTTTTTGCAAACATATTAAGTTCATCACAGCTTAGAGATTATTTCACAATTTCAGGTATATCGTTAAGAAAAAACACAACTGCAGTTAGCTCTCGTAACACGAACTTGTGTACAGTTCATTTCTGGGCACACATTATTTCTAAAACTATGTATCCAATTCACTGTCTTAATACAAAGAGCTTCTCCTTATGGAAGTTATCAACTTCATGTAAAGACCTACAGTTTTTCGGCATGTCATTGACTGAAGAACTTCTGGAATCTGCCTGTCATCAATATCTGATGTTCCATCATAGGCTTCATATCCTTTTCTACCTGATGGGCATTCTCATTTCAAAACAAGTCCTCTCTATCTGATGGTTAAGCCTCATGTTCACACCTGTTCTTTCTCTCTCATGGTCAAGGTCATCTGTGAACACATCCTCTCTCTCTGATGGTCCCGTCTCATCCGCAAACACATCTTCTCTCTCTCTCTCTCTGATGGTCAGATCTGTTCTGCCAATCTTTGCTTCATCCATTGCTATCTTAACTTTGTCCAGCATCTCCTGTCCAGGGTTTCCTCGTCATCTCTTGTTTATGTATGTTTACCTGTGTGTCATTCTGTTAGGTGCACCTATCTCCAAGTTCTTGATTCATGCTTTCAGTATGTAATTGAGTGCAATATTTTCTCTATGTGAACTTTCTCCGTTGTGCTTATGCATGCTTCTATAGCCCAGGGATCACATAAGTGCTTGTCTCTCTCTCTCTCTCTCTCTCTCTCTCTCTCTCTCTTATCTCTTTGTTGGTTATCCATCCGTATCTGTTGCACTGGTTATCCCCTTGTACTTGCCCATTGCCGCCAAGAGAAAACAGTTAGAGTAGATCAGTTTGCTAACTCTGTAGGACTAAAAATAAATGCAGAGAAAACTAAGATTATGAGGGTAAATGCCAAAAGTACAAAGAAAGTTACATTCAGAGGAGTCGGACTAGAAGAAATGGATCACTTTAAATACCTAGGTAGCTATATTTCATCAAATAGTGACATCGAGAAAGAGATCTCAGCTAAAATAGGCTTGTCATCCCAGGAATTCAATAGACTTAGAAAAATTTGCCTTTCAACTAGTCTTCATTTCAGCACTAAACATATAATTTATAAGTCAAATGTGTGATCCATACTCTAGTTTGCAGCAGAAATGTGGAGAATGAACCATAAGATAGAAAGCCAGCAGAGGATTTGAAGATCGCTGTATTAAGAAAATTCTGAACATCTGTGTATTATTTGAGGGCAGTGAATAGTCAAGTGGGTTGATGCTAGATAAATGGATGTATGTTCTTTTTTCTATCTATCTATTGTCCTTTCGAGCCAAAGACGGCACATAGGGCAGAACCACAATCTCAAAAACAGAAACCTTGCGTGCCAAAATGGCACATATTGCAGAGATCACTGCTCTAAAATCCATGGCGCTGTTTCCATAACAATACTTTTTACAATGACAGCTTGTCAAGCCATCGATCAACCTCCTTAGTCGCCTCTTACGACATGCCTGGAAGGTCACAGTGTCACTATTCTTTTTTACCCGGGATAAAATATTACCAAAGCCTGTACACCTCTCAGTGACTGGACTTAAACGATCTTTTTAATTTTCTTACTGCACTTCATTCAGTGAACTCCCACCCAATATGTCTCTCTCTCATTCTCTCTCAACTGACTCACAAAGCTGATAATAAATTGTTTATTATTTTTAAAGAAATTCTCATTTAAGCATTTGAAAGTAATTTGGTTTCAATTGTAAATCATGTGATTATAAGTTTAGGATACTATCTTTCGTTCACCTGAAGTATTGTCTATATCTGCAATGCCGTTTCCTGTATAAATTTTACTGTCTTTTGTAATTCTTGCAGAGGCCCATATAGTTTTGTCTGTGGTGTTGTATCTATGGGCCAATTGATTTTCCTTAGTCTACTATATTCTGTGCAATCTTGAAGTATGTGTTCAGCAGTCTGGGGCGCCTGTCCACATGTACAAGTAGTTGATGTGCCGATCTTGAATTTTGTATACATGTGCAAAAACAGAGGCTATAAGAATAAGCAAATTAAGACACTAATTAAACATTAAGATCAAAGATAAAGAAATAAAACAAGTAGAAGAATTAAAGTATTTGGGCATAATATTTACAGAAGATGAAAAACTAGACAGAGAAATTGACATGAGAATACAAAAAGCAAATGCTGTCACATACCAGCTTTCACCATTGCTAAGACATCCAAACATTTCTATGCCAGCTAAACAACAAATGATAAATAGCATTTTCATACCAACTTTGTGCTATGAAAGTCAAACATGGACCCTTTCTAAATCACATTTAAGAAAGATCAATACATGTGAGATGCGATGCTTGAGGAAAGTAACAAACAACACAAGAAGAGATAGAATACCAAATGAAACCATAAGAAAAATGGTAGGAACAAAAACCCTGCCAAGAATATGTAGAACATCAACTTAAATGGTTGGGCCACCTGGTCAGAATGAATCCTCACCAATCACCATCAAGGGCATTCTTCTCGAGAATGCATGGAAAAAGACCAAGAGGAAGACCCAGAAAAAGATGGATAGATGCAGTAACAGAGACATGTAGCAACAAAGGAAAATCACTAATTCAGACAGTTCGAGCAGCTCAAGAACGACAAATGATATAACCACGACACCTTTTAGGTACCAGTGAAAAGAGAACAGAAGAAAGAAGAAGAAGAAGATTGAAGGGAATGATGACGAACACAAATCAAACTTTAATGCAAGCATCACTATACTTAGTATAATACTAGTTAGTTACTACATCTTGTGAATATTTACATTATGTACCATTTTATGCCAGTTCCCAAAACTAATGGCAGCACCTTTTCTCCCATAATTAGGACAGTTCATACATATTGATACTCTAAGGTACATAGCAGCCGTCTCTGATTCTCTTACCGAACAGCGAGCAACATTGTTTATTCGTGACGCGAGGAAGTGCCTTGTTGTAACATCATGTAAAAAAAACCGGCAGATCGACTTCTGGATAAGCGGACTTATACTTTATTGTTATAAGACTCCATCTAGTGGGAGATAAATTATGCTGTTATCTATGTAGTAGCTTTTATTTATTGGGCAGGAACAAGCAGCAACATTTATCATTCAGAAAACATGCCGAGAAGACGGAAATAGAATCTCCAGGGTCACGCAGACAAAGCTGGATAAGTAATTACTTGCTGTTTGTTCAAGGTGTTTCGTTCCACCTCCCTTTCTTAAACACTGCAACCTCTCCCGCTCTTTGTACCTGGAGGTTTCTTTTCTGCATAATACTCGTATTTCGTACGCACTCTACTCTACACACCTGACACATACACACTGGGGTAACACCAATGAAGAAACGCATACACAATATAACAACCCTGTGAGTGCTTTCTCAAGTCAGATGCAATTGATGGAATGTTTTGAGTCTGAGCGAAGATAGACATGATAGTTGTAACGTTGAGCGGGTATGGGATGGTTTGTCATAGAACTTAATGGAGAACTTTTGTTAACGGCGATTCGCGTTCAGAAAAGGATGATGGCATTTAAATGATTATGTGTGAAGATAGTAAGTGAATTGAACTGGTGTTTTATCAGAAGATTTTGTAAATAGACTTGTATAAATAGAAAGTATAATATTTTTGGCATGTGATCTATCAGAAGATCGTGTAAATTGAGTAGTCATTTATAAGAAGATAGTACAAGATTAATGGTGGTCTATCTGCACAAGAGCGGAACATAGAGTCAGTCCTTCCTGTCAGACATAACCCAAATGAGCACTGAAAACAGAAAGTGCAGTGGGCTAATGACAGCTTCAGTAATATCAAAATACATCCCAAGAACTTGATATGTTAGACTACTGAATTTACCATCAAATGTCTACGAGAGGTTATCGGAAAGTTTCCGAATTTTGATTACCGTAATATAATTGCTTGACATGTTCGCGATTTTCAGGTAAATGTTGCCAATTTCCCTGGATCTGTGTGTCACTTGACATCATGCAGTCTACATCTAACCAGCTTCTACACATTATTTTAGGACCTCATGTATGGAACGCTAAGCGATCAACACAATGATTAACAAATTGAGAAATTCGAGCACAATATTTGCATCTGCTACTGGGACCCTAGAAATGATTCTTCATTCCTGTGACAACAATCTTTTGGTCGAACAAAGGACGACATGTTAGTGATGGGAGATTTTAATGGAAGGCTTGGGAAACGCAACAGTGAGAACAGTGACATCTTAGGACCCTTTGGCGATAAAACAGCTGAAATAAACGAAAACGGAAGCAGACTGCTGGAACTATGCAATCAAAACAATTTATTTATCACCAACACATTCTTCAAACACAAAGAGTCGCAAGTATACACCTGGTACAAATGGAATGACACAACATGCAGAAGCCAGATAGATTTTATACTAACAAGAAAAGAGAACAAGAAAAGAGTAACCGACAGTAGAGCAATCCCAAATATTACAGACGACACGGATCACAAGATGGTTATGATCACACTAAGACAGCCAAAAATAAAGAGAAAACACGAAAACAAACAAAAGAAGCGAAAAGAACAGACAATAAAATAAAACAATTAAACGATCAAGAAACAAGGAAAACCCTAGAAGAAAAACTCAGAGAGGAATTCAAGAAACTCCCTAACGAAGTAGGCACAGTAGAAGAAGAGTGGAAACAATTTAAGGAAACAGTAACTAACATCTCTAAAACAGTTTGTGGAACGAAGCTAAGAACAAGAGAAGGGAAAAAGAGCACCCCGTGGTGGAACGAAACAATCAGAGAAGCAATTAAAGAAAAGAAGAAAATGTTTAAAAATTGGAGGGAGAACAAGAACCAAGAAAAATATGAAAGATATGCCTTAGTTCGAAAAAGAGTTAAAATGCTGATCAAAGAAGCTAAGCAAAGGAACTGGACAGAATTCGGACAAAACATGAGCAGGGACTTCAAGACAGCCACAAGAGATTTCTACAAAGCAGTAAAAGCCACAAGAGCGAGAAAAGAAAACCATGATCCTACTGAGCTGATAAATGACAAAGACGGACAACCAATATCAAACAACCAACGTATGCAACAGAGATGGAAAGAATATTTTGAAGACCTGTTAAACATACCAACTACCAACAAGACAACAAAAACCACACTAGAACTCACAAATACTGAACCCAACATCATGAAAGAGGAAATAGAAGAAGCAATCAAATATGCACCAAGAAACAAAGCACCAGGGATAGATAACATTCCAATAGAAATAATAGCAGCAGCGGGAGAAACAGGAATGCAATGACTGCACAGAATATTTAATGCAGCATGGCACCAACAACAAGCCCCAGAAGACTGGCAACAGGCAATCATCATACCAATATGGAAAAAGAAAGGTAGCAAAAGAGACTGCAATCAATATAGAGGTATATCTCTGCTCAGCCATGTAGGAAAGCTATACGCCAAAATCTTGGAAAAAAGACTGAGACCAATAATAGAACTACAATTAAGCGATTCTCAAATGGGGTTCCGAAAAAACAGAGGATGTACCGACGCACTATTCACACTAAAACAGCTTGCAGAAAAAACGACAGAACACAACCAAAACTTATACATAGCCTTCATTGACCAGGAAAAAGCATTCGACAGAGTCAACAGAGAACAACTGTGGGAGATACTAACAACATACGGAGTAAGCCAACATCTAACCAACATTATTAAAAGTCTCTACGCCAACAGCAGCTGCAGGGTCAGAACAGCAACAGGCTACACAGACCACTTCGAAGTTAGATCAGGTGTAAGACAGGGGTGCGTACTATCCCCTCTACTGTTTATTACATACATGGACCATATATGCAAGCTAGCCAACCCATCAGAGACAGAGGAGATCAACGAGCTTCTATTTGCAGACGACCAGGCACTAATACATGAAACAATAGAAGACCTACAAGAACACTTAAACAAACTCAACATCTTAGGAACAAAATACAACATGAAAATCAACATCAACAAAACAGAAGTCATGAATGTCGCCAAAAATAAACAGAACATCAACATAACTATAGAAGGCAGACAACTAAAACAAGTAGAGGAATTCAAATACCTAGGAAGTCTAATGACAAACGACAATTCCCAAACAGCAGAGATAGAATCAAGATGCAACAAAGCTTGTCAAATCATCGGACAGTTATCACCACTATTGTCCAACAAGGAAATAACTCTGGAGGCAAAACGAGCACTATACAATACAATCTTCATTCCAACGTTGTGCTACCAATGCCAGACCTGGACTCTAGATGCAAGAACAATAAGAAAAATAACCTCTACAGAGATGAAATGTGTTAGACGAATGACAGGAAACAGTCTGAGAGATAAGATCAGAAATGTAGAACTGAGAAAAAAGCTAGGAATAGCCCCAGCCATAGAATATATAAGGAAACAACAGATAAAATGGTTCGGCCACGTGACAAGGCAGAAAGAACAAAACACAACACAACGAGCCTTCAACAAACGTTGTGAGAACAACAGACCCAAGGGTCGACCACGAAAAAGATGGATCGATGGAATATTAGAAGCACTAGGAAACATAACAGCAGCAGAGGCGAACAGAAGAGCAAAAGACCGCAAATTATATCTCCCCTCGACGCTGAAAGGCAGATGAGGAAGGAAAGAAGAAGAAGAAGAAGAACAAAGGACTTGCAAGTACGCAGGTCGAGTGTCTGTTTAACATAATAGTAGCTCAGGACGTACTGTAATCAACAGTGGAAAACCACACACATAGAAGAAAATTCGTGAACTGAGCGACGTCGCCGAAAAATGCATCAGTTCTCTCGCATGATTGGAATCAGTTATGGAGTCAGTCAGGAGATCATAACAGAAAGCCTCAACAAACATAGCGTTACTGCACGTCCCGGGCTCTTGGCACTCAATCAAAAACATAAGCGTCTTTACGTGTCCTTTGAGGGGCTTCACATGGCTAAGGACGGCAAAATTGTTAACCCTAGAATCATTGATGAATGTTAGATTTACAGATAAAAAGAGTCAAAACAACAGTCTTGCACTGGAAGAGTCTGAGTTCACCAAGAGCATAGACGACGCGGCAGTTTCGGAAGACAACAAAATGCATGCTCAGTTATTGTTCACCTATACTTATAGTTCGTTCAGAAATTCGTGCCCACATAATTTATCAATCATCTCGGAAACTGTTTGATGAATTTCAGTAATTCTTTTTCAAGAAATCTTTTTTTTTTTCACAGACCTGAAGTCTTATTTTCTGCCCTTCTGTCATGCATTTAGGAAAGATTTTTGTTTCTTTGAGAGATATAAAATTATTTTGGCTGTCCTAATTTTTAGAAGTTTACAATACCCACATTTGTTGTAATCAACTCATCTTTTAAAAATGAAATCTCACGTGTTCTCCACACAATCCCAGCACCATTTCTCACTTAATGAACCATAAATTGTAAGACGCGCCGTTCAGAAAGTAGATTTGTTTCGGATTTCTTGTGAAAAAAATCATAGGCGTATATTGACAAAATATTTACTATTAATGTATAATCCTTTGTATGTGATAATTTGTAAGTTATTGTGAAGTGACAACTTGAGTTTTAAAATCGACAGTTATTTATCATTTCAGTTGTTGACCTTCTGCCAAGCCATTCTCTTAAGCTATCTGGTATCTTTTCTCTTTGCTTCCCTCTTTCTCTTCGTCCCTCGATTTTCCAGTTGTTACAAAATATTCCAGTTGTACACTTCTCATTCATCATCATCAAGTACCGGGCCTGCAGGCGTAGGTGATCATGTCTCTCCACAACTTTCGATCTCGACAGTTATTTATCATTTCTGTTGTTGACTTTCTGCCAAGCCATTCTCTTAAGCTATCTGGTATCTTTTCTCTTTGCTTACCTCTATCTCATATTCCCTCAATTTTCCCAGTTGTTACAATATATTCCAGCTGTTCCCTTCTCATTACGTAGCCATAAAATTATGCTTGTTTCTTCCTAATATTGGAAATTAGCTCTCTTTTTGCTTTGGCCTCTTTCAGAACGTTTTCATTACTCTTCTTAGTTGTCCATGGTATTCTCAAAATTCTTTTGTAAAATCACATTTGTACAGACTCCAGTGATTTCCTTGTCTGTTGCCCTATTGTCCATGATTCACATCCATATGTTAAGACCAACTCTACATAACATTTAATAACTTTTTTTTTTTTTTTTTTTGGTTTCTATTGTCAAAAATGGATTGCCTAGTATCTTCTTCATTTTAAGGAAACAAGTTTTTGCCTGAGCCATTCTATATCCCACATCTGTTGTACATCTATCATCTGAGGTTAACGATGTTCCCAGATATTTAAATTTATTTACCTGTTTTAATATTGTTCCACTTGTCTTTATTGTGCACGGCGTTGATGTCTTTTTCTTTGTTCTTACCATTACTTCTGTCTTTTTGCTATTAAGGCTGAGTCCTTATTTTTGCTTTCTTTCACTATAATGTCTAACATTTCTTGTAACTCATTTTCACTCTTAGCGATTAAGACTGTATCATCAGCATACCTTAGATTATTTATACTATGACCTCCGATTGTTATTCCAATAAAGTAAAAAGTAAAGTGCCCCGTCACGCCAAGTGGCGTATAGGGAGTATGGTGTTAGTGACCATATATTTTACAGACCTTCGGCACATGATTTTTGGGGTAATGTATTGTTATTCCAGGCTTGCCCCTAATGGATCTTAAAATAATCTCACTATACATATATTATATATCAGTTATGTTACGATTTTTAAAAAACCAGAAAAATTAACACGGGCAGCAGTAGTTTCATCATCATCATCATCATCGAGTGCCTTCTCCGCAACGAAGGTTGGCTACCATGGATCGCCATTCTACTCTGTTTCTTGCTTTGATGGTGCAGGCTGTCATAGATTGACTTGTCCATCTTTTGATGTTACTCGTCCATGTTAATCTTGGTCTGCCCCTGCCTCTTTTACCTTGTATTTTTCCTTCCAATATTACTTTTAGTAGGCTGTTGTGTCTTTTAACATGCCCCAAAAATTTCATTTGTCTTGTCTTAATTGTATTTAGTAGTCCTCTTTTTATTTTCAGTTGTTTTAAAACTTTATCGTTTGTTATCTTTTGTTTCCATCCAATTCTACCTATTCTTCTATAAATCCACATTTCAAAGGCTTCAATTTTCTGTTCTGTTTCCTTGTTTTCTTGTCTAATGTCCATGTTTCTGCACCATACAGGAATATTGAGAAGATGTAACATTTTGCCATTCTTAGTTTCAGCCCTGCTGATATTTGTTTTGTTTATAGTATATTATTCATGGCATTAAAATTACTTTTTGCCATACCTATTCTTTTGTTTATTTCAATTTTGCATTTTCCATCATTGGTTATAGTATGTCCCAGGTAGTTGTAGCTCTGGACTGTCTCCAGATGTATTCCCTCAATTGTGATATTTAATTGTAGGTCTTGAGAATTTTCTTTGTTTATGATCATAGTTTTAGTCTTTTTTATATTCATTTCTAGTCCATGTTTTTTGCTTGTTATGTTTATCACATTAAGCAATTGTTGTAGGTCTTTAGGATTTTCTGCTTGTAGAACAGTATCATCAGCATATCTTAGGTTATTGATTATCTTTCCATTAATGTTTAGGCCTGGTATCTCTGAGATGTTTTTAAAGATTTGTTCAGTGTATAGATTGAACAAGCTTGGTGATAGGATGCATCCTTGTCTTACTCCTCTTTATATGTCCATGGGTGTAGAGTTCTCCTTGTTATATCTTATTATTGCTGTTTGCTCCCAGTACAAATTACAGATTAGTCGTATGTCTGTGTCGTCTAGATTTATATCTTTTAGGCAGTCTATGAATTGGTTATGGTGTATTCTATCGAAAGCTTTTATGTAGTCTATAAAGCAGGCATATATTGGTTTGTTTACTTCTGTGTACTTTTCAATCAATGTTCTCATGCTGAATTTGGCTTCTTTTGTCCCAATGTTTTTCCTGAATCCAAATTGTTGCTCATCTAATTCAGTATTGATTTTATTCTGAATCCTTCCCTGTATAACTTTTAGTAAAATTTGTGTTACCTGGCTCATTAGACTTATTGTTCTGAAATCACTGCATTAAACTGCACCATTCTTTTTACTCTATCTGTATATTATCAGATCCTGCTGCCTTTCCCTTTTTCATTGTTTTTATAGCTTTTTCTACTTCAGATTTCAGGATTTTATAGTTGTATGTACATTTTATGTCTGGCTTTTTTTCCCTTTCATCATGAAATAATTCTGTTATATATTCTTGCCATCTATCTATTATATCTTTGTTATCTGTTAGCATTCTTCCCTCTTTGTTTGCAATACATCCGTTTCCTGCAGCTTTTTGTCTTTATTAGTCATTCTCTTTATTTCTGTGTGCATCTCTCTTAAGTTTTGTTTACTTTCCATAGTTTCGACTTCTAGACATCTTTGGTTGAGCCAGTCTTCTTTTGCCTTTTTGCACATTCAGTGTGACAAGTTTCGCTTGTCTTCTTTCTTCCATTTTTTCTAAGATTTTATCAGTTATCCATTTTTCTTTTTTGTTACTTTCCTTTTTGGGCAAGGTGTTGCAGGATTCTTGCATGCTGTTTTTTATGCATTGCCATTTTGTTGTGACTTATTCCTCAGGATATTCTTTTCTGTACTGCTCAATCCCATGTTCTAGTAGCTTCTGATATTTGTTCTTTACTTGTACAGTATAAGTTTCTTTTACATCTTTCTGGTTTAACGCTGCTATTGGTGTTGCTGAATTAGTTTTTTGTTTGTTTCTCTTTAATTTAATTTCATTTTTATCATTACAGGTTTGTGGTCTGAATTAATATCTGCTCCTGGGTAGGTTTTGGCTTTCTTGACGCTGTTCCTGAATCTATCTTTTATCATTATGTAATCTATTTGATTTCTCTTCTTGTCTCCAGGGCTTTTCCATGTGTATAATTTCATTTTCTCTTGCTCAAAGAAGGTGTTGCATATTATCAGTTTTCTTCACAAAATTGTATTAATCTTTCTTCTCTGTTATTCCTTTTTCCTAGACCATGATTTCCTATAATGGTCTTATATTTACTTGTTCCTACTTTAGCATTCATATCACCCATTATAATCAAGATGTCTGATGATTTCACTTGCTTCATAACTGTGTTTAGATCTTCATAGTATGACTCTATTTATTCGTCTGTATAGTCTTGAGTAGGTGCGTATGTCTGTATTATTGCTATGTCGAATGGTTTTTCCTTCATTTTTAATAGTATAATCCTATCATTGTATGTCAAGTGAGTATTTATATATTTTTTTAGCTCTCGTTTTATTAGAATGCCTACTCCTCTTTGATGTTCTTTTGTGTTGCCTGAATATATAAACATATATTTTTCATCCTGTGCCCACATTCTTTCCATCTTGTCTCTGACATCACTAAAATATCTGTTTCATCGTTTTCCTTCTAAAATAAGATTTTAAAGTTTTCCGTCTTGGTATTGAGTTCTAACATTCCATGTAGCTATTTTTAATTCGATCTTAATACAGTAGTTAGAATTTCTCTCCATGGCTTTCTTTGGAGTGTTCTGTTATGTGATGAGGCTCCAACCTCTTTCACGGTGGTCTGCCATATTCGTCTTTCGTGTTCTGAAAATGCCTCATGTGTACCACATACTTTGCTGTTTTCGCCTTATGGGCCGTTGATCATTTTCGATTCCTCCGCCCCATCCACCGACACAGACTTTTTATATTGGGGTTGAACATACCCGGCTGCGCCATTTTTTTTTTGTCGAACCATGTGCTTGACTATTGAACCGCGAACACACGACACAAAGAAGAATAAATCATATTACACTTAAAAATCGGTAATCACAGTTTATCCACACGTCCGAAATAAAACATACTCCAAACGGGGAATAGCAACACATAATTTCGTAACTCGACTGTCACGCAAATCATTTAAATATATCAGCAAGAGTCGAAATATAAACAACTGCACGTAGCCGCCTTGACACCGGAAGTAACCGGTAAGCAGTAGTTTAGCGGGAAGGATTTGTTCGCATTTGGGCCATTAACAAAGATATATAGTAGGCGCCAAATGCGCACAAGGCGCCGGTGAGCTGACCATGCCTGGTAATTAAGGGGAGATAAAAAGTAGTCAATTATTATTTAACATGGATCGATAGTAAATTAAAGAGGGAAATAATTAGATAATTATTTTTTTAGTGTGAGTGTAGGGTCTCCACTTATCGGGTTCATAGCAAACGGATAACGTTACCTCTTCGGTATATGTGATCCAAGCAAGGGTTTTGTACATATGAGGACAGAAACAATGGAATTAAGACAAAGACCTAAGTATAGTTTAGTAGATTATACAGCATCAATGAAAAACAATAACGTTAAACATAAAACAGAAATCAAATATATATTTTATTTCAATAGATATATAACACATCATACAGTGGATATTATATAACATTACAGTAATTACAATATTTAGTACACTAAGTAAATATATAGTACAAGGACAACATTTATTTCTAGCTATGTAGTTGGATGTCTGCTTAGCTCTATGATATAAAAGAGTCATAAGGGGTGAAACTGATAGAGATCATTGGTCGCTCGAAACTGGTTGTGTAAAGAGTTAAATATCTAGAGGAGTAGTTGAGACATTATCATCAGCTACCTTTTCTGTTTAATATATTTAACGTTATTGTTTTTCATTGATGCTGTATAAATCTACTAAACTATACTTAGGTCTTTGTCTTAATTCCATTGTTTCTGCTCCCGTATGTACAAAACTCTTGCTTAGATCACATAATCCGAAGAGGTAACATTATCCGTCTGCTATGAATCTGATAAGTGGAGACACAACACTCACATTAAAAAAGAATTATCTTATCATTTCCCTCTTTAATTTACTATCGATCCTTGTTAAATAACAATTGACCACTTTTTATCTTCCCTTAATTACCAGGCACGGTCAGCTCCCCGGCGCATTGAGAGCATTTGGTGCTAAAGGCGCCTACTATATATATTTGTTAATTTATGGCCAATATGCGACTCAAATCCTTCCTGATATACTACTTCCGGCTGCTCTAAGTAAAGATAGAAAGTCTTTCAATCGATGGATAGGACAGAGCTTTGAATCTGCAGAGGCGAAAGTCAAAAGCAAGGAAGATAAATTAAAGTTGATGATTTTGAGAAAGAGATTATTATTCGTGATATTTTGAAAATGTTTGAATCAAATCAACTTGTTGCACTGTTTAATGTTTTGGTCGTTCCATGTATTTTTGTTGATGGCATGCCTGCTATCTGGCGACTATGTTTGTTTGGTACTTTGGTCAAAGTTTAACTATGTCTATGACGAAGCTATAAAATCAAATAAAAAAGTGTGCACTCTTCAATGTGATATGAGTACGCCTTTGACTTGCATTGTTAGAAAACTAACGTAATTTACAGTAAAAATCTAATTTTTAGGCTATAGGGTTTGATATTTTCTTAAATTCTATAACAAAAAAAAACGATTTGTGCAAAATTCCGACTACCTTTGAACTTAAATTTTATAAAATCTTAAGGTCGATGAAAAAATAAGATTTCACGCAAATAATTACTAAAATTTATCAAACAGTTTCCGAGTTAATTGATAAACTCTGTGGACACGACTTTCTGAACGTCCTTCTGGACCAGTGGTGAATTCTGAGTTCTATTATTGCGTTTTGAGGCACCAGATAGTAGATGTGCGACTAACAAGACATGAAATGTGGCGAACACGTAATTGGTTGTTGCATCACAACAAGCTAGCCCACACTTCTTTTAAAGCGAGACAATTTTTGTTTATATAAAATTCTGGTGATCCCACACCCTGTATATTTACATGATATTGTCACCATGTGACTCCATTCCCTAAAATAAAATTGAAGCTGAAGTGTTACACTTCGACACTGTAGAGGATATGTTGAGATCGTAGGCGGTTGTGGAGACCTTGAGGAAAATAACTTCCGTGGTTGCTTAGAGTCAAATAGGCGCAAGGATCACCGTGTATATTTCCAAAGGGACTATTTCGAGGTGACGGGGGCTAAATTTAAATAGGGTAAGCTTGTAATTTTTTTTCTGGGTGTAACTTTCCGATAGCTCCTCCTGTACCTAAATACGAAGCCAGCACATTTCCGATTTTCTTCCTCTTCGGACCTAGTGGCGATCGATGTCTTTGCTAGGCTCTGATTGAAGCTGAGTATAAATATATCAATGTCTTGCTTATTTTTTGTCTGTCATATTGGCGAAGACTTGTGCTCGAATCGTTTATAATTTTGTACTGATTTTGTTCCTTGTGGTAAGGTTGCTATGTACAATTTTGTAAGTATTTTTTCCTCCATTTTTATAATTTGTTTTATCCTGACATGCTGGAAACATTTTTTCAACATCTGCCATGCCTCTGTCGCTTGATAAAGGTCCTCACCGTGCTTTCTAGATCTACGCATTCACTCTTCACTGTGAATCTACTACAATTAGAAGTAGTAGACTTTGTCTAGCCCCACGCCTGTCTTTTTGCCTTGTGATCTATTCAACGCAGTATTGTTTGAGCCATAACTTCAGGCACATTAAGAACAATATGTTACTTAGGAGTGATTTGTCCAAGGACATTTTTTAATGCCAATTTTTTTTCGCTTGCGTTTCTGTCAGTACAAACTATGAGCCAAACAGCCCTCCACCCTCACCCATTTTTCTACTACTCCTTCACACTGTCTTCTACTACTCCTTCACGCCGTCTTCTACTACAACTACTACTTTTACCCCACCCCCACATCTTTCCAACCCACTCTTTACCTAAATTCTCAACTGACAACTTTCCTGCGCTTTTCGTTTCGTAGCTTTGCCTCCTACTTTTAACACGATTCATATGTATCCTGTCAGTTTCCGGAATTCGGCCCCTCCCCCTTTTTTCCTGATGCTGTAATTGTTCGTTTCCTTCCACACAAAAAATGTATTCTGGGAGAAAAAATAGGACCACGAAAGATTAGAAATAGTCCACAATATGAAGACAAATAACTAATCGTGTGAACTGCGTTTTATTTCTATTCTATCACTGTAGAACACATACAGTCATTGTGATTGCTATTAATACTATTATTTGCTAAGGGTTTATGGAGGAGGAATGAGAGTGGGCGATTTAAGTCAGATAAACAAAGGATAACAAGAATTTGAGAGCTGTTGCCACAAGTACAAGTTAGGCACACTTTTGTTATAGCTATAACAAAGCGGACTTTTTGTTAATCGCGGACCGTTTGTATTCTGCATTAAACGCTTTGCTCCCGTTATTACCTAATTATGAATTACAATTGTTGTTTACATTTGTCTGTGCCAGCGTGAATGTTGATTTGCTATCCGGAGAGAGGGGAAGGAGCTGTCGTATCAATTTGGGACATACATTAGCAAATATGCTCAACTACATGGTCCTGTAGTCAAGGAAGTGTTCACAGCCCTCTTCCCCTGCTACCAGTTGCCTCAAATTTGTTCAGGATTTTTTAAGAGATGCAGCTTAAGACAATGGGATCATCTCAACTAAGCCATGCGAAGTATTCATTGACTATATTTGCCTTACATCTTCACTTATATAATTTGGGTTTCTTCTCAATTCCAGAGAATGCTTTTACATTTAACAAATCTGACACACATTTTAGGTGCATTACTTCAACCATTTTAGAGCATAAAATCTATTTCTTTCTTTCTCTCTCTATCTCTCTCTCCCCCCCCCCCCCCCCATCTTTTTTTTTTGTTGAGAACTGTACTGTAGTATGATATCAATAATAGATAGGTCACGAGAGTGACTTTAATTACACATCATCATCACGTGCCATACCGGTTGGCGTAGGCGATCATGTCCTTCCACAATCTTCTATCTATAGTGCATCGTATCAGTTCTGTTGTTGACTGTTTTCCATGCCATGACACCAAGCTATCCAGTATTTTCTATCTTTGTCGTTCGCGATCTCTCTTTCCTTTTATTTTGCCAGTTGTAACCAAGTGTTCCAACTTTCTTCTTCTCGTGATGTGCCCAAAAATGTTGATTGTTTCTTTCTGATGTTTTTTAAGAGTTCCCTTTTTGTGTTGGCTTGTTTGAGAATTTCTTCATTGGTCTTTTTAGCTGTCCAGGGAATTTTTCAACGTTCTTCTGAGAAATCCCATCTCTGTGGTCTCTAATCGTCGTTTCATTTGTTTGTCTACTGTCCATGATTTGCTTCCATAGGTCAGAATTGGTTCTATATAGCACAGATGAGCTCTCTTTCTCACTTCTAATGACATAGATTTGTTGCATAAGATATTTTTCATTTTCTGAAATGCTATTTTGGCCTGAGCTTTTCTCCTCTGATGTTATTATTGTGCCCATGTATTTGACGCGTTGCACTTGTTTCATATTTGTCCTGTTTATTTTTATGCTGCATGTTGGTGATGATTGTTTCATTGCTTCTGTTTGTCTTACTACTCAGACTGAGACCTTTTTTGTTGCTTTCTTTTACTATTATGTTATCATTTCTTGTAGTTCATTCTCTATCTCTGCTATTTAGACTGTGTCATCTGCACATAGCAAATTATTTATGTTGTGACCGTTGACTTCAATTCCTTTTTTGTCTACTATTGATCTCATAATATGCTTGATGTAAAGTGAAAACAAATCCGGCGACAGAACATAGCCTTGTTTTATATATTTGAATTGTCATGTTTGATTGCTGATTAGTATAGCTGTTTGTTTGCAGTATATGTTTTTTTTTAATGATTCGCAGATCCTTGCCACCATCAATGTTTAATTTCCCCAGCATATTGATTATTTCCACATGTTTTACTTTGTCAAATGCTTTCGTGTAGTATATAAAGCACTTATATAGATATTTCTTTACCTCTATAGATCTTTCTATCAATGTTCTTAAGATGTATATTGCATTGTTGGTGCCCTTTCCTTCCACAAATCCATATTGTTCCTCACTTATTTCTGGTCTTATTTCAAGATTATTCTTAGTAATATTTTCGTCATATGGCTCATGAGACTAATAATGCGATGGTCCTCACAATCAGTGGCGCCTGACTTCTTTAGTATGGCTACAAAGATATATTTTAGTAGATCTTCAGGTATGTGTCCAGTGTTATATATGTCATTGAGTAGTTTTGTTATGACTTGTACTTCCAGCTCTCCTAATGCATTTATCTCTTCGTTTGTTATATTGTCGGAGCTTTGCCCCTGGAGCTTTGCCTCTTTTCATGTTTTGAATTGCCTCCTCCACTTCATTTCTTGGGATTTACATAGTTTCATGGTCATTTTTAGCTCGTAGTAAAACATGCCAATGTCTTCCTCTTCGCTATTACTTGCTGGTGCATAAGCTTGAATTATGTTAATATCCATTGGTCTACCTCTCAATTTTACTAGCAGAATTCTATCTGATACTGGCCAAAATCCTTTCACTGTTTTGCTTCTTTCTCTAGCTAACATGATGGGTACTCCTCTTTCGTGTGTGGTTCCCCCAGAGTAAATTACATTTCCACTGTCGCGTTGTAATAATCCTGCTCCTTTCCATCACATAGTCCCAATATGTTCCATTTCATTCTCTTCATTTCTTGGCTTATGTTTTCTAGTTTGCCAACTTTGAATGCTGATCTAATGTTCAAAGTTCCTATTGCTAGTTTCTCTTTATATTTGTATCTTGCATACAGTAGCCTGATGACGATCGGGTGTCACCTGTAGCACATGACGCTCCCTACCGGACAAGGTGGCTGTGAAGTGCCAGTTAACGCCGTTAGCTGTAGATATTAAGTTGTGTTTTAACATGATTATTTTAGGCAATATAAGAAGGTAGTTTGCCATTCCTTTCTTCTTGGCAGTGACTGTACTAGTCGGAAATCGCAGCCATTGTCTCTATACATGAGATCCTCTGCCTGCCATTGTGGAGTGGGGACCATAAACGGGCACTACTTGTCGACTGCTCGCACAAAACCATCCACTACCTGCTCCAATGGTTTCACATAACCCTGATATGGGGGCTAAAGGGAAGCTTCACCGTACCCAAGGATGTTCCGAAGACTAGCGGAGGAAAGGAGACATCTTACTCCTCCTTTGGTAGGGCAGAACTCTACCTCGCTAACCCACAGTCACATATATTCAATAATATTTATGTGCCAGCGTTTAACAGTAGTAATTAAGAAAACAAATATCGTATTCTAATTCAGAGATATCATTTTTGAAATGTATTTGACTACTTTCTGTGGCACTTACTTTATATAAGTATCATCATCATCGAGTGCCATCTTCGCAACGAAGGTTAGCTACCATGGAGCGCCATTCTGCCCTGTCTATTTCTTTGATGGTGCAGGTTGTCATAGGCTGATTTGTCCATCTTTTGATGTTACTCGTCCATGTTAGTCTTGGTCTGCCTCTGCCTCTTTTACCTTGTATTTTCCCCTCCAAGATTACTTTTAGGCTATTGTGTCTTTTAACATTGCCCAAAAATCGCATTTGTCTTGTTTGAATTTTACTTTATATACAAGTAGTTTATTCATGATGATGAAGACACGTTTTTTTTCAAGTTTTGATACAAAAAATGTTCTTGTAATCGAATTAAAAACTTTTTTAATTGTGTAAACTACTTGAGCAGCATGAACTCTTGGAGCCAACAGCTAAGTGCTAGGTCTAATTCTATTAGAACATGCCACATAGACATTTTTTTGTGAGAAATAAAACCTTCACGGAGGTCAACGTTCACTACCATAAGATTTAAACCTTGCGCATTTATTTATTATCAACTGTGACTAAATTGAACAATTTAAGATGATTGAAATGGAATGGCTGATCGCATATGATCATAAGATGCGGAGTTCGTGAATTTGAGCTGAGACTAACTTTAGTCTGTTTGCTAGTGTGTTGACCCGCTCATTATTTCATTGCAAACGCTATATGCATTTAAATTTGAGATTATTGACCCGCACCTGTGTTTTTTTGTTAGGTTGACTTCAATATGCTGGAGCAGTATGAGAGTATTTTGTATCCAAAATGGAGGAATTATTTTTCTCCGGTTTGGTATAGAACCGTTGATCAGAGGTTTAACAAGTCGCTATCGTAAAAACGATTTTGTTAATGAAACGTAGACCTGATACAAAGTTGAACGCATTCGAAAATAAATGCGTAAGGAAAATGCTTGGCATAGCGTGGAACGAATTCAAAACATACGAGGAATTTAGAGAAATTGTCAATCAACCACTAATATCTTCAGTAATAAAGAAAAGACAATGGTCATATGTTGGACATGTGATGAGAAGAGATAATAACCGAATAGCAAAGCAAGGGAAACAACAGGTAAGAGGAAAAGAGGAAGACCCAGAGAAGACACTGAGAAGAACATTGATGAGAGAGACAAGAGCAGCAGGAATCGGCTCCCTCAATGAGATAGAGCTGCTTGCACAGAACAGAGACAAATGGCGAGCTTTGATCTATCTATCTTTCGTTCGCTCGAAGTATTGTCTATATCAGCAATGTCGTTTCCTGTATGAATTTTACTGTCTTTTGTAATTCTTGCAGTGGCCCATATAGTTTTGTCTGTAGTGTTGTATCTATGGGCCAATGGATTTTCCTCAGTCTACTATATTCAGTGCAGTCTTGAAGTATGTGTTCAGCAGTCTGGGGTGCCTGTCCACATGTACAAGTAGTTGATGTGCCGATCTTGAATTTTGTATACATGTGACTATGGAGTCGATTGTGTCCTGTTCTTAGGCGTATAATGATAACTTGTTCATATCTATTCATATTATGAAAGGCATCCTGATTTGGGGCTTGTGGTCCTCTGATTGATTTGATTATCTGTTTCTTATGATGGTATGTAACTGGTGTATCTAGTTGTGTGCCTGTTGAACCTTCCTTTGCCAACTGATCTGCTTTCTCATTTCCTGGTATTCCACAGTGAGACGGGATCCACTGCAGGGCAACCCTGTGGTGCTTGCAGAGTTCAGTCAATAAGGTCTGCAGATGTGGTAATTTTCTGGATTGTAGTGCCTGGAGTACTGATCTTGCATCTGTCAAAAACACTACAGGCTGTGGGCTAAGATTACTGTTCAGCAGTTTTTCTATTGCCAACTTTATTGCTTGTATTTCTGCATCATAATTGTGACAATATTTCCCTGTTGCTATTTTATTCATATCCCTAGTGTTATTTGGGTACTCTATATATGCACCTGCTCCCCCATTCTTTACTGCATTCTGTGCTGATCCATCTGTGTACACACGGATCCATAGGTCTTGTGGGTATTTTTCATCCATGAAACTGAGAGTTATTGTTTTTCGCTGTAGACTATTTTGTTCCTCTTTGTCAACTATTCCTTTCACTTCTGTCCGTATTTGAACTGATAATCCTGATTCATCTGTCCAGGGAGTCTGTTCTGGTATGGGCAGAAGGGGTTTAACAACTCTTGGCATGTCTGGTGTTTGTCTACTAATACGCTTGGCTTGGTGGATAAAACTGCTTCTCTTAAGTCGTCCCAATGCAAGATTTTGGAATCGGTCCTTCATTGGATGTCTCGGCATGCATGAAAATTTTTCTGCCAGTATCAGCACCTTTGTGTCTCTCCGTTCTCTCAGTGCTGGTATCCTCCACAATTTCTTCATCTCCAATATTGGTGTTGATTTCATTGCTCCTGTGATGACCCTAAGTGCCTGGTTTTGTACTTTATCCAGTTCTTGCAATGTGGTGTTTGATGCTGAGCACCATGCGGATGATCCATATTCTAAATGTGGGCGTATACTCTGTTGGTAAACTTTACTGAGTATTTTCCCACACGCACCCCATGTGGTTCCAGACAACTTTCTTAGAATAGCCAATTTCCTCCTTGCTTTTTGGGTTGCCTTATTTATCTGCTGTTTCCAAGATAGTTTGTTATCAAATGTAACTCCGAGATATGTAGCTTGTATGTCTTCTTTCACAGGCTCATTGTTTATGTAGATGGCTCCTGCTTTTTGTTTTGGGGAGAGTGTGAAAAGTGTAGTACTGCATTTGTCTGTATTGATGCTGATACACCATCTATTTGTCCATGAATTCAGTGCATTCATAGCTCTTTGTAGCAATTTGGAGGCCACTGTTGCATACTCTTCTGTGCACCACATTACCAAGTCATCTGCATACATTGCCACTTTGATGCCATGTGGTAGTTCAGTAACTAGGTCATTGATGTAGATCAGAAAAAGTGTTGGAGATAGTACCCCTCCTTGTGGAACGCCCTGGCGCAATAAGACCTTTTTACTCTTAAGACCATCCAGTTGCACTCTGGCTCTCCTGTTATGCAGGTATGCTTTGACCCATTTGTACATCCTGCCATTTACTCCATAATTTCTCAGTTTCTTCAAAAGCCCTTCCTTCCATACCTTATCAAATGCTTTCTTTAGGTCTATCCATGCTGCTAGTACCAGTTTCTTTTCTTGAAATGCATCTTCAATTTCCTGGGAAAGATAGGTTGCTTGATCTTCGGTAGAGTAACACTGTCTAAAGCCTGCTTGTTGTGGGACAAGGAGATTTTCACTTTCCAGGTACCACTGCAGTCTGAGATTGATTATACGTTCCATTGTTTTACACAAACAGCTTGTAAGGCTGATTGGTCTATAGCTGGATGTCATTGAACCATCCTTTCCTGGCTTTAGTAATGGTATCATAATTGCTTCTCTCCATGCCTGTGGCACTCTACCTGTGATCCAGCAAATGTTGTAGATCTGCAGTAGTTTTGCTTTAGCTGCAGTTCCCAAGTTCTTAATCATTTCATTGGACACTCCATCACTGCCTGGTGACTTTTTCATTTTTAATTTGGATATTGCCAGCTCTAGCTCTCTTTGTGTAATGGGTGTTTCCATGACTTCATGTGTGGTCTCTTCTTGTCTTGCATTTTGTTGTTTTAAACGGGTCTCTTGTCGTTTTTCTAGGCTAATTTCAATATTATTATTTTCATTTGCAAAGGAGTCTGCAAAGTAATTTGCTGCATGTTTACCTGTTAGAATGTTTCCATCCTTCTTCAGTGTAATTTTTGTGTTCCTTTCTGTACCCTCATCATTCAGCTGTTTTACAAGCTTCCACACTTTTCTTGTGTCTCGTTCAAGATTCAAGGACTCTGTTTTCTCTTTCCAGATTCTCCGTCTGGCTTGTAGTTTAGCCCGTTGAAATTTGGCTTTAGCATGCTGGTAGTTGTTGTGGTGTTCCTGGCAAGGGTTATTTTCTGCTTGCTTTCGAGATGTTTCCATGTCATTGTGCAGTTGCTCTAGTTCACTACTCCAGTATGGTTTGTAGTGTTTCCGTGCCCCTCTAGGTATTGTTTCACTGGCAGCTTGTATTATTAGTCTACTGAATTCATCAACTATTTTGTTGATGTCTCTATCTGTATTTATATCTTTAGTCAGTACACTGGTGTAGTGTTGATACATTTTCCAGTCTGCCTTTTTGTAATTCCTTCTGGAGAGAGTGCTGCTCTCCCTGATGGCCTTATTTTGTACCACTAAAAAGACTGGTCGGTGGTCGCTGCCTCCAAGTTGTTTCCCAACAATTCGTGTGATATTCCAATCCAGGTCTGGTGAATGGAAAGCAAGGTCTGGTGTAGATGTGGTATGCCATGATCTGGAGTAGAATGTTGGTGGATCTGTTGCCTGGTTTAATAGTATAAGCCCATTGTCATCCTGCCAATTTTCAAGCTCTTCACCTCTCTTGTCCATATCTTCATAGCCCCAGCTCTGTGAATGGCTGTTAAAGTCTCCACATATAATTATTCTTTCTTTTAATGTAATTGTGTATAGTGCTAGTGGGCGGTCACTCGGACAGTAGTAGTTAAGTAGATGGAAGTCTGTATTTCCTGTCCTGAGGTGCAGTATTTGATATTCCGCCCCATCCATATACACTTCAATCTGACATGCATTAATGTTGTTCCTTACAAGAGTCAGTATTCCGCCCTTTTGTCTGTTTTTCCTGTCAGATCGGTAGCACTGGTATCCCCTAATCTTCAAGGCTATGTCGTTGTTTAGATGGGTTTCCTGCAAACAGCATATGCTTATTTGTTCTTCATGCAGGATATTTTCTAATTCTATCTTTTTACTGTACCCATCTCTTTTGCTGTTGATGCCTTCAGCATTCCAGTGCATTATTTTTAGTGGTCTTATTTTGGATTGGCCAGTAGCTCTATTCTCTCGCCCCCTGACTCCACAGAGCGGTTGAGAAGGACATCCAGTAATAGAGGTTGGGCCCTTTCGAGGCTGAGGGCCCGGCGCTGTACCTGCCTGAGTGTCCATCACAGGGCGAGTGCCATATCGATTTGCGGTTATAGACATACTTCCATTTGCGTTGAGTGCGTGGCATCCTGATTGTTGTGCGCCTTTTGGCTGGTTGCCTCCGACTTCAGCACTTGAACTTGCTAGAGCAGACTGTGGTCTTGCTCGGTTGTAGGAAGGCCTGGCCAGCCTTAGTTTTCAGTCCCTGGTGACTGTTAAGCCCCATCCCCACGACAAGGAGCTGGCCTTGATGAGGCGAGATTTGATAAAATATCTTTAAAAGAATTGAAAACTGCTAGAACAAAAATTTAGATAAGAGAAAGAGTATCTGGGTCTACGCCCTACGGGCCGGCTACGGCTCGAAAGGTCAATAGATAGATTATGAGAGCACTCACACTTAATGTGTGTGTGAAAGAGAGAGAACATCCGACGAGTTTAGAAACGTGGACGTACCGTTGGCTATCTTAAACGCTAAATACAGTCTTAATCGCTAAGAATGAAAATGAATTACATGAATTGTTAGACATTATAATGAAGGAACGCAAAAATAAAGGACTCAGCCTTAATAGCAAAAAGACAGAAGTAATGGTAGCAACGAAGAAAAAGACTTCACCGTAATGCACAATAATGACAAGTGGAACACTATTAAAACAGGTAAATGAATTTAAATAACTGGAACAACAGAGGTGAGATGCAGAACAGCTCAGGCAAAAACAGCTTTCCAAAAAAAATGAGGATTGTACTGTGCAATGCATTTTTGATTACTTGATGATGATGATGACGAGTGGCTAATTCGTTTCCATGGCCAACAGCACATTTTTTGGGTGATGTCGGTATCACGCCAGGTCGTTTTTTACCTTTTCAGAAAAAAATTTATAGTGCCAATTTTTATAGGTTGGGTGAACCCCTGTTTCTTGTCGAACCGAAAAACAATTTGTTACATCTGGGACTCGAACCTAAGGTGTTAAGTGGCCAGAACCAATCAGAAAGCAACGCCAAACTACTGATTGCAGACTGCCGAAAAATCGTGACAGTCAAAATAAAAAGAACTGGCTTATAAACACCTGGCCACGTCAAAAAGCACAGTAAGCTGGAAAGAACAATAATGAAAGGATGGTTCCTTGGCGACGCATCAGAGGCAGACCAATAAGAAGATGGCTTGAAGACATCAAGGAGACCTTGAACTTGACAACAGATGAAATGGGAGACCTGGCTAAAGACAGGGATTCTTTCAGATGGGGCTATGGTGAATGCAAAGTTTTGCAAAGGACATACGACCTGATGATGATGAGACTCGAACCTGAATCTTAGCAAACGCACTAACTAACCAGCCACCGAGTCTACTCCATTTAATGTACGAATGTTGAAAACAGCTTACATTTGCAGCGTTGTTGGCTATTATTTGTTTCTTGGTACTATTATACTTGAAGCTTTTACTTTAAAACATGTAATTAAAAGAAAAAAGAGACTATTTAGCGTAAAATCATTATGAAAAAGCGAGTTATATTCCAAAGATTCGTCTCAACTGAGGTACCTAGATGGAAACTTATTTTTTTCTTTTGTGATCACTGGACAAATGTTCATCTGTCATCTACATCGACCTCTCTTAAAAGGATGTTAACAAATGTAGATGAGCTGTTTAATAGTTTACAGCAAGCTGCACTATCTGCGCATTTCATCCCTGTATATCCGACAACGGCACGCATGGCATTATTGTGTACTGGGTTGCCTTCCCTCTCGATTTATGCTCGCTTGGCCAGTCAGTTTCCACGCCGATTACGGGCAGGTGAATTAGAATTTTTATCAGCTCTTTTTCAATGATATTGATACAAACAGTAGGTTCTCAGTCTAGAAGCTATTGGACATCATAGGTCCACTATATTTCCCACAATATGATAGTGATTTTTATATACCACGAGATATATGACGAGTACTGACTTTTATATACGATGTGCAGATATAAAATTGCGGCAGCAGGAAAACAAATTTGGGTTAGTAAGGCATTATATCGATACTTTGTTAATGAGCTTTACTGTAAAACCACAACCTGGTTGTTAATCTTGGTTAAACACTTGTTATGCATGCAGTGGCATACTTTAGGGGCAGAGATGGTCTGTATCTGTCTAGATAGGTATTTTTAGGGAGAGAGAGATAATATTTAAATTATGAAAGAAAACATTTACTTCATAATCAGAACAAATCAGAAAATCAGCAAGAGACATTAACCCAAGAGATAGCTCAAAGAGTGATTCCTCCTAGATGATATAATATATCAGTGCTGCATTTCAGTTTATGTGGTACGCCGTTTCTACAATGTTGAGATTTCTTCTTTTATTTTATTCAATGAGTCCAGTCCATCTTGCTCTATCTGTTGCCAGACACACCTCATATCTGGTTTAGCGTTTCCTTATTACCTGACGCAAACAGGCGCTCGCAGATACTGGCACTGTGTGCTCCTTGAGAGAACTGCTTGGAAATGTATAAATGCTTCTAGACAAATCATCAATGTAGGTTTATCTGACGAGACTATTAAGCGATCTCTCTCTCTCTCTATCTCTCTCTCTCTATATATATATATATATATATATAGATATATATATCTTATCTTATAACATTTTTCTTTTATCATCATCATGTACCATACCGGTTGGCGTAGGCGATCATGTCCTTCCACAGTCTTCTATCTACAGTGCATCGTATCAATTCTGTTTTTGACTGCTTTCCATGTCATGACACCAAGCCATCTAGTATTTTCTCTGTTTGTCGTCCGCGATCTCTCTTTCCTTTTATTTTGCCAGTTGTAACCAAGTATCCCAACTTTCCTCTTCTCATGATGTGCCCGAAAAATGTTGATTGTTTCTTTCTTTCTTTTATCAGATGCCTGTTATCATTTTCTTACCAATATTTTGTTTGGTTAATATAAATTTCAATTGTAAGTTTATGTGCTTACAATTTGTTAAATAGTGTATAGTTCATGTACATATTTGAGAAGGACAGAGCAAAATAACGTGAAATGTCCATACTAGTTACTGAAACATTAATTATGTCACGCAGCCTCTTAAACATTAAACATGTACACATTATTTAAACTCTCACTCAAAGATGGTTATGGTTATTCGAAGGTCCCGGTACCACTGCAAACGAATGGAAATCCATAATTGCTCAACCGCCCGTGCCAGTGGAATCATCCGAATTAACATCTCATTGAATATCCAAACAAAGAAAGGCAATTTGCAGTCCCCATTGTAGCAAACACAGCACTCGTAAAAAGACATAAGGCGTATTATAGCACATACAGTGAACGGGGCTGAACTGTCCTTCGTCATACGATATCATCATTCATCCTAAACAATCTGAATATAGAAACACCATTCGGATGAAACACACAGCTCACTGTGTGCACAGAACACTACTCAGTAGCTTCAAAGATGTGCACATTAACTGCTGAAAAATCACGTGCCGCACAGTTGCACACGATATGAAAAAAAATATACAAAAATTGTCCTTTGCTGCTTCTGGTGATGGTGCAATTGAAGTAATCTGTAGACAAGAGTTTGTGCACGTCCGTAATGTAAGTTGTTAGCAACGTCGTCCACACATCCCGGCTTGATTTCTCTAACGCGAGGCTTGTAACTGATAGAAATCGGGGCCGTGAGAACGATGGCCACTGTATGTTGTTACTGCCTTGGATGGGACTTTTACAAACTTATACGTTTGATTACAAGCTGGTTATGGGAGCCGCGATGGCTCAGTGGTTAGTGAACTGGACTACAAAGGACAAGAGATAGGGTTAGATCTCAACCGACGGCTCCGGTTCTCCCAGCCTTTAATGGGTACCATATTTTTTTCTGGGAAAGTAAAGCGGCACGGGCGTAATACCGACCACATTACCCCAAAAATCATGTGCCGAGGGTCTGTAAAATATATGGTCACTAACACCATATTCCCTATACGCCACTTGGCGTGACCGGGGTACTTTACTTTTTTTGTTTTGTTTTAACGAGCTGGTTAATGATTTCATAGGTTACATTATGAGAACTAGACTGAGACAAATATTTATTGGCTGCAGTCTGTGACCATCGGCCCTAACATTCTAGTATGTGTAGCTCATTATATTCTGCAACTGATGGTCCAAGTCTCGACATCGCTTTCTCCTTCATATTTCTATCCCTTCTATGATCCTATGCACGTGGTCATCAAGCATCGTCACACAGCAGTCGTTTCTTTAGCAGACCCAACTTTCGCATGACCCATGATCATATGTGGTCCAAAAGAGCCATTACTAATGCTCGTCAAAGTTGTGTTTGTGTTTGTATTGGAGTAGAATTCCGAGGTACGAAGTAGTTCTGCAAACTCCACCTCACTGAATCTCTGTTGCATCTGGTTACGGTTCGATAATATATGATTATCCCGATAACTTCCAACGTTGTTCAAGTCACATAACGGGTTGGTGTAAGATATAGCAACCACTTCAAAATCCTTGGGTTGCCGTATGATTTCTCTTGTACGCTCCCTGAGATGTTGAAAGATGGAGGTCTCTGAGAGGAGCTGGCTCACAACGGCGTAAGCGTTCAGTGTTCGGCAGGCTTGCAAGATTGAGCTGAGCAGTGATTTGAGCAGAAATATTGGGATGAAATATAGGACGGCAGAGTCCTGATAGGGTGAATCAGACAAAGGGCACTGTCGGCAAGCCAGTGATAAATACATGAAGAATGGCAGGTAGCAGCATAGCCACAATGCTGAGTCCGCTATAACAGTGACGTGGAGATATCTGTAACTGTGGAATTCTAAAATTTGCGTTGAGAAGTAGTCATAGTCAAGCAGAGAGCGTTTGTGAAACCTCTTGACGGACACAATGCAGCTAACACATACAATAACGCAAATAAAGTTAGTGCTGCCGTTGAAGAAGAGGTAATGCCACGGGTAGAAGCTGAAGAAATGGATGGTGTTGTCCTCTTGGTTCCAGCCTATCAGGGGCAAGAATCCAACAATGAAAGCCGCGTTCCACATGAGCAACATAACCGTGATGACTGTGTCCTTGTCCACCTGTGGAAAGAGATTACACAATACTCATCTCCAGTGACGTTTATGTTAACTCGACAGTAATTATATTGTCCTAAGTGTTCACAATCTCGCAGTGAACACACCATTTTTTATTCGTTCATTCTCTGCCACAAACATGGTTCCAAATACACATGTTTTACTGGAAATTTTTATTTTTAAAGTAAAGGATGGCCAGATGTTTATTGAAGCTGCACGCTTATTTTCTGTAAGACCAGGTGGAAATTATAAGGAGCGTTTATATTTGTGTTGTGATATTGTGAGTGTCCATCAGATACATTACAACTGTAATGTACTTATATATACTTATTTTGTGGAGAACTGCCACATGTATGATGTGTGAATGTATATTTATTTTTTGTAAACGTAACTTTTTCTGTACTAGGTGTGGTTTTATATTTGATGTATGTCTACTTCTTGAGTAGTAAGGCTGTTTCTCTTCTAAAGGATTTACTTATATAATCTGAATGTTACAACCGTGGAGTTTATATTTCTGTTTTGAATGTGGGCTATTACATTTTGAGTTTATACTTCTGATGTGAATGTGATATGTTACATTTCATTGTGAGTGGAGTTTGTACTTCTGTGTTTAGTGTCCTTAGTTTAGTTTACATTTCTAATGTGTTAATTGTGAATGGAGTTTATGTATTTGTTAATTTGAGTGTGATTAGTATATTTTAGTGGAATTTATGTTTTTTTTTTGTGGGTGTAGTTTGTTACGTTCAGTTGAGAATGTAGTTTTTGTATAGACCCTATGTTGTGAGTCCGGTTTGTTACATTATCAGCTGAGTCCATATTTATATGTTTTGTTAGCACTTATATCTCAATGCAGCAAAGACATAATCTTTACAGCAGATAAAATAGGGATATAAACGTATATATATATATATATATATATATATATATATATATATATATATATATATATATATATATATATATATATATATCTATTGACCTTTCGAGCCGTAACCGGCCCATAGGGCGTAGACCAAGATACACCTTCTCCTATATGAATTTTTGTTCTAGCAGTTTTCTTTTAAAGATATTTTATCAAATCTCGCCATCTGTCTCTGTTCTGTGCAAGCAGTTCTATCTCATTGAGGGAGCCGATTCCTGCTGCTCTTGCCTCTCTCATCAATGTTCTTCTCAGTGTCTCCCTGGGTCTTCCTCTTTTTCTTTTACCTGTTGTTTCCCATATGAGGGCTTGCTTTGCTATTCGATTATTATCTCTTCTCATCACATGTCCAACGTATGACCATCGTCTTTTCTTTATTACTGAAGATATTAGTGGTTATATATATATATACGCAACAATAAAGGACTCAGCCTTAACAGCAAAAAGACAGAAGTAATGGTAACAACAAAGAAAAAGACATCACCTCAGTGCACAATAAAGACAAGTTGAACAATATTAAAAAACAGATAAATGAATTTAAATATTTGGGAACTTTGTTAACCTCAAACGGTAGATGTACAACAGAGGCGAGATGCAGAATGGCTCAGGCAAAAACAGTTTTCCAAAAAAAATGAGAAAAGAAGATACTTTGTCTTTGCAATCCATTTTTGACAATAGAAAACAAGAAAAAGAGTTCTTAAATGTTGAACCAGTTTTAACATATGGATGTGAATCATGGACAATAGGACAACAAACAAGAAAATCACTGGAGGCTGTACAAATGTGGTTTTACAGAAGAATGTTGAGAATACAATGGACAGCTAAGAAGAGTAATGAAAATGTTCTGAAAGTGGCCAAAGCAAAAAGAGAGCTAATTTCCAATATTAGGAAGAAACAATCATCAATTTGTTGGCCATGTAATGAGAAGGGAACAGCTGGAATATATTGTAACAACTGGGAAAATTGAGGGACGAAGAGATAGAGGGAAGCAAAGAGAAAGGTACCAGACAGCTTAAGAGAATGGCATGGCAGAAGGTCAACAACAGAAATGATAAAAAACTGTCGAGATCGAAAGTTGTGGAGAGATATGACCGGTACATGATGATGATGACTCACACCCACCCACACACACACACACTAACATTTATATATATGGTATATATTTATATATATTATATATATATATATATATATATACACACACACACATATATTTTTTGAACAACATATAAATAAATTCAAACAACTGCAATACATATGACAAGGAGCTGATACAGCAACAAAGCTTAGGTTTTTAAAAAGCCTACATTTTTCCCGTAGCAACATGTCACATGTCTTTGAAACATGGACAGACGGCAAATCTGCTGAAAAATGCATATGGGACTCTGAATACAAGGGTTACAGAAGAGTACTCACAATCATCATCATCATCAAGTACCGGGCCTAGTGGCGTAGGTGATCATGTCTCTCCACAACTCTCGATCTCGGCAGCTATTTATCATTTCTGTTGTTGACCTTCTGCCAAGCCATTCTCTTAAGCTGTCTGTTATTTTTTCTCTTTGCTTCCCTATATCTCTTCGTCCCTCAATTTTTCCAGTTGTTACAATATATTCAAGTTGTTCTCTTCTCATTACATGGCCAAAAATGATGATTGTCTCTTCCTAACATTGGAAATTAGCTCTCTTTTTGCTTTGACCTCTCTCAGAACCTCTTCATTACTCTTCTTAGCTGTCCATGGTATTCTCAACATTCTTCTGTAAAACCACATTTCTACAGACTCCAGTGATTTTCTTGTCTGTTGTCCTATTGTCCATGACTCGCATCCATATGTTAAGACTGGCTCTACGTAACATTTAAGAACTCTTTACAATACTCACAATACCACGGGCATAAAAAAGAACAAAGTCATCAGTTTTGGAAAAACAAATAGAATTGCAGTATACTGATTGATAGAGAACATAAAAGCATGGAAAATAATATATTTTGGACATGTAAAACAATATAATGGCCTAGAGAAGATAATTATGGAGGTGATATCTTCATTTAAGAAAAGGTGAGAAAGACCTAGAGAAGGGTGGATGCAAGATATCACGAACCAGCTGAAATTGACTGCAGAAGCTGGACACCTCAAACAGGACAAAGTAAACATTTGAGCAGATGTCATGGGAATAAAGTTTTACATGAACAAACTAGATGATGATGTGTGTTTTGTTACATTGTCAGTAGAGTTTACATTTCTTTTGTGAATGAGCTGCAGATTTCACCCATGACACTACTGTCATGTACTTCTGTCCATTATGCTTTTAAAATATGTCCTCGTATATTTGGTTTAGTTTTCTTGTACCGAGACCATTATGACAGAACCAGAGATTGAAGCTCAGTATGAAATTATGCTTTGGCTTATTTAGATAATCTTGAACATTATCAACGATACTCACATCATTTGTTTTCTCTACCCCTGACATATGCTTAAATGCTGCAAGTATCACATTGTCCATTCTGTTTGACATTTACAATCCACGGAGTTTCTGTGTATGGCTGATAATTGATATTATGATAATAATTCATGCCAACGTATGTTTGCGGGTTTTATTCATTATGATACCATAACCATAACTGTATATGCTGAGATTGTGAATACTTACGCGTGATGGTGAATTGCGGATTTGTTAGTCTAACTCTTTGTCGACTACACTCTGTCAACTAGTGGTTTATATGTGTGTCATTATCACTAACGACTTTCTGTATTTGCTTTTGTGTGGTATTTGTGGTTTTATGGTTATTCTACGATTGTATGTTATTTATGTTGTTCCTATTTCTGTTACATTAAGGGGCGTATTATAACTAAAATAAATCAATACACAAAAATTATGTAGACATAATAGTTTAACATAAGATTAATTACTGCAATTAGAATGGGACAGTCCCATCGCATTCGTCTTAAACAGATACTCCTTTGAGACTCTCAAGTCGTTGGTTTTCTTGTGCTTCATACAAGACAGTAATTGTTTGCAGGCTGAGTTGGCTGTCCATGAAAAGCTGCCTTAAGGAGTTTTGCCGACCTGGGTTTGTAATATGTTTAGAAAGTCTCATAACTCGAGAGAATAGGCATTACCAGCAAATGTGAGCAGCCTATATGTTGTCAAGAATATCAATAAGAGAGACTTTCGGGAAATAAGACGGCTAGTTCGCTGGTGTTTTCAAAAAGGCTCACAGATAAATGCTTACTTTCAGTGCTCTTCTCTATTTGTTTTTGTTTGTTTTTTTTTCCGAAGAGATCATGCGATCGTAAATGCTTTCTATTCTATGGAAGTCACCCTGAATCATCGTCTGTGCTGCAGAGTTTTGCGTCCACGAAGTTCGACACTGTCCCCAGTATTAACAGCAACAACGCCCATTTTTGATAGAGAATGCGGACACCGCGGCAGTGTGAAACCAAAACATGCGACAGTAGAGAAGCTGGGCAGGAATTATCTTTAGGCTACTGGGACTGCACCAATGCTAAACAAAGAAGAATGGCTCTTGGCCGTTTGGTTTACGCCTTTGACATTCTGCTTCTACAGGAGATACAGGCGGACAAATTGAACTTCTGTCGCTGTTACACAAAACCGGCGCGAGACAGACACCATGGTCAGGCCATTATAATTGGGACACCATTTAGCACACCGTCTTAGATTTAGAAGTGTGGGATAAGGACAACAAGGAGTTGCTATGACTCCATACTGTTAATGAGAAAAAAGTGGAACATCATCAACGTTTATGTACGACCGGTCTCTTTTAAGGCGGTCGTGGACTGGATCTTTATTGCACGATCCAGAGGAACTTCCAGGTGACAATTTACTGTTGCGTGGTGATTTTAATGCGCGGAGAATACCATGGACATGGATTTGTTGCCAAACACACTGGGGCAACTCCACTGACAACGCCAAGGGTAGAACTTTAGATTCTGCTGTGAGACAATGACACAAACAGAATAACTGATTCAGACTCAGACATTGACCCTGCCTTGGTTTCGACCCATGCTGAACTGGTCATCAGCTGGGATCGATTAAACTATAGTGCAGTGATCACTTGTCCGGTACTGTTGGTATCCATAATGGAATGCAGAGGAAACACAGAATGATAACGCATCCTTTCAGGTATAAAGGACCGAAATCATCTGTGTTGGTGCAACTACGTCAACGAGCAATGGGACCTAGTGAAAGATGTGTTCTAGCATTTAGATCCCCGTGGTGGACACAGTAGGTAGAGTTGGCCTGGTACGAGAAGAGACGCACGTTGAAAGTATGGCAATCACGCCGAAAATTGAACCTTTGGGACCCACGTTGAATGACGGATCATGAGCGGGACATGAAAAAGCCACCAGTCATTTCCAATAACTGGCAGTAGAGGCTAAAATAGAGCGATGGGTTCAGTTCACGAAGGAGGTGGCTGCAGACAAAGGACTCTATACATTTTGTTCTTTCTATGCTCACATGAAAATGGCATCAAGCGCTAGAGCTAACAATGTCATCAAAGATAATGAGAGCAGAATTCTACTCACAGATGAGCTAAAACCAGGGCCTTCCTGGAGAGGTGCATTAGATAAACAGGTTATGGTGACATGGATTCGCGTCATGTTGTTAGAAACACACTATCAGCGTCATTGGGTCAAGTACTCCCCAAGAACCCAATCAGTTTTGGGATGTAGTTCACACGATCAAGAATGCCACAGACAGCGCCCCAGGATGGTATTTGATACAGTCTTTTAAAGAAAGCCGAATCTGACATTGTAAATAGAATTACTTCAGACTTCAATCAGAGCATCAGTACCGGGAACGTCCCAGAAGAATGGTTACATAGCTCTCTGGTTCCATTCCCTAAGCCGGGCAAAGATAAGTCCACACTGAGCGGATATCGTATTATTACCATTTTAAAAAAGTAAAGTACCCCCGTCACGCCAAGTGGCGTATAGGGAATATGGTGTTAGTGACCATAAATTTTACAGACCTTAGGTACACGATTTATGGGGTAATGTGGTCGGTATTACGCCCGTGCCGCTTTACTTTCCCAGAAAAAAATCCGGTACCCATTAAAGGCTGGGTGAACCGGAGCCGTCAGTTGGGATCGAACCCTACCTTTTGTCCTTTGTAGTCCAGTTCACTAACCACTGAGCTATCGCGGCTCCCGCATTATTACCATGCAGAATGTATATGGAAAGGTTCTTGAAAAAATCATCTCCAAAAAGCTAGCGACGCATCTTGAGATCAAAGGATTGTTGCCAAACACACTAGGTGTCTCCATCTTTGCATATGACGTCTACAAATCGTTTCAAAAGAAAGAGGAGTCGCACTGGCTGCTCTCGATCATGAGGATGCATACAATCGAGTGAACTATGGCAGACTCGGTCATCTACCTAGAGAGACCAGCTTTGACCCACACCTTGTGCGCTGGGTGACATCGATTCTGATGCGAAGAAAAGTGGCGCTGCATTTCGGTACCTGGACATCTGAGCCGATATATCGCTGGGATTGTCTCAAGGACCATGGTTATCACCTGCTTTGTTCAATATATACACTACCAGGGTAGCGCAACTGAATAGTGTTGGACCGGGTTGCACTCTCCGCCTTTGCGGATGACATTAATGACATATGTATACGGTCGGGATAGATCGGAAATGACAATTACAGGAAAGCGTTGATCAGATAACTACTTGGGGCAATAACTACAAAGCAACCCCAAAAAGGGTTTCTGTAATGTGGTGTTCCCTAAACAACATGTCTTTAAGACACCCTCTCTGTCATAAAACTGCTGTAACCATCGTGAGGAGTTTGACTATTAAATATATGGGAATCTCTTTTGATAGGTTCCTTTCTTTATATTACCACGTAAGCAATGCCAATCAAAAGGCAAGGAGAAGTGTCAGCGCCATCAAGATTATGGCCAAGGCAGACCTCCAGCAATCGTTACTTTTCTCGCTTAAACAGGCTGTGGTGCTATCAATACTGGATTATGTTTTGGGTATGCTCACTCTCTCGTCAACTCAGAGGGCCTACAGGCAGTTCTCACATCCACCAGATATACACACTTATTCGTTCAATGAAGGGAGCCGCGATAGCTCAGTGGTTAGTGAACTGGACTACAAAGGACAAGGGGTAGGGTTCGATCTCAACCGACGGCTACTGGGTTCACCCAGCCTTAAATGGATTCCGGATTTTTTTTCTGGGAAGAAAAGCGGCACGGGCATAATAAAAGTAAGTAAAGTACCCCCCGTCACGCCAAGTGGCGTATAGGGAAATATGGTGTTAGTGACCCTATATTTTACAGACCTTCAGCACATGATTTTTGGGGTAATGTGGTCGGTATTACACGGGCATAATACCGACCCCAAAAAGCATGTGCCGAAGGTCTGTAAAATTTATGGTCACTAACACCATATTCCCTATACGCCGCCACTTGGCGTGACGGGGGTGCTTTACTTTTTTTTTATTCGTTCAATGAGATACTTACTTGACTTACCGAGCATCAGAGTGCGACATTGATCTGCTCAGGTGCATGCTTATTTGAACGTGGTAAGGAACATAAATCATCCCTTACATTCATAATTGAGTTCGACCAAGGGCAGGCGTCTCATGCGTTGAAAATCCTGGATGGCCGAGATTGAGGAGTCCATAAGGAGAGTATATGATCTGAATGACATTAGGGCTGGCAAGGATTGGACAGAAGTAACTGCGGAGGAAAAGAGGCTAACCAAAATAATCATTCAGTTCGGCAGGGAATGTCGCAACTGGGCCTACCGGTGTAATAATAAGGAAATCCGTCGAAAAAAAGTGTCGTCACATCAGAATCTGATCTTCTACGCGGATGGTTCTGTACCCCACGGCCAGCGCAGTGTTTGGGTTTTTTTTGACATACCAATATGGCAGAGAAGTGGCTAGGGAATATGGTAAGTTTAGCATTTAGTGTCCAGCATAAGAATGAAGATATAAGCAGCGCCGGCGGCGATAACATGGTTGGTTACACAGAACGTTGATCACGCAGTCTTAATAACTGATTCGCATAGTATGCTACAGAAGATTGACAGTGTCTGCGGTAGGAGTGAATGCAGCTCTTCTTTGATCGCTCTAAAGTTAGCGCATTAATCTGGATGTATTGTCCAGGGTACGCTGGTGCACACAATTGAAATAGCCGATAAACTCGCTGATAGCTCTGGCACTGAGTGTGGCCTTATTCTTGACAAAGAGGACATAGCCAAGTTTGTCCTTCATTCCGTAAGAGCCGAGAAGGAGAATTGGTGGGACAATGATGTATATATTGAGAGAGGAATCTAAAGGGGTATAGGTCGATCCGGAGTGTTTAGTGGGAAAAGCAGGTGTGTCTATAATCAACACCTTACAGGAACAATCAGTCTGCATAAGGTTCGAGAAATGCTGGGTCCGGGGTTGGAGCGGATATGGGGATGCCCCGGCTGCAATGAAACTAATTCCATGAGTAGAATAGAATAGAATAATAAGAGAGGACAAAAGATAAATATGTGTCAGCAGCACTTATGTTGGCAAGAAGATCAGTAAGGGGCACAAGACAGAAATTTGTTCTCATATTTTAGCAGTACATTTGTTGGTAAGAAGACCAGTAACAGAGACAAGACAGAAATGTAGACTCTTGCAAGATAGCTGTAGTCTCTACTCTTGTGTCGTCATGATAAATAAATAGCAAAGAAACTAAGCACAGGCAAGATGAACATGCCAAATTACTGACAGTTTTGAGAACAGTGATCAATAATATATACTACTCAAGTGGAAAAATATTATTTGTAGAAAATTAATCAGACCTATAGACTTAAGTAGGGTAAGCAAAAAATACGTACTAATCTCATTATTTTCAACACAGAGCGAACACAGCGAGACATTGCAATAGAAGCATGTGATACAAAATAAAGTTCTTGAAACACTCGTAACATAAGTTGGAAGGTATCTCTGTAAAACGGAGTAAAAATAAATATAAAAACTAATCAGTACATAAAAGACGCGAGAAAGAAGCTATTCATTTTTCAAATAATTGTTTCATTATATTGTAGATGTGAACTATGGACAGCTGAATCGAAACTTCTATTGTAGTAGCAGAGATATAATTTCTGGAAGGAATGCTTTAATTACCACGGACATCTATTAAAGCAAGAGAAGAAATCTGGTGGAAAAAAAAAAAACAGAAATACAGTGCGCTTATGAGGCAATCATAACAAGAAGTAGGCAAACAAGTCATTAGAGATAAACTTTACAAAGAATGCTTGGAAAGTCTTGTGGCAACAGGAAAATTGGAAGATAAGAAAAGCAGAGTGAAAATATTCAGAATGGTCTAACAAAAAGTGGTTGGAAATTCAGAGACAGGGGACACTGAAATGACCAATTGTTCTCAGTAACACCACTTTTGTATAGTAACTCATTATGGAATGGCATAGCCAGTTTGTCTGTTGGTATTTTATTCTGTAGGACCTTCATTTTTGCAGTATTTGACGTTTCTCGTTAGCTTCACAGTAGCTAGTTCTTTGGACAAATTCCTGGAAATCAGTATTAGTTAAAAGTATTACATGTATATGTTAGTCATTTGATTGTTGCATTCTCAAAAAACGATACGTTGTGAATGTACTGACAAAAAAAATTATATCATTGGAAGGTGTAACGAATACAGATAATTTTGTGTAGAATTCTGTGAAAAAAACTTGTGTAGACTTGAACATGTAACATAAATGTGAAAAACGTGTGTTGCTGTTAACATAAACGTGGCAGACTTGTGTTGACTTGAACCTAGAATATAAGCAAGTGAAAAACTTGTGCTAACGTGAACATAAAAGATAGTTATGGAAATTTGCGTTGATTTTAACATAGAACATAATTGTGAAAACCGGCGTTGACTTCAACATCGAACATATTGTGAACACCTGTGTTTACTTGAATATAGAAAATAAATATGAAAAACTTGTATTGATGTGAGCATAAAGTACAAACTAAACATACATACATCGTGGATTGCAGATCGTGCTTGTGCCTCAGATTTTCTCAAGAATATCGAGGAGTTTAACAGAGCACCTGTAGATTCGTCCGTTATGCAATGGTGATGGTCCTAACAACAACAACAATCAAATAAACGTGAAAAACGTGTGTTGACTTACAGAGGAATAGCACTGTACCTGTCTGAATTGTTGCGGTCTAGCTAGCTTCATGAAGCAGTCCACGTTGAGGAACAGTAGAGACATTGTGCAGGCGAAGGATGCCGTAAAGAAGAGGCTTTCTGGCAGAAAATAGTTGATTGTCAACCTGTCCACATGTGGCAGCATGGTCATCTTGGAGATGCCGTAAATGGACATGAGCATGTCGGAGAGGCACAAGCTTCTTAGAAATATGGAAGTGGCGCAGCGAGTACGGCCAGTCCAGTAAGTACCGCCAGTCCAGTGAGTGGCCAGGAGTAGGAGGCAGCAGCTGAGAAAAACTATGACTGAGAGACACAGAATGGCAGCAACTGCACCCTGACCAAGTGCTGCTGTCTGGTTACGTGTCACTGTAGCATTATGGTACACACCATTAACTGTCGTTGTAGCATTTTTATGGGTGACATTAATGGTCATTGTAGTATTATCGTACGAGTAATTCATGGTTGATGCCTTCGTTAAGATGTAGCTTTGTTGTGTCGGCTAGATTTTGCTGAACAAAGCGCAACTGCATCACCACAAAGCATGGTTTTTATAAGAGAATCTCTTACCTGTATCAGTACACTTGTTCAATTCATCGAAGCTATTTCGTGATATACACTTTTGTTATGTGTTTTATGCACATTTACCATTTTTAACTTTGTGCTTTGTCTAAATCATGACAATTCAGTGTCTGATATAGTGTTATAAGACGAGTTTTTAGATGAGCTCTCGGATGCCAAAAACGTGAGATTTATCGTTTTCCAGTATATCTCGTGGCCCACATTACGTTGGAAATATTTTAACTGAACAAAATAAACAGTTTATTCATTGTCACTCATTGGATATCGATAAACATTGAAGTGATGAGTCTTACGATTCACATTTGATGATAACAGCATCGACTTTCTAAATGTAGGTGTATACTTAATCTTGTATTGTTTTATCTTTCTTTGGTGTACAGTGTCACCTCAGGGAGTTTACGTGTCTATGCTATATCAAGATGAACTTGTGTACTGGTCGAGAACTATATTTCGTGTCCCGAAGAGATCATGGTTAATCTTGCACAGATGACAATTGTGTTTGTTACTGTATGTCGTGATGTGAGATTATCTTAAACACCGATGGTCACTGTAGTTGTACTTGTAATACTATGTTTTCCTTTATATCAGGATAATCTTCTGCACTTGTAGTGAATTTTCCGACACTAGTAATACGCTACGGTTGAGCGTTACTAAGGGTACTAATTTATGAGGCAACCTCTTAGAGAACTACCAGGAGTGATCTGATCAGAATGTACACATGTCCAATAAGTCACAGCTACACTGATCTGATGGCACTGCTGTATCTCCCATCACTTAAGAAAACTTTCCACACACCGCTAGTCTCGGTAGGTTTTGACATTTTCCGCTAGGTCTCATCTAGAAATAGTTGAGTCTGCTTAACTTCCTGCTAGAAAATATTTTCCACGAACGAGAGGTGGCAAGAGTTAAGGAATCTCTACTTTGCGTGCCGCCACACCCAGCCTATACAGTTACACGGAGAGTGAGCGCGTGCTACTACTGCTTGCCAGCTTACTTGGGCTTGAGAAGTATTTTCCAGGAAATTTGTATGTCGGAGTTTCTCTTTTCTACCTAGCGCTTTCTTCTCAATTATCGTCAGCCATTTTTTTTTCATTCTCTCATCCCATTCTTTTCCATCCCAACTCATATCGAAACCAACTAGTCTAAAGTTATTGTTTCTCCTTGTTCCTTTCTTAAGACACTCCAAAATACTTCCACTAGCCTATCCAAAAAGCACGCATTGTAGCGTGTCTGTTCATCTTTACAGTTAAAATAAATTTTTGACATCTAATCTTCACTATTCTTTGTTTTACATTTATTTGTTTTCGTCCATAAAAATAAGTAAAGTACTCCCGTCACGCCAAGTGGCGTATAGGGAATATGGTCTCAGTGACCATAAGTTTTACAGACTTTCGGCACCTGATTTTTTGGGGTAAATGTGGTCGGTATTACGCCCATGCCGCTTTACTTTCCCAGAAAAAAATCCAGTACCCATTAAAGGCAGGGTGAACCGGAAGCCGTAGGTTGGTATCGAACCCTACCTCTTGTCCTTTGTAGTCCTGTTCACTAACTACTGAACTATCGCGGCTCCCCTGTTTTCGCCCATGTGTATGTATATATGAAGATGATTATATATATAATATATATATATATATATATATTATCATCACGTACCATGCCTGCTGGCGTATGTGATAATGTCATCCACAACTTTCGATCTTGACATATATTTATCATTTCTGTTGTTGACCTTCTGACATTCTCTTAAGCTGTCTGGTATGTTTTCTCTTTGCTTCCCTCTATCTCTTCGTCCCTAAATTTTCCAATTTGTCACAATATATTCTAGCTGTTCCCTTCTCATTACATGGCCAAAAATGGTGATTGTTTTTTCCTAATTTTGGAAATTAGCTCTCTTTTTGCTTTGGCCTCTTTCACAACGTTTTAATTACTCTTCTTAGCTGTCCATAGTATTCTCAACATTCTTCTGCAAAACCATACTTCTACAGCCTCCAGTGATTTTCTTGTCTGTTGTGCTATTGTACATGATTCGTATCCATATATTAAGACTGGCTCTACATAAAATTTAAGAACTCTTTTTCTTGTTTCTATTGTCGATAATGGATTGCACAGTATCTTCCTTATTTTTTGGAAAGCTGTTTCTGTCTGAGCTATTCTAAATCTCATTTCTGTTACACATCTACCATCTGAAATTAATATTGTTCCCAGATATTTAAATTCATTTACCTGTTTTAATATTGTTCCACCTGTTTTTATTGTGCATAGCTGTGATGTCTTTTTCTTTGTTGCTACCTTGACTTCAGTCTTTTTGCTATTAAGGCTGAGGCCTTATTTTTGCTTTCCTTCACTATAATGTCTAACATTTCTTGTAACTCATTTTTCACTCTTAGCGATTAAGACTGTATCATCAGCATACCTTAGATTATTTATATTATGACCTCTGATTGTTATTCCAGGCATGCCCCGTTTGGATTTTAAACTAATCTCACTATACATATTAGCCATAGATTTTAGAGGCAGTGATCTCTTCAATATGTGCCATTTTGGCGTGCAAGGTTTCTGTTTTTGAGATTCTGGTTCTGTCCTCTGTGCCGTCTTCGGCTCGAAAGGACAATAGATAGAGATAGATACATATTAAACAAACCTGGTGACAGCACACAACCTTGCCTAACACCCGATTTTATTTGTTGAAACATTCCAAATTTGATTTCCAGTTCTTATGGCCGCTGTTTGTTGCCAGTACATGTTCTTTATTATTCTTAGATCTTTGCTGTCAGTTTATGCTTTCTAAAATGTTATTTTTTGGTGCTATGTCAAATGCTTTGGTATAATTTATGAGACATAGGTATAGATCTGCTTTCACCTCTATGGCTCTTTCAACTAAAGTTCTTATGATGTTTATGGCATTGCTTGTACCTTTACCTCCAACAAAACTACAGTGTTCATCACTAATTTCAGGACAGATTCTGTCTTGCACTCTCGCATGATGATTCTTATAAATATCTTAGTCATGGTACTCATGATATTTATTGTGCTATGATCATTGCATTCAATCACACCAGATTTCTTTGGTAGGGCTATGAATATTTATTTTAGCATGTCGTCTGGTATATCCACTGTTGTAGATATCATTCAATATTTTCGTTATTATTTCTATTCTAAAATCACCCATGGCTTCAATCTCTTCTTTAGTTATATTATCTGGTCTCTGAGCTTTTCCTGCTTTCATATTGTGCAAGGTGTCTTCCACTTCTTTGAATATTTCTGGTGCTTCCCCATTATCCTTAATAATAAAACTTCTGTTCATTCATCATCATAAAGATCTTTAATGTATTGTGTCAATTGTTCCCTTATGCTTTCTTGTTCAGTCAACATTACACCATCCTTTGACATCCAGTTTTTTATTGTGTTCTTCCTGTTAATTATGCAGTTTGTTAGTAGATAGCTTTGGCATCTATTTTTTTTTTTGCAATTCAATCTCTTTGCACCTCGGTATTAGCCATGCTTCTTTTGCTTCATTGCATTTTAATACATTTTCTTTATTTAATCTCTTATAATCATCTTGTCATGCGGATGACACAGTCTTAATAGCAGAGACAGAGAATGAGCTACAAGAAATGATAGATATAATAGTAAAAGAAAGCAACAAGAAAGGTCTCAGTCTGAATAGTAAGAAAACAGAAGAAATGGTTATATCGAAGAAACAATTATCACCATCATGCAGCATAAAAATAAACAAGACAAATCTGAAACAAGTGCAACGTTTGAAATACATGGGCACAGTGATAACATCAGATGGAAGATGCAACACAGAAATAAAAAGCAGAATAGCTCAGGCCAAAATAGCATTTCAGAAAATGAAAAATATCTTATGCAACAAATCTATGTCAATAGAAGTGAAATAGAGAGTTCATCGGTGCTATATAGAACCAATTCTGACCTATGGAAGCAATCATGGACAAATAGACAAACAAATGAAAAGACGATTAGAGGCCACAGAGATGGGATTTCTCAGAAGAATGTTGAAAGTTCCCTGGACAGCTAAAAAGACCAATGAGGAGGTTCTCAAAGAGGCCAACACAAAAAGGGAGCTCTTAAAAAACATCAGAAAGAAGCAATCAACATTTTTCAGGCACATCATGAGAAGAGGAAAGTTGGAATACTTGGTTACAACTGGCAAAATAAAAGGAAAGAGAGATCGCGGGCGACAGAGAGAGAAGATACTGGATAGCTTGGTGTCATGGCATGGAAAACAGTCAACAACAGAACTCATATGATGCACTGTGGATAGAAGATTGTGGAAGGACATGATCGCCAACGCCAACCGGTACGGCACATGATGATGTTAATCATATTTGTTATCCGTATTTCTTCTTCTTGTGTCCATTAGCTGTAAAATGTCATCTGTCATCCATTTCTTTCTTGAATTTGTCCTCACTGGTGGTATGGACTCTTTTGATCTTTGCAGCATTGATTCTTTTAGCATTTCCCACTGTTTATCAATGCTTTGTATCTTCTCTATTGCTTTGTCTTCATCATCGAATGCCATCTCTGCTTCAAAGGCTGGCTTCCATGGACCACCATTCTACTCTGTCTCTTGCTTTGATGGTGCATGTGTTATAGGCTGGTTTGTCCATCTTTTGATGTTACTCGTCCATGTTAGTCTTGGTCTGTCTCTGCCTCTTTTACCGTGTATTTTCTCCTCCAAGATTACTTTTAGTAGGCTGTTGTGTCTTTTAATATGGCCCAAAAATCACATTTGTCTTGTTTGAATTGTGTTTAGTAGTTCTCTTTTCATTTGTAGTTGTTTTAAGACTTTGTTTTCTTTTCTTTCCATCCTATTCTACCTATTCTTCTATATATCCACATTTCAAAGGCTTCAATTCTCTGTTCTGTTTTCTTGTCTAGTGTCCATGTTTCTGCGCCATATAGGAATGTTCAGAAGATATAACATTTTATTATTCTTAATTTTAGCCCTGGTATTATTTGTTTTCTCCCGTGTGTTACCGGGGCCTCATTATGTGGGATGTAAAGAATAGTTACACTGTGACCTTCCAGGCATGTCGTAAGAGGCGACTAAGGAGGTTGATTGATGGCTTGACAAGCTGTCATTGTAAAAAGCATTGTTATGGAAACAGACCATAGATTTTAGAAGCAGTGATCTCTGCAAGATGTGCCATTTTGGCACGCAAGGTTTCTTTTTTTGAGATTGTGGTTCTGCCCTATGTGCCGTCTTCAGCTCGAAAGGACAATAGATAGATAGATAGATTATTTGTTTTGATGTTAGTATATTTTTCATGGCATTAAAATTACTTTTTGCCATTCCTATTCTTTTGTTTATTTCAGTTTCACATTTTCCATCACTAGTATATTATGTCCAAGGTAGTTGTAGTTCTGAACTGTCTCCAGGTCTATTCCTTCAATTTTGATATTTTAAAAATATAATATATATATATATATATATATATATATATATATATATATATATATATATATATATATATATATATATATATATATATATATTTATATTTATATTTTTGATATAATTGCTTTGTACCGGTTCTCAATTGTGATGTTATATTTGTCATCTAAACTCTTGTCTGATTTGAGTAAATCTAAATTTAACCTGATATTAACAGGCTCATTTTGCTACTTTTAATTTCGCTCTAAGCTTTCTCACATCTGGTACATGATCACTATTGAAATCTTCCCCTTGTCTAGTTTTCACACTTACCTGACTGTTTCTAAATCTGTTGTTTATCATTGTGTAGTCAGTTTGATTACATGTGTTGTCTCCTCTACTTTTCCATGTCCACAGAAGGTTTTAGATGTCTTGTCCACAGATGTCTTGGATGTTGCTTAAACCAGGTGTTTCATATCATCATGTTGTGTGTTCTTGCCCAGTCAATAAGTTTGTCACCTCTTTCATTTCTCTCGCCTAAGCCATAAGAACCATATATACACACACACACATATATATATAATTATTATAGACGGCGTTAGCCATCTTTCTGGCATCCCCTGCACCTGCTTTCAATTCCGAACGTATGGACTATGACCTACCTTAGGAAATTATTGAAATGAAGTTGAGAGGGGGATAGTACGACGGGTAAAGCACTATCTCCATATTACATAAACCTTGCCCTAGTGATTCCACTACTAGCAACAATGAGAAGGTTCGCTCTACCATCAAACAGCTTATCGATGATAATTCCCTTCCTCCTAGCGCGTCCCGTCTCATCATCCCAGACAGTGCTCTAGGCAAACCTTCCTTCTACATGCTCCCTAAAATCCACAAGCCCAATAACCCTGGTCGTCCCATTGTTTCAGCATGTAGTTGTCCTAGAGAACATATATCCGACTATCTCGACAGCATTTTCCAACCCATAGTTACATCCCTTCCCACCTATGTCAAGGACACTAATCATGCTCTCACTATCTTCTCTTCTCTTTCCCTTACCCCTGAACGCTCGTACCGACTTTTCATCCTCGACATATGCTCTCTGCATACCTCTATCCCTCATGCTGATGGCCTTATAGCTCTTAAATTCTTTCTTGACCAAAGAAAACACCCATCTGTGGATACTTCTACTCTCCTCTGTCTCACTGAACTTGTTCTCAACCTTAATACTTTCGAATTCAATGGTCAATTCTATGACCAGGTGAGTGGGGTAGCAATGGGAACCAAGATGGGTCCTAGTTATGGGTTACCTTGAACATCAAATACTGAGTTCGTACCGTGGCCCCCTCCCCCTTAAATACCTCCGGTACATTGATGACTGCTTTGGGCTGACTGACTTGCCGGAAGATGACATCTCCAGGTTCATCGACTACATTGGCAACTTTCACAAATCCGTCAAGATTACATCTTATATCTCTACCTCGTCCGTCACTTTTCTTGATCTGGTCGTCTCCCTTGGTACCTCCAGCCTCCACACTTCAGTCTTCTATAAACCCACGGACGCCCACTGTTATCTTCTCTACACCTCGTCTCATCCATCTCACTGCAGAGATACCATTTCATATTCTCAATTATTACGACTTCGTCGTATCTGCCAGGATGATCACGATTTTCTCCCACAGGCCCACCTGATGTTAAATTTCTTTAGGCGTCGTCTCTATCCTGATTCGGTTCTCCAATCTGCCTTTAAGAGAGCTCTCGATATTCCCTGTTCGGTGGCACTCACCCCATCCACCCGCCGTTCCTCTGATAGGACCATATTTACCCTCACCTACCACCCCCATAACTTGGCTGCGGTTAGGATCCTTAACCGGTATCGCTCCATTCTCCACTCAGATCCTACTACCCGCCTACTTTTCAGTGATCTTCCTTTGGTCGCCTTCAAATGTGACAGGAGTCTGAGAGACATTCTTGTCACTAGTCGCCTCCCCAGCTCAAACCACAAATACCTTGGTACTGTTCCTTGTGGACGTCGAGTTTGCAGAACTTGTGATTACGTGCTTTGCACCAATTCAGTCTTGTTCCCTAATAAGCAATTCGACATCAAGGAGGGGTTCACTTGTGTGTCGCATAATATCATCTACACCATAATATGCAAGCACTGCCAGATAACGTATGTGGGTGAAAGTGGACGACGCTTGAGTGACAGATTTTGTGAGCATCTTCGTGATGTTGAGCAAAATACTGGCAGCCCGGTGTCTGCCCATTTCAACTCCCCTGGACATAGTGGTAAACTCGACATGCAAGTTACTGGCATTGTCTCATGTCACTCCAGCAATCGCAGCAGGTTCGCCCTTGAGAATCGCCTTATTGCCCATTTGGGTTCGCTGTCCCCCCAAGGAATGAACATATCACTCTCATACTCATAGGACACCAACTACATATTTCATAGGAGCCAATGGTGGGGTGTGCTAAACACTCCAAGGTATGGTGACAGCTTTACAAATAAAGAACACAACACAATACTGACGTTTCGGCCTGTGGCCTTCTTCAGAATACAGGGACAACGACAACAAGCGGTGAAGCACAATTACTACATGTTATATGATAAAGTGGAGGGCGAGGAAAGTAGGATGCAAAAATAAGAAAAGAGAGAAATGAATTTTACATGATGAGAGGTATGATGGGCGTCAAAATATATAAAATAGAAAAAGAGAGAGAAAAATGTATAATAAATTGTACTTAGCTGAGCTCAGAGCAGGGAGCAGGAAAACTGTAATCCGTGCTGAAACCAGTCGGAATGACTAAATGACTAAAAGCGCAGAGAACGTGTATAGAAAGCAACACGTGACAAAGACAGGTCAGTAAAGAGGGCAAAAAGGATCAAATATCGGGAAAACCAAAAAGGGGGGGGGGGGAAAGGGGGCATAGACGAGGATACTCCTGGGACACAACAAGCAATACATATAAATCACTCAACAATGGAAGTGAGAGATCACGCGAGAGGTTAAGAGAAAGAAATAGAATGACACGACAAAGTAGTAAACTAGGCAGTGGGTGAGAGAGATGGACTCTACAGAATGGATGGCCTCGAACTGAACGAGTTGAGAGGTAGGTCAACGAAAGGAAGGATTGGATACTGGAGGAAGAGATACGGTGAGGAAGAATAATAAAGCCGGTATAATGAGAAGGGCGATAGAGGGGTGGTCCGGAGGAAGTTAGTCTATCGGGAGGTAGGGAAGTATTGGAGGAGGAGGTATGGAGAGGAGGGATAAGAAGCAGGTATGTGAAAACTGGATAGGGGGAGAGGCGGTAGGTCAGAAGTGAATGGAAAAAGAGAAAGTCTGGAAGAAGTGGAGCAATAGGGGATGGTGTGCAAGAGGTATGAACCATAGGAGGTAAAGAAGTAGGGAAATGATAGAACAAAGGGGGGAATGAAAGTGGGCATCAGGATAAGGGGGATACTGGAATAGTAGGTATAGATGAGTAGTGACTACAAGTTAATAGAGAGGAGAGGGGTGAGCTAGGAGTAGATCAACAGAGGGGTGGTAGGAAGGACGAGGGACAATAGAGGTGGGCAGAGAGATCGTACGTACAGTCCAGGTGGAGAGGTGATATAGTGATAAAGAGGTAAAGGACATGAAGATAGTCAGAAGAGAAAAAGGTGTAGGGAGAGGGGGGGGGGGGTTTAGGAGGAAGAAGGCAAGATGGGGGTTACTCAAAGAGGATATGAAAAGCAGGGATGGACGAGTAGAGGACCCAAGAAGAGAAATAGGAAGAGAGGTCCATAGGTGGGAGGGTGGAGTCGGAGGCCGGAGGGTCCTCAGAGGGACAGGGATACATTGATGCCACGAGGGGTGAGGCAGCCCCAACGAACGATCAGACGGTGCTCAAGAGTGAGCCGACTGTGGTGATCAGAGGAGCATGATATTAGGCCAGTTACCAAGACATCAGTCTTACCTCGATGGCCCCTCGAGTTAAAGTGGGCTGCTACAGGAGTGTCCGCTTCTTGGGTGATGTCATTCAAGTGTTCACGGCACCTATCGCCGATTCTGCGACCAGACTGACCGATGTAGGTCAACTTGCATCGCTTACAGATGATGGCATAAATGATGTTCCGCGATGTGCAAGTGAATCCCTCTCTGATCTCGAAAGGACCATTAGGGAAGAGGACAGTGTCGGTCTGGAGAACGTGGTCACAAGTTTTACATACTCTCCGGTTGCAGCGGATAGTGCCTCGATGGCTGAAGTGGTCAGCAGGAAGACGGCCCCTGACAAGAAAGTCTCGGAGGTTCCGGTCACGTCTAAAGGCCACTAGTGGTGGGTCAGGGAAGAGCAGACGAGTAGTAGGGTCAGATCGAAGAATAGGGAGGTAGCGGTGGATGGTCCTAATAGCGGCGTAGTGGTGAGGGTGATGGGTGAGAGCGAGCACTACTCTATCAGAGGGGGGATGAGTAGAGGGGGTAAGAGCAGACTGACGTGAAGTGTGGAGAACTCGACGCAGGGCAGGGAGGAGAGCTGATTCAGGATAGAGACGTCGGCGGAAGAAATCAAGCATAAGGTGGGCATTGTGAAGGAAATCTTCGTCGTCTTGGCAAAGGCGACGAAGTCTGAGAAGCTGGGAATAGGGAAGAGAGTTCTTGCAGGATGTAGGATGAGAGGAGTCGTAGCGGAGGAAACTATGGGAGTCAGTGGCCTTGTAGAAGACCGAGGTGAGAAGATGAGAGGTGCCCAAGGAGACTAGGATGTCCAGGAAAGATACGGAGGAGGTGGAGATGTGGAAGGTGATGTGGATAGAGGGGTGGAAATGTCCGACATATTCGATGAAACGGGAGATCTCATCTTCTGGAAGGTCAGACAGACCAATGCAGTCATCAATGTACCTACGATACATGAGGGGAAGAGGGCCCTGGTAGGTATGGATGATTTGGTGCTCAAGGTAACCCATGAAGAGACAAGCATAGCTAGGGCCCATTTTAGTGCCCATCGCCACACCGCTGATCTGGGTGAAGAAATTGCCATTGAACTCGAAAGAGTTGAGGTTCAAGACTAATTCTGCTAGACGGAGGAGGACGCCAGTGGCGATGGAGGGTTGGATCCTACGGTCCAGGAAAAACTGAAGAGCTTGAAGGCCGTCGGAGTGGGGAATAGAAGTATACAGGGAGCAGACATCCATAACGAAGAGGCGGTAGTGACGATCAGGAAGGAGGGTGATAGAGGAAAAGATGTTAAGGGCGTCGTTAGTGTCTTTGACATACGAAGGGAGGCCCATAACTATGGGTTGAAAGACACTGTCGAGGAAGTCAGAAATGAGAACAGTAGGACATGAGATGGAAGAGACAATAGGACGTCCAGGAGAGTCAGGTTTATGTATTTTAGGCAGCATATAGAAAGAGGGTCTGCCCAAGCAGTGGTCAGGAAGGATCATGCGGGAGGAGCTAGAGGGAAGTAATCCATCCTGAATGAAACGGAGGATCGTACGACGCACCACGGCGTTATTAGAGACAGTAGTGTCGTCGGGGGTGGGGAGGTAGAAAGTCGAGTCTGATAATTGTTTATCACCTTCCCGGATATAAAGGTCTTTCCTCCATACCACCACAGAGCCGCCCTTGTCTGCCGGCTTGATGACAATATCATCACGTCGGCGAAGATCCTGGAGGGCTTGGTACTCTTCACTACTAAGATTAGAGCGTCGAAGCCTATGGGGACGAAGTGCCTTAATATCCCGGTAGGTACTGTTAATGAACTGGTCCAAAGCCTGTGATTCGCCCGAGCGGGGAGTCCAGTCAGATTTACGGGAGGAAAAGCGGGCAAATTCGTCACTACCGCCTCTTCGTTATGGATGTCTGCTCCCTGTATACTTCTATTCCCCACTCCGACGGCCTTCAAGCTCTTCAGTTTTTCCTGGACCGTAGGATCCAACCCTCCATCGCCACTGGCGTCCTCCTCCGTCTAGCAGAATTAGTCTTGAACCTCAACTCTTTCGAGTTCAATGGCAATTTCTTCACCCAGATCAGCGGTGTGGCGATGGGCACTAAAATGGGCCCTAGCTATGCTTGTCTCTTCATGGGTTACCTTGAGCACCAAATCATCCATACCTACCAGGGCCCTCTTCCCCTCATGTATCGTAGGTACATTGATGACTGCATTGGTCTGTCTGACCTTCCAGAAGATGAGATCTCCCGTTTCATCGAATATGTCGGACATTTCCACCCCTCTATCCACATCACCTTCCACATCTCCACCTCCTCCGTATCTTTCCTGGACATCCTAGTCTCCTTGGGCACCTCTCATCTTCTCACCTCGGTCTTCTACAAGGCCACTGACTCCCATAGTTTCCTCCGCTACGACTCCTCTCATCCTACATCCTGCAAGAACTCTCTTCCCTATTCCCAGCTTCTCAGACTTCGTCGCCTTTGCCAAGACGACGAAGATTTCCTTCACAATGCCCACCTTATGCTTGATTTCTTCCGCCGACGTCTCTATCCTGAATCAGCTCTCCTCCCTGCCCTGCGTCGAGTTCTCCACACTTCACGTCAGTCTGCTCTTACCCCCTCTACTCATCCCCCCTCTGATAGAGTAGTGCTCGCTCTCACCCATCACCCTCACCACTACGCCGCTATTAGGACCATCCACCGCTACCTCCCTATTCTTCGATCTGACCCTACTACTCGTCTGCTCTTCCCTGACCCACCACTAGTGGCCTTTAGACGTGACCGGAACCTCCGAGACTTTCTTGTCAGGGGCCGTCTTCCTGCTGACCACTTCAGCCATCGAGGCACTATCCGCTGCAACCGGAGAGTATGTAAAACTTGTGACCACGTTCTCCAGACCGACACTGTCCTCTTCCCTAATGGTCCTTTCGAGATCAGAGAGGGATTCACTTGCACATCGCGGAACATCATTTATGCCATCATCTGTAAGCGATGCAAGTTGACCTACATCGGTCAGTCTGGTCGCAGAATCGGCGATAGGTGCCGTGAACACTTGAATGACATCACCCAAGAAGCGGACACTCCTGTAGCAGCCCACTTTAACTCGAGGGGCCATCGAGGTAAGACTGATGTCTTGGTAACTGGCCTAATATCATGCTCCTCTGATCACCACAGTCGGCTCACTCTTGAGCACCGTCTGATCGTTCGTTGGGGCTGCCTCACCCCTCGTGGCATCAATGTATCCCTGTCCCTCTGAGGACCCTCCGGCCTCCGACTCCACCCTCCCACCTATGGACCTCTCTTCCTATTTCTCTTCTTGGGTCCTCTACTCGTCCATCCCTGCTTTTCATATCCTCTTTGAGTAACCCCATCTTGCCTTCTTCCTCCTAAACCCCCCCCCCTCTCCCTACACCTTTTTCTCTTCTGACTATCTTCATGTCCTTTACCTCTTTATCACTATATCACCTCTCCACCTGGACTGTACGTACGATCTCTCTGCCCACCTCTATTGTCCCTCGTCCTTCCTACCACCCCTCTGTTGATCTACTCCTAGCTCACCCCTCTCCTCTCTATTAACTTGTAGTCACTACTCATCTATACCTACTATTCCAGTATCCCCCTTATCCTGATGCCCACTTTCATTCCCCCCTTTGTTCTATCATTTCCCTACTTCTTTACCTCCTATGGTTCATACCTCTTGCACACCATCCCCTATTGCTCCACTTCTTCCAGACTTTCTCTTTTTCCATTCACTTCTGACCTACCGCCTCTCCCCCTATCCAGTTTTCACATACCTGCTTCTTATCCCTCCTCTCCATACCTCCTCCTCCAATACTTCCCTACCTCCCGATAGACTAACTTCCTCCGGACCACCCCTCTATCGCCCTTCTCATTATACCGGCTTTATTATTCTTCCTCACCGTATCTCTTCCTCCAGTATCCAATCCTTCCTTTCGTTGACCTACCTCTCAACTCGTTCAGTTCGAGGCCATCCATTCTGTAGAGTCCATCTCTCTCACCCACTGCCTAGTTTACTACTTTGTCGTGTCATTCTATTTCTTTCTCTTAACCTCTCGCGTGATCTCTCACTTCCATTGTTGAGTGATTTATATGTATTGCTTGTTGTGTCCCAGGAGTATCCTCGTCTATGCCCCCTTTCCCCCCCCCCCCCCCTTTTGGTTTTCCCGATATTTGATCCTTTTTGCCCTCTTTACTGACCTGTCTTTGTCACGTGTTGCTTTCTATACACGTTCTCTGCGCTTTTAGTCATTTAGTCATTCCGACTGGTTTCAGCACGGATTACAGTTTTCCTGCTCCCTGCTCTGAGCTCAGCTAAGTACAATTTATTATACATTTTTCTCTCTCTTTTTCTATTTTATATATTTTGACGCCCATCATACCTCTCATCATGTAAAATTCATTTCTCTCTTTTCTTATTTTTGCATCCTACTTTCCTCGCCCTCCACTTTATCATATAACATGTAGTAATTGTGCTTCACCGCTTGTTGTCGTTGTCCCTGTATTCTGAAGAAGGCCACAGGCCGAAACGTCAGTATTGTGTTGTGTTCTTTATTTGTAAAGCTGTCACCATACCTTGGAGTGTTTAGCACACCCCACCATTGGCTCCTTGCTACCAGCTTTACCGCAGCATTGCAATTATTTGCCTGTTCCCTACATATTTCATACCCCCATGCGCTACTTAACCTATACATGTAGATATATTTGTCTGCACATGTATTGGCACATTTGGGCTCCTTTGGGTTTTATCTTTTGTGGGCCTTGTGGCAATATATATATGTGCTGATTTATGCTTGTACGCATGCATTGTTACATACACATACTTATGTTTACACATCGGTTTGGGGTGCACACGCAGAGTTAGACTTGCATAGTTTACACATATCCTGTACCCACCTCCCCATATTTTTAGAACCCTTCCTTTCCGTCTTCTCACCTGACTTCCTGGTCAGAGAGATTTATAGTCGGTCATCCTGCCGTATCAATTCAGTCCATTTGGAGACTGACCCAGCTCAGGAACACAGGGAAGTGACCATTTTTTTATTTTTCCTCTCTTTAGTATCTAGCATATTATTGCCATGTAGTTAGGTTTGTTAATATATCGTTATATATAATTTTTGTGTTTGTTGTTCGTCCAGATGAAGGCCTACTTGGCCGAAACGTCGACTTTTGTTTCGTCCATTACCACGTAAAGCTGTCACCATGCCACTTTTTTCTTCCTTTTTTTTAGTATTGCCACTATCTCCATATTCCGTGCAACCAGGCAGAGTAGGCAAAGTGAAATGAAGAAGAAAGGACCAATGTTTAAACTTGGCACAATCTTTAGGATTTTCTGCTAGTAGAACAGTATCATCAGCATATCTTAGGTTATTGATTATCTTTCCATTAATGTTTAGGCCTGGCATCTCTGTGATGATTTTAAAGATTTGTTCAGTGTATATATTGAACAAGCTTGGTGATAGGATGCATCCTTGTCTTACTCTTCTTTTTATGTCAATAGGTGTAGAGTTCTCTTTGTTATATTTTATTATTGCTTTTTGCTCCCAGTATAAATTACACATTAGTCGTATGTCCATGTCATCTAGATGTATATCTTAAAGGCAGTCTATAAGTTGTTTATCATGTATTCTATCAAAAGCTTTGGTGTAGTCTATGAAGCAGGCATATATTGGTTTGTTTACTTCTGTATACTTTTAGATTAATGTCCTCATGCTGAATATGGCTTCTTTTGTCCCACTGTTTTTCCTAAATCCAGATTGTTGCTCATCTAATTCAGTATTAATTGTATTCTAAATTCTTCCTTGTATGACTTTTAGGAAAATCTTCCTTACCTGGCTCATTAAGCTTATAGTTCTAAAATCACTGTGCCATTCTTTTTAGGCAATGCAATGAACATTGATGTTTTTAGTTCATTTGATATGTATCCTGTATGGTATATGTCTTGCATATGTCTGTGATCACTTCAATGCCAAAATCTTCTAGTGCCTGTATCATCTCTATATGTATATTGTCAGGTCCTGCTGCTTTTCCCTTTTTCATTGTTTTTATAGCTTTTTCCACTTAAGATTTTATAGCTTGACGCACATTTATTAATTGTTTTTTTTTTGGGTCTCTTTCGTAGAAATAATTCTGTTATATATTCCTGCCATCTATCGATTATATCTTTGTTGTCTGTTAGCATTCTTCCTTCTTTATTTGCAATATATCTGTTTCCTGTAGCTTTTTTGTTTTTATTAGTCATTCACTTTATTTCTGTGTGCATCCCTCTTAAATTTTGTTTACTTTCCATAGTTTCAGCTTCTAGACATCTTTGGCTGAGCCAGTCTTCTTTTGCCTTTTTGCACATTTTGTGTATTTCATTATCAATTTCCTTGTATTTGGCAGTGTTCTTCGCTTGTCTTCTTTCTTCCATTTTTTCTAAGATGGTATCAGTTATCCATTTTTGTTTTTTGTTCTTTTCCTTTATGGGTAAGGTGACACAATTTTCTTGTATTTTTTATGCATTGCCATTTGGTTGTAACTTTTGATTCAGAATTTTCTCTTATGTATTGCTCAGTCCCTTCTTCTAGCAGCTTCTGATATGTGTTCTTTACTTGTATTGTATAAGTATCTTTAACATCTTTTTGACTTAAAGCTGTTATATCTATTGGTATTGATGAATTAGTCTTTTGTTTGTTACTCTTTAGTTTGATTTTAATTTTAATCATTACAGTATTGTGATCTGAATTAATATCTGCTCCTGGATAAGTTTTGACATTATTGACACTGTTACAGAACCTATCTTTTATCATTATGTAGTCTATCGTATAGATTATTTATGCAATATACTACATACATTATACAACTAGATCCACTAATAGTTATTAAGAAAAAGGCACTACTGAACTTCAAAAACAACCCCAAGCAAATCACCAAGGACTAGCTTAAACATGCAGCAAGAAGATGTGCAAATGAATACTGGAACAATTTATGCTCTGAAATCCAGAAAGCTTCAGACAGGGGCGACTCAAAAACCACGCATGACAATATAAAAAAGGCCCTCGGACCAAAAATAACCAAATTAGCCCCCTAAAATCCAAGTTTGGAGAACCTATTACTAACAAGGGAAACAAATGGAAGGATGGGTAGAACACTACTCCAACCTATACCATGATGACAGACCAGCAAACGCACTTCTAGTCAATACCTAAATATCCTACAATGACTGAGCTGAACGCTGAGCCCACTATGAACGAACTTGCTGAATATTCTATTTGGTTTTCTTGCTTAGTATTTTTTAATTCCATATTTTGTCCAAGTTCGTTGCTGCTTTTGTTGTCCTGCTTCTGATCGCTTTCTTTGTTTTACCTTCTTTATCTGTATTACTGCCAAGATATATATATAATGTAGTGGTATATATTACCAAAATTATTGACCGCTATATATGCGCAGTTCGCACAGAGGAGTGAGTGATTGATTGGTTTCGAATTGAAGCAGGAGTCAAATAGGAATGTATACTATCACAATCGCTATTTGGAAACAAAAAAGATGAAAAATAACAATACCCCATAGGGCAATATAATTCCTCTCTAGTTATTTGATTCCCTTTTTTTAGGTAGCTTGATAATGATCCCTTTCTTCCAGTTTGTAGGAACTTTTTCTTCATCCCAAATTTTATTAAGTAATTTTCTTAGATGTAATCATCATCATCAAGTACCGGGCCTGCTGGCATAGGTGATCATGTCTCTCCACAACTTTCGATCTCAACAGCTATTTATCATTGTTATTGGTTATTGGTTATGAAAGGCCTCGGTATCACTGCAAACGAATCAAAATCCATAATTGCTCAACAGCCTGTGCCAGCGGAATCATCCGAATTATTAACTCATCTCCAAACAAAGAAAGGTAACTGTATCCCCATCATAGCAGTCTCAGCACACGCCAAAAGACATAAGGCGAAACCGAGCAGAAAGTGAACACAGGCAACTGTTCCCTGTCATACGATAGCATCATACAATTGGACAATTGAAACATGATCAAAACGGATGAGACACACATATTTATTATTTCTGTTGTTGACCTTCTGCCAAGCCATTCTCTTAAGCTGTCTGTTATTTTTTCTCTTTGCTTCCCTCTATCTCTTCATCCCTCAATTTTTCCAGTTGTTACAGTATATTCCAGTTGTTCTCTTCTCATCACATGGCCAAAAAATGATGATTGTTTCTTCCTAATATTGGAAATTAGCTCTCTTTTTGCTTTGACCTCTCTCAGAACATCTTCATTACTCTTCTTAGCTGTCCATGGTACTCTCAACATTCTTCTGTAAAACTACATTTCTACAGACTCCAGTGATTTTCTTGTCTATTGTCCTATTGTCCATGATTCGCATCCATATGTTAAGACTGGCTCTATGTAACATTTAAGAACTCTTTTTCTTGTTTCTATTGTCAAAAATGGAGTGCATAGTATCTTCCTCATTTTTTGGAAAGCTGCTTTTGCCTGAGCCATTCTGCATCTCACCTCTTTTGTACATCTTCCGTCTGAGGTTAACAAAGTTCCCAAATATTTAAATTCATTTACCTGTTTTAATATTGTTCCATTTGTCTTTATTTTGCACTGAGGTGATGTCTTTTCTTTGTTGTTACCATTACCTCTGTCTTTTTGTTATTAAGGCTGAGTCCTTTATTTTTGCTTTCTTTCACTATAATGTCCAACATTTCTTGTAACTCATTTTCACTCTTAGCGATTAAGACTGTATCATCAACATACCTTAGAGTATTTATATTATGACCTCCAATTGTTATTCCAGGCATGCCCCTTATGGATCTTAAAATAATCTCACTATAAATATTAAACAAATCTGGTGACAGCACACAACCTTGTCTAACACCCTGTTTTATTTGTTGAAACATTCCCATTTGGTTTCCAGTTCTTATGGTCGCTGTTTGTTGCCAGTACATGTTCTTTATTATTCTTAGATCTTTGCTGCCTACATTTATGCTTTCTAAAATTGTGATTATTTCTTGGTGCTTTACTTTGTCAAATGCCTTGGTGTAATCTATGAAACATAGGTATAGATTTGTTTTCACCCCTATGGCTCTTTCTACTAAAGATCTTATGATATAAATGGCATTGCTTGTTCCTTTATCTCTAACAAAACCACACTGTTCATCACTAATTTCTGGACTGATTTTGTTTCGCACTCTTCGTATGATAATTCTTAGTAATATCTTAGTCATATGACTCATAAGGCTTATTGTGCGATGATCATCGCATTCAATTAGATGTAATAAGTTTTGATTATACTATTAATATGATTAAATGCTTTCAGCATCTGTGCAGTTATTTTATCTACGCCAGAGGCTTTATTATTAGCCATGTATCTGTGGCCTTTTTCGTCCTGTCAGATGGTTTAGTAGAGGCTATTGTGTATTTTTTTGTGGTGGTTTTGTTTTTCCAGAACAGCCTTTCTCATTGCTGATTCCACCTATGTTTGACAAACACATACAACCACAGAATGAACAAGTCAGGCCCACTGATCCACAGGGTTTTCCATCTTTCTTCATGAGCCCTTCCTCTTTCATGTTTTGCCATACAACAGCCTCAAATGCTGTTATGCATATTTTTTTATACAGGCTGATGTACACACACATGATGTGTGATCTCTTGCCAGATGTTCCCAGTCATTTTCACAGAGGGAGAAGTCATTCAGTGATGATTTACAAATATCACTCTATATTGTAATTGTTTATGATGAAGGATGATATCGCATGGCAGGGAACAGATGGTTGTGTTCACTTTCTGTGCAGTTTCGCCTTACGTCTTTTGCCGTGTGCTAAGACTGTTATGATGGGGATTACAGCTGCTTTCTTTGTTTGGGAGATGAGATAGTAATTCGGATGATTCCACTGGCACAGGCGGTTGAGCAATTATGGATTTTATTGAGTTATTTGCGGGTCATCATCATTGCACTCCGAACATGTCCATAGGTGCTCAGATCCCCTCCTCAGCAATTCCCTCAGTGTCCAGCGACTGACGACTCCAGTTCTATGTTGGTTGATAAGTCTTCTTTCACGGCCACTAAGTTTCTCATTCCTGGCTGTGCCCATCTTAACTCCCATTTCCATCATCCAAAGAAGTGACTTGAATCTGTGTTTGTCGAAGTCCCGTGCTCTTCCCACATCTCGGAGGGCATTGATGATGTCTGCCCGATCTATTGGTTGCCCGTCCTCAACGACAGCGCAGCTAGCCAACCTGTCCGCTCTTTCATTTCCCCGTACTCCCGCATGTCCAGGGACATAGACAAAGATGACCTTATGTATTTTGGATTTCTGCAACGACTCTACCCATTGCATGCGTACAGAGCCCGCCTCCACTTTTTTATCATGCTTATCGAATCACTTAGTATACATGCGTGGGTGTAGTCTTGTGACTCTAACCACTTGAATGCCTTGGTCACTGCCATCGCCTCCATTGTCATGCTACTCGTGGTCATAACGTACGCACCACTGTCTTCCTTGACTATTCTGCCTGCCGAGCGTGCTGTAAATGCCCATGCACTTCTTTGGTGTCGTATTACAGATCCGTCTGTATAGATGACTGCATCTTTCTCATCGGTGTTATCGCAGATGAGACCATTGACCTCGGCATTAACCACGACCGGGTTCTGTTCCCTACTTTACCTGTTGAGTGTGACAATACACAAGAAAGTCCCCTTGAATGACGTAGGCACTGGTATCCACTCCTTACCAACGCTGATATTGGTAAGACCACAGACCTGTTTGATGACATCTTCTGCTCGACCCACCCATGATTTGCCTCTTTTTAGCCTGGCACCTTTCACTGTGTTGAGCATGTGGTGCAATGGATGCTCTGTATCTGTACTAATCTTCAGGTATGCTCGTGCTCTCCAGATCTTGATTCTGTCATCCATGGTTGAAAAGTCAAGAAGATACCTCATTGCTACACAGGGAGTGTCCCTCGTACATCCCAGGATAATGTCCATGGCTTCATTTTGTATTTTCTCCAGCCTATCAATTTGAGTCGTACTGACAGTAAGAATTGCCAGGGCATACTCGATTGGTGCGAGGATTAATCCCTGGAACAGAAGAGTAAGTAGCCTGTTGGCAGCTGCCATGGCCTTCAAGGCGGCTAATTCTTTGTGGGATTTTGTTATCACATGATCAACGTGGTCCCAAAAACACAGGCTGCGATCAAACTTAACTCCGAGGTATGTCATCAACTTGTCCCTGGTCACCTCATTAGTCCCCTTGTCAGCTCCCATTTGTACTACAGGTGTGGTCGTATTAACGATATGATTGTTAAGGGAGAACCATGAAACTGATGCTTTATTAGGATTAACCAAGGCACCTGAAACCCCACACCAGGAAGAAATGCGATCGAGTTCGTCTTGCATTGTGGAGGCAATTCCCTGTCTGTCTCTTCCCTGTCGATATACCAGAATATCATCAGCAAAAGTCATAGTTCTTCCCCTCCCAACCAGCTGTTGTTCCGTGATCATTATTGTGTACACATTAAATAGAACTGGTGACAGTGGTGAGCCTTGTGGCAGCCCTGGACAAATGGATGTTGGCTCAGAAGACCAACATCTGAGTATCACCTTCCTCTGAAACAGTGCCGCAGCGATCCATCTAATGAGGAAGGGGTGCACCGCCAGTTTGAGGAGCATATGCATGAGATGTACCCTGATTCAAATGGTACCCTGTTGTATGCATCCTCCAGATCTATAGCAGCAGCACATGTCTCCTCTCGTCTGTAGAAGCCTTCGAAGACGTCATAGGCAAAGACTGCCGCATTGAGCCATGTCTCTTTGTTATATCTATAACCTCCGAGTGTGGGTGGGAATATGCATTTCTGTTCAAGGTGACAGGTGAGGACACGAGCAACTATTTTCTTCAGCAGCTTGCCCGCAGTGTTCTGCATTGTGATGATTCTGTAGGCACTGATCTGAGAATGGTCCTTGTTTGGCTTCGGTAGCAGTAGTAAGTAGCTGTGTAGCCATTCCTCATTTTTGCCAAACTCATTGGCCAGTTTTATCAAGTCGTCGTCAGCTAAATCGCCTATGTCATCGTACTGAACACCATCTGGACCAGGAGCAATGTTGTGTGACCTTTTAAGTGTCATGCAAATGGTATCGGCTGTGATCCTTAAGCCTACTTTAAGCCTACTCTACCTGGGCACAAAATATGGAGATAATGCTTTAACCAGTCTCACTATCCCCCTCTTGACTTCATTTCAAGAATTTCCAAAGGAGGGACGAGGTCCATTTATTCAGAATTGAAAGAAGGTGCAGGGAATGTCTGAAAAATGGTAAATCGCTGTCTACTGTCTTAGGGTCCTTCCCTCTGGATTTTTACTCTGGGTGTGCTCCCATAACCTTAGATTCTAACTAGAATCTAGTCCACAAGGTAGTGGAGGGTTTTGAGATTGAAGTTCATGTTCTTCTAGATGGGTTGCCAATTAGCCACATGTTTCACTGCTAATTCAATTTCTGTTGTTTCTGTGATTTCTTTTATATTGATGTCCAGATGTGGAGTTGGTGCATCTGTTTCAAACTGCATCAGATGACTGGGATGCAGGCGGTTAATGGTTCCTGGGCTTTGGTTTTTTTGTTAGCACTAGAAGTTAGTAAGGTGCCAACTTAACTCAGAACAGGTCCACCATTTGATATAAAGGAGCTTGTTAGTTGTTTCTGTATATTATATAATACCTTGCTATTTTCAGTTTTGGAGGCTAATTCTGCTTCAACTGCCAGATTATATATATAAGTTTTTTTTTTCACATCTTTGCTGACTTTTTCACCCTATTATCAAAGTCTTTATATGTTGCTTTGGCTAGTATTTTACCTAAGTCAGTCTTGACATTTAACAAGCCTTTACTACTTTTTACAGTACTGACATTTAACAAGGCTAGTTTGGCTTCGCTCCTATTTTGGATATGCTTCCATGTGATGTCTGATATCCATGCTTTTCTTTCAGTTTCTTTAAATCCAGCACTTAATTCAGCTGATGTCAATATTGCTATGTTGTGAATATCCCTATATATATCAATATACATTTCATCCATTGCACCCAAAGCTTCAAGATGATTGCTGAGTTCTAGATTAAAATGTCCTTTGATATCTTCATCTATTAATTTGTTACTATCTCTATTATGCAAGACATGTTTCTTGTGGTGACTTTTCAGTCAGAAACCTAGATTAGCTATAACAACACCAAAATTAAATGCAGTGAAGAACATGTGGCATAATACCAGCATGGCAGTAAAATTAAAATTACTGAGGGCATACATCTTCCCGATAGCAGTGATATGATTGTAAATCACATACAATCTCGCAAACAACAAAGAAGAAAATTTATTAATTCTGAACAAAATATTAAAAAATCCTTAGGATATATTAAATATGAGCAAGGAAGACATATTAAAAGACCTAAATATTGACATGATTTAACTCATAAACAGCATTCTACAGAGGGAATTAAAATACTATGGCCACTTCAAAAGACACTGTGGGCTTGAAATAACAATAATTGACATGGTTCCAGGAAGATGAGGCAAACCAAAAGAAGGTGGTTTCAAGATGTCAAAAAGGCCAGAAACCATGAACTTGACGACAGAAGAAGTTAATGACCTGGTTAGAGACTGAGATTCTTTAAGACAGGCTGTGGTGAATGCAACATTCTGCAAAGGACATGTGACCTGATGATGATGATGTTTCACTCTACTTTTATTGTTGTATATTTTCAGAATACACCATGTTCATATTACATTACATTCCATTTAGCTCTCATTGAGAGATGAGTCTCCAAGATTTGTTTCAACTTATCCTATTATGCGCTTTTCCCTTCAGTTCCATCTATGAGAGTTCATTTAATTTGGTTTCCTCTTGTACAATTCATTGCCCTTAAGTTGACCTTTTTGTGTGCAATTCACTACCCTTAACTTGGTCTCCAATTATTATTACAATTTTACAATTTATTATACAATTCATCATCTTTTTTGCCTCTTTGCTCACATAGTTTTATGAAGTGTCCCATACACCTCACTTTTCGGTCTTTTACTTTGAGTTTTTTTTTATATGTTCCCTTCTATTACTACAGATTTGTTACTGTTTCTTGATCCTTCCCATGTTGTTGGACATAGCATAGGGCTTGTAGTGTTTTTCACCACCCATCTCTATTTTGGGCGAGACATTTGATCTTATCTAATGAGTCTATGCCTGCCAACTTTGCTTTTCTTATAAGTGTTCTTTTTTGGTGTCGCTTTAGGTCTTCCTCTTTTTCTGTATCCTGATGTTTCCAATAGAAGAGCCTGCTTTGGAATTCTCTTGTTGTCTCTTCTCAGCACATGTCCACACATGTCCAACTTCTTTCCTTAATTGTAGATGCGATCTTTGGTTGCATGGCCTCTTCTCTTATTTCAATATTAGTCTTGTATTCATTCCATTGTACACAGAGTATTTTCCTTAGGCATTTGTCTTCAAAAGATTTAGTTTTTTCTCTATCTCTTTTTTTATGTTTTCCATGTTACTGTTTAGGGTATCAGATATAACATACACAACAAAGATGCCTCAGCAATACAGATCTGCAGCTTTAATGTGATCCGCATACAGATATCTCCTTCTTTCTCTCTTCTTTTATTGTCCTCATATAACCACACTTATCTCTCTCACAAAATTGATTGTGTTTTGGGAACAAATTCTCGCCACAGTTCCTGAAGCTATGCACTGTGCAATGTCCTATGTACATTGTGGACAGGTGCAGGCCATAGTTCTTGTAACCAGACACTAACCTATGTCTTGTGACATCTTGTAAGGTAACACAAAAACTCCATTTTGTGTGGTTTATGGCTATCATTTAAAGTTGCCCCAAGTCAGACCTAGACTTCATGTTTTGCTTCCATGGCTCTCTGACAGATTGTCCTTGACCTGTCCCACTTCTACCTTCTCTTTCTGGATCTTTTTGTCTATCCCACTTCTACCTTCCCCACCAGGGTCCCACTGCATGCCAGTTTTTGTAATTCTGGACTTCTCAGCACATAACATTTCTCCAGCTTGGAACTCATATCATAAACAGGGAAGTGACTTTTGGGGTATAGCTTAAATCCTTATTAAGGATGGAGCTGCATTTGAAGAGCTTAACGACCCTCAACCAGGGGAAATTTAATACTGAACATGAAACAAGTGAGATAAAAATGTATGAGAGTGAGTTTGAGCATATGTACAACCAGGGTGTCACTGCAAGTGTCAACAGTGTACATACCCATCTTTATCTACTAAATGGGACTGAGTACCTGTGGATCTACATTTTGTGATAGTATTAAATGTTCTCACTGTGGTTTCAACCCATGAAATGTGCATGCAGCAGAGTTATTTTCATAAAGCCATATCAAAGTTATTTTCATAACACTGTACAGTAGAGTAAAAAAAAAACATTTAAATGAAAAGAGAAGTGTAATAACTGCATTTTGTTTGTTTATTTTAAACTGTAGTAATTTTGCCATATAAAATGGTTTGTAAGGATTTATAGTTTTTAGAACAAGAGCATCAGTAGTGTGGTGCAAGACACTAGCTTAATGATTCAGTGAACATGGGTTAAAACAGTTTTACGCTCCCCAGTCAATTCACTTGAAAAAAGAAATGGGTTGCTGGTTCATTGAGCTTGAAAAATTGCACAGATGCCCCACTCCTCCAACCTCTAAATGCTGTTGCCTAGTTCAGTTAAATACTATTACTCTACATTTTTTTTATACCAAATGTTATGCACACAAAAAAACGAGAATTACACAAGATAAGGAGTTTTGTGATATCACTCTCAATCTGACCGTTTTTTAATTTCTAACCACAGCCACTGGCAACACTGTCAAAGGCGGACGGAGAGTTTGTGCCTACTTCAACAAACCCAGTGGTTGTTTCAGAAATGACCGATGTCTTGACTTACATACCATGGTTGATTTTAACGGTCAGTATACTTCCTTCTGGTATCACCCCCTACTTCACTATCTCTTGTTGAAGCAATGACTTCTCTTAAATTTTAAGTGAGACTTTTTAACAATCAATGTTGAGTTTTTTGGACAACTATGATAGTCTCGTAGAAAGTTAATACTTCCAGCCTTCTGGACTATTATTGGGTCAACACTTCATTTTTGAGAAATGTGTAAAATTATATAGCATAACTTGTCATGAATTATATAATTTGTCAACATATAAGTAAAATGTAAATGTAACAAAAAAGAGACTGACATTTTGGATAGACATGTTTTTAGAAAAATATGAGGTCACTTCTAAAATCATCGGTTGTGTAGAAGATGGATGTTTACAACTTCATGACCTTTCTTACATTAAATGACAATATATTTATAGCTCTCTTTGGGTGATGGTGGCTTCCTGTGTTGCACAAGAATGATTTACATTGAGGATAGAACAGAACAAATTTAGTTAATTATTGAACATAAGAGTTTTGAAAATTACGTAATGGTACAGTTTTCAGTTGATTTGGTAGAAGAATTTAAAGAATTATTTTATAGTACAGTTTTGAGTTGATATGGCAGTAGAGTTTTAAGATTTTGAGTTGATTTGACAGAACAGTCTTAGGAATTGATGATATAGTTTGAAAGACCACTGATAAGAGAGGCAATGACTGACTATGAACATCAGCTCTCATGCTGAAATTAAAAGGCTCATCCAGAATAGGGGCATGTGGCAAGACACACTGCAAATCTCTGCGAAGTCTGATGATATGGAAAAGAAAGCAGCAACAAAGAATTGAACATGGGGAGCTTTTTATTTGTACTCTATAAGCTGTCTTACAGGGAAAAGCGGCACAAGTGGCAGCAGAAATGACCAACTACAAGATAGATATTCTGGGAATGTGTGAAACAAGATGGCTGGGAGCGGAGAGAATAAAATTGAATACAGGGGAGATGATTTTATCATCAGGACACCGGGAACCAGGAGCACAACATAGCGAAGGGGTAGCTATAATGCTATCAAAGAATGCACAGAAGACACTAATAGAATGGGAGGCAGTGGGACCAAGACTGGTGAGAGCGACATTTAGAACAACCAAAAACAAAATAAAATTACACATTATACAATGCTATGCACCAACCAACGATAAAGATGACTCAGTTAAAGATGATTTTTATAAACAGCTACAATGTCAGATGGATACAAGACGAGCCAAGGATATTATAATCTTGATGGGAGACCTAAATGCTAAGGTAGGATCAGACAACAGAGGCTTCGAAGAGATTATGGGAAAACATGGACTTGGAGATATAAACGAGAATGGAGAGATATTTGTGAATTTCTGCGCCCTTAATCAAATGAGCCTAGGAGGAACAATATTCCAACATAAAAGAATACACAAAGCTACATGGGTGTCACCAGATCATAGAACGGAAAATCAAATTGATCACATATGTATTAATAAAAAGTTTAAGTCATCCTTACAGGATGTAAAAGTATATAGAGGGGCAGATATAGCTTCTGATCATCATCTTCTGTTAGCCAAACTTAAAATTAAATTAAAAAGGTATACTACAACGAATAAGGGCAGAAAGTATTTCAATGTAGGGTTTCTTAAAGAACAAGGAATTAAAGATAAATTCGCAGTCACAATATCAAACAAATACCAAGTCCTCCAACAACTAGAAAATACAATAAATATAGAAGATCATTGGAAACAGGTAAAAAATATATGGAAAGAGACATGCGAAGAAACACTGGGGAAAAGAGAACGCCAGAATAAGGCATGGATGACAGCAGAGACCCTGGATAAAATTAAAGAAAGAAAGAACAAGAAAGCAGACATAAATAAAAGCAAAACAAGAAGTAATAAAGCCAAGACACAGGAAGCTTACACAGAGGTGAACAAAGAAGTGAGAAGATGCATTAAAAGGGATAAGAGGAAATATATAGATGAATTAGCTAAAGAGGCAGAAGAAGCAGCAAATAAAGGGAATATGAAAGAACTGTACAACAGCACAAAGAAATTAGGTGGAAAATACAAACAGATCAACGCCTTTATCAAAGATAAGAAAGGAAATCTGCTTAGTAATATAAAGGAACAAATGGAGAGATGGAAGGAGCACTTTGAAGAACTTTTGAACAGACCTGGCTCAAATAATCCTCCAGATATACTACCAGCAGAAGAAGAATTACACGTTAACTGCGGAAAACCAAGCAAAGAAGAAATAATGAAAGCCATCAAACAATTAAAAGATGGTAAAGCCACAGGACCAGATGAAATTCCTTCGGAAGCCATCAAAGCAGATATTATCACCTCTACCAAGATGTTACATAATCTATTGGATAAAATTTGGGAGAGGGAAGAAATACCTAAAGACTGGAGAGAAGGTTATATGATCAAACTACCAAAGAAAGGAAGTTTACAGGAGTGCACAAATTATAGGGGAATTATGCTACTATCAGTGCCAGGAAAAATATTAGGCAGAATCATTCTGGAGAGACTAAAAGAGGCTATAGAGAAACACTTGAGAGATGAACAAGCAGGTTTTAGGAAGAACAGATCATGTGCTGATCAAATAACTACTCTACGTATAATAGTTGAACAAAGTTTAGAACTAAAATCCCCACTTTATATTGGATTCATAGATTACGAAAAGGCATTTGATAGTTTAGACAGAAGAATGCTTTGGAAGTTGCTGAGTCATTATGGAATCCCCATAAAGTTTATTAACCTGATAAAAACAATGTATGAAGGAACAAAATGTAGTGTGGTGCATGAAGGACAGCTTACAGAAGCTTTTGAAATAAGAACAGGAGTAAGGCAAGGATGCCTTCTGTCTCCATTTCTCTTTCTACTGGCCATAGATTGGATTATGAAAATAACTCAAAACAACAGAAATGGGATCCAGTGGTCACTGACCAAACAACTTGATGATTTAGACTTTGCTGATGACATAGCTCTCCTATCACACAGCCACCAACAGATGCAAGATAAAATGAGTATATTAGATGAGAGATCACAACAGCTAGGACTAAAGATTAATAGAGATAAGACCAACATTATGAGAATTAATGCAGTTGGCAATAACCAAATAAAACTAGGAGAAATACCTCTACTAGACGTACAATCTTATATATATCTGGGCAGTAATATAGATAAAGAGGGAGGAACAGAAAACGATACCAAAATAAGGATATCAAAACAAAGAGGAGCTTTCATTGCACTGGGAAACATATGGAAATCCAAAGAAATTAGGCTAAATACAAAAATACAAATTTTCAACTCCAATGTTAAGTCGGTTCTATTATATGGCTGTGAAACATGGAGAATAACAAAATTGACAATCACGAAGGTACAGACTTTCATTAATGGATGCTTGCGCAGAATAAAGGGATGGAAATGGCAGGACAAAGTCACAAACGTGGAATTATGGAAATGTACCGGTCAAATACCAGTGGATAAAGAAATACAGCGAAGACGATGGCGATGGATAGGACACACACTACGGAAACCAACTGAGAGTATTACACAACAGGCCCTTTTTTGGAATCCCCAGGGGAAAAGACAAAGAGGAAGACCAAGGAATTCTTGGAGAAGACAGATTGAAGCAGAGATGAAGATGATGGGGAAGACATGGAATGATCTTAAAAGAATTGCAAAAAACAGAACGACTTGGAAAGTGTTTGTTGAAGATCTATGCTCCACTGGGAGCTAAAAGGTAGAAGAAGATAAGCTGTCTACAGCTCAAAAGGAATAAATAAGCAAACCATTTTAAATTGATTTAACTTAACTCTACTCCTTGTTGAGGGATGCTAAATTGTTATCTTTCATGTCTCTAAAAAAGTGTTAAATTATTTTTGTCTCATGAGGTTCTTTGAAACATGATCTAGTCAGTATACAAAAATCTAGTAACCTCAGGAGATAATTGTGCAATCCCCTCCCCAGTTGTATAGGGATGTGGTTGAACCTTCTGGCATTAAACTTTGTCAGGAAAAACACTACCTGCATATGGCATGGTGATGGATATGATGGTCTGCTATCTAAATTTATCATTCTGTTGGAGACCCATGAAAGCACCCATACATGATGTGACACTTTCATATAGAGGAACCTAGCATAGGGGCATTATATTTTTTATTATTTTGCCACTTGGAAGAACTCTATAACTAGCGAATATTGTGTGAACTTAGCTTGTCTTTACCATGTAATCCACAAACTCTGGAAAGAACTTTGGGTCTGTTTTATAAACTATGGCACTTAATGTGAACAGGAAGTTTGTCCACAACCACCTTCTCTGGTTTATAATAATCACAGCTCTTTACAGATCTAATGCTAGCTCTGCAGTTTCTGAGGTTGCTGCTAAAGAGTCAATAATTCACACCACCTGATTAGTGAAGAATAAGAAATGATTTGATTCAATTGAGATTGAAATGCAGGACAATTTTGATAATTATTTCATGGAACAATTTTGAGTTGATTTGGTACAACATATCCCATTTATATACTCCATACTTATGGTTTTATATGCTCTGGGACTATTGTTGCCATTTTCAGTGTATCTATGATGTAATCTAGTTTATAAGAACTACATGCCTTCTTTATTTTAACTGTTGCTACAACCAGAAAAAATTATGTGATGGTGGTGAAGTGAAATGGGGATCCCTTGACTGTAAATGAAACTGATTCTATAAATATAATATAATACAACCAGAGAATTGTATGCCATCTGTATTTTATCATTTTTCCATCATCATCTTCAAGTATCATGCGTGATGGTGTGGGTGATTAAGTATCTCCACAACTTTCTATCTCTACAGTTGTTTATCAGTTTTGTCAGTTTACCACTTTTTAAAACTATATTTTCTGTTATGTCTTCTTTCCTCAATTTTTCCAGTTGTCACAATATATTCTAGTTGTTCCCTCCTCATTTCATGGCCACAAAAAAATGATTGTAATCATCTGTTGTTGGTCAACCAGTGTGATGCTATAAATATATGTATATATAGATATATATTTTCTCAATGAAGATGAGGCTTAGTGCTATCATTCTGTTTGCTGTGGTGTAAGGCCAGATCAAACACCTCACCTTAACTTCTAATATAGATATTACAGAACTGAACAATAGTCATGGACATCAACATCAATGACAACTCCATTATAAGATTACTAGAGACTAGCACCACTGACCAGTACTCTTAACAGGTTTAACGGCATATATCATAGGCCAACAGTTACAAAAACCTATAATCACAAATCACACCGTAATCATGCACTCCATTGTGAAATATACAACTAACTTATGCATCTAACTGGCTATGTCTAACAGAATTTCTAAATCCTTTACAGTAGGCTGGACCCAAACTTCTGCATCTTTCTATGACTATCTATCTATCCTGATGTCAGTCATTTCTCGAGATGTCATGCACCCCTTCAGTGTGTTTCCTGATCTAAACCTATCCTTGTCTGTTCGAGGTCCTGGCGCGAACTGATTAGTCCAGGACTTTAGTTTGGCTTGTCAACTTTGTCACGTGACTATCTCAATCATGCCATCTTGAGATGTCCTTCAAAAATTTACCAGTGTTCCCCTTGGCCAAGTAACTTAACAATTACTGGTCACTCCCCTGTTAATTCAATCAACTCTCAGCTTCCAAGTACACTGTTTAACCCTTGCAAACCCAAGATCTGGTACAGTTGAAAATTATTTTTCTTTATGCCTTGACTTCTTTTAGAACATCCTCATTACTTCTCTTGTGAACAGTCCTGTGAACAGTCAACTGGGAACTGTACATGCATGAGAACGTTCTATGGGTCAGACTGCACTCTCAAATCTCCGGACAACTGTTTGAACGAAACCTGTGAACAGTTAATCGGGGCCAGCGACTCATGTATCAATGATTCCCACATTAAGAAGAGTCTACCGACTACAACAAACCCAAGCATATGGATACCTTAATGTGTTTCTGTGCTGGACATGGTTCATTTCTTGGTGATTTTCCGTGAAGCCATGGCTCATATCTTGATGTGTTTCTGTGCTAGCCATGGCTCATATCTTGGCTTTTGTGCGTGCGTGTGTGTGTGTGTGTGTTGGCCATGGCTCATATCTTGGTGTGTGTCATGTTAGTCATATCTCATATCTTTGTGTGCATGTCTATGTTAGGCATGTGTCATATCTTTGTGTGTGCATGTCTATGTCAGTCATATTTCATATCTTTATGTGCATGTTTATGTTAGTCATGTGTCATATATCTTGATGTGTGTCAGTGTTAGTCATGCCTCGTTTCGCTGTGTGCATGTCTGTGTTAGTCACATCTCATATCTTTGTGTGTGCATGTCTGTGTTAGTCACCTCTAGTGACTCGGGCAGATGGTGCTCATAAACCTGGGAGGGCCGACTATCTAAGGGCAGAATCCTCCTACAGAAAAGACAATCTGCTGCCTTGCAGGAAGATTGGGGACAATCAAAGGCTAAGGAAAGCAAACCTGAATAAAATGCTGGCTAAAATCGGATGCACTGGGCCACTGGAGCAGAACACAGTGCAACATATTAACGGGTGTTCGGTCAGAGTGGATCTGGCAGACTCTAATTGTGATGTTCTGTCTGTGGGGGTGATCAACACACTTAACCTGACAGCTGACTTCATGTGAGAGTCTGGAATCCTACTCTGATTGAGTCCTGATCGCAGAGAGAGAGAGAGAGATTACTTCTCTTTTTAGTTGTTCATGGTATTCTAAACATTCTTCTGTAAAACCACATTTCTATGACTTCCAACAATTTTCTTGTCTGTTGTTCAATTTTTCAGAATTCATTTCCTTATGTCAAGAATGGCCACATCGAACAACTCTTTCTTATTTCTATTTACAAAAATTGGATTGTATAAAATCTCTCTTTTTTTTGGAATGCTTTCCCTGAGCTATTCTGCACCTCACTCTGTTATCCATCTAACATCTGAAGTTAAAATCACTCAAAGGTATTTAAATTCAATGACCTGTTTTAATATTGTTCCATTTACATTAATTGTGCATTTAGGAAATGTCACTTTCTTTGTTGTAACCATTCCTTCTGTTCTGCTGTTGAGGCTAAGGGCTTTATTTTTACTTTTCACCACCATAATGTTAATCATTTTCTGTAACTTAGCTATTAATGTTCTCAGTGCAACTTGAGAATTACATGTCATTTTTAAAACTGTTTCTACAACTAGAGAATTTCATATAATCTTTATTATAACATTCTACAATTAGAAAATTTGCTTGTCATCTTTATTTTGTTTCTTCAACCACAGAATTGTATGTCATCATTATTTTTCCACAACCAGAAAATTGTTCTTTTCATATTTATTTTTCTGTTTCTGCAACTAGATATCTGGTGTGAGAAAGTTCCAGTGCATGTGTTTGATGAGGACCAGACAGACCTTCTACCAAAGCCAGGATCTACTGTGGCTGTGATAGTGTCTCATACTATAACCCCCAATTTGTTCTATGTGACTTTGCCTTGTGGTCATTTAAGTCTGAATCAGCTACAAGATGATCCTAAAGCTCTTAATGAGTACTTAAACGAGGAGTCATTAGAGAGATTGATGGATAAAATGCAGTATGTTTCCTAATTCATTTGTTCATATTCTCTATTTTTGCAGAAATTAATAAACAAATAACAAAATATGTCATGGGCCTACAAATTACATTCAGGGTTTGGAAGTTGAAACTAATGAATAAAAGACACAATGTTATGTTCCTGCAAAGTGCAATCAGGGTTTGGAAATGGGAAATAATTAATAAATACACAGTGATATTTTCTTGTAAATAACAATGTGGGATGAGAGTATTGAATAAATAACACAATGGTTATGGTTAGTCAAAGCCCCCGGTATCACCGCAAATTAATTAAAATCCATAATTGCTCAACCGCCTGTGTCAGTGGAATCATCCAAATTAAAACTCATCTCATCAAAAGATCCAAACAAACAAAGGCATCATAGCAGCTAAAAGCACATGCCAAAAGGCATAAGGCCAAGCAGCATTGACAGTGAATGCAACTGAACTGTCCTTCGTCGTATGATATCATCATTAATCGTAAGCAATCAAAACACAGTTTAAATGAAGTACACAGCTCACAGTAAAAAAAGAGCACTTAACTCAGTTGCTCTGGCAGCAGGCTTGATTTAACTTAGTATAAAATCACAAACACAATTTGTATTTTCTGTATCAGTCTATAAATTCTTAACCTTGGTTTCCTTTATAAGCACTGATCTCTTTTGAGGTCTGGAATATCTACCTGTAGCTAAACAACAACTCTTGAAATAAATCTTCTGAATAATCCTGTACTAAAACATCACCCATGTGTTACCGGGGCCTCATTATGAGGAAAGTAGAGAATAGTAACACTGTGACCATATCAGGCATGTAGAAAGTGGTGACTAAGGAGGTTGATCGATAGCTTGACAAGTTGTCATTGTAAAAAGGATTGTTATGGAAACAGAACCAGAGATTTTAGAAGCAGTGATCTCTGCAATATGTGCCATTTTGGCACACAAGGTTTCTGTTTTTGAGATTGTGGTTCTGCCCTATGTGCCGTCTTCGGCTTGAAAGGACAATAGAATAGAATAGAAAACATCACAGAATGTTTCTCTAAGTCTCGAATCCTAAGTAAAGTCGTCAGCTGTGTCTCTGAATCTAATCTTACTCTGGTCTTCTGATCTAATGTGACTCTTGACTATCCTTCTCGAATGCTAACTACTGCTTCTTTTATATTAATAAAAGCCTAGACAAATTTTGGATCCTGCTATCTTTGTTTCCACGTTTTTATTCTTCCTTTATTCGCTTGCAAACATTTAATTTCAAATGCTCTCAGGTAGTTAGGGCGTGCTGGTGATTCAGTCAATGATCATGAATCTACAACCATGTTCAGACTGCATGAACATCAGGTCAAAAATTGGAATACCAGAAAGGAGCGCTGAGTGGTGAAGCACAAACAAATAACAAATTAATTCAGAGCTGGAATCTTCAATCTCCACACACTGAGGTTCATACTGGGAAGGAGATCTTAGCACTTATGGACATGTCTGATGTACAATGAGGATGATCTGTTGACTAGACAAAAAAAAACTAGAGAAAACTAAAGTTTGCAACTAAGTGTTATGGTTAAGAAAGGCCCCGGTATCATTGCAAACAAATTAAAATCCATAATTGCTCAACCGCCTGTGCCAGTGGAATCATCCGAATTACTATCTCATCTCCCAAACAAAGAAAGGTTGCTGTAGTCCCCATCATAGCAGTCTCAGCACACACCAAAAGACATACGGCGAAACCACACAGAAAGTGAACACAGCCATCTGTTCTCCACATAAAATATCATCATTCATCATAAACAATCGGAATATCGAAACACAATAAAAACAGATGAAACGCACAGCTCACATTGTGTACAGAGCACTTAACTCAGTAGATCCTGCAACAAGTCGGAAAGTTTATTAATATAAATGTATATTAATAATAGTGTATTAGTTACAAAAGAAAAGTAACAGAACATGCACATGGCAAAATTATTTTAAAACAGTGCCAAACTTTCTGGTGTTTTTATCATGTTTTGCATTGTTTGGATTCATGCACAGCTGGATAGAAATTTTCTCAACATGAAAATAGTGCAGGCCAGTTACACATCTGATGGTTATATGAGTGACATGAAGAGTTCTTGTCTTAAATTGATGACTGCATGCATTACCTCCTGTAGTTAAACTAGTTGCAACAAAGAACTTGCTTGAGACATGTACTTTAGTCCATAGTTCGACTGGCATTATCACAGTCGAGGCATATCCACTCTGCTGCCTGTTCCAGCAACTATGGAAGTGTTCGTCTACTGATTGTTCTTGTCCTGCATTGATTGAACATGTTGCGTTCTTTGCCACTGAGGATGATTTTCCTATTTTCGCCCCTTGTGGTGCTGTGTTCCACCATTCTTTTGACATTTGGATTATCCTCAGCTTCCTGGTTGCTGTCCTGTGATAAGTGTTCTTTTAAAGCCCTCGCAATGTCATACATTCCAATTTTAAGGTTTCCTGCACAATGGCAGACCCCAGCCAACCTGTCAGCCATCTCATTGCCATGAGATATATGGCACATATCCAAGTCAATATATCCAAGTTATACTGTTGACAGGAAACATGTCAAGTAAGTGCACTATTTCTCTGCAGAGTGTGTTCTTGTCATTTCGACGAAAGAAACATTCTTTACGAGTCAGTCAATATGACCGCATGTATTGTTGGTCTTTTCACCAGCCATGTGATAGCTTCTGTTACAGCCTCAATCTCCATGCGTTTGCTGGAGGTAGTAGTCTTGTAGGCTCCTGCACCATTATCTATCAACTTTCTATTAGAAAATGCAACAAAACCCCAGCTGCTCCAGCATGGCCCTGGTGACCGAACCACCAGCGTAGATGATTGGGTCTTGAGGCTGGGAATGAAGTTGCAGTACCTCCCTGATCTCTCAGACTCTGCCATGCCTTGCTTCATCACAGCATTTCTTGTCCAAGTTTATGATGAACCTGGTTAGCCCATGTTTGTCATGCATGTCTATCCAATCCCTGCCAAAAGTTATGTCCTCCTTGTTGCATAAGCATTTAAGGTTTAGTTTAGTTGAAAGTTCATCTTCATTGCACAGCAGACAACTCTGTAGAGCTCAGACCCTCTCCTCTGCATGTTCCTGAGTATGAAGTACACACAGTAGCAAAAGCATTGAAGATGACTTCAGCTCAGTTGTACAAACTTTGTGGAATATATTTAGTCCTGAATCTCATAAGATCTTTTGTATAGCAGTAACAAGCTTGTTTATTAGTGGACAAACTAGACTGTATGATCCTTGTCTGAACTCTTTCAGGAAGTTCTACAGCACATCCACTCATTATGATGGTGATCTCATGTTGTTAGCTCCTGGTCAAGCTATGGCAGCACACACTCTTGGTCAATGGGTTAGAGCAAAGGTCATTGACACAGATGTAGAACGTGGCTTAGTACAGGTATGTTTTATCATTCATTGTTCTAGTTCTGTCAGAAAACATTTTCTCAGAATATTGCTTTATGATAAGATCATCACTGCACCATGGACTTGTCTGTATGTGCTACACAACGTTCATCAACATACAACAACTAACTGTTCCTGTGTAGTGTTGGTTGACCATTACTTTAATTTGTCATGATTTCATTCTATTCTAGCAATACCAGTCTTCACCACAGGTTCAGTCAGTCTAGATAGAAATGTAGTTTCACTTATTTTAAAGTCCTTCATTGTACTCATTTCTCTGTGGTTGATATTTATAGCTACCCTATCAGTAGTACAGTCACTACCAAGAGGGAAAGGAATAACAAACTACCTTCTTATATTGCCTAGTATAATTATGCCATACACAACTTAATATCTACAGCTAACAACATTAATGGGAACTCCACAGCCATCTCGTCCGGCAGGGAGCATCATGTGCTACAGGTGACATCCGATCGTCATCAAGCTACTGTATGGAAGGTCAAAAATGAAGATTCACTAGCGACTATTTCACTAGAGACTATGTGAAATGAGATGGAAAGGAGCAGGTTTATTACAACGCGACAGTGGAAATGTAATTTACTCTGGGGGAACCACACACGAAAGAGGAGTAGGTATCATGTTAGATAGAGAAAAAAGCAAAATAGTGAAAGGATTTTGGTCAGTATCAGATAGAATTCTGCTAGTAAAATTGAGAGGTAGACCAATGGATATCAACATAATTCAAGTTTATGCATCAACAAGTAATAGTGAAGAAGAAGACATTGACACTTTTTACAACAAGCTAGAGATGACCATGGAACAGTGTTTTTCCCAAAAAATAACTATTATATTAGGAGATTTCAATGCAAAGGTAGGAACAGCTAAAGTGCAAAATGTGACTGGAGGACATGGCCTTGGAGAGACGAATGACAGTGGGGATAGATTGATTGATTGGGCAAAGACACATGAAATAATTATAGGTAACACCTGGTTCAAACAACACCCTTGGCGAATCTGGACATGGGAAAGCCCAGACAAAAAAGTACACAAATTGATTTTATACTGGTCCAGAGAAGATTCAGAAATGGGCTAACATCTGTTAAAACAAGACCAGGAGCAGATTGCAATCGTGACCATGTACCAGTAGTTGGAAAGATAAGAATAAAACTGTGGAAAACAGAAATCCCCAAGAAATATGAAATTAGAACTAGATATGCTTAAAGTAGAAAGGCAGATGAGTGATAAGTACAGTACGATAGTGCAAAATAGATATAATGCTATTGAGAAAATACAGGACATCGAGGAGCAGTGGAAATGCTCAAACAATCGATTCAACAAGCATCAAAAGAAGTAATACCAGTGACTAAAAGAATCAACAAAAAGAAATGGATGACAGAAAAAATACTAGAACAAATGGATAAAAGATGAAAACATAAGAAAGAAGAACGGACATACAAAATATTGCACAGAGATCCAAAACAAATGCAGAGAAGCTAAGGAAGGATGGTTAAATCAGAAATGTGAAGAAATGGAAGAACAACAAAAGAAAGACTCAAAATTTATGCACAATCAGTTAAATAAATTAACAGGAAGAAAAGAAGTCAAAGTTTCAGGATGTGTGAAATCAAAGGAAGGAAATATAATAATGGGACAGGAGAAGACAATGGAAAGATGAACAGAATATATCAGTCAACTCAATGATGATGAAAGACCAGAGCTAAACAATTCAAACAAAGACACAGGCCCATCAATAATGCAGAGTGAAGTGGAGGACGCAATTCAACACATGAAAAGAGGCAAAGCTCCAGGTCCCTACAATATAATAATTGAAGGGGTAAATGCATTTTTAGAGCTGGGAGTACAAGTCATAACAAACCTACTCAAAGACAAATATATAACACTGGACACATACCCGAAGATCTACTAAAATCTATCTTTGTAGCCATACTGAAGAAGTCAGGTGCTACTGATTGTGAAGAGCATTGCACTATTAGTCTCATGAGCCACATGACGAAAATATTACTAAAAAGGAACAAAATAAAATCAGAAATAAGTGAGGAACAATGTGGATTTGTGGAAGGAAAGGGCACCAACAATGCAATATACATCTTAAGAACATTGATAGAAAGATCTATAGAGGTACAGAAAGATCTATATATGTGCTTTATAGACTACACAAAAGCATTTGACAAAGTAAAGCATGTGGAAATAATCAATAAGCTGGAGAAATTAAACATTGATGGCAAGGATCTGCGAATCATAAAAAACATGTACTGGCAACAAACAGCAGCTATACGAATTAGCAACCAAACAGGATAATTCCAATATATAAAACAAGGAGTCAGGCAAGGCTGTGTTCTGTCGCCGGATTTGTTTTCACTTTACAGTGAATATATTATGAGATCAATAGTAGACAAAAAAGGAATTTAAGTCAATGGTTACAACAAAAATAATTTGCGATATGCAGAAGACACAGTCTGAATAGCAGAGACAGAGAATGAACTACAAGAAATGATAGACATGATAGTAAAAGAAAGCAACAAGAAAGGTCTTAGTCTGAACGGTAAGAAACAGAAGTAATGGTTATATCGAAGAAACAGTCATCACCATCATGCAGCATAAAAATAAACAGTACAAATCTGAAACAAGTGCAACATTTCAATACTTGGGCACAGTGATAACATCAGATGGAAGATGCAACACAGAAATAAAAAGCAGAATAGCTCAGGCCAGAATAACATTTCAGAAAATGAAAAATATCTTATGTAACAAATCTATGTCAATAGAAGTAAGAAAGAGTGCTCAGTGGTGCTATATAGAACCAATTCTGACCTATGGAAGCGAATTTTGGACAGTAGACAAACAAATGAAAAGACGATTAGAGGCCACAGAGATGGGATTTCTCAGAAGAATGTTGAAAATTCCCTGGACAGCTAAAAAGACCAATGAAGAAATTCTTAAAGTGGCCAACACAAAAAGGGAGCTCCTGAAAAACATCATAAAAAAACAATCAACATTCTTTGGGCACATAATGAGAAGAGGAAAGTTGGAATACTTGGTTACAACTAGCAAAATACAAGGAAAGAGAGACTGTGGACGACAAAAAGAGAAAATACTAGATAGCTTGGTGTCATGGCATGGCAAACAGTCAGCAACTGAACTGATATGATGCACTGTAGATAGGAGATTGTGGAAGGACATGATCGCCTATGCCAAGCGGTATGGCACATGATGTTGATGATCAGTAGTAAGTAAAACATAGATTTGACACCACTAATTACAGGTTCCTGGATAAACTAACACTACCTTGTACCCCAACTTCTGGATGCACCAAACATAATACACAATCCCAGACATGATCTTAAAGCCCACTATATTCCAACTAGACATCACTATACATCTAATTTGGGGTGTGCCTCTAAACAGTAAACATTCTAGCAGTGTTGGTAGGCTGTCTAGAGTGAATAAACAAGATTTTATGGTGTCATTATTATCATGGAAATGGCCACATGATACACATAGTGACATTTTCTAAACTAGTATAGACATCTTTTTCATACTAAATATGTGGTGTGAGATAAGTTTCATGTAAATCCTCACTAGAATATAAAATTTGTCACCATCTGTGGAAATCCTAACCAGTGCCATTCTTGAATCTTGTGCTAGGAAAAAAAAGTGAATGGATTATACACAGTCTCTTGATTAATATTTGTGGTTCGAGTGACTAACAGTATATTCATTTGAATATTCAGCAACCAATAGTTGACTGGCCGGCTCACACAGTATCAACCATGGACATGGCTTGCTGTGTATTGTTAGGTCATGGAGGCACACAGTTAATAGCAACTCTGGTGTGGTGATACAAAAGCGATTAATGGTTTACCAGCTGTTTTAGCAAAGCTCACTCAGTATTGATTGTGGAAGCAACTGACAGTCTACCCACCATGTCAATACACAGTTGACATCATTGTAGAGGCTAAACACAAAAGCAACTATAGTGTATAGGCACACAGCATTGTCAGGTAGGGGAAGCAACTACTGACTGTGTCAGCATGCAATATTTTAGGTAGTATCAATTGTGTACGTAGTTGACAACTAAACAGGAATTTTTTAGCATCTCCTATCATGATTTGTACGAATTCAAAACAAATGAGGAAAGTAGAGAAATCGTCAATCAACCACTAATATCTTCAGTAATCAAGAGAATAGGTAAGATAATAACCAAATAACAAAGGAAGCCCTCATATGGGAAACAACAGGTGTAGAAGGGGGAGGAATGTAGAGAGAGAGCAGTAAAAAAACAAAGACGAGAGAACAAGGTCAAGCAGAAAAAAGGAAAAAGGCATTAAAACGAAGTCACGATAAAAATAAAGAGGATGGGTCGAAATGCATGGGAAAAACATGAAGACCAGGTCCAGAAGTGAGTGGGCAGACAGACGCATAGGTGTAGAAGGGGGAGTAAAGGAGAGAATAGAGGAGTAAACAAACGAGAGAACAAGGTCAAATAGAAAAAAGGAAAAAGACATTTAGATGAAGTCAGGAGAAAAATTAGACTATGGGTCGAAATTCACGTGCAAAACGTGGAAGGCCATGTCCAGAAGTGAGTGGGCAGACAGACGCGTAGGAAGTCAACTTTGATTGGCTGACAAGATCCAAATTTAAGAGGTTAACACAAAAGATTGACAAGCACTTGGAGACGAAGCACTTGGAGACCAGAGGAGAAATGTAGTCTGCAGGCACACAAGCTCGTCAGGAGACGGGCGACCATGTGGACGGCCCATAGAGAGGCTAACCTTAGCCTAGTAGAATTAGATTTGAATGTGAGTTAGAATAATAGTGAGGACTAGTGAGGATACCAAAGACTGGAAGAGACTGAGTTGGCAGGGAGTGACGATCTAGAGTCAGGACACCAAGCAAGAGTAATAGAATTTTAGTCGGCAAGAACGCGCGATAGTTAGGAGATGCAGAGACTAGAGAAGAACAGTTAAGTGGACAGATTAGTGAGTAGCACTATTAAGAGATAGTTAGTAGCAGTGGACAAGAGACAGCCAGAATGGTAGAAGTTAGATAATATAGGTGGGCCATCAATGGGGACGGTCCACATATAGTGTAGATGAGAGTATGAATGCGGTCAGAGCCCAGAGGCATTAGGGCGAGAGACTGAAGAATTTGTAGAGTGCGCTCTAAGTGCGTAACTTGCCATATCCAGTGTGTACGAGAGTCTGATGTGACAGAATTAAAAGTCGGAACAAAATCTTATAACCAAGGTGTCGTTATCTGTTACACAGTTATATTCATCTAGCCTAGCATCAACTTTCGGGGACAAATCATAACAATAGTAAAGTTGCCGCGGAACCACAACGTGAAACGGTCATCTTAACAACAAACCCGAAGTATTTCAGTGACCATAAAAGGTCAGGGCTAGGACAATAGCTAGGAGGCACGAAGGCATGTTGGCCCGATTGTAAACACGAGCAGCGCATTCCAGTGGAGGTCACACTAGTAAAGAACTGACAGGGCGGTGCAGGCTGTCTTTTCTGTAGGGGGATTCTGCCCTTAGATGGTCGGCCCTCCCAGGCTTACGAGCACCATCTGCCCAAGTTTGATGTAGTAATTAGTTAATCAGAACTTTCGCAAAGAAGGTCAAAGAAAGTGTTGATCTCCTCCTGCGTTAGTGGATGCATGGTTGTTTACTAATTTAGTTCATTTAATGTTACAATTTGTCAGGTGAAACAATCTGTTACAACTAGACTGAAGAAATAATCGGTTACAACTTGTCTGGTGAAACAATCGGTTACAACTTGTCTGGTGAAACATTCAGTTTCAACCTGTCTGATGAAACAATCAGTTACAAATTGTCTGGTGAAACAATCGGTTACAAATTGTCTGGTGAAACAATCGGTTATAACTTGTCTGGTGAAACATTGTGCTAGCAAAAGCTAAACTATAACGGTTGCCGTTGAGAATGAATGAAATTCTGCAAATTTAGATCTTGGCAGTTGGGCTTTGTTCAAACGTAACAAGCGTCCATCTTGGTGCCAGTCTAGAGTTCTACAAGATAACCCAGAAGGACTTCATCCAGAATGATAAAAAACCAGTATGTCCAGTTCATCAGCATCTTATTCGAGTATATCTTCCATTATCATTTGGTGAAAGTTATTATGGACAACAGCATATAAAATATAAACTTCAATGTTCTCACTAGAAGCATGAAGGGAATCATAATGCTATTCATGGATCCCCCCTGCACCTCATATTCACAGTATGCTCTTTAACCTTAAGATTACAAAGGTTGATTGTTACCTTAGAGGGGGTACCAAACCAGCTAAATAGCCAGGGAATGCATGCCAACCTAGTTGCAGTTGTAGGATGAAGCCCTTAATTTTCTTTGGGGCTTCTCCTTGCTTCTATCTATCTATCTATTGACCTTTCGAGCCGTAGCCGGCCCATAGGGCGTAGACCAAGATACACTTTCTCCTATCTGAATTTTTATTCTAGCAGTTTTCTTTTAAAGATATTTTATCAAATCTCACCATCTGTCTCTGTTCTGTGCAAGCAGCTCTATCTCATTAAGGGAGCTGAATCCTGCTGCTCTTGCCTCTCTCATCAATGTTCTTCTCAGTGTCTCCTTGCTTACAGCAACATAATTCTGAAGCAGCCTTGATAGCGAAGAAACTTTTATCTGCATACAACATTACTTTGAGAATAATTTTGCATAATGGCTTGACATGAGGACTAGCAATGATGATCAGCTGCGTGGAAGTAGTAGAAAATGGAGAATGCTAGAGTAGGCATCACCATTCAGATCACCAAACAGGTAGAAGTAGGAGTAAGGGAATTAAATCTGTAAAAAAAAAAATCTCCAACATTATGGACACTCAGCTAAATTTTTAAAAATAGTTACTATGTTTCGGCTATTCATTGAGTTGCCAATAAAGCCACAGCCTGCCATCAAATCCAGACAGACTGGGCTGGAAAACTCTATTTACATTGGATCTCTTGGAGAGTCCCTACAGAGATGTTGTTCAGCACATTGTTTCCCCTCTGCCACACCCTGCGGCACAATGAAACGTACAAGTCTCAGCTATGGTTTTAACCCCAAGGTTTGTATGGTTAATCAAGGCAAATGGCTTTAAGACTACCTGCCAGGGGGAGTCAGCCTTATGCATAACTGATGCCTACAGCGACTCGAAGTCCCTTATGAAGATAAAAAAGACATGATGAGTGAGTGGATCTTCTCTAGCCGTCATGAGCAACAAAGTATTTGGATATTGACTCAGGTGTACAACACAGTTTTGAAAAACCTCAAGAGGCAAACACTCTGGATGGGTCTTTTTCACTATAAAAACCAAGACAGTTTCAAAGAGTGTCTGCAAGAAAATGACGTCATTTCATCTTGAGAGAAGAGAATTGAGGTGCAACATCCTCTAGGAAAGACCAAACATGCTAATAGACATACTAGAACCATACTAACTGCCCTGTGAGCAGGAGGGAAGACCAGACAATATGTAGGCTCTAAACTCACATTAGAACAAATAGAAGGCATCACAGATGAAGAGGTTAATAAATAATATACAAGATATGAAATGAAAATGAATGATTTGGCTGAGCTCCATGATACTCATCTTCATGTGCCATACCGTTTGACGTAGGTGATCATGTCCCTCCACAATCTTCTATCTACAGTGCATCGTATAAGTTCTGTTGACTGTTTTCCATGCCATGACACCAAGCTATCCAGTATTTTTTCTCTTTGTCGTCCGCGATCTCTCTTTCCTTTTAATTTACCACTTGTAACCAAGTATTCCAACTTTCCTCTTCTCATGTGTCCGAAAAATGTTGATTGCTTCTCTCTGATGTTTTTTAAGAGCTCCCTTTTTGTGTTGGCCTCTTTGAGAACTTCCTCATTGGTCTTTTTAGCTGTCCAGGGAACTTTCAACATTCTTCTGAGAAATCCCATCTCTGTGGCCTCTAATCATCTTTTCATTTGTTTGTCTACTGTCCATGATTCGCTTCCATAGGTCAGAATTGGTTCTATATAGCACCGATGAACTCTCTTCAAGATATTTTTCATTTTCTGAAATGCTATTTTGGCCTGAGCTATTCTGCTTTTTATTTCTGTGGTGCATCTCCCATCTGATGTTATTATTGTGCCCAAGTATTTGAAACATTGCACTTGTTTCAGATTTGTCTCGTTTATTTTTATGCTGCATGATGGTGATGATTGTTTCTTCGATATAACCATTACTTCTGTTTTCTTACTATTCAGACTGAGACCTTTCTTGTTGCTTTCTTTTACTATTATGTCTATCATTTCTTGTAGTTCATTCTCTGTCTCTGCTATTAAGACTGTGTCATCCGCATATCGCAAATTATTTATGTTGTGACCGTTGACTTCAATTCCTTTTTTGACTACTATTGATCTCATAATATATTCACTGTAAAGTGAAAACAAATCCGGTGACAGAACACAGCCTTGTCTGACTCCTTGTTTTATATATTGGAATTGTCCTGTTTGGTTATTAATTCATATAGCTGCTGTTTGTTGCCAGTACATGTTTTTTATGATTCGCAGATCCTTGCCATCAATGTTTAATTTCTCCAGCATATTGATTATTTCCACATGTTTTACTTTGTCAAATGCTTTTGTGTAGTCTATAAAGCACATATATAGATCATTCTTTACCTCTATAGATCTTTCAATCAATGTTCTTAAGATGTATATTGCATTGTTGGTGCCCTTTCCTTCCACAAATCCACATTGTTCCTCACTTATTTCTGGTTTTATTTTGTTCCTTACACGTCTCATGATTATTCTTAGTAATATTTTAGTCATATGGCTCATGAGACTAATAGTGCGATGGTCTTCACTATCAGTGGCTCCTGACTTCTTCAGTATGGCTACAAAGATAGATTTTAGTAGATCTTCGGGTATGTGTCCAGTGTTATATATGTAATTGAGTAATTTTGTTATGACTTGTACTCCCAGCTCTCCTAATGCATTTATCTCTTCGATTGTTATATTGTCAGGACCTGGAGCTTTGCCTCTTTTCATGTGTTGAATTGCGTCCTCCACTTCACTCTGCATTATTGGTGGTCCTGTGTCTTCATTTGAATTGTTTAATTCTGGTCTTTCATCATCATAGAGTTGACTGATATATTTTGTCCATCTTTCTATTGTCTTCTCCTGTCCCATCATTATATTTCCTTCCTTTGATTTCACACATCCTGAAACTTTGACTTCTTTTCTTCCTGTAATTCATTTAGCTAATTGTGCATAAATTTTGAGTCTTTCTTCTGTTGTTTTTCCATTTCTTCACATTTCTGTTTTAACCATCCATACTTTGCTTTACTCCACTTGTTTTGGATCTCTTTGTGCAATGTTTTGTATGTCCGTTCTTCTTTCTTATGTTTTCTTCTTTCGTTCATTAGTTGTAATATTTCTTCTGTCATCCATTTCTTTTTGTTGATTCTTTTAGTCACTTGTATTACTTTTTTTGATGTTTGTTGAATCAATTGTTTGAGCATTTCCCACTGCTCCTGGATGTCCTGTATTTTCTCAATAGCATTATATCTATTTTGTACTTTCGTGCTGCACTTATCACTCATCTGTTTATCTACTCTTAGCATATCTAGTTCTAATTTTATATTTCTTTGTGATATCTGTGCCTTCCGCAGATTTATTCTTATCTTTCCAACTACTGGTACATGGTCACTATTGCAATCTGCTCCTGGTCTTGTTTTAACAGATGTTAGTCCATTTCTGAATCTTCTCTGGACCAGTATAAAATCAATTTGTGTACTTTTTTGTCTGGGCTTTGCCATGTCCATAGTTGCCTAGGGTGTTGTTTGAACCAGGTGTTACCTATAATCATTTCATGTGTCTTTGTCCAATCTATCAATCTATCCCCTCTGTTATTCGTCTCTCCAAGGCCATGCCCCCGGTTGGCTTACCACGGCAACAGCCGGGGTTCGTAATCCTGGCGAGGACACCTGGGTTTTACTAATTCCCTAAAAATTAGTAGGAGCCGCGATAGCTCAGTGGTTAGTGAACTGGACTACTACGGACAAGGGGTAGGGTTCGATCCCAACCGACGGCTCCGGGTTCACCCAGCCTTAAATGGGTACCGGATTTTTTCTGGGAAAGTAAAAGCAGCACGGGCGTAATACCGACCACATTACCCCAAAAATCATGTGCTGAAGGTCTGTAAAATATAGGGTCACTAACACCATATTTCCCTATACGCCACTTGGCGTGACGGGGGGTACTTTACTTTTACTTTTTACAAGGCCATGCCCCCCCCCCCCCCCCCCCCCCCCCCCCCCCCCCCAGTCACATTTTGCACTTTAGCTGTTCTTACCTTTGCATTGAAATCCCCTAATATAATAATTTCTTGGGATTTACACTGTTCCATGGTCGCCACTAGCTCCTCGTAAAAAGTGTCAATGTCTTCTTCTTCACTATTACTTGTTGGTGCATAAACTTGAATTATGTTACTATCCATTGGTCTGCCTCTCAATTTTACTAGCAGAATTCTGTCTGATACTGGCCAAAATCCTTTCACTGTTTTGCTTCTTTTTCTATCTAACATGATGCTTACTCCTCTTTCGTGTAGATAGAAAGCAGATAAAACCATGATGGATAGGATTCTCTGGATAATGGGAAGAGAGTTTGCCACTATAGCTTTGCATTGATGCAAACATTGCTGGAAAAAGTATAGTAAATGTGGCCTGTCATGCCGTCACTGTGACAGGTTTGGCTGTAGGTAAGTTGTACAAAGGCTAAGAAGGTGAATTTCAAAAGGGCAATATTAACCTTTGATTGAACAAATTTACCAGAATGTTGGCACAGCAATGCAGGAGTACTACAAGGTTACCAGCAAGAAACCAGAGTTCCTCAATCCCAAGCAAGTGCTCTCAGATTTTTACGTAGTCCCTGAGGCCCAAAACAGACTGTAAAATCACCTTTATCGTTCTCAATATGGTTGTGACAGGCTTCAATGCCAAGCGTTCGGCTTCTCGTGGCAAGGCGCGGTGCCACTGAGTACGGGTTCGATCCCACTTCGGACCATATATTGTTCTTCGTTTTTTTCTATTGTTGTTTGTCTGTCAATTTTTCCGAGTGCTAACACATACTTCTTTGTTCTATTATTCCCTCTTCAATACTTATAAACTGTTTTAAAGGTTGCCACACTCTGTCCTACTATGGATCGCTTAAGCCCTATCAGTTATAGCCTCAAGGGGTGTTGGAAAAATATTGTATAAAGAAGTTGGCTAACATGTCAGGGGGTATCTGAAATGACTGCTCGCATGTGGTTGAAGAAGCAAGCTTTTTTGCAGATTTACCTGCCCCTCTGCTTGTTCCTCGACCAAAATTTGATGGAGTTTCCCAATATTGTTCATCAGGCTGATTTACTATATTTACCTCATGACCGGGTGAAGCGATGCACTTATAAATATGCTTTCAATCATGGTCAATGTGTTCTCACATTACAAAGAGACTGAGCCCTTGGTGGATAAGAACACCAAATATGTGGGCCATGGTTTGGCCAAACCTATTACTGATTGACCCAGGATGTGAATTTATGAGTGCTACCACACAGTTGTTGTCTAAAGACAAAGTGCAGGTGAGATGCAGTCAAATCCACCACCAACAGAGGATAGTAAAGTGGTTTAACTCTACTCTGTCCAAGCAATTCCTTTAGGCATCAATATGCTCAAGAAGTGCTATTGGTTGCATGTGGATCGTCCGAAAGATTTGCCAAGTGGTTACTCTGACTGCCTGATGTTGTGGCTGCATTGAATGATGAACAGACTCACCTGACTGAAAGAAGAGAAACCAACTGAGGTGATTTCAATGCTTAGTATAAAATCACCTCAGTCATTGTCTCGTTCTGTCTTCCTCAATGAGCTGTCATCTGATGCTCTTGATTCTTGATCCTTCCCACTCCGTTAGATGTTGCATAAGGCTTGTAGTGTTTTTCACCAACCATCTCTATTCTGGGCGAGATGTTCGATCGTATCTATTGAGTCTATGTCTGCCAACTTTGCTTCTCTTATAATTGTTCTTTTTAGTATCTCTATAGGTCTTCCACTTTTTCTGTATCCTGATGTTTCCCATAGAAGAGCCTGTTTTGAATTCTCTTATTGTCTCTTTTCAGCACATATCTGACATATATCCGTCTTCTTTCCTTTGTAGATGAGATTTTTGGTTGCATGGCCATTTCTCTTATTTCATCTCTAGTGTATTTCATCTCTTGTGATCTTCAAGGCAATGTTTGTATAGGTTATGCTGTAGATATTGTTTTTATCACAACCCTCTGAACATCCTTGGCTTTTTTTGGTGTTGGTCAGTAGCTTCCAGGACACTACAATTTTTTAGGCCTACAAACTCTGCTATATGTCAACCATTGCACTCATCCATGAATTTGCTGATGACTTTCTTATTTTCATTGCTGTAGTATTTGTTATCATTTGGGCAATCTGAGAAGTCGTACTCAATATATGGCATCATGTTTAAAGTTCAGTATTCTGTTTATCTTTCATGACCTTCATGCCCAGGCTGTGGTACAGACTATGGATCCTTCAAATTCAAGTAGTGGATGATGTATCGCTCTTTGTTGTAGAGGTTTGTGACTAATTTTATACATTCTGTGTATCCGAGTGTTTGCTGATACTCTGACTGACAACCTTTCTTCTGAGATGGTCATTGTTTCTGGTGCTAGTGGGTAGTCACCATGAGTGTTAAGTAGCTCTGTAGGGTATGCAAGGTCGACTTCGAGTTGATATCCTCTGATGCATCATCCAATATGGTGATAACTCCTTCTAGCTTTGGGTTATCCCCAGAAGACCCCAGTTGGTAGTGATTGGCACATAGCCCAGCCATACAGGTTGTTGTCGAAGTACATGGTGTGGCTGTTTGATTTTGTATTGTCAATGTCTGAGCACTATGGGTTATTAGCCTTGGGAAGCATTTTGCCACCATGGAATTCTTCCTCACAGTCCACACTCTACAAACAGATATATATCAGTGTCTGAAGTTTCAGTTTTACCTTGGTTGTTTTCAAGAGCACATTCCATGCCATACTTGGCAGACTGAAGTTGTGGACTGGGTTGAATCCATAGTTCTCTATGGCTGTGTCCTGGAATGGCTCAAACTTTTCTGCCAGGAGAAAGATGGGAAATCGTCTCCACACTGCAAAATGAACTCGATCGCATCTCTTTCTGGTGTGGAGTATCAGGTGCCTTGGTTAATCCTAACAAAGCATCAGTTGCATGGTTGTCCCTTAACAATCATATCATTAATATGGAAACACCGATGGTACAAATGGGAGCTGATGAGGTGACCAGGGACAGGTTGATGATATACCTTGGAGTTTATTTTGTTCGCAACCTGTGTTTTAGGGACCACATCAACCATGTGATAACGAAATCCCACCAAAATAAAAAAAGGATTAACCGAGTTGATGGTCATGGCAGCTGCCAACATCGAGTAGAGGCTACTTACTTACCTTTCTGTTCCAGGGACTAGTCCTCACACCAATCGAGTATGCCCTAGCAATTTTTACTGTCAGTACGACACAAATTGACAGACTGGAGAAAATACAGAATGAAGCTAAGCCCATTATCTTGGAGTGAATGGAGGACACTCCCTGTGTAGCAATGACATATCTTCTTGACTTTCCAACTATGGATTACAGGATCAAGATCTGGAGGACATGAGCATACCTGAAGATAAGTGCAGATAAAGAGCAATCATTACACCACAAGCTAATCACAGGGAAAGGTGTGAGGCTAAAAAGAGAGAAATCATGGGTGGGCTGAGTGGAAGGTATCATTAAACAGGTCTGTGGGCTTACCAATATCAACACTAGCGAGGAGTGGATATCAGTGCCAATGTTATTCAGGGGCACTTTTTATTGTATTGTCACACTCAACTGGAAATATTGGGAAGAGAACTTAGTTGTGGTCAATGTAGACATCAACGGTTTCATCTGAGATAACACTGATGTGGAAGATGCAGTCATCTATACAGATGGATCTGTAATATGACGCCAAAGGAGTGCATGGGCACTGCATACTAGGTGATTGGATGAGCATGATAAGAAAAGTGAAGGTGGGCTCTGTACGCAGGCAATGGGTAGAGTCATTGCAGAAATCAAAAATATGTAAGGTCACCTTTGTCTACGTCCCTGGACCTGAAATAAAAGAGCGGACAGGTTTTCTAGCTGCGCTGTCGTTGAAGACAGTCAGTCAATGGATCAGGTGGACATCATCAATGCTCTCCGAGATGTGGGAAGGGCACAGAACTTCGATAACCATGAGTCCACATCACTCCTTCAGATGAAAGAGATGGAAGTTAAGATAGGCACAGCCAGAAACAAGAAACTTAGTGGGCGTATCAGAAGACTTATCAACCAACACATATTTGAAATCGTCAGTCACTGGACGCTGCAGGACTTGCTGAGGGGATCTGAGCACCCATGGACATGTTTGAAGTGCAATGATGATGACCAGCAAATAATTCAAACGTGCAGACAAACTAGCTAAAGAGGGAGGGAGATTACTATAAGAGAACTACCTGGTCAGTTATGATCAAGCCAAATCCATCACCAAAGGCCACTATCCTAGAAAAATGGAAACAAGAACACCTAAAGTATAATGAGAGAGTCTAATACCTCCAACTATCAAGGAGGGTTCAAGTCATCATACTTCGCCTATACACTGGTCACAACAGAATGAGAAACCATATGATCACCAAACTCAAATACAAACTACCAACCAATGCCCTGGATAACATGATAACAAAACATGTACTACAGGATTTCCCTCAGTACACAGGTCTGAGGAGGACAATGTAGCCTACATCCACCTCTCTGGAAGAGAAATTCTATGGGGCAACTGAAACAGACAGCTACTTTTATAAGAGAGTCTGGAGTCCTAGTCTGAATGAACCATGATCGCAGAAGAAGAAGAAAGGACAGAATTTTTATTTTGATCGCTGTCTAACATGAATGCTGACAAGCTGTTCCTTCTTGCATTAGGAAAATTTGAGAAGCCATGTAGTTTTAAAAATATAAGAATAATATCAACAGAGTACAAGTTTAACAAAAAGTCATTGATGACAGGGTCAGCATTTGAACAATGGATGTACAAGCTGGATAGCAATTATTGTTGCAGGGAAGAAGTACCGCACTTATTGTGGAAAATTGCTCAGTCTTTCCATATTTAACATGTTTGGGAACTCTTTCTTTTTTACAGAGTACAATCTCCTATTATTAAACATAAATTGGATATACATTTATATATAACATTTCAATGGTCCAGAGGATCTCATTATAACTAGATTTTACTGTATAATTTATGTAAATTTTACTCTTTAATTAAAATTTTCTTTTACCCTTTTGGTTTCAGTATCCTTTTATTTTCTACTCTTGAGTTTTATGATAAAGGAATTTGAAAATGTCTGTGTAGGCATATATGGCAATTTTTATTCTTAATTTACAAAATCTATCTAATAAATATTTTCTATTTAATTTTCTTATTATATAAAATATTTTTAAAAAACTATCTATTTTCCCATTACTGGGGCCTGCCAGGGGCAGTTGTAGGACCAGAGAATAAAGGCTGCTTGTCCAATGCAGGCGTTGCAAAATGTTCAGATCTGTGCTTTTATTCCACCTCCGATAGAGAAACTTTTGACCTTACCGGGATTCTAAGCTGCTTTTTCCTGGTTTGCAATCCGATAAGTTAACGAATCGGCCACCCGCTCTCTCATTATATGTAAACATATATATATAATGTTGTCAGAGACAAAAATAATACTTGTGTTTTCTTTGCTTGTTGTTTTTCTATCACCAAGTCAGATATTATTGCTTATATTAATATTTTATCTTTTTTTTTTTTTTTAAACTTTGACGCATAAACAACCTATATAGAGAGTACAAAGTTGGCTTGTCAGAGTATACTGAGAGTATTTTGGGTATTAGTATGTTAATTCAGGTTGTTTCATATGGTTCCCTGACTAGCAGATTTAGGAAATGTAATGAAGTTGGAATGAGAGCTGGCAAGATCAAAATCAAATTTAGAGGCTTCACACACTTGTGTATTTCACACACATATATATTTCTACTGTGGACTGCTTGAGAAATAGTTACTTGCCTATAATTCTTTGCACTATCATGCAGGTCATGTCTGTGGACTTTGGTTGTACATCCTGGGTGGATGAGAGAGATTTGCGTAAACTCGGACTTCAGTTTCTGCACCTGACACCACAAGCTGTGGAATGTTCTCTGGTTGATCTAAAGCCTAAAGAGCAAGACAGTGACTGGTCAAAAGAAACATGGTGCGTAGTAAATTAATGTTGCTGTCATAATTGTATTATTTATTTTTGCTTACTTTATTGTTCCAGTTTGAACCTATGATAGGCCCAGCTAGCTGGCAAAGGATTTTTTTTTCTGCTCAAATAGGATTGCACAAAAAATTAAGGGGAGAAATGAAACTGAAAAAACTGGCCAAAGAGTTTATGCCAGCATTCAGAGTGGTCACATTAAGCAGGAATGGCTACACAGCTACTTACTACTGTTACCGAAGCCAAACAGGGACCATTCTCAGATCAGTGCCTACAGAATCATTATGATGCAGAGCACTGTGGGCAGGCTACTGGAGAAAATAATTTCCCGTTCCTTTAACCTGTCACCTTGAACAGATATGCGCATTCCCACCCACACTCAGAGGTTATAGTTATAACAAAGAGCTCAGTGTGGTCTTCATCTATGATGTTTTCTAAGGGTTCCACAGACAAAAGGAGACGTGATGCTGCTACAGATCTGGAGGATACATACAACAGAGTATCATTTGAATACTTCATGCACATGTTCCTCAAACTGGTGTTACACCCCTTCCTCATTAGATGGATCGCTGCAGCACTATTTCAGAGGAAGTTGATACTCAGATGTGGAAGTTGGTCATCCGAGCCAACATCCATTTGTCCAGGACTGCCACGAGGCTCACTATTGTTGCCAATTCTATTTAACGTGCACACAATAACGAACATGGAATAACAGTTGGTTGGAATGGGAATAACTATGACTTCTGCTGATGATATTCTGGAAGGTATATCAGCTGGGAAGGGATAGAAGTGTAATCACCTCCACAATGCAAAACAAACTTGACCACATCTCCTCCTGGTGTGGCGTATCAGGTGCATTGGTTAATCCTGATAATGCATCAGTTGCATGATTCTCACTTAACAATGATATCGTTAACACGGAAACACCGGTGGTACGAATGGGAGCTGATGAGGTGACCAGGGACAGAGTGATGACATACCACGGAGTTAAGTTTAATTGCAGCCTGTGTTTTCAGGACCAAATCGACCATGTGATAACAAAATCCCGCAAAGGATTAGCCACCTTGAAGGTCATGGCAGCTGCCAACATCAAGTAGAGGCTACTTACCCTTCTGTCCCAGGGACTAGTCCTCACACCAATCGAGTATGCCCTGGCAGTTCTCATGTAACACTAGACGATTTTTACTCCCGTCTGTTCCGAATAAATGATCTGTAAATTCTTTTGTTCGATTCTGCAACTGACTTCTAAGATTCTGCCTTCTGTGATTCTGTGTACTTTTTGCCCATCTCACTGCCTCATCGAATTGACCAACAATGGACTGACTGTCGGCCCCCTGACGGGATTTGCTTTGACTGGACTCGTGACTTGTTTACTGACTGACCCGTACTTGAACTGAGACTGCAAACTATAAATGAACAGGAAACTTGATCTGCTTCCCTCGTGATCTCTTCATGTGGTGTACTTATGACTGTACCTGTACTGCAGAATCTGATAATAAAGTCTTTCTCCGCGACACTAATGTTTGTTCGTCACCACACCGTCAAACACGACAAGCAATGGTGATAATTCACTGGACACAAAGTTCTCTCATAAACATGAACATGAGTTTATTGACAGGTAATTTACCAATAAAACAATATGTAAGAGCCAGCGGCTAACACTGCTTTCGGCTGTTCACACACACGAAATTCACTGTAGGCATCTCTTCACTGCAGTCATGCCTCAATCAAATCTCACACTCAGTCAGTCCAAACACTGAAATCCTCTTAGTCTGGAACCTTAGCTATGTTCCTATATTAAGCACAATAACTGTCTCATCATTAAACCCGAGACTTACTTCTACAATAATATAACTCTTAGTTACTCCTTGGACTAACTCTTAGTCACTCTTTGGGCTCCATGAGCCATTAGCCTACCGCCTAATCTATTGGGGTCTACAGCAATTGCCTCGCAGACCGTCCCCCATGTGAATCTGCTCTCATGTGTGTCTCTGTGTGAAATATGTTCTCATGCCGTCCTCTGTGTCAAATAAACTCTTGTCTAACCTTGTACATCGACTATATCTTTCATCTGTAGCCAATCACAAATTCCCTTACATACTCTCCCCATTTCTAATTGTACCTTCTCAACAGTCATGGGAATTTCATTATTCTGTCTGAACTAATCTCCTCAACTTTCTTCCCATGAAGTTTCCACAGACCCCCCATCACTCACTCATTTCACTGTTACACATTTTCACCTCCACTGTTACACTAACAGTCAGTAAGACGCAAATTGACAAGGTGGAGAAAATACAGAATGAAGCTATGCACATTATCTTGAGGTGTATGAGGGACACTCCCTGTGTAGCAATGAGGTATCTTCTCGACTTTACTAAGTGATTTTACTAAGTGATTAAACTTTACTGACTAAGTATTATTTTTACTGATGACAACAAATCAGATGAAGAGATTGAAACCAGAATCCAGAAAGCAAAAAAAAATTATCGGCCAAATAAGTCACCAAATAAATAAAATATACATGGAAAACAAACCAGTGGAAGAGATCAATCACTTTATCTTGGAAGTCACATTGATCGAGAAGGGGATACAAGTAAAGAAATTAGAATCAGAATAGCTAAAGCAGCAATGTCTTTCAGAAGCCTTGAAAAATTGTGGAACACAAAACTTAGACTATTCAAATCAAATGTACTATCAACACTTACGTATGCGTGTGAAAGCTGAAAAACAACAAGAGACATAGAAACAAAGTTCAGCGCATTCTAAAATAAATGTCTGAGGAAAATACTTGGTATAGCGTGGAACGAATTCAAAACAAACGAGGAAATTAGAGAAATCGCCAATCAACCACTAATATCTTCAGTAATAAAGAAAAGACGATGGTCATATGTTGGACATGTGATGAGAAGAGATAATAATCGAATAGCAAAGCAAGCCCTCATGTGGGAAACAACAGGTAAGAGGAAAAGAGGAAGACCCAGAGAGACACTGAGAAGAACATTGATGAGAGAGGCAAGAGCAGCAGGAATTGGCTCCCTTAATGAGATAGAACTGCTTGCACAGTACAGAGACAAATGATGAGATTTGATAAAAAGATCTTTACAAGGATTGAAAACTGCTAGAATAAAAATTTAGATAAGAGAAGGAGTATCTTGGTCTACGCCCTATGGGCTGGCTACGGCTCGAAAGGTCAATAGATAAATAGATAGAAGTCACCAAATCTAAAAAGACAAATGTTACTGTGCAAGCAAAAGCAAGTTTATGTATGCACTATTTGTTGTAATAAATGCAATGTTATCTGATATTATTATTCCCTTATCTTGTGACTTTGTTACTTTAAGTAAATTAAAGAGCCCCGTCACGCCAAGTGGCATATAGGGAATATAGTGTTAGTGACCATAATTTTTACAGACCTTCAGCACATGATTTTTACGGTAGTGTGGTCGGTCTAACACCCGTATCACTTTACTTTCCCAGAAAAAAATCCGGTACCCATTAAAGGCTGGGTGAACCTGGAAGCCATTGATCAGGATCGAATCCGACCCCTTGTCCTTTGTAGTCCAGTTCACTAACCACTGAGCTATCGTTGCTCCCTCTCTTCCTATATTTGATATTATTTATGGTATATTTATATTTATCCTGTGTTACCGGGACCTCATTATGAGTAAAGAATAGTGACACTGTGACCTTCCAAGCTTGTCAAGCCATCGATCAACCTCCTTAGTCGCCGCTTATGACATATAAGCGGCGACTAAGGAGGTTGATCGAAGGCTTGACAAGTTGTCATTGTAAAAAGTATTGTTATGGAAACAGAGACATAGATTTTAGAAGCAGTGATCTCTGCAATATGTGCCATTTTGGCACACAAGGTTTCTGTTTTTGAGATTGTGGTCCTGATAAGTGCCGTCTTCGGCTCGAAAGGACAATAGATAAATAGATAGTTATATTTATTGATAGTCATTGATACTTGATATGCCTGCTTTCACACAGTCACTGCGCCTCTTGTACTTTAACGAATCAATTAAAGTTTCTTTAAAGTATAAATTCTACAAGCAGTTCATAATATGGTTATTTTTTATTTGCTGACGTGTCTGGCCCCAGCATTTAGATAATGAATATTATTCAACTTTGGCGGCAGGCAACAAGCCGCAATTCACAATCATCTTCAAAACAGTTGGAGTCGCGTTAGCTCAGTGGTTAGTGAACTGGACTACAAAGGACAAGGGGTAGGATTCAATCCAAACTGATGGCTTCCGGGTTTACCCAGCCTTAAACGGGTACCAAATTTTTTTTCTGGGAAAGTGAAACAGCACGGGCGTAATACCGACCACATTACCCCAAAAAATCACGTGCTGAAAGTCTGTAAAATTTATGATCACTAACACCATCTTCCCTATACGCCACTTGGCGTGACGGGGGTACTTTACTTTTTTTTTCAAAACAGTTAGTCATTGCATTCCCACTATTACTCTTCTATTTCTTAACACTTTTGCTGCTAAACAAGCAGCAATAGATATGAATCATCATCATCGAGTGCCGTCTCCGCAACGAAGGTTGGCTACCATGGATCGCCATTCCACTCTGTTTCTTGCTTTGATGGTGCAGGTTGTCATAGATTGACTTGTCCATCTTTTGATGTTACTCGTCCATGTTAGTCTTGGTCTGCCTTTGCCGCTTTAACCTTGTATTTTCCTTTCCAATATTACTTTTAGTAGGCTATTGTGTCTTTTAAAGTGTCCCAAAAATTTCATTTGTCTTGTCTTAATTGTATTTAGTAGTTCTCTTTTTATTTTAGTTGTTTTAAAACTTCATCGTTTGTTTTCATCTTTTCTTTCCATCCAATTCTACCTATTCTTCTGTAAATCCACATTTCAAAGGCCTCAATTTTCTGTTTTGTTTTCTTGTCTAATGTCTATGTTTCTGCACCATACAGAAATATTGAGAAGATGTAACATTTTGCTATTCTTAGTTTCAGCACTGCTGTTATTTGTTTTGTTGTTAGTATATTTTTAATGGCATTAAAATTACTTTTTGCCATACATATTCATTTGCTTATTTCAATTTTACATTTTCCATCATTGGTTATAGTATGTCCAAGGTAGTTGTAGCTCTGAACTATCTCCAGATGTATTCCTTAAACTGTGATATTTATTTGTAGGTCTTGAGGATTTTCTTTGTTTATGATCATAGTTTGTCTTTTTGTTTTGATATTCATATCTAGTTCATATTTTTGCTTGTTATGTTTATCACATTAACTCTTTCCGTACGGAAGCTTTCTATCGACGCAACGGAAGAGATTTCAGAGACAAAATTGTTCATGGTTTTAAGAATCAATCTACATATTTATATTTATCTAACACATAACATATTATATATGAGTATTTAGATAATTGAACAAGGTATTAGATTTCACTAATATCCAGATGATACAAGACATGTAAAACGAATATGGTCTGATGGCGTTCACACTAATAAAATTGAGCGTGGCGCACTGTGCGGCTGAATGTATGCGGTCGAAATGGAAATGGCGCATCATGCGGCGGAACGTACGGAGAGAGTTAAGCAATTGTTGTAGGTCTTTAGGATTTTCTGTTAGTAGAACAGTATCATCAGCATATCTTAGGTTGATTATCTTTCCATTAATGTTTAGGCCTGGCATCTCTGAGATGTTTTTAAAGATTTGCTCAGTGTATAGATTTAACAAGCTTGGTGATAGGATGCATCCTTGTCTTACTTCTCTTTTTATATCTAAGGGTGTAGAATTCTCCTTGTTATATTTTATCATTGCTGTTTGCTCCCAGTACAAATTACATATTAGTCGTATATCTGTGTCGTCTAGATTTATATCTTTTAGGCAGTCTATAAGTTGATTAAAACCAGGTTGATCAATGGCTTGACAAGCTGTCATTGTAAAAAGTGTTGTTTTGGAAACAGAGCCATAGATTTTAGAAGCAGTGATCTCCGCAATATGTGCCACTTTGGCACGCAAGGTTTCTGTTTTTGAGATTGTGGTTCTGCCCTATGTGCCGTCTTCGGCTCGAAAGGACAATAGATAGATAAGTTGATGATGGTGTATTCTATCGAAAGCTTTGGTGTAGTATATGAAGCAGGCATATATTGAGATATAAATAATTCTGTAAAAAAAAAATGCAGTAAACCATCTTGAAAAAGCTATTAAAAAATAATAATTGAACATCATCATCATAATGTGCCATACCGTTTGGCGTAGGCGATCATGTCCTTCCACAAACTTCTATCTATAGTGCATAATATTAGTTCTGTTGTTGACTATTTGCCATGACACCAAGCTATCTAGTGTTTTCTCTCTTTGTCGTTCGCGATCTCTCTTTCCTTGTATTTTGCCAGTTGTAACCAAGTATTCCAACTTTGCTCTTCTCATGATGTGCCAGAAAAATGTTGATTGCTTCTTTCTGATGTTTTTTAAGAGCTCCCTTTTTGTGTTGGCCTCTTTGAGAACTTCCTCATTGGTCTTTTTAGTTGTCTAGGGAACTTTCAACATTCTTCTGAGAAATCCCATCTCCGTGGCCTCTAATCGTCTTTTCATTTGTTTGTCTACTGTCCATGATTCGCTTCCATAGGTCAGAATTGGTTCTATATAGCACCGATGAACTCTTTTTCTCATTTTTATTGACATAGATTTGTTGCATAAGATATTTTTCATTTTCTTAAATGCTATTTTGGCCTGAGCTATTCTGCTTTTTATTTCTGTGGTGCATCTCCCATCTGATGTTATTATTGTGCCCAAGTATTTGAAACATTGCATCATAATTTCATCATTGTTGCTAAAAACACAAGATGATCAGTGTGCTGGAATGTGGACAATTTTTGAAACACAAATTTGAGAATGTTAGGTTCTACCATTTTCTGCGAACAAAGCAGGAAACATTAGCAACTTTAGTGTACTTTCACATTGAAGAGTTCTACCAACTGATGTAATGTAAAAATGTGCCTAAATTCACCTTAACGAAACAAACCAAAAACAATGGAAAATGGTGCATTAGTAAAAAAAAAACCTACAATTCATAAGTCTAAGTGCACATATCTATTCGATACACATGAATAGCATAATCATTTCATAAGTTTGAACAAATCTGCTAAAATTATTGTAAATGATCACCAGTTGGTGACATTAATACTGTTTAACACATTTGAACTGTTCCCATCTCTATGTTCCAGATCATCTCTTCAGATTTCACATAAGGGAGTTGTTGGTAATTTTTTATCATCTTCTACATCTAAAATACCTTGCTTGTTATTCAAGTCTGCTTACCTTGGTCAGTATTTTGTTTTGCTCTACTATTCTTGTCAGGTCCCTTTGTCTTGACTTTCATTTATTCAGGTATTCATCCTATGTTTCTCAATCTATGCTTCTTACGCATTTCTTGCGCTTCAAACATGATCCATCCTTTATTCTCATAAGATAAGAGAACTATTTTTTTTCTCAGTATTAATCAATGTAATCAAATGTATTATCTACCATTACTTATGCATGCAAGAACTGGAAAACAACTAAAGAAGTAGAACATAAATTTGATGCATTTGTAAACAAATGTCTCAGTGAGGAAAATACTTTGTATACCATGTAATGAATTTAAGACTAGTGCAGAAATAAGAGACATGACAAAGCATCAACAAATCTATAATCAAGAGAAGAAGGTGATTATATATTGGCCATGTAATGAGAAGAGACAACAGGAGCCTAGAGAAACACTAAAAAGAACACTTAAGATGAGAGACAACAACAGCAGACAGCAGCTCACTCACCAAGATTGAGGAACTCGCCCAAAACAGAGTCATGTGGCAAGATACAATGTGGGTCCTGTGCAAAGTCTACCGCTTTATAGCAAAGATTGTTGAACACAGTCTAGAAGAATTTCTGCCCCATGTGCCATCTTCATTTCAAAAGGACAGTGAGTTGGTTTGCTGGTTTTTTGATGTATGTTCCTCGATTCCATACACATTACATCTTACATACTTGACCCTGCTACATTGTAACCATATTATGGTACTACCACTATTAGACATGGACAGTCTTTAAAAAACACAAGAGTAAAATTGCATCATGTGAATTGATATGCAACAGAAAATGGAAACAAAAAAAGGGAGGAATAGAGTGAACCAATGAAAAAGACTTCCACTTCCGGTCGGTGTAATGGCGGACTCAGGTTTGTTTTCTCTGATTCCGCTTCAACTTTCTACATCAATTGGAGTATTTTACACCAGAATCATGTAGTATGTTTGTGACTTTCACTGACCAGGAGGTCTATTAACCAAGATCTTCGCCGGTGCTACGGAGTTTCGTGCATCTGAGCTTGAAATTCTTTGGAGTATTTTCGTCTAGTGTGTGTTTGTGATCAGTGTTTACGTCGGTCAATTTTTCACTCTACTCTAAGATGGCCACAGGGCGCTGGGCGTGTAGTCGCTCATCGTCATTTTGTCGCTCCAGTTTCGTCGGCTCGCTGTCCTCATATAATCTGTCACAGTGCGGTTGGTTACAAACAAAGCGGCCTAAATTTAGAGCTAAGCGTGGGCGTAGAAAAAGGCAGGGAAAAAGAGCAGGGCTTCGAAAGAATCGTTGCAAGTCAGAAAGATTAGGCCTCACCAACACCCGAATTTTGTACTGGAATTGCGCCAGTGTCCGCAAGCGTGGAGGCATTTTTGAAAAGCTAATGTTTAGCTGTGATATCTTTGCTATTCAAGAAACAAGACTTGGTGATAAAAAACCTAGATATGCAGGTTTCCAAGCTTTCTTCAACAATGACCACATGGGGCTAGCAATTTTCGTGCGGCAGGGTTTGTCAGCAACAGAAGTAAATGTTTCTCAGTGGAACAGTTCCAAAATTCAACTGTTAGCAGTAAAGGTACAGTCCACGCAGCCTTTCTTGTTTGTCAATGTTTATGCCTGCAATGCTGTAGTGGGACTTGAGGAATGGCAGTTTCTGAAAGATATTGCAAGTCTAGAAAAAAATACCATTTTCTGTGGCGACTTTAACGCAAAAGGTGCATCCTGGGGCAATACCTCAGTAAATAAACAGGGTAAGGAGCTCGAAGAAGCCATCACTACACTCGATCTCCTATGCATTAATAATGGCAGCAACACCAGAACAGCGACTAGACCAGGTGATGAGGACAGCGCCATCGATTTAGCACTGGTTTCCTCCTATTTCTCGACATCGTGTAAGTGGGGGGTCCTTGGTCATCATGGCAGTGATCACCTCCCTTGTAGCATCTTAATAGCAATGGGCAGATCAAAGCAATGCAGGAGAAAAGTAAAAACTTTTCGTTACAGCTGTGCAGAAGATGATGTCATCAGTAAAGTTCGGCGCGCTAAGAGAAAACATCACAACAAAATAGCTACATATCAACAACCTCCATGGTGGAGCAACGAAGTGCAAAAAGTTTGGCTGGAGAAGAGACAGTCTGTCAGAGAGTGGCAAATAGCCAAAGGAAGTTTGTTTGCGTCTCCTGATCATATTTTGTTCTTAAAAGGGATAGTACAGGAAAAGATTACTTCCTTTCAAGAAGTAGCCATGAAAGCAAAAAGTGATAAATGGGCTGAGTTCTGTGACAGGATAGGTCGTGATAAATCGTTAAAACTGTTCTGGAGGCTGCATAAAAGTATGAACGGTAAAGTGCAGAGCAAAGCAATTCCAGATTTCCAAGATGCTGATTCTATCTGGCATAAAACTGATGAAAGCAAGGGCAAGGCACTGTTGGCTCACTACCTACAGCAGTGCGACCACAAAAATGTAGAGGAAAGAAGAGTTGTGAGAGAACATATTGCTATGCTAGTTGGTGCTGACTTAACAGATAACTGTGATTATGTCTCGGTAGAGGAAGTAAGACTCGCTTTAAAACGATCTAAAAACAGCGCCCCAGGCCCAGATGGGTTAAGATACGCGGATATCAACAACTTATCCGATGCTGACTTAGGTGAACTGGTAAGCATGTACAATGACAGTATCAGGACTGCAATAATCAATGAAGAATGGCTACACAGCTACTTGATACCGCTGCCAAAACCAAGCAAAGACCACAGAAAAATTCAGGGCTACCGCATCATAACCATGCAGAATACCATAGGCAAGCTTTTAGAAAAGGTAATTGCAAAGAAACTTTCTTGTTTCTTTGAAAACGCAAACTTGTTTCCATCAACGCTTGGAGGATATCGTCCGTGTAGAGAGACTTGGTCAAATGCTGCCGTGTTTGCTCAGGATGTTTATGAAGGGTTTCAACGCGGTTTAGAGACATGTGCTGCTGCAATAGATCTGGAGGACGCTTACAACAAAGTACCCTTTAACTTCTTATTCAACCAGCTCATAAATTTAGGCGTCAGTCCCCGCATCCTAAATTGGCTAACAGCGGTACTCTTTCAGCGCAAAGTGGTTTTTCGATCTGGTAGTTGGACTTCTGATATAATTACGATGTATCCCGGGTTACCGCAAGGCTCACCTTTATCTCCCGTACTTTTCAATGCATACACTGTGAAAATCACAAGAGATCGGTTGGAAGGGCCAGGTCGCATTCTTTCTTATGCCGATGACATTTTGGTGTATCGACAGGGAAAAGATCGAAACAAAATAACTGCGGACCTACAATCAGAACTCAGGCGCATACAAAAGTGGTGTGACGAGGCAGGTGCCAACGTGAACCCATCAAAAGCTGAAGTAACTTGGTTCTCACTATATAACAACATCGTTAATATTGATACTCCATCTGTAGAAATGTTTTCAGACACTTTGCCAAGATCTATGACAATGAAATATTTAGGTATTCATTTAGATCGAAGCCTTGCTTTCGTAAAGCACATTGATAACGTGATAGAGAAAGCAAAAAAGGGTCTTGCTGCTATGAAAGTAATGGCCGCTGCAGGCAGTGAACAGCGGCACCTGCATACATTATACCAGGGACTGGTTGTTTCTGTTCTAGAATACGCTTTGGCGATTCAAACTCTCAGCAAACTTCAGTTAGAGAGACTCGAAAAAATTCAGAACGAGGCTATGCGCATTATTCTTGGCTGCACTAGAGACACGTCATGCAGAGCGTTAAGATACCTACTTGACATTCCAACCATAGAAAGTAGAATCGAGTTGTGTAGAGCACGTGCTTTTCTGAACATTCTTGCTGATGAAAGACATCCTTTAAATTCTGTAGCGCTAGCACCAAAAGGTGATAGACTCGAGCGAGGCCAGTCGTGGATGGGCAGGGCAGAGAAATCCATTCAAAAGGTGTGCATGCTAAATGACTTGCAGCGTGGAGAAGAATGGCAGCAATGGCCAAAGGACATTTCTACAATTACTATCAAAGTCTGCATAACACTGAATAAAGAATGTAGAACGATGAATCCCAAGGTCGTAGAGGATAAGATTCAGGCCTTAATCAAAGAAAACGTAACGTCCGGCAATATTATTATCTGCACAGATGGTTCGGTTGTACGAAATAAACGATGTTCATGGGCATATACAGCGCAGGTGAAAGGGCAAATGGTGCATGAGGATAGTGGTGCTTTTTCGCAAACAACGAGCAGCATGACAGTGGAGGTTTTAGCAGTCACTAAGGCAATGACATGGCTCGAAACACAGTCTTTCGCAGGAGTATGTTTTCTCAGTGACTCCATGAGTATGCTTAAGAAGGTTGAGGCTGGGTGGAGGCGAAGAGAGTGGTTGAAGTCCCTGCAGCTGTCAACTTTAAAAGAAATCGTCTTCATCTACGTACCTGGCCACTCTGGAGTGCAAGGGAACGAACGAGCTGACAAGCTTGCTGAAAAGGCTAAAATTTCAGATGGCAACGCCATGGACAACGCAGACATTTTACACGCAATCCGCGAGGCGGGAAGAGTAGCAGACTTTCGAGACGACAAGGATTCAAACGCAATGGCGAGACTAACGCATAGTCGTGTAAGGCTTGGCACAGCAAAGAGCGAACATTTTTCAGGACGCCAGAGGTGTATGGTTAACCAACTGCGAACCGGCACGATCAGCCGTCACACACTTGTGAATGTACTCGAAAGGAAATCGGAGCACTTATGGGTATGCCCCTTGTGCAAGGAGGATGATCTTTCGACTAACTAATGAAAAAGAACAATGTAGACTGAAAAACAGTGTAGACAAATCCAGTATTTGAATATCAAACATTAAAGAGTTAAAGGGCACGTGTCAAGACTCAAACACAACCAACCAGCAGTATGAGCATACATGTAACATTAGGCTATTATAAGGTAAAAGAACAGCCTGAAAAGGTGAATAGATGGTACCAAAATGGCGCTAAATAAATTCAAAATGACAATTCAAGCTATACAACTAAGGATGTCCAGGAAACTACACATACCTTCTCTCTGCAAAACCTCATTTTACAAGCATAAGGAAAAAAGAGTAAGAAGACCATTTCAGTGGTAAAGATGCTGAAGACATTTTAGTCCAAAATTACTTCAAAACCTAACTTCAAGAAAATATTTATTGTGATGCTACATTTGAGGATAATATCAAATCTCCTCTTAACACCAGCAAAAATACCAATCCTTAGTCTATACTCTATCAAGCAGGTATTTAAGATGTGCTGAATGATTTCAACACAAGCAAAAAAACATGTTAAATTGTTTGAGAACTTATATTTTAGTTATAATTGACCATTATAGCAATGTGATCCTTGTTGGATAATAGTGGTGATAGCTGTCCAATAATTTGACAAGCATTGTTGCATCTTGAGTCTATTTCTACTGCTTCGACTTGTCGTTTGTCACTAGACTTCCTAGATATTTAAATTCCTCCACTTGTTTAAGTTGTCTGCCATCCATTTTTATTGCTGATGAGGAGATATACAATGGGGCTGTGAGCACAGCCCCCCCCCTATTTTTACATTCCATTTTTCGATCGGAGACCCCCAGCAATATCATCCTAACATCCCTCCTGTCCAGGACACCCCTTTGCAGGGTATGTTTTTGTAACACTTTCCTAAGTTATTGATGACATAGGCAGTGATCACAGACCCATAGTCACCATGGTAAACACAAAAACAACAAAAATCTAAACAAAACAGAGAACGAGATGGAATTTCAAGAAAGCTGACTGGAAGCTATATCAAGAAAAATCCTACCAACTCCTGAACAATCTGACAGACAACAGCGTGGAAAAATTAAACGAGATGTTCACACAAATAATACTCAACACTGCAGAACAAACTATGCACAATATCGACCATTTTGGAACACAGAACTGGAGACAGCAGTATCAGAAAGAAAGAAAGCCAGAACAATACTTGAGCAGAACCCAACTTTGAATAATAAAATAAGCTATAAAAAAGCTAGTGCTAAGGTCAAACTAGTTACTAAAAAGCAAAGAAAGAGAAATGGCAAGAAACATGCAATAAACTCGATCTGCGACATGAATGAAATAAAGCATGGAGACTTATGCAACATTTGTCTGGTGATAAAAGAGGACCAAACCCTAAACCAATAAGATGGCAACACTAAGACTCAAACTAATGAAAAGGCTTTCCGGTACCTTATGGGGAGCAGACAAAGAAACACTTAGAAATCTCCATCTGGGATATGTTCGCTCTGTTTTGGATCATGGTAGCTCGCTCCTAGTGACATGCAGCAAAACAACTAACATGTCACTGGACAAGATACAAAATAATGCATTGCAACTCATCAGTGGTGCAATGAGGTCCACTCCAGTTGCAGCCTACGAAATTCACTGCAATGTGAAACCTATAGAGTTGAAGAGAAACAAGGCCGCTATGGTACTCTATGAAAGACAAAAAATAATGGAGAAGGATCATCCTAACAGAAAATTAGTAGATACATGGACTCCAAAACAAAGAATTAAGCAGATGTCAGTATTACAACATGTTAGAAATATACAAGAGAAATTCCATCTACCTGAAAAATGACTACAAACATCAAGAGTCATCAAAGAAATGCCACCAAGTTTGAATTTTAAAAATCCTGAAATAAATGTAGAGATATGCGACAGAACAGATAAAAGGGCAGACCCAGTATCAGTAACACTAGCAGCAAGGAAAACAATAGATACTTATCCAGAGGATTGGATACATATATATACACAGATGGTGCAGCCACTAACGCTACTTCAAAAGCTGGATATAGAATATAAATACATTATCCAGATGGAACAGCAGAAGAAATATGTGGACCATGTGGTGAAGTCTGTAACAATTATGAAACAGAAATAACAGCTATAGAAACAGCAATTTATCATTTAAATAAGATTTTTGATACCGCACCATTGAAGAAAACAAACAGTCATATTTACGGATTCTAAATCGGCTCTGCAAGCACTGGGAAACAACACGAACAAACAAGAACTCACACAGCTTATCATAGATACAGACAAACTCATTGAAACACATAACATAAGATTGGTAATGCAATGGATCCCGGGACACTCAAATATACCAGGAAATGATAAGGCAGATACATTAGCTAAGAGAGGATCCAGACAAACACAGATACAGATATCCATCACACTAGACACAGCCAAACAAGTCATAAACTCCAACAGTAGAGAGAAATGGTTGAATGGATGGGCTTTAGGGAAAACAGGAAGAGAGCTTTTTAAATATACGGCAAGACCAAATCCACAAGACAACATCAACTACCTAACAAGAAGAGACCAAACCACCATCTTCAGACTGAGAACAGGACATGTTATGCTGAATAACCACATTAATAGAATACAACAAAACCATACCCCAGTATGTCCACTCTGTAATCACCCACAAGAAACTGTAGAGCACCACCTGTTTCAATGTCCAAAGCTCACTGACATTAGAACAACACTACTTCCTCAAAGACCCTCCAAATGGAATACTCTGTACGGAACCACAGCAGAACTTAAAAATACCTGCAGATACTACTATATGGCATTGGGTCGAAGGGCATCAGCTCAAAGGTCGCTGGATCCAAAACAACAACAACAACACTTTCCTCCCAGGTCTGGAGGACTTCATTTGCCTTGCCATACCAACAGAGGCACCCAGGGTCCGGCGCCCCCTCACCCTCACAGTCGAGACCCTGAGCACCATCACAGGACATGGGTACTATAATGTGAGCCACTTTTAGACATTTGTACATTATTGGGTATATCCATAACGGCAACATCATGAAGCATTTACGAGAAGGCCCATATGCTTTGGGATGTGATTGAGCGAGAGATGGTGATGCAGCCCTCATATCCACGATCCGGCTTAGCTTCAGCTGTATTGCTACTGGAGTATTGACAAATGCACCACCAAAGGGAATATCCAGTAGCAGATGCACACCCTCATCAAGACCTCATTCCGGAAGCGATATGGTTAACCTCAGCAAGCGATGCAGAACTATCGTTGGTTTACTTTGGAGCAGGTTGGGACATGCTATCACTGTCTATGAGAGACTACAAATGCTGATTTATCTTCATTGATGCCTTGCCAAAGCTTTCTCATTATAGCTCAACCAGCCTGGCTGCAAATTCGCCAAAGACCGAGAGAGTTTCATCAGAAGAATTACACAGAAGGCACCAAAAAAGGAGATTCGTATTGATTTTGACCGAGCGAAATCACCTGCAATACAACGGGTCAGAAGGACATTTTCTTGATTACCATATTGATTCAATGGTTCAAGGGGCTCTTAAAAATCCTACTCTTTATGAAGATATTCACGAATCAAAATGGATTCATATATGTGGCTTCTGGCCACATAAATTCAGTTTTGATATGGCTCATGCTTATGCTGAACACATTCAATAACCTTGCAGATCTAGGAGAAATAAAACAAGTAAGGTCTCGCCAACAGTTTAGACTACGTTAGTAATATCAGAAATTCCCAATATTATTACTAAGTAGAATTTTTTACAATTTTATTATGTTACGCATGAGACAGCTATAAGTACTTAAATTCATCTTTTATTGGTGGCAGGCAGTGACTGAGTCGTTAAGATCCAAACTATCACTCAGTTCTGTTACGACAAAGGTGTGCAGTAACCCAGGGTGCCTTTGGCTTGACAGGACAAGTGATAAAGGAAGGATGAGATCACTCCAGGTCATTCTCTCACTTTCAGTTTTGAAGGGGAACTTTTCATAGCAACCAATCTCATCACTTTGAACTCCCCTTTTGAAATCTTACTGCTTGCCAAGGCGTTGCCGACGAGTTGTTGGATGGAGTTCAATTTTGTCTTTGCTTCGGCATGTATTTCAGCTTGCTTCACAAATTTATTGCCTCACTTGCACCCCCAAAGCATTACAGGCCAGGTCTACACCCAAAGTACCACCACCAATAGGTGCTTGGACAATTCCTGTTAGAGATTCTATACCCATTTTAGCCAAGTGACCTCGATCCTGAGACAGGCTACTCCAACAGCGACGCTTACACCTTGCAGGATGTTGATAACACATTGGTATTTTTCTGGAGTTTCCGTTGAGTTCCGGCCTCCTTCGATAGGATGTCAAATTTATTTTTTATTACAGATAGCCAGAAAGTAACCTCTACTGAGGTTAAATGTGTCAGACGAATGACAGGAAACACTCTGAGAGGTAAGATCAGAAATGAAGAACTGAGAAAAAAGCTAAGAATAGCCTCAGCCATAGAATATATAAAGAAACAACAGATAAAATGGTTTGGCCATGTGACAAGGCAGAGTAATCAAAACAACACGAGCCCTCAACAAACATTGTGAGAACACCAGACCCAAGGGTCGACCACGAAAAAGATGGGTCGATGGAATATTAGAAGCACTAGGAAACATAACAGCAGCAGAGGCGAACAGAAGAGCAAAAGACCGCAAATTATATCTCCCCTTGACACTGAAAGGCAGATGAGGAAGGAAAGAAGAAGAAGAATACACGGAAAAAGACAAATCGGCAGAGATACCTATATATATATATATATATATATATATATATATATATATATATATAGAGAGAGAGATACCTGTAAAATCATCTCAGAATGACTTCTCCATCTGTGAAAATGACTGGGGACATCTGACAAGTGATCGCACATCATGGAGAACCTGTATAAGGAATGGTATAACATCATTTGAGGCTGTGCTATGGCAAAACATGGAAGAGAAAAGACTCATGAAAAAGGATGGAAAACCCTGTGGATCAGTGGGCCCGACTTGTTCATTCTGAGGCTGAGTGTGTTTGTCAAATATTGGTAGAATCAGCCATGAGAGAAGCTGTTCGACAAAAACAAAGCCTAAAAAAATACACAATAGCCTCCCTAAACCGTCTGACAAGACAAAAAGGGCCATATAATAGCTAGGTCCAGCCCATATTTCCTCTGGATTGACCTAGCAACAAAGAATTCACCTAGCTGTTTTTCAAATGTTAGCCTTGTCCATATCCCTCCCCACCTAACCCATAGGTTACAGAGGGTAGTAGCTTGGAACTCAATGTTGGTGTGTAAATCCATATTTCGATACCTCTTTTGTCCATTTATTAACCAGTGTATTTCTCAGCCTTGAGTGTACTAAGTACCCCGAAGGATTGTGTGCAGCCTGCGCACAAGGCTGGTTTGTGATACAATTGCATGCATTGTCAATGACTTCTTCGGCTGTGGGGAAAATGAAACTGGTTTCATCATCACAAATCTCATCCAAATGTGAGCCATCCAACTCAAAGCCTTCTTCAGCCATGGCATCGCATGTATTAAATGTAACTTCCTGCCGTATTTATGTCTTACATAGTAATAATGATGTCTCAATTTGGATGCAAGATGAATCCACACCACAGAACCCGAGAGAACCTTGGGAGGGGGGGGGGGGGAGCGAGCAGCATGTTACCGTCACAAACAATCCCAGTACAATCAACCAAAACCAACCAATACTGGAGTAGTTCCCGAATCTTGGCACATATGATGATAGTGTCCGGCATGGTAGGGCTGGCCTTCCAGATCTCTCTCAATTTGATAGATAAAAATAAGACCCCTGCCCAGTATAAAAGACACGCCATAGTACAAAAAAATCATGTTTCAGATCTCCGGCAACTAAATTTTGTTGGTCGATGACTCCAACATCCTCAGTTGCTACAAGAATCTTAGGAAAACAATAAAAGAGAGGAAAATGCACAGTACCAAGTTATAGACGTGTCTGTAGATAGAAACAGAACTAAGATATGTGTTGGTTGTGAGAATGCTGATGATGACAAAGTGGAAGATGTCACAGTAGTTGGCGTGTACAGGAAGCGGTTCTACATTCCATTGGATTTCGAATTGCTTGAGAGTTGCATGCCCTTCTACCAGAGCACTTTGGGTGACAGATTAGAATGTGAGCTGACCTTCAACAGCTACAGTTGCTGTTTTAACTAAAAATGATCCTGCCACCAGTTACAAAATTGAAAATATTGACCTAGAGTCCAAAAAGGCCACCTTACCAGAATCATCTATTAACCTATATGGTGAGTACACCACCATCTACAACAACAGCGTCCTCCATCATCGGATGGCAAAAGTGAATAAAAGTGGCAAAATATGGAATGTTAACCTCAAAGTCCCCACTAGGAAGGCAATCCTGTTTCTATTCCAGGAGCTAACACGATCTTATACCTACAGCATGGAAGTCTTTTACAACCCTAAGATCACCATAGAGGGGGTGCCAAACCAGCTATACAGCCAGGGAATGAGCACCTACCAACAATGGGATGGGACTTGGAAATACTTTGGGGCAGGGGGTCTTGCATGGTTGCATCCCTACTGAGTCCACAGTTATAGCCAAAGACCATGAATTAGCTGATGTGTACCTCACCGAGTACCTAATCACTAAGTAGCTTAAACATGCAAACAAGCGAGGATGGACTGACTGCACAGTAGCGGACGGTGGGTAGAGAATGGTAGCAAGGGTATCACTCTTCAGATTACAAAAGAGGGAGAATGTGATGGGGTTTTGAATATGTATGCCTTTGTGGTCATGGACACTCAGTTTGAGTTATTAGCGGGTCATCATCATTGCACTCCAAACATGTCCATAGATGTTCAGATCCCCTCAGCAAGTCTTGAAGTGTCCAGCGACTGACGACTCCAGTTCTGTGTTGGTTAATTAATCTTCTTGTACGCCCACTAAGTTTCTTGTTTCTGGCTGTACCCATCTTAACTCCCATCTCTTTCATCCGAAGGAGTGACGTGGACTCATGGTTGTAGAAATGATGTGTCCTTCCCACTTCCCGGTGGACATTGGTTGACCATCCTCAACAAATGCGCAGCTAGCCAACCTGTCCGCTCTATCATTTCCCTGTACTCCAGCATGTCCTGGAATGTAGACAAAGGTGACCTTACGTATTTTTAACTTCTGCAATGACTCTATCCTTCCTGTGTGTTACCGGGGCCTCATTATGAGGGAAGTAAAGAATAGTGACACTGTGACCTTCCAGGCATGTCGTAAGAGGTGACTAAGGAAGTTGATCGATGGCTTGACAAGCTGTCATTGTAAAAAGTAATAATATGGAAACAGCGCCACATATTTTAGAGCAGTGATCTCTGCAATATGTGCCGCTTTGACACGCATTGTTTCTGTTTTTGAGATTGTGGTTCTGCCCTATGTGCCGTCTTCGGCTCAAAAGGACAATAGATAGATAGATAGAATGACTCTACCCACTGCATACATACAGATCCTGAATCCACTTTTCTTATCATGCTCATTGAATGACTCAGTATACAGGTGTGGGTGAAGTCTTGTGACTCTAACCAAATGAATGCCCTAGTCACTGCCATCACCTCCATCGTCATGGTACTTGTGGTCATAACAAATGCACCAGTGTCTTTCTTGACTATTCTGCCTGCCGAGCATGCTGTAAATGCCCATGCATTCCTTTGGTGTCGTATTACAGATCCGTCTATATAGATGACTGCATTTTTCTTGTCGGTGTTATCCCACATGAGATTACGATTGAGTCCTGTTCCCTACATTTCCTGTCGAGTGTGACAATACACGAGAATGGCTCCCTGAATAACATAGGCACCTGTATCCACTCCTCACCAGCGTTGATATTGGTAAGCCCACAAATCTGTTTGATGACATCTTCTGTGGCCGAACCATAATTTGTCTCTTTTTAACCTGACACCTGATGATCATCACATCATGATGCAATGGATGCTCTTTATCTGTACATACCTTCTGGTACGCTCGTGCCCTCCAGATTTTGATCCTGTCATCCATGGTTGGAAAGTCAAGAAGATACCTCATTGTTACACAAGGAGTGTCCCTCGTACGCCCCAAGATATTGTGCATAGCTTCATTCTGTATTTTCTCCATCGTGTCAATTTGCATCTTACTGATTGTAAGAACTACCAGGGCATACTCGATTGGTACGAGGACCAGTCACTGGAACAGAAGGGTAAGTAACCTCTACTCGATGTTGGCAGCTGCCATGACCTTCAAGGCAGCTAATCCTTTGCAGGATTTTGTTATCACATGGTCAATGTGGTCCCGAAAACACAGACTGCGATCAAACTTAACTCACTTCATCAGCTCCCATTCGTACCACCTGTGTTTCCGTGTTAACAATATGATTGTTAAGTGAGAACCATGCAACGGATGCTTTATTAGGATTAACCAATGCACCTGATACTCCACACCACGAAGAGAGTTCATCTTGCATTGTGGAGGCGATTTCACTACTGTCTCTTTCCCTGTCGATATAACAAAATGGCATCAGCAAAAGTCATAGTTCTTCCCCTTCTATCCAGCTGTTGTTCCGTGATCGTTATTGTGTACACGTTAAATAGAACTGGTGACAATGGTGAGCCTTGTGGTAGCCCTGGAAAAATGGATGTTGGCTCGGATGACCAACTTCCACATTTGAGTATCTCCTTCCTCTGAAACAGTGCTGCAGTGATCCTTCTAATGAGAAAGGTGTGCACCACCAGTTTTAGGAGCATATGCATGAGGTATTCAAATGGTACTCTGTTGTATGCATCCTCCAGATCTATAGCAGTATCACATGTCACCTCTCATCTGTGGAAGTCTTCGAAGATGTCATAGGCGAAGACTGCCGCATTGAGCTATGTCTCTTTGTTATATCTATAACCTCAGAGTGCAGGTGGGAATGCACGTTTCTGTTCAAGGTGACAGGTGAGGACACTGGCAATTATTTTCTCCAGTACCTTACCAGTGGTGTTCTGCATCATGATGATTCTGTAGGCACTGATCTGAGAATTGTCCTTGTTTAGCTTCAGTAGCGGTAGTAAGTAGCTGCATAGCCACTCCTTAATCTGGCCACTCTGAGTGTTGGCATTAAACTCTTTGGCCAGTAGTCATCAACTAAATCGCCCATGTCGCAGTTATGCCGGTCTGTCGTCACGGACGCGTAATTCATTTAATTTGTGAAAGGCTCACAGTGTATCCGCGTGCTGCCGAGCTATTTACTGGAGTTGGCCAGTTTATAACATGGAAACGGGTTCTGGACCATGCGACTGAGTAAGTGCACGTGAGTCTAGACCATCCACAGCATCGACGTTCAGGGACAAAATCATCTATGACGACAGTAAGTGTATGTATTCAGATGCAGCCCAAACGACATCATCAAAGAAGGAAAACACGACAGGGCAAGCGTGGTGGCATTAAAAGATTGAAGTGTGAGAGGCTAGGCTTAAAGTATGTGCGCGTTACTTATTGGAATTGTGGGTCCGTAAATCAATGACGGCCCATTCTTGATAAGCTACTTTGTGGCGCTATATAATGATTTTACAAGAAACTCTTCTTGGTGACAGGGCAGTAAGTACTCCTGGCTTTCATTGTTTTTACAATAGGCGACACCTTGGGCAGGCCATCCTTGTGCGCAACAATATGGTGGCAGCTGAGGTTGATATGTCTGCGTGGAACAATGCAGAATTGCAGGTACATGCGGTTAGGGTGCAGACCCCAGTTCATTTCGTGATTGTTAATGTGTATGTCTGTAATGGGAAGGTGAACACACAACAATGGCAGAATCTCTTTGAGTTCGATGAAGAGAACGTCATTTTCTGCGGAGACTTTAATGCTAGAGGAAACCAGTGGGGTAACCTCATAACCAACAAGCAGGGAGAAGACCTAGAGAACGCACTGGTGTCAGCCGATTTAGTGTGCTTGAATGATGGAAGGGCAACAAGAATGGCCACTCGAACAGGGGACTCTGATAGTGTCATAGACCTGGCACTGGTGTCTTCCACCTTCGCACCGGTTTACAGGTGGAGTGCACTGGGGTTCCACGGGTGATCACTATCCATGTGTCCTCCTAACTGAGAAAAGCAGAAATGGAAGCCAGAAAAGAAAGCTCCACACATTCAACTACGAGAAAACAGACCAGGACGTCATTAGCAAAATCAGACATAGGAAACAGAGCGCCCCTCGTAGGAGGCAGGAGAGATGGACGCAGCCACCCTGGTAGAACATAGATGTCGAGGAAGCTTGGCGGAGCAAGAGACAAATGCCCAAGACATGACAGAAAGCCAGAAGGAATGGAAGAACACAACCTGAACTCTTGAAGCTTCTGAAAGTAGAGGTCGACCAAAAAAATGATGCTCTTTAAACTATGCGCTAAGCAGGCTAAGAATGTCAAATAGGATGACTTCTGTAAAAAAGTGTGCTCAGAAAAATCGCTCGCCACATTCTGGCGCCTTCATCAGAGCATGAATGGCACAACATGACAGAGAGGCATACCAGACTTTCAGAGCACAGGCCAGATATGGCACAAATCTGATGAGAGCAAAGGGAAGGCCCTGCTTGCCCGCTACATTGAGCAGACTGACCAAAGAAATGAGGCTGTAAGAATGAGGATACTGGGATCGCTGTCAAAATTGTGTAAGGATGTAGGGCTGGAAGAAGATCTCACAATCACAAACGATACCATTCGCACGACACTTAAAAGGTCACTCAATACTGCTCCTGGTCCAGATGGTGTTCGGTATGATGACATAGGCGATTTAGCTGACGACGACTTGACAAAACTGGCCAATGAGTTTAATGCCAGCATTCGGAGTGGCCAGATTAAGGAGGAGTGGCTACACAGCTACTTACTACCACTACCGAAGCCAAACAAGGACCATTCTAAGATCAGTACCTACAGAATCATCACAATGCAGAACACTGCGGGCAAGCTGCTGGAGAAAATAGTTGCCCATGTCCTCACCTGTCACCTTGAACAGAAACGCATATTCCCACCCACACTCGGAGTTTATAGATATAACAAAGAGACATGGCTCAATGCGGCAGTCTTTGCCTATTTCTTCGAAGGTTTCCACAGACGAGAGGAGACATGTGCTGCTGCTATAGATCTGGAGGATGCATACAACAGGGTACCATTTGAATATCTCATGCATATGCTCCTCAAACTGGCGGTGCACCCCTTCCTCATTAGATGGATCGCTGCGGCACTGTTTCAGAGGAAGGTGATACTCAGATGTTGGTCTTCTGAGCCAACATCCATTTGTCCAGGGCTGCCACAAGGCTCACCACTGTCACCAGTTCTATTTAACGTGTACACAATAATGATCACGGAACAACAGCTGGTTGGGAGGGGAAGAACTATGACTTTTGCTGATGATATTCTGGTATATCGACAGGGAAGAGACAGACAGGGAATTGCCTCCACAATGCAAGACGAACTCGATCGCATTTCTTCCTGGTGTGGGGTTTCAGGTGCCTTGGTTAATCCTAATAAAGCATCAGTTTCATGGTTCTCCCTTAACAATCATATCGTTCATACGACCACACCGGTAGTACGAATGGGAGCTGATGAGGTGACCAGGGACAAGTTGATGACATATCTCGGAGTTAAGTTTGATCGCAGCCTGTGTTTTCTGGACCACGTCGACCATGTGATAACAAAATCCCGCAAAGGATTAGCCGCCTTGAAGGTCATGGCAGCTGCCAACATCGAGAAGAGGCTACTTACTTTTCTGTTCCAGGGATTAGTCCTTACACCAATTGAGTATGCCCTAGCAATTCTTACTGTCAGTATGACTCAAAATGATAGGCTGAAGAAAATACAAAATGAAGCCATGCGCATCATCCTGGGATGTATGAGGGATACTCCCTGTGTAGCAATGAGGTATCTTCTTGACTTTCCAACCATAGATGACAGAATCAAGATCTGGAGAGCACATGCATACCTGAAGATTAGTACAGATACAGAGCATCCATTGCACCACGTGCTCAACACAGTGAAAGGTGCCAGGCTAAAAAGAGGCAAATCATGGGGGGGCCAAGCAGAAGATGTCATCAAACAGATCTGTGGGCTTACCAATATCAGCGTTGGTGAGGAGTGGATACCAGTGCCTATGTCATTCAAGGGGACTTTCTCGTGTATTGTCACACTGGACAGGAAAAGTAGGGAACAGAACCCGGTCGTGGTTAATGCTGAGGTCAACAATCTCATCTGCGATAACACCCATGAGAATGATACAGTCATCTATACAGACGGATCTGTAATACGACACCAAAGAAACACATGGGCATTTACAGCATGCTCGGCAGGCATAATAGTCAAGGAAGACAGTGGTGCATACGTCATGACCACGAGTAGCATGACAATGCGATGGCAGTGACCAAGGCATTCAAATGGTTAGAGTCATAAGACTACACCAACACATGTATACTGAGTGATTCGATGAGCATGATTGAAAAAGTTGTGGCGGGCTCTGTACGCATGCAATGGGTAGAGTTGTTGCAGAAATCCAAAATATGTAAGGTCACCTTTGTCTATGTCCCTGGATATGCGGGAGTACGAGGAAACGAAAGAGCGGACAGGTTGGCTAGCTGCGCTGTCTGTGAGGACGGGCAACCAATGGGTCGGGCGGACATCATCAATGCCCTTCGAGATTTGGGAAGAGCACAGGACTTCGACAAACACAGATCCACGTCACTTCTTCGGATGATGTAAATGGGAGTTAAGATGGGCACAGCCAGAAATTAGAAACTTAGTGGCCATGTAAGAAGACTTATCAACCAACATAGAACTGGAGTTGTCAGTCACTGGACACTGAGGGAATTGCAGAGGAGGGGATCTGAGCACCTATGGACATGTTTGGAGTGCAATGATGATGACTTGCAAATAACGAACACCATCTGGACCAGGAACAGTGTTGTGTGACCTTTTAAGTGTTGTGCGAATGGTATCAGTTGTGATTGTGAAATCTCCTCCCAGCGCTACATCCTCACACAATTCTGAGAGGGACCCCCGTATCCTCGTTCTTACAGCCTCATTTCTTTGGTCAGTCTGCTCAATGTAGCAGGGTCTCCCTTTGCTCTCATCAGATTTGTGCCATATCTGACCTGTGCTTTGGAAGTCTGGTTTGCCTCTGTGTCGTGTTGTGCCATTCATGCTCTGATAAAGGCGCCAGAATGTGGCTAGCGATTTTTCTGAGCACACTTTTTTTTACAGAAATCATCCCACTTTGCATCCTTAGCCTGCTTAGCTCATAGTTTAAAGAGCATCATTTTTTTGGTTGACCTTTTATTTCAGACGTTTCAAGGGCTCAGGTTGTGTTCTTCGATTCCTTCTGGCTTTCTGCCATGTCTTGGCCATTTGTCTCTTGTTCCGCCAAGCTTCCTCGACTTCTGCGTTCCACCAGGGCGGCTGTGTCCATCTCTCCTGCGAGAGGTGCCCTGTTTCGTATGTCTGATTTTGCTTATGACGTCCAGGTCTGTGTTCTCATAGTGGTATGTGTGAAGCTTGCTGTTCTGACTTATATTTCTGCCTTTTTCAATTAGGAAGACACGTGGATAGTGACCACTTCCATGGAATCGCAGTACACTCCACCTGCAAACCGGTTCGAAGGCAGAAGACACCTGTGCCAGGTCTATGACACTATCAGAGTCCCCTTCTCGAGTGGCCATTCTGGTTGCCCTTCCATCATTCAAGCACACTAAATTGACCAACACCAGTGCGTTCTCTAGGTCTTCTCCCTGCTTGTTGATCATGACGTTACCCCACTGGTTTCCTCTAGCATTAAAGTCTCAGCAGAAAATGACGTTCTCCTCCTCGCATGCAAAGTTTCTGCCATTGTTGTGTGTCCACCTTCCCATTACAGGCATACACATTTACAACCATGAAACGAACTGGGGTCTGTACCCTAATTGCCTGTGCCTGCAATTCTGCATTGTCCCATGTAGATATATCAACCTCAACTGCTACCATGTTGTTTCGCACAAGAACGCTCAGATGCATTTTTTTAATGGGTGGTACCTTTGTACTCAATGAAGCCATATTCCGTGATAGTGTGTGGGCAGACGGGGTTTGGAAAAACAATATTCGTCCTTAGATTTTCTGTCTGTAGATTTCCATCCTGCTTTTCAAGGGAGCTGTTCATGAACTGGAGGCTGTCGATGAACTGAAACTGGCCAACGCTGAATGTCATGTACTTCTCCATGTTGTTTGAGATGCATGTGATTTTACTGTTCTCCAACTCTTTCTCTCTATTCACCTTTCTTCGTTTTATACTCTATACAGTCCTTGTCCCCCAATCCATACCTATTTTTGGAGCTTTGCTTGAGCAGGTGGCCATTGTTACCATGTAAGTTGTGAAAGACCACTGGCACTTTGGTCCTGAAAGGGTAGATACGCAGCTTGAGATTGCACTTGTTGTGAGCTGCCCCATGATATTTACCTGTGTATGGCAGTGACCATTCACCCAATCGGTGCAGTTTCTCACCATAGATGTGGCACTCCTTGGCAGTGTCAAATGCTCACCATTCAGCATGTGTCATCTCAATCTGGGCCAGATTTTGGAATACATTGTTGATTTCCTCCAGTTCGGCTCAGAGGCTTTCGTAGATGTACTCCACAGGATTCTCACCATGGTATAGGGTACCACATTTGATCTGATCATCAAAGTGGACAACTGTATAGTAATAGTTGCATGGGATGTGCTTTGATATCTGTCTGTTGCCACTTTTTTCTGGTTTGTTTGCACAGCCTTCAACAAGGATGTTTAGGCTTTTGAAGTTTGCGTATATGACATATGGTACATGCATATACCTTATGCCTTTAGTGGCTTGTGAACTGGAGGATAGTTTCGTCTATCTTCACCTTTTGTACCCTTTTTCTTGTTATCACCTTTTTTTACCTTTTTTCTTTTTATCACCTTTTTTACCCTTTTTATCACCTGGCTTTTCCTACATCACTGTTCTCTAGGGCTTTTCACTGATGTCTTTGCAGTCTGATATGTGGGCCTGTAGCAGGGCTTTGCTCGAGTAAACGTGGAGACATCTACAGCATGAACTTCCGGTCAATATGGCGGATAGGTGGCAGGAACTGCTGAGACTGTCTGAAAGGTGTTCCTTGTTTCAGTCTCCTCATTTTCCAAGTTCAGTTTGCTGCCAGAGCTACTGAGTTTAGTGCTCTGTGCACACCATGAGCTGTGTTTTTCATCCGGATCGTGTTTCAATATTCTGATTGCTTACAATGAATGATGATATCATATAAGAGACAGTTCGACTGTGTTCGCTTTTAGCATGGCCTGGCCTTATGTCTTTTGACATGTGCTGTGGCTGCTGTGATAGGGATAGGGTTTTGGCATTCAAACATATCCCAATTGGCAATCTTTACCAAATATTCTATCCCATTGAAATTTTCTCGCCCAGGTGAGGTTGGTACTTGGTTGGATGTTGTGGATCTTTCACTACAGCATAAAGCCCTGCAAGCAAAGCCCATTCAAAGCAGCATTTTGGTTCTGTACATTAATGACTTTCCTCTTTGGTATGTAGCTCGGCATTGGGAAATAGCTCCCTTTACAGATTGGCTGATACTTGTCAATCTTTAGGTCTAGGCTAACACAGCGTACGAAATTCCACCTTGATTCTTCCACCATAAAGTTTTCTAAACATTCAATCATTTTCGCCAGAGCTTGGTTGACATCTCTGGAATATCTCCAGGATTTAGCACATATCTCATTGCTGAATGAGTGTGATGGATAATCATGATTATCTCATCATCATCATTGCATTTATCACGTAGAGAGTTCAGAATCAGCTGAAACTTAACAGGCCCGAGGTGAGGTCCCTCTTCTAACACAGTTGAGACACTCGGACTCATAGCCATTAAGAATCGTAGTGTAACGGTAAAGTACGAGACTTGAATCTGCATCTTAGCACAACGAGTTTTCACCCATATGTGCTCACATCCTATCCAGAACTGAGACTTCTGGATAGTGTTGCTTCAAGCATCGAAACTCATGATGTGAGGCAGCATTCCTCACCTTCCCAGAGTACTACCCTGGTACCCATTTCTGTCCATGGCTGGGTCGACCACGGGGGTATTTTTTTCCCTCACCACGAGTACAATTCACACTGCTTCCAGAGGGAATTGAACACAGGTTATCCGAACGCCAGTAGCCCAGTCAGGTGGTTTTTCCAACTAGGCTACCGAGGTCTCCAATCGCAGTGTATTTTTTTCAATGCGATGGTCTATGGCAACCTCTGTCTCATAGTCCTTAAGTATGCCTTCTTTCCAAATCAGGATAAAGGGTGCAGTTCGTATGCCGGATGTCTCCTCCCCTCCCCCAAGAGCAGGGACACAATTTGACATTGATGAAATCTGCATCGAGTATCACGTCATAGAGCAACATTCTTTTTTACTCGCTTGTCATATCCGCAGGCTCTCAGAGCAGCTTCAGTCTCCTCATTCAGTCTCTTCCATTCAGCCCTGAGATCATGTGGTGTTTCACATCTAAGATAATCCTGTCCTATCCTAATAAAATTTTGGAGCACTCTCATCCTGTACTCCACTGTGCGGGTCTCAGCAATTCTCTGTATGAGAACCACTTTGGTGCCTGACACAGGAAGCCTGTATCGCCTCAATGTGGTTTTAAGTTATACAGCAGTAGATATGTTTATGGATACATTCATAACCATCAATGTTTAAATGGAAATTTCAATGGCTGCCAGCCTCTTGAACTCCTTTTCCACAGCCCACATCTCATGACGCCATAGCTTAGTCTGTTCATTACTGTATCCACACCATCAACAGAGATTGAGTTGATTTGTCACCTCCACTCCACAATCTTGACAGTGCTTTGTGTATGACCCTTCCCAAAGCCTGGCTAGATGCACCCTGCAATACCTATTCAAACAGCTCTTGCCACAAAACTCTGTAGAGCTGAGAAGCAACCACTGGATCATGTCTTTATCTTCAGCCATGCTAATGTCCATGTTTCTGCACCATATAGGAATATTGAGAAGATGTAACATTTTGCTATTCTTAGTTTTAGCCCTGGTGTTATTTGTTTTGATGTTAGTATGTTCTTCATGACATCAAAATTACTTTTTGCCATTCCTATTCTTTTGTTTATTTCAGTTGTACATTTCCATCACTGGTTATAGTATGTCCAAGGTAGTTGTATTTCTGAACTGTCTCCAGGTCTATTCCTTCAATTTTGATATTCACTTGTGGGTTTTGAGTATTGTATATCTACTCTATTCATCAGGTCGGGTAATTTTACCTGCTACTATATGCAGTAAACAGTACAACCTGTGGCTGCCCTGCTGCCTTGCAGGTAAACTCAGGAGAGTAAAAGGCTAAGGGAGGGTACCCTGAAGTAAAACAACCCCACTGTCTTGTGGGTGAGACTTTTTAGTCAAAGGCTAGCGGAACCAACCATAAACAAACCGACGGAAGGCAACAGAAAACCACAGTCGTAACTTCTTTGTACAATCATGAATCGCCACAACAATAGAAATAATGACAACAACGTTAAGGAGGATTTCAATGTAAAACCCTCGTGCGGTAGGGGACATCATGTGCTACAGGTGATACCCGATCATCACCAAGCTACTGTAAGCAAAATAAAGATAAAACAAACTCTAAAGATAGGTACTTGGAATGTGAGAACACTCATGCAGAAGGGTAAACTAGAAAACATCATACAAGAAATGAAAAGAATGGGTTTACAATTACTGGGACTTTGCGAAATGAGATACACTGGATCAGGGGAGATGTATTCTGATAAACATAAAATAATCTATTCTGGAGGTACTGAACACCAAAGAGGAGTAGGTATCATCTTGGATGCAGAAAGAGCAAGAACAGTGAAAGGCTTTTACCCAATATCTGACAGAGTCCTTTTAGTGAAATTGAATGGAAAGCCAATAGACATAAATCTTATTCAAGTTTATGCACCAACAGCAGACAGTCTAGAGGAAACATTTGATAAATTTTACGAGTTAAATGAGGCACTTCATAAATGCAAATCACATGAAAACACCATAGTTCTAGGGGATTTTAACGCAAAAGTAGGAAAAGAAAGAGTAGAGGAAGTAGTTGGTCATTATGGCTTAGGCGAGAGGAATGAAAGAGGTGAGAAACTTATTGACTGGGCAAGAACACACAACATGATGATAGGAAACACCTGGTTTACGCAACATTCCGGGTTCACCCAGCCTTAAATGGGTACCGGATTTTTTTCTGGGAAAGTAAAGCAGCACGGGCATAATACTGACCACATTACCCCAAAAATCATGTGCTGAAGGTCTGTAAAATATAGGGTCACTAACACCATATTTAACTATACGCCACTTGGCGTGACGAGGGTACTTTACTTTTTACTTTTTTTATAGTGAAGGAAAGCAAAAATAAAGGACTCAGCCTTAAAAGCAAAAAGACAGAGGTAATGGCAACAACAAAGAAAAAGACATCACCTCTGTACCAAATAAAGACAAATGGAACAATATAAAAACTGGTAAATGAATTTAAATATTTGGGAACTTTGTTAACCTCAGACGGAAGATGTACAAAAGAGGTGAGATGCAGAATGGCTTAGGCAAAAGCAGCCTTCCAATAAATGAGGAAGATACTATGCAATCCATTTTTGACAATAGAAATAAGAAAAAGAGTTCTTAAATGTTATGTAGAGCCAGTCTTAACATATGGATGAGAATCATGAACAATAGGACAACAGACAAGAAAATCACTGGAGTCTGTAGAAATGTGATTTTATAGAAGAATGTTGAGAGTACCATGGACAGCTAAGAAGAGTAATGAAGATGTTCTGAGAGAGGTCAAAGCAAAAAAGAGAGCTAATTTCCAATATTAGGAAAAAACAATCATCATTTTTTGGCCATGTAATGAGAAGAGAACAACTGGAAAAATTGAGGGACTATAAGATAGAGGGAAGCAAAGAGAAAAAATAACAGGCAGCTTAAGAGAATGGCTTGGCAGAAGATCAACAACAGAAATGATAAATAGCTGCCGAGATCAAAAGTTGTGGAGAGACATGATCACCTACGCCAGCAGGCCCAGTACTTGATGATGATGATAATATCTACTCTGGGAGCTGCAATAGCTCAGTGGCTAGTGAACTGGACGACAAAGGAGAAGAGGTAGGGTTCAATCCCAACCGACGGCTTCCAGTTCACCCAGCCTTTAATGGGTACCGGATTTTTTTCTGGGAAAGTATAGCGACTTGGGCGTAATACCGACCACATTACCCTAAAATCATGTGCCGAAGGTCTGTAAAATATATGGTCACTAACACCATATTCCTTATACGCCACGTGGCGTGACGGGGATACTTTACTTTTTTATCATCATCGTGTGCCTTCTCCGCAACGAAGGTTGGCTGCCATGGATCGCCATTCTACTCTTTCTTGCTTTGATGGTGCAGGCTGTCATAGATTGACTTGTCCATCTTTTGATGTTACTCGTCCATGTTAGTCTTGGTCTGCCTCTGCCTCTTTTACCTTGTATTTTTCCTTCCAATATTACTTTTAGTAGGCTGTTGTGTCTTTTAACATGCCCCAAAAATTTCATTTGTCTTGTCTTAATTGTATTTAGTAGTTCTCTTTTTATTTTCAGTTGTTTTAAAACTTTATCGTTTGTTATCTTTTGTTTCCATCCAATTCTACTTATTCTTCTATAAATCCACATTTCAAAGGCTTCAATTTTCTGTTCTGTTTTCTTGTCTAATGTCCATGTTTCTGCACCATACAGGAATATTGAGAAGATGTAACATTTTGTCATTCTTAGTTTCAGCCCTGCTGATATTTGTTTTGTTGTTAGTATATTTTTCATGGCATTAAAATTACTTTTTGCCAAACCTATTCTTTTGTTTATTTCAGTTTTGCATTTTCCATCATTGGTTATAGTATGTCCCAGGTAGTTGTAACTCAGGACTGTCTCCAGATGTATTCCCTCAACTGTGATATTTAATTGTAGGTCTTGAGAATTTTCTTTGTTTATGATCATAGTTTTAGTCTTTTTGATATTCATTTCTAGTCCATATTTTTTGCTTGTTATGTTTATCACATTAAGCAATTGTTGTAGGTCTTTAGGATTTTCTGCTAGTAGAACAGTATCATCAGCATATCTCAGGTTATTGATTATCTTTCCATTAAGTTAGAATTTCTCTCCATGGCTTTCTTTGGATTGTTACGTGATGAGGCTCCAATCTCTTTCACGGTGGTCTGCCATATTCGCCTTTCGTGTTCTGAATATGCCTCATGTGTACCACACACTTTGCTGTTTTCGCTTTCTGGGCCGTTGATTATTTCAAATTCTTCCGCCCCATCCACCGTCGCAGACTTTTCACATACGGGTTGAACACACCCGACTACCAACGACATTATTGTCGAACCATGTGCTTGTCTATCGAACCGCGAACACACGACACAAAGGAAGAATAAATCATATTCCACTTAAATATTGATAAAGTTCACAGTCCATCCTCCAGTCAGAAGTAAAACATTACACCAAACGGGGAATAGCAACACATAATTTCACAACTAGACTGTCGCGTAAATCATTTAAATATCTCAGCAAGAGCCGAATTATAAAAACGACAACACGTAGTCGCCATGACACCGGAAGTCAAAAAAAAAAAAAAAATTTTTTTATATCTACTCTAATGTTTTGTTTCTCCTTTGCGATATTCCTGACTTCTGTTTTGTTAATGTTGATTTTAATGTTGCATTGAGTGCCCATGCTGTTAAGTTTATATAAGTGTTCTTGTAGGTCTTCTATTTTTCCATGTATTAGTGCCTGATCATCTGAATAGAAGCTCATTAATCTCCTGTCTTTGATGGGTTGAACAGTATTAAATATACTCTATTGAAAATAAGAACTGACTAGCATTTTAATGGAAACGTGAGTTCAGTAATTGTATGCAGTAATTGTATGTAGGCAGCTATCAATTTCAAAATGTATTAGAAAGCTAAATTATTGTATTTTTTTTTATATCCAAGATAATGAGTGATAAGAAATACATACACATAAGTAATAGTCCTATTGAAAGTTGGGATTTTTTAGTGTATTTGAACAATCAAATTAGCTTGGTTAATAGATATTGACTTTTCATGTTATGTTATTGCATGATAAATATACACTTTGCACGCACACATATACATATGGGTAGTGCCCATGTAGATGCTAGGTGCGGTTGCTAGAATTTGTTCCATTCGTAGAACGTGGCCTAGCCATTTCCAACCTCTTCTTTTCACTTCTTGATGTTGTTAATGCCTGATCTTCAGGCGACTTCTTTGTTTGTAATGTTTTGCTCCCAATGGATGTTTAGAATCTTCTTTAGACAGCATCCTTCAAATTCTTTTAGTTGACTTTCTATCTTATGTTTCATTCTCCACATTTCTGCTGCATATAGGAGTATGGATCGCACATTTGACTTGTAAATTCTGAGATAGAGACTGGTTGAGTGCCAAATGTTTCCAAGTCTATTGCCTGTCAGCCCAGGCATTCAGCCTAGACAATAACACAGCCAAAAATAATAGCTGGGATAATAGCAACGTCCTGTAAAAGGATATGCTACTTACTTTTTACTTTTATGTGTAGAATTATTTTAATTGGAAAAAAATGTCAAAAGTCACAGCAATTGTTTTTTGCTCCATAATGTTAGATAGTATGGCATATAAGTTCATTTTTAAAATTAAAATTCGAAGGATTCCATATTGTGTGAAAGTTATGCTCATTATTATGATTTTTTTTTTTTAACTTCTGACCAGTTATTTATCAATTAGTTCTGTCCTCTATTACTTACCATTGGATTACCATAATTTGTGACAACAGCAGCAAGAGGCCAACATGAGCTGAAGACTTGAACTTCCCAACATATCTCGTCTAATCAATAATCTTTTGTCCTTTGTCTTTTCTTTCTCATTTGTTCACAATTGGTGTCATCATGTTAGAAACGGAGCTGTGATAGCTCAGTGGATAGTGAACTGGACTAAAAGGACAAGAGGTAGGGTTCGATGCCAACCGATGGCTTCCGGGTTCACTCAGCCTTTAATGGGTACCTGATTTTTTTTCAGGGAAAGTGAAGTGGCACGGGCGTAATACCGACCACATTACCCCAAAAATCATGTGCCGAAGGTCTGTAAAATATATGGTCACTAAACACCATATTTTTCTCCGGCTTGGTATATAACCGTTGATCAGAGGTTTAACAAGCCGCTATCGTAAAAACGATGTTGTTAATGAAACGTAGATTGTAACAACTGGAGAGGCGTGACACTTTTGTCAGTTGCCTCAAAGTTATTCTGCAAAATCATCCTAAATAGAATAAAGGATTCAATAGATACAGTAATGCGTGAAGAACAGGCTGGGTTTAGAAAAGGGAGAAGCTGCCTTGACCACATTTTCACTCTACGACTTATATTGGAGGAACACATCGAAAAGCAAAAACCTTTTGTACTTAACTTCATCGACTTCAAAAAAGCATTTGATAGTATTCATAGAGATTCTTTGTGGAAAATTCTGAAGCAATATGGCTTACCATCAAAAATCATAAATATTATCAAAGACATGTATGATGGTTACACATGTGCAGTTCGAACAGCGGAAGGATTGAGTGAATGTTTCCCAATAGAAACTGGGGTTAAACAAGGATGTATTTTATCGCCCTTGTTATTTGGAATTGTTATGGACTTCATAATGAAGAAATGCTGCAATGGTAATAAAGGCATCGAATGGATACAAGGAGACCTTTTGGAGGACCTAAACTTTGCTGATGACATAGTTCTCATCAGCAGTCAGATAAAAACGATGCAGGAAAACACAAATGAACTATCATCAATAGCCAGCAAAATTGGGCTTGAGATCAATCATGAAAAGACTAAAGTCATGAAAAGTTTAATTCCAACAGATGACAAAATATACATGGAAAACAAACCAGTAGAAGAGATCGATCACTTTATCTATCTTGGAAGTCACATTAATCGAGAAGAGGATACAAGTAAAGAAATTAGAATCAGAATAGCTAAAGCAGCAATGTCTTTCAGAAGCCTTGAAAAGTTGTGGAAATCAAAACTAATCAGCACAAACACAAAACTTAGGCTATTCAAATAAAATGTACTATCAACCCTTACGTATGCGTGTGAGAGCTGGAAAACAACAAGAGATATAGAAACAAAGTTGAACGCATTCAAAAATAAACGTCTAAGGAAAATACTTGGTATAGCGTGGAACGAATTCAAAACAAACGAAGAAATTAGAGAAATCGCCAATCAACCACTAATATCTTCAGTAATAAAGAAAAGACGATGGTCATATGTTGGACATGTGATGAGAAGAGATAATAACTGAATAGCAAAGCAAGCCCTCATATGGGAAACAACAGGTAAGAGAAAAAGAGGAAGACCCAGGGAGACACTGAGAAGAACATTGATGCGAGAGACAAGAGCAGCAGGATTCGGCTCCCTCAATGAGATAGAGCTGCTTGCACAGAACAGAGACAGATGGCGAGATTTGATAAAATATCTTTAAAAAGAAAACTGCTAGAACAAAAATTCAGATAGAAGGTGTAATTTGGTCTACGCCCTATGGGCCGGCTACGGCTCGAAAGGTCAGTAGATAGATAGATAGAACACCATATTCCCTATACTCCACTTGGCGTGATTGGGGTACTTTACTTTTTTTTTTATGTTAGAAACAGCTGTTATTTTCATTTCATGTTCTAAAAATATTAAAACCTGTTCCCTCTCTGTGTCAACAGTGATCAGTTTGCTGAGATGGTCAGAGAGAAATCATTAACTGCCCTGGTCATAGAAAGGTAATAAATTGCTGATTTATAGTTCTTTTTTTTTCATAAGATATAGTCTTTTTATTTAGTGGATAATGTTGATAGTTTGGATGGATGGATGCGTTCGCCTGATGACTAAAGTATTCTAGAGTATTCGTAGACTGTAGACTTCCTCCTCGTCATCCGCCCTTAAAAGGACGTTAAGTGGACGTGTTTACGTTGTGTTGTAGTTTGCAGTGTAACACTGTGATATTTGCGCCTTTCGGCCCAACACATCTGACTTCAGCACAACATTTTTGAGTACTGGGTTGTCTTCCCTCTTCGATCCCTGCTCACTTGGCCAGACTAGACAGGTTAGTCTGTTTCTGGAGGCACCGCGGAGAGGTGGAGAAGTTCTGGATGGTTTTGGTTCACCGATCCTGGCGCAAGTCATCAGCTATGAGTCGCTGACAACTTCCAGCTCTGGTGCTGGGAGGTGCGCCTTCGCCTCCGTTAATAGTTTAAAAGGTGTTTTATTGGCAGATTAGAGGGTGTTATTATTTGACTGATTAGATGGTATTGTAGACTGATTATAGGTGTTATTGGTGACAGTTATTGTTTGACTATTTGGTAATTTGGTTATGAAAGGCCATGGTATCACTGCAAACGAATTAAAATCCATAATTGCTCAACCGCCCGTGCTAGCGCAATCATCCGAATTTCATCTCCCAAACAAAGAAAGGTAACTGTAGTCCCCATCATAGCAGTCTCAGCACACGCCAAAAGACATCAGGCGAAACCACGCAGAAAGTGAACACAGCCAACTTTTCCCATTCATACGATATCATCATTCATCGAAAGCAATTGGAATATCGAAACATGATCAAAATGGATGGGACACACAGCTCACGGTGTGCACAGAGCAACAAGCCGGACTTTAAATATGAGGAAACTGCAACAAGGAACACTTTTCATGCATAGCCTTCAATTGTTCCCGCCACCTATCCACCATATACCGGGAGTTCACGTCCTCTTGAAAATGATGATCGTCATATTTTTAAAAAATGTAGAGCACTTGATGATGTTAGGCCATCATTGTTGACTCCAATTCCGAACATATAGACACACAGTTAGTCGTCAGATTATCCCCGTCGCACATCAAACAACAGACCGTAAGATTAGCGTACGGCCGGTCTAGGCTCAAGGGTTGAACGATGAACCATTACGATGATGTAGCACACAAAAAAATGTCGTACACACAATTTCGTTCCCTTTTGATTTCTGATTACTCTAGTAAAAGCAGCCTAAGATGAACATTTAACGATTGTTTGACTATTTAGGGGGTGTTATTGTTTGGCTGATTAAAGGATATTGTTGTTGACAGATTAGAGCAGCCGTTCTGAACGTGATGTTTTCTTGATGCCTGGGAAGTTCCAGCCTCATTCCAGCAAGTGATGTTATTTATTGTACAGCATTTAGTTGAATGAAGGATGAAGCAAATGCTGTTTTTTTCTTCCCAATGAACAGAAGCGGTAAAGTAGGCACCAAATGGTCAGAGCAAAAGCAGATTTAGCAGTTAATATTAGCCTTGATGCAGTATCTAGAAAAGGCTTGAGTAATGATGAACTTTCATTTACATAAATATAAATGGTGGCATAGACTCAGTGTTTTAGCAATTTCTGAAAGCAACATGAGTCAGGTATACGCATTTGTTGATGGTCATTTGTGCCAATAGTTGTCAGTGATCTTGATCTTTCCCACATCGTTAGACATCGCATAGGGCTTGTAGTATTTTGCGCCACCTATCTCGATTCTGGGTGAGATGTTCAATCTTATCTAATGAGCCTATGCTGATGACAATCTGATCTATTGACAGAGAAGAGACAGATGAGAAATCGCCTCCACACTGCAAAACGAACTCGATCGCACCTCTTCCTGGTGTGGAGTATCATGTGCCTTGGTTAATCCTAATAAAGCATCAGTTGCATGGTTCTCCCTTAACATTCATATCGTTAACACGAAAACAAGGTGGTGTGATTGGGAGCTGATAAGGTGACCAGGGACAGGTTGATAACGTACCTCAGAGTTAAGTTTAATCCCAGCCTGTGTTTTCGGGACCATGTCGACCAAGTGACAAAAAAATCTTGCAAAGGATGAGCCACCTTCAAGGTCATGGTAGCTGACAAATGTCGAACAGAGGCTAATTACCCTTCTGTTCCAGGGAAGAAATTGGTCCTCGCACCAATCGAGTATGCCCTAGCAATTCTTACTGTCAATATGATGCAAATTGACAGGCTGGAGAAAATACAGAATGAAGCTATGCACGTTATCTTGGAGTGTACGAGGGACACTCCCTGTGTTGCAATGAGGTATCTTCTTGTCTTTCCGGCCAGGGTGGCAGGATCAAGATCTGGAGGGCACGAGCATACCTGAAGATAAGTGCAGATAAAGAGCATCCATTGCATCATGAGCTCAACACAGTGAAGGTTGTCAGGCTAAAAAGAGGCAAATCATGGGTGAGCCGAGCAGAAGATGTCATTAAACAGGTCTGTGGGCTTACCAATATCAATGCTAGCGAGAAGTGGATACCGGTGCCTAAGTCATTCAGGGGCACATTCTTGTGTATTGTCACACTCTACAGGAAATGTTGGGAACAGAATTCAATCATGGTCAATACGGAGATCAATTGCCACATCTGGGATAACACTGATGAGAAAGATGCAGTCATATATACAGATGGATCCATAATACGACACCAAAGGAGTGCATGGGCATTTACAGCACGCTTGGCAGGCAGAATAGTCAAAGAAGACAGTGGTGCATGCGTTATTACCATGAGTAGCATGACGATGGTGGTGATGGCAGTGACCAGGGGGATTCATCTGGTTAGAGTCATAAGACTACACCCATGCCTGCATACTAAGTATTCAATGAGCATGATAATAAAAGTGGAGGCAGGCTCTGTACGCAGGCAATGGGTAGAGTCATTGCAGAAGTCAAAAATACATAGTCACCTTTGTCAACATCTCTGGATATGTGAGAGTACGGGGAAATGAAAGAGCGGACAGGTTGGCTAGCTGTGCTGTCATTGAAAATGGTAAATCAATGGATCAGGCAGACATCATCATTGCCCTCCAAGGTGTGGGAAGGAGACAGGACTTCGACAACTATGAGTCCACATCACTTCTTCGAATGAAAGAATGGAGTTAAGATGGGCACAGCCAGAAACATGAAACTTAGTGAGCGTTTAAGAACACTTAACCAACACTGGAGTCGTCAGTTGCTGGACACTGTGGGACTTGCTGAGGAGATCGGAGCACCTATAGACATGTTCTTCTTGTCATATCATTTAATGCCATTATTGCCTATGCAACATTTACTCATTTTATAATCAATGGTAATTTCAAATAACAATGGTGATAGTATACATCCCTGTTTGACTCCTGTTTCAATTCAAAATCAATCACTCATTCCCTCCTTGTGTGAACTGTACAAGTATAGCTGTCATATACATCTTCAAGAAGGTGAATTATTAAAAGAAGCTTTTTAGACAGGTGTAGGTAATTTGTTTGATGGATTTTCTAATAAGAAAGAAATAGTATCAGCAATAAATAATCTCGCCCGTGCGCTGCCGGGGCTCGAAAGGGGAGTAAAGAATTGTGGCACTGTATCTACCATACATGTTCATAAGAGGTGAATAAGTTGGATTGGGCATGGGACTGGCTATCCTGTACTTCACAAACCTGGACAAGTCAGAGTAAAGAACAAAAATAAACCCGCCATCCAGGAAAGATAAAGACTCTCTGTCTAGATGATGTGTAACTCAATCAGGTGAAAGCCGTGAGGAGTCCGGGTCACTGACTCACCTTTTGTGTACCAGGGAATCTCCTGAATTGGCACCTGGAATGTATGTACCCAAAATGAGCAATGAAAAGCTGCACTAGTAGCAGCAGAAATGACAAACTACAAAAAGATATTCTGCGAATGTGGAAACAAGATGGTTTGGAACAGAAAGGATAAAACTAGACGCAGGGGATGATTTTATCATCAGGACACCAGAAACCTGGAGCACAACATAGTGAAGGGGTAGCTATAATGTTATCAAGGGAAGCACAGAAGACACTGATAGAATGGGAAGCAGTAGGGCCAAGACTAATAAGAGCAAAATTTAAAATAACAAAAAACAAAATAAAAATACACATTATCCAATGCTACGCACCAACCAATGATAAGGATGATTTAATTAAAGATGAATTCTATAAACAGTCACAATATCAAACAAATACTAAGTCATGCAACAATTAGAAAATACAGTAAATATAGAAAATCATTGGAAACAGGTAAAGGATATATGGAAAGAGACATGCGAAGAAACACTGGGGAAAAGAGAACGTCAGAATAAGGCATGGATGACAGCAGAGACCCAGGAGAAAATTAAAGAAAGAAAGAAAAAAAAAGAAGGAAAGATAGAAAGAAAGAAAAGAAAGAAAGAAAGAAAAGCAAAATGAGAAGTACTAAAGCCAAGACACAGGAAACTTTCACAGAGGTGAACATAGAGGCAGAGAAAGCAGCAAATAAAGGGAATATGAAAGAAAGAAATTAAGTGGAAAATACAAACAGATCAATACCTTTATTAAAAATAAGAAAGGATATCTGCTTAGTAATATAAGAGAACAAATGAAGAGATGGAAGGAGCACTTTGAAGAACTTTTGAACAGACAAAATAAAACTCCATATATACTACCAGCAGAAGAAGAGTTACGTATTAACTGTGGAAAACCAAGCAAGGAAGAAATAATTAAAGCCATCAAGCTATTAAAAAATGGTAAAGCTACAGGACCAGATGAAATTCCTTCGGAAGCCATCAAAGCAGATATTATCACCTCTACCAAGATGTTACATAATCTATTAGATAAAATTTGGGAGAGGAAAGAAATATCTAAATACTGGAAAGAAGGTTATATGATCAAACTACCAAAGAAAGGAAGTTTACAGGAGTTTCCCTCATTTCTTTGAATTATGGTACTAAAATGCCAGGAAAAATATTAAGCTGAATCATTCTGGAGAGACTAAAAGAGGCCATAGAGATACATTTGAGAGATGAACAAGTAGATTTTAGGAAAAACAGATTATGTGCTGATCAAATAACTACCCTATGTATAATAGTTAAACAAAGCTTAGAACTACAGTTCCCATTTTATATTGGATTCATAGATTACGAAAAGGCATTTGATAGTTTAGACAGAGGAATGCTTTGGAAGTTGCTGAGTCATTACGGAATCCCCATAAAGTTTACAAACCTGATAAGAACAATGTATGAAGGAATGAAATGTAGTATTGTGCACGAAGGGCAGCTTACAGAAGCATTTTAAATAAGAACAGGAGTAAGGCAGGGATGCCTTCTATCTCCATTTCTCTTTCTACTGGCCATAGAATGGATTATGAAAATAACTCAAAACAACAGAAATGGAATCCAGTGGTCACTGACCAAGCAACTTAATGATTTAGACTTTGCTGATGACATAGCTCTCGTATAACAATCAACAGATGCAAGATAGAAGAGCATACTTGATGAGAGATCACAACAGCTGGGATTGAAAATAAATAGAGATAAAAAATCAAAGTTATGAGAATTAATGCAGTTGGCAATAACTAAATAATAATAGGAGAAATACCTGTACTGGATGTATAGTGTTACATATATCTGGGCAGTAATATAGACAAAGAAGGAGGAACAGAGAATGAAACCAAAATAAAGATATCAAAAGCAAGAGAATCATTCTTTGCACTGGGAAACATATGGAAGATATATATATATATATATATATATATATATATATATATATATATATATATATATATATATATATATATATATATATATAACATATATATGGGAACATATATATATATATATATATATATATATATATATATATATATATATATTTCCCCGGTCAAAGGAAAAATAAAATAATTTCTTGAAAAGTTAGCAAATTTTTAAAATAAAAAATATGAGACTGTACTTGTCACAATGAATTTGAAAGAAAAAAAAACTCAACATCAAAGGAAACAAATCCAACACTCAGGGGTCACCAGAAGTAGTAATGGGGGGGGTGTGTGTGTGTTTGTGGTTGAACGGAGCAAACTGTAAAATTTCAAGACTGTATTTTTTGGCAGTAATTTTTACGACAGAATCGTAATCTAGGGTTAAGTTCCTTTTGCAAGATGCAGAGGGCAAAGCGACTGTTTTGATTTTGCACACAGAGTTGCATTGGCTCAGTAGAGGTTGAATTCTAGTGAAGTTTGTTGCATTAATTGACCAAATTAAAGATTTTTTAAATTCCAACTCAAAATACCTGAAGACTTGGCCAAGAATATTGATAAACTTAGTGACCCTTCTTGGTTGCTGGACCTGGCATCTCTTACAGATATCACCAAGAAATTGAACTCTCTAAATCTCGAGCTTCAGGGAAAAGACAAGTACCTTTCTCATTTGATTTCATTTGTGAACTCATTCAAAGCACAAAAAGGTTGAGAACCCATGAATTAAAGAGTGTTATTGTTTGACTGATTAGAGGATGTTATTGTTTGACTAATTAGAGGTATTATTGTTTGACCGATTTAGAGGATGTTATTATTTGACTGATTTAGAGGATGTTATTGTTTGACTGATTTAGAGGATGTTATTGTTTGACTGATTTAGAGGATGTTATTGTTTGACTGATTTAGAGGATGTTATTGTTTGACTGATTTAGAGAATGTTATTGTTTGACTGATTCATCATCATCAAGAACCAAGCCTGCTGGCGTAGGTGATCATGTCTCTCCACAGCTTTGACTGATTAGAGGATGTTATTGTTGACTGAGTAGAGGATGTTATTTTTTATTAATTAGAGAGTGTTATTGTTTGACTGATTAGAAGGTGTTATTGTTTCAAAGATTAGTGGGTGTTATTGACTAACTGATTTAGAGGATGTTATTGTTTGACTGATTAGAGAGTATTATTGTTGACCAATTAGAGGTTGCTTTTGTTGACAGATTAGAAGGTGTTATTGTTGACAGTTTAAGGATTATAGTTTGGAGCCTGTTTTCAACTCAAATATAAGATAGTGTAATTGTTCTTTAGACAATAAATCTATTATGACTGAACTGATCACCTCCAACTTACCCAGACTTTTTACAATTAAACTTTCTGGATTCTCAATTGAAATCATATGTGATAGACTGAAGAACTAAGCTTATGCATCAGTACATTATTTTCCTTCTAATGTTTCAGGTATACATCTGGGCGTTTAAGTGTTGTTTTATATAAAACTAAGGAAGCTATAAATACTAATTTTAACCAAGAACTTGTTGACCTCGGCCTAGCTCAGTTTATGAGAAACTCAGAGACAGCAAGCTTAATATCAGCTGCAGAAACACAAGGGACAGATTGTGGTATGATAACCAATTGTGTACCATCCTGAATGTTTCAATGAATTCTGTAACAAGAAAGACTGGATTTGTTTTTTATTGATTAGACTTTTTAGTTGTGTTACTATTCTCAATTAATTTCCAGCTTCTCTTCAGTGATACATTTATAGCTAACAAAACATCTACATTCTTTCAGATTAGGATCATTCTTGAGTAATGAGAAACTCAAGTACTTACTTGTTCTTTGTTTATCTAATAAAATATCTTTCAGCTTGACTGTTGTTACTAGTTTGCGACTTCAATTTTATTTTGTTAATCACAATGTCCTTGTATGTTGTTGTAAATCAGATCTGAGAACTTACAGACACTATCCGAGTGCAACGATGATGGTACAAGAACAAAATCAACACCTATAAAGATGATGGTTATTTATTCATTCTTGGCCTTTGTTGAGAAATACTGGATATCATGACCTTCTATAACCCTTGATCTTGTGCAATAGTCCAACTATTATTCTTTTTCCATGCCATGCCATCAAACCAACCAACATCTTTTCCCTTTGTCTTCTATCTCTCAGACCTTTTAATTATTAAGTATTTCAACCCGCCTCATCTCCACACATGACCCACCAATCTGAGCTGCTTTTTCCTAATTTGCTTTATAATCTTCCTCTTCTCATCTTATTTTTAGTACCACTTCATTACATATTTTGGCTGTTAATTTTTCTTGTCTCCTTCTACGTAACCACATCTCAACTGATTCTACTTGTCATTGTATCTCTTTGTTTGTTCCTTATTCACAACCATAAAGCAGCATTGGTTCGATCTGTAAATTCTCTTTCTAACTTTCATTCTAACTTATTGCATCATATATTTCTCATTTTATTTTTAAAATTCTTGAACTGTATGATTCTGATTAGTACCTCACTGTGCAACAGTGCTTGGTGTTGAACAATATAGCTAGAGAGATGCAAGAACAGAGGGAAAGAGAGAAGGAATATGAGTGAAACAGTGACCATAAGGGAGCTGAGGAGGATAAGGAAAATTGACACTTTTGGTAGATACTGAGAGCTGGGAGTTATTGAGTTATTTGCTGGTCACTATCATTGCTCTCCGAACATGTCCATACGTGCTCAGATCCCATCCTCAGCAAGACCTGCAGTGGCCAGCAATTTATGAGTCCAGTTCTGTTGTGTTGGTTGATAATTCCTCTTACACCCACCTCCACTTTTCTTATCATGCTCATCGAATCACTTAGTATGCAGGCATGGGTGTAGTCTTGTGACTCTAACCAGATGAATGCCTTAGTCATTGCCATCACCTCCATCGTCATTCTACTCGTGGTCATAACGTATGCACCACTGTCTTCTTTGACTGTTCTGCCTGCTGAGTGTGCTGTAAATGCTCATGCACTACTTTTGGTGTTGTATTACAGATCATTCTGTATAGATGACTGCACCTTCCTCATCAGTGATATCCCAGATGAGACTGTTGACCTCTGCATTGACCACAACTGAGTTCAGCTCCCAACATTTCCTGTCAAGTGTGACAATAAACAAGAATGTGCCCCTGAATGACGTAGGCACCGCTATCCACTCCTCGCCAGTGTTGATATTGATAAGCCCATAGACCTGTTTGATGACATCTTCTGCTCAGCCTACTCATGATTTGCCTCTTTTTAACCTGACACCTTTCCCTGTGTTGAGCTCATGGTGCAATAGATGCTCTTTATCTGCACTTATCTTCAGGTATGCTTGTGCCCTCCAGATCTTGATTCTGTCATCCATGGTTGGAAAGTCAAGAAGATACCTCATTGCAACACAGGGAGTGTCCCTCGTACACCCCAAGGTAAAGCTTCATTCTGTATTTTCTCCAGCTTGTCAATTTGCATCATACTGACAGTAAGAATTGCTAGGGTATACTCGATTGGTGCGAGGACCAATTCCTTCCCTGGAACAGAAGGGTAAGTAGTCTCTGCTCGATGTTGACAGCTACCATGACCTTCAAGGTGGCCAATCCTTTACGGGGTTATGTTATCACATGGTCAATGTGGTCCCTAAAACACAGGCTGTGATCAAACTTGACGCCGAGGTACGTCTTTAACCTCTCCCTGGTCACCTCATCAGCTCCCATCCATACCATCGGTGTTTCAGTGTGGGTGGGAATGCGTGTATCTCTTCAAGGTGACAGGTAAGTATACGGGCAACAATTTTCTCCAGTAGCTTGTCTGCTGTGTTCTGTGTCATGATGATACTGTAGGGACTGACCTGAGAGGGGTCCATGTTTGGCTTTGCTAACGGTTGTAAGTAGCTGTGTAGCCATTTCTCCTTAATCTGGCCACTCTGAATGCTGGCATTAAACTCTTTGGCCAGTTTTTTCAAGTCGTCATCAGCTAAATTGCCTATGTTGTCATACTGAACACCATCTGGACCAGGAGCAGTGTTGTACAAATGGCATTGGTTGTGATTGTGAAATCTTCTCCCAGTTCTACCTCCTCACACAATCATTTCTTGTTCAGCCAAGCTTCTTCGACATCTTCGTTTCACCAGGGTGGCTGTGTTTATTTCTCCTGCCTCCTTAGAGGGGCGTCCTGTTGCTAATGATGTCCTGGTCTGTGTTCTTATAGTGGAATGTGTTGAGCTTGCTATTCTGGCTTTTGTTTCTGGCTTTCTCACTTAGGATGAAACATTGATAGTGATCACTTCCGTGGAATCTCAGTACACTCCACCTGCAAACTGGTGCGAAGATGGAAGATACAAGTGCCAGATAATATGACACAATCAGAGTCCCCTGTTCAAGTGGCCATTCTGGTTGCCCTTCCACTAAATCATTAAAGACTGGCAGAGCCATGACTGCTCATTCAGCTCTTCAGCACGTGGATACATCTTGAGTTTGGTATATTCCACCAGAACATCCTCATTCAGAATCACACAACATGAAAACTACATTTTCAGCCAAACAGACGAAAGGAGTACCACAGAGACATGAAGTAATAGTAACTGAATAAGAGCAAGTCGAGAGTGGAAATTCCTGAAGCGTGGAGAATGTGGAAAACATAACTAATAACATGTTAAGAATTAGGTCGACAACAAATATTTAAGCAGACTAAATCCATGAGATAATCGAGGCTACAAGTTCAAGGTAGAGTTATTTGGAAACTTTGAAGGGTGGGCAGAGTTGATTAGTGACGTGTTATTTTGTAAATTGGAGAAAAAGATAATTCAACAAAGGAGCTTGAGAAAATAAGACTGCGGTTATTTAAACTAAGGCACAGAAGAATAGTTAGCATAGAGAGACCAGAGCTAGAATAGTTAGTTATGGATAAGAATGCCCCGGTATCACTGCAAACGAATTAAAATCCATAATTGCTCAACCACCCGTGCTAATGGAATCATCCGAATTAATATCTCATATCCTAAACAAAGAAAGGTAGCTGCAGTCCTCATCATAGGAGTCTCAGCACACGCAAAAAGACACAGGGCGAAACTACACAGAAAGTGAACTGTTCATCTGTTCCCCGTCATACGATATAATTCATTGTAAGCAAACAGAATATCGAAACACTATAAAAATGAATGAAATGCACAGCTCACGGTATGCACAGAGCACTTAACTCAGTAGCTCCACCAGCAAGCCGGACTTGGAATATGAGGAAACTGCAACAAGGAAAATTTTTTTCAGACACAGCGTTTAACAGTTCCTGCCGCCTATTGGCCATATTGACCGGAAGTTGACGTCCTCCTGAAATTGTTGATAGTCATATTTTTTTTTATGTATAGTGCTTGATGATGTTAGGACATCGTTTTTGTCTCCAAATCCAAGCATATGGAACACAGTTATTCATCAGATTATCCTCATCGTACATCGAACCTATTATTGACAAGGGACAACAAATGGAAAGATGGGTTGAACACTACTCCAACCTATACAATGATGATAGACCAGCAAGCACAGCTCTAGCACAATCAATACCCAAATATCCTACAATGTCTGAGCTGGATGTTAAGCCTACTATGAACGAACTTGCTGACGCTATAAATGCCCGCTCAAGAGGAAAAGCTGCAGGAAATGACAACATTCCCACAGATGTACTAAAGGAAAACTTAAACGTACTACTTCCACATCTATACAAACTGCTAATCAAATGCTGGAGACAAGGAGAAATACCTCATGATATGAGAAATGCCAAGATCATAACGCTGTACAAAAACAAAGGAGACAGGGGTGACTGCAATAATTACAGAGGCATTTCTTTCCTCAGCACAGCCGGCAAGGCTTTTGCTAGCCGGGAGATCAACCATAGACATGATTTTCACACTCAGACAACTGCAAGAAAACTGTCGAGAACAAAATATGCCGCTCTATATTGCCTTTGTGGATCTAACAAAGGCCTTCAACTCAGTAAACAGAAAGGGCTCTACAGGGTGTTAGAAGGCATAGGCTGCCCTCCTAAATTACTTAGGCTGATTATGTCCTTCCATGAAGACATGAATGGTAAAATCTACTTTGATGGGAGTTCATCAGAGAATTTCAAAGTCAACAAAGGAGTGAAACAGGGATGTGTCCTCGCCCCCACCCTTTTTGGTATATTTTTTGCTGCCCTCCTAAATTACACCTTCGAAAACAGCTCAGGAGATATTTACATTCGCACAAGATCAGATGGCTCACTGTTCAACTTAGCACGACTAAGAGCAAAAACCAAAAATCAAATGTTGCCCAACTTGTGCTTAGCACACTATTATATGGATCTGAAGCCTGGACAACATACTCAAACCAGGAAAAAAGACTAAATGTCTTCCACATGCGATGTCTCCGCAAAATAATGCACATCAAATGGCAGGACAAAATAACCAACTTAACTGTCCTGCAACGTGCTAAGACACCAACAATCATGTCGATGCTCAGATGTCGAAGACTAAGGTGACTGGGGCATGTCCAACGAATAGAAGAAAAGCGCATTTGAGACTGCGCTAAGGCAAAACTTAGGAGAGAAAAGACAATTATTTTAAGTAGTAAAATTTAAGTAGAGTTGGCTTCATTGCAACAACAACTGTTGCGATGCTCCATGTGAGAAAAGAGAAAAACGATGGAAAACCCTGTGGATCAGCGAGCCTGACTTGTTCATTATGTGACCATGTGTGTTTGTCAAACATTGGTAAAATTAGCCACGAGAGAAGCTGTTCGACAAAAAGAAAACCTAAAAAAATACACAATAGCCTCCACTAGACCGTCTGACAAGACGAAAAGGGCCATATAATGTGATATTAAAGAATTTAGTTAAGCACAGTTGTGAATGTGCGGAAGAATTCATTTACTTAGAACATTGATGTGATATTGAATATGGCCACAAATGAGTCAAGGCCGAGAGACTAATGTAATATTACTGTATAACTGTTTTGAAATTTAAGTAGAGTTGGCTTCATTGTAATAACAACTGTTGTGATGCTCCATGTGATGCTACCTAGAATTGAGATCTGGTGAAGTTATTGTGCTGAATTAAAATGTATTGAAATTGAATCATACTAGCACAATATCACTTATAATGAATACAAAATGGCTCATATCTTGGTGTGTGTCATGTTAGTCATATCTCATATCTCGGTGTGTCCGTGTTAATCATGTCTCATATCTTAGTGTGTACCAGTGTTAGTCATATGTCATATCTTTGTGTGTGCATGTCTGGGTTAGTGATATCTCATATCTTTGTGTGCATGTTTATATTAATCATATCTCATATCTTTGTGTGTGCATGTCTGTGTTTGTCACATCTCATATCCTTGTGTGTGCATGGCTATGTTAGTCCCATCTCATATCTTTGTGTGTGCATATTTATATTAGTCATATCTCTTATCTTTGTGTGCATATCTATGTTAGGCATGTGTCATATCTTTGTGTGTGCATGTCAATGTCAGTTATATCTCATATCTTTATGTGCATGTTTATGTTAGTCATGTGTCATATATCTTGATGTGTGTCAGTGTTAGTCATGCCTCATATCGCTGTGTGCATGTCTGTATTAGTCACATCTCATATCTTTGTGTGTGCATGTCTGTGTTAGTCACATCTCACATCTTTGTGTGTGTATGTCTGTGTTAGTCACATCTCACATCTTTTGTGTGTCCGTGTCTGTGTTAGTCACATCTCACATCTTTGTGTGTGCATGTCTGTGTTAGTCACCTCTAGTGACTCAGGCAGATGGTGCTCGTAAACCTGGGAGGGCCTATCATCTAAGGGCAGAATCCCCCTACAGAAAAGACAACCTGCTGCCTTGCAGGAAGATTGGGGACAATCAAAGGCTAGGGAAAGCAAACCCGAATAAAATGCTGGCTGAAATCGGATGCACTGGCGCAGAACACAGTGCAACGTATTAACGGGTGTTCAGTCAGAGTGGATCTGACAGACTATAATTGTGATGTTCTGTCTGTGGGGGCGATCAACATACTTAGCCTGACAGCTGACTTCATATGAGAGTCTGGAATCCTTACTCTGATTGAGTCCTGAACGCAGAGAGAGAGAGAGAGAGAGAATACAAAATTTAAAAAATACAAACCTTCACTGAACTGGCAAAATAATACTGCTATCTTGTGAAACATCAGAAGCACAACCCACCTCTTTTTGGTAGTCTGGGCAAGAGAGCTTTTGAAGGGGAAGGATCTATCTATCTATCTTTCGTTCGCCTGAAGTATTGTCTATATCTGCAATGTCATTTCCTGTATAAATTTCAGTCTTTTGTAATTCTTGCAGTGGCCCGTATAGTTTTGTCTGTAGTGTTGTATCTATGGGCCAATGGATTTTCCTCAGTCTACTACATTCAGTACAATCTTGCAGTATGTGTTCAGCAGTCTGGGGCGTCTGTCCACATGTACAAGTAGTTGAGGTGCCGATCTTGAATTTTGTATACATGTGACTATGGAGTCGATTGTGTCCTGTTCTGAGGCATGTAATGATAACTTATTCATATCTATTCATATCGTGAAATGCATCCTGATTTGGGGCTTGTGGTCTTCTGATTGATTTGATTATCTGTTTCTTATGATGGTATGTAACCGGTGCATCTAGATGTGTGCCTGTTGAACCTTCATTTGCCAACTAATCTGCTTTCTCATTTCCTGGTATTCCACAGTGAGATGGGATCCACTGCAGGGCAACCCTGTAGTGCTTGCAGAGTTCAGTCAATAAGGTCTGCAGATGTGGTAATTTTTTTTATTGTATTGCCTGGAGTACTAATCTTGCATCTGTAAAAAACACTACATGCTGTGGGCTAAGATTGCTGTTCAGCAGTTTTTCTATTGCCAACTTTATTGCTTGGATTTCTGCGTCGTAATTGTGACAATATTTCCCTGTTGCTATTTTATTGTTATCTCTATTATGTTGTCTCTAGTGTTATTTGGGTACTTTATATATGCATCTGCTCCCCCATTCTTTACTGCATTCTGTGCTGATCCATCTGTGCATACACGAACCCATGGATCTTGTGGGTGTTCTTCATCCAAGAAACTGAGAGTTATTGTTTTACGCTGTAGACTATTCTGTTCCTCATTGTCAACTATTCCTTTCACTTCTGTCCGTATTTATATTGATAATCCTGATTCCTCTGTCCAGGGAGTCTGTTCTGGTATGGGCAGTAGGGGGTTAACAACCCTTGGCATGTCTGGTGTTTGTCTACAAATACGCTTGGCTTGGTGGATAAAACTGCTTCTCTTAAGTAGTCTCCATGCCAGATTTTGGAATCGGTCCTTCATTGGATGTCTCGGCATGCATGAAAATTTTTCTGCCTGTATCAGCACCTTTGTGTCCCTCTGTTCTCTCAGTGGCTCAGTATCCTCCACAATTTCTCCATCTCTAATATTGGTGTTGATTTCATTGCTCCTGTGATGACCCTAAGTGCCTGGTTTTGTACTTTATCCAGCTCTTGCAGTGTGGTGTTTGATGCTGAGCACCATGCAGATGATCCATATTCTAAATATGGGCGTATACTCTGTTGATAAACTTTACTGAGTATTTTCTCACTCGCACCCCATGTGGTTCCACACAGCTTTCTTAGAATAGCTAACTTCCTCCTTGCTTATTGGGTTGCCTTATTTATCTGCTATTTCCAAGATAGTTTGTTACCAAATGTAACTCCGAGATACATAGCCTGTATGTCTTCTTTCACAGGCTCATTGTTTATGTAGATGGCCCCTGCTTTTTGTTTTGGGGAGAGAGTGAAAAATGTAGTACTGCATTTGTCTGTATTGATGCTGATACACCATCTATTTGTCCATGAATTCAGCGCATTTATAGCTCTTTGCAACAATTTGGAAGCCACTTGTGCACCACATTACCAAGTCATCTGCATACATTGCCACTTTGATACCATATGGTAGTTCATTAACTAGGTCATTGATGTAGACTAGAAAAAGTGCTGGGGATAGTACCCCTCCCTGTGGGACGCCCTGGCACAGTAAGACCTTCTTACTCTTAAGACCATCCAGTTGCACTCTGGCTCTCCTGTTATGCAGGTATGCTTTGACCCATTTGTACATCCTGCCATTTATTCCATAATTTCTTAGTTTCTTCAAAAGCCCTTTCTTCCATACCTTATCAAATGCTTTCTTTAGGTCTATCCATGATGCTAGTACCAGTTTCTTTTCTTGAAATGCATCCTCAATTTCCTGGGAAAGATAGGTTGCCTGATCTTCGGTAGAGTAACACTGTCTAAAGCCTGCTTGCTGTGGGACAAGGAGGCTTTCACTTTCCAGGTACCACTGCAGTCTAAGATTGATTATACATTCCATTGTTTTACAGAAGCAGCTTGTAAGGCTGATTGGTCTATAGCTAGATGTTGAACCATCTTTTCCTGGCTTTAGTAATGGTATCATAATTGCTTCTCTCCATGCCTGTGGAACTCTACCTGTGATCCAGCTATATTATAGTGTTGTAGATCTGCAGTAGTTTTGCTTTAGCTGCAGTTCCCAAGTTCTTAATCATTTCATTAGACACTCCATCACTACCTGGTGACTTTTTCATTTTTAATTTGGATATTGCCAGCTCTAGCTCTCTTTGTGTAATGGGTATTTCCAAGACTTCATGTGCAGTCTCTTCTTGTCTTACATTTTGTTGTTTTAAACGGGTCTCTTGTCGTTTCTCTAGGTTAATTTCAATATTATTGTCATTTGCAAAGGAGTCTGCAAAGTGATTTGCTGCATGCTTACCTTTTAGGATGTTTCCATCCTTCTTCAGTGTAATTTTTGTGTTCCTTTCTGTACCCTCATCATTCAGCTGTTTTACAACCTTCCACACTTTTCTTGTGTCTCGTTAAGATTCAAGGACTCTCTTTCCAACTTCTCCGTCTGGCTTGTAGTTTAGCCCATTGAAATTTGGCTTTAGTATGCTGATAATTATTATGGTGTTCCTGGCAAGGGTTATTTTCTGCTTGCTTTCGAGATATTTCCATGTCATTGTGCAGTTGCTCTAGTTCACTACTCCAATATGGTTTGTAGTGTTTCCATGCCCCTCTAGGTATTGTTTCCCTGGCAACTTGTATTATTCATCATCATCATTGAGTGCCCTCTCTGCATCGAAGGTTGGCTACCATGGAGTGCCATTCCACTCTCTTGCTTTGATGGTGCAGATTGCCATAGGCTGACTTGTCCATCTTTTGATGTTACTCGTCCATGTTAGTCTTGGTCTGCCTCTGCCTCTTTTACCTTGTATTTCCCCTTCTAATATTACTTTTATTAGACTGTTGTGTCTTTTAACATGACCAAAAAATGTCATTTGTCTTGCTCTAATTGTGTTTAGTAGTTCTTTTTTCATTTCAAAGTTGTTTTAAAACTTCGTCGTTTGTTTTCTTTTCTTTCCATCCAATTCTACCTATTCTTCTATAAATCCACAATTCAAAGGCTTCAATTTTCTGTTCTGTTTTCTGGTCTAATGTCGAAGTTTCTGCACCATACAGGAATATTGAGAAGATGTAACATTTTGCTATTCTTAGTTTCAATCCTGGTGTTATTTGTTTTGATGTTAGTATATTTTTCATGGCATTGAAATTACTTTTTGCCATTCCTATTCTTTTATTTATTTCATTTGTACATTTTCCATCACTGGTTATAGTATGTCCCAGGTAGTTGTAGCTCTGGACTGTCTCTAGATGTATTCCTTCAACTTTGATATTTAATTGTAGGTCTTGAGAATTTTCTTTCTTTATGATCATAGTTTTAGCCTTTTTTATATTCATATCTAGTCCATATTTTTTGCTTGTCATGTTTATTACATTAAGTAATTGTTGTAGATCTTTAGGATTTTCTGCTAGCAGAACAGTATCATCAGAATATCTTAGGTTATTGATTATCTTCCCATTAATGTTAAGGCCTGGCATCTCATTGATGTTTTTAAAGATTTGCTCAGTGTATAAATTGAGCAAGCTTGGTGATAGGATGCATCCTTGTCTTACTCCTCTTTTTATATCAATGGGTGTAGAGTTCTCCCTGTTATATTTTATTATTGCTGTTTGCTCCCAATACAAATTACATATCAGTCGTATGTCTGTGTCATCCAGATTTATATCTTTTAGGCAGTCTATAAGTTGCTCATGGTGTATTCTATCAAATGCTTTGGTGTAGTCTATGAAGCAGGCATATATTGGTTTGTTTACTTCTATGTACTTTTCAATCAATGTCCTCATGCTGAATATGGCTTCTTTTGTATTATTAGTCTACTGAATTCATCAACTATTTTGCTGATGCCTCTGTCTGTATATAGATCTTTAGTCAGTACACTGGTGTAATGTTGATACATTTTCCAGTCTGCCTTTTTGTAATTCCATCTTGAGAGAGTGCTGCTCTCCCTGATGGCCTCATTTTGCACCACTAAAAAGACTGGTCGGTGGTCGCTGCCTCCAAGTTGTTTCCCAACAATTTGTGTGATATATCCAGGTCTGGTGAATGGAAAGCAAGGTCTGGTGTAGATGTGGTATGCCATGATCTGGAATAGAATGTTGGTGGATCTGTTGTCTGGTTTAATAGTATAAACCCATTGTCATCCTGCCAATTTTCAAGTTCTTCACCTCTCTTGTCCATATGTTCATAGCCCCAGCTCAGTGAATGGCTGTTAAAGTCTCCACATACAATTATTCTTTCTTTTAATGACATTGTATCTAGTGCTAGTGGGCGATCACTCGGACAGTAGTAGTTAAGTAGATGGAAGTCTGTATTTTCTGTCCTGAGGTGCAGTATTTGATATTCCACCTCATCCATATACACTTCAATCTGACATGCATTGATGTTGTTCTATACAAGTGTCAATATTCCGCCCTTTTGTCTGTTTTTTCTGTCAGATCGGTAACACTGGTATCCCCTAATCTTCAAGGCTATGTCGTTGTTTAGATGAGTTTCCTGCAAACAACATATGCTTACTTGTTCTTCATGCAGGATATTTTCTAACTCAATGTTTTTACTGTACCCATCTCTTTTGCTATTGATGCCTTCAGCATTCCAGTGCATTATTTTGAGTGGTCTTAGTTTGGATTGACCAGTAGCTCTCTTCTCTCGCCCCCTGACTCCAAAGAGAGAGCAGTTGAGAAGGACATCCAGTAATAGTGATTGGGCCCGTTTGAGTCTGAGGGCCCAGCATTGCACCTGCCTGAGTGCATCACAGGGTGAGTGCCGTATCGATTCGCAGTTATATACATATTTCCCATTGGCGTGAGAGCGTGGCATTCTGGCTGGTTGCCTCCGACTTTCGCACTTAAACTTGCTAGAGCAGACAGTGGTCTTGCTCGGGTGTAGGAAGGCCTGGCCAGTCTTGGTTTTCAGTCCCTGGTGACTGTTTAGCCCCATCGCCATGACAAGGAGCTGGCCTTGATGGGGAAAGTGAAGGATAATCCCGGTCCTCACAATTTTTTGGTGACAGTTTGAGATATTAGAACAAAAGATGCAAATATCGCGACCTTGATGTAAAATATTACTGCACAAACATTACCCTTTTGAGGACATCTAAAGAAGAAAACATTCGTTTGTAAAATATTTACTTAAAATTTATTCTTTAGATGTAACAACATCTGAGATTGTCAGGCTTGTAAATAAAACACCTTACTCATTACATAAATGTTAACCTTGTGAACAAAGCACCTTACTCATTACAAAAATGTTAACCTTGTAAAACTAAAATTGGTTTGCAAAAAGATGTTACAGTTTGTAAAATCATATTTTGTTCAGTCTAAATGCCTTTGTTCCATATGAACATTATCTAAGTTATTATGTCAAAATTAGCATTTCTGAAAATAAGAAAATAAAAATTGAAAGTCAGCAAATATTTTTTTTATACCTCTCATTTATAATTATACACTTCTTCACTTTTCATTGTTTAAAATAATTATAAAATGTTGTCTTTATAATTATAAAATTGTGTCTTTTTTGCAATTGTTTTATTAAGTTTACTTATATTGAAGAATGGTTTCCGGTTGTTTCCAAAATGGAGGAATTATTTTTCTCTGGCTTGGTATAGAACCGTTGATCAGAGGTTTAACAAGCCACTATCGTAAAAACGATGTTGTGAATGAAACGTAGACCTGATACAGAATGTGTAAATTAGCAGTATATAGTAGTGATAGTTTTTTTCGGTCCTAAAACAACAACAAAAATAGGATTCTGGAATGTACGTACAAAAATGGAAAAACGAGCTTGGATTTCAGACACCACATGGAAATACATCAAAGAAAGAAGAGAAGCGAAGAGAGCCATGACTAATGTAAAGACAGATCTTGGAAAGGTTCTGGCAAAAGCAACATACAAAGATTTAGACAACAAAGTGAAAAGATCAGCAAGAAGAGATGCAAGAGCTTATATAGACAATTTGACGGAGAAAGCAGAGACAACTGCAATTACAGGAGACAGCAGAACTCTTTATACTGTACAAAAGATGCTGATAAACACCTATACATCCAGTGGAACACCAATTCTAGACAAATCTGGATTAATGCTATAGTCCGTTCAGAAATTCATAATCACACCTGATTTAGCTTTGCGTGATAACCGTTTGTTATTTTGCTTTCAAATTTTGCATTCAATCTTAGAACATTGATGACGTTATAGAAATATTTTTTTGCTCTGAGAAATTTGATCTAGTTTAAAAGTTTTATTCTTTAGGCTATATTAAATTCACCCTGTTCGAATTTGACACCATTTTAGGATATATACATTAATTTGGCGCGGTCGTTCACGTAAAATAGTTTGGCTATTGCAGAAACACTAACTTCAGGAAAATCCCGTGCACAAAACTTAATTGTTATTGAACGACATGACGCACCACGGCCTTGGCATTAATTACCGAAGGGAAGGCGTATCATTATTAATTTTGTGAAGACTCAGTAGACAATTTGTTGACTTTAAATACCAACATTTATATCTAAATTACAATGAGTTTGAAATGCAAATTTATAATTATGCAAAAGGTTACTGTTTTACTATATCAGCACTTCCTTAGGGATTCCAAGATGGGGCATTTATATGATATTCATGACCCAGAGAGACGAACGCAACTCGCGCTTGGTCTTAATAAATCGTCATTTTCTCTTTGGATTAAACAAGACTCAGAGTGCACTCATGTCAATCAAGGAAGGAAAAGGAGCCGGCTTCACTTTCAGAAATAACTGTTGGGGGCAGGAATATTATTTGTGAAAAACCACACTTGGTCATTGCTCGAAGCAAATACCTGAGACAGATCCGTGAGCGGCGGAGTGAACGGTATGATATTGTATATTTGGACGAATCATGGGTCAACGCACACCACACCTATGCTAAAGAATGGCAGTCAGTAATGGCAAACTCAAAAGAACAATTCCGAGCAGCAAAGGCCAGCGCATTATATTAACGCATGCTGGAAGCACTGAAAACGGCCTTGTCCATGATGCGGAACTTATTTTCCAATCAAAAAGTACCGACGGTAGGGACTACCATACTGAAATGAATGGAAACATTTTCAGGCACTGGTTAGAGAACGATCTTTTACCAATCCTGGAGAGACCTTCATGCATAGTCATGGATAATGTATCATACCACAATGTTGTATCAGAGGAAGACAAAATGCCTACTGCATCAAATACAAAAGAGCAAATTAGGACATGGCTTGCGAATGAAAATGTCAAATTTGACGACACATATTTAAAACCCGAATTGCTACAACTTGTGAAGAATACGAATAAGAAAAAGGTGTACCATGTTGACAAAATCATTGAGAAATACGGCCACACCTCTCTTCGACTCCCTGCATATCGTGCGCACCTTAATCCAATCGAACTTGTCTGGGCTCACGTCAAAGGACAAGTTGCAGAACAGAACAGGACGTTTAAAATGTGTGATGTTGAAGTTCTGACACGCGAGTCTCTTTCAAAAATAGACATTCCGTTCTGGAAGAAGTGTGTTGAACATGTGCTGCGGGTGGAAGATGAGTACTGGAAACGAGATGGATTACTATTTGTCCAGCCAGTAATGATTATCAACCTCTTGGAATCGTCAGTTTCGGAATGATTAAAATTAAGATGAATTCAATTCCAGCTGCAGTTAGGTCGTCCTGGGTTCTAATGGTGACCGAAGGACAAGACTAATTTTAACCAATTGAATTCATGTTTGCAAATACACATAACGAACAACACCCACAATTAAGCACTATGTAGATACACCTCTGACAAGAATTGCAGTAAACTGGAATATTTAACACGATTACTGTAAACTCTAAAATTTGAATCAACTTGTGTGATATCGTCATAAAAGATCAAAGGAATTCACTGATGTGCAAAATCTGTTGTGTTTGTGAAATAAAAAAATACCAAAATCTTTGCGTCATCAATATTCTAAGATTGCATGCAAATTTTAAACCAAAATAACAAGCGGTTATCACGCAAAACTAATTCAGGTGTGATTATGAATTTCTGAACGGACTATAACAACAAGCGCAGACATAAAAGCCCGTTGGGCGGAACACTTCAAAGAAATTCTTAACCGTCCACTACCCCACAGTTTAATAGATTTTGAAGCTGAAACACCAGCAGCAGAATTAGATGTAAATTTAGATGACTTCACCTTGAGCGAAATAGAAACCACCTTAAAGCTTATGACCAATAACAAGGCTGCTGGAGAGGATAAGTTAACAGCTGAGATCCTCAAGGCAATTGATAGCCATAATCTAATACATCTCCAAAAAATGTTCATCATCATTTGGAAAACAGAGAAGACGCCTCATAAATGGAAAAAAGGAATCATTGTTAAGATTCCCAAAAAGGGCAATCTCAGAGATTGTAACAATTGGAGAGGCGTGACACTTTTGTCAGTTGCCTCAAAGTTATTCTGCAAAATCATCCTAAATAGAATAAAGGATTCAATAGATACAGTAATGCGTGAAGAACAGGCTGGGTTTAGAAAAGGGAGAAGCTGTCTTGACCACATTTTCACTCTACGACTTATATTGGAGGAACACATTGAAAAGCAAAAACCTTTTGTACTTACCTTCATCGACTTCAAAAAAGCATTTGATAGTATTCATAGAGATTCTTTGTGGAAAATTCTGAAGCAATATGGCTTACCATAAAAAATCATAAATATTGTCAGACAACAGCATGATATGATGGTTACACATGTGCAGTTCGAACAGAGGGAGGACTGAGTGAATGTTTCCCAATAGAAACTGGGGTTAAACAAGGATGTATTTTATCGCCCTTGTTATTTGGAATTGTTATGGACTTCATAATGAAGAAATGCTGCAATGGTAATAAAGGCATCGAAAGGAGACCGTTTGGAGGACCTCAACTTTGCTGATGACATAGTTCTCATCAGCAGTCAGATAAAAACGATGCAGGAAAACACAAATGAACTATCATCAATAGCCAGCAAAATTGGGCTTGAGATCAATCATGAAAAGACTAAAGTCATGAAAAGTTTAATTCCAACAGATGACAAAATTAACATGGAAAACAAACCAGTAGAAGAGATCGATCACTTTATCTTATCTTGGAAGTCACATTGATCGAGAAGGGGATACAAGCAAAGAAATTAGAATCAGACTGGCTAAAGCAGCAATGTCTTTCAGAAGCCTTGAAAAGTTGTGGCAGTCAAAACTCATCAGCACAAACACAAAACTTAGGCTATTCAAATCAAATGTACTATCAACCCTTACGTATGCGTGTGAAAGCTGGAAAACAACAAGAGATATAGAAACAAAGTTGAACGCATTCGAAAATAAATGCCTAAGGAAAATACTTGGTATAGCGTGGAACGAATTCAAAACAAACGAGGAAATTAGAGAAATCGCCAATCAAAAACTAATATCTTCAGTAATAAAGAAAAGACGATGTTGGACATGTGATGAGAAGAGATAATAACAGAATAGCAAAGCAAGCCCTCATATGGGAAACAACAGGTAAGAGAAAAAGAGGAAGACCCAGGGAGACACTGAGAAGAACATTGATGAGAGAGGCAAGAGCAGCAGGATTCGGCTCCCTCAATGAGATAGAGCTGCTTGCACAGAACAGAGACAAATGGCGAGATTTGATAAAATATCTTTAAAAGAAAAATGCTAGAACAAAAATTCAGATAGGAGAAGGTGTATCTTGGTCTACGCCCTATGGGCCGGCTACGGCTCGAAAGGTCAATAGATAGATATTGCAGAACAGTTAGACACAAATTTAGGTGACCTCACCTTATGTGAAGTAGAGATGGCTGTAAAGCTCATAGCTAACAACAAGGCTGCAGGCAAAGATGACATAACATCCAAATGCTAAACGCAATGGATGCCATAGCTCAAAACAGCTGCAGAAAATGTTTAACACACTTTGGAAAGAAGAAAAGGTAGCTACACAGCGGAAAAGAAGCATAATTTTTTTTTTTAAAAGGACAATCTCAAAGAGTGTAACAACTGGAGAGGGGTGGCTCTTCTATCAGTTACCTATAAAGTATTCTGTAAAATCATCATGAACAGAATCAAAGATGCCATTGGCACTCTTATGCATGACGGATGACGAAAATACGGGATTTTCAAAAGGAACAAGCTGCCATAATCATAGTTTTACCCTAAGAATTAAATTAAAAGAACATATAGACAACTAGAAACCACTTCAAAATTTCTTTTATTTCAAAAAAAAAAAGGTTTCAACAGCATACACAGAGATTCCTAATCGAACCAAAACAATATGGAATACCACCAAAAATTATTATCATCAAAGATCTGTACGACGGCTTCTTATGTGCAGTTCGCACTTAAGTAGAATTGAATGATTGGTTCCAGATTGATACCGGGGTGAACTTCCGGTATATGGTGCATAGGCGGCGGGAACATGAAAAAATGTTCGTTGTTGCAATCTCCTTATATTCCAAGTCCGGCTCGTTGCAGGAGCTACTGCGTAAAGTGCTCTGTGCACACAGTGAGCTGTGTGTCTCATCCGTTTTGATCATGTTTCGATGTTCCAATTGTGTACGATGAATGATGATATCGTATGACAGGGAACAGTTGGCTGTGTTCACTTTCTGCGCAGTTTCGCCTTTTGGCGTGTGCTGAGACTGCAACGATGGGGACTGCAGTTACCTTTCTTTGTTTGGGAGATGAGATGTTAATTCGGATAATTACGCTGGCACGGGCGGTTGAGCAATTATGGATTTTGATTTGTTTGTAGTGATGCCGGGGCCTTCCATAACCAAATAACCAACCAAATGATACCGGAGTAAAGCAATGATGTTTTTTTTTTTATCTCCTTGCCATTTGGAATTACCATCTACTTATAATGCAGAAATACTGTACAAGTAATAAAGAAATTGGATGGACACTTGGATCTCAATTAGAGGACCTTAATTTTTTAGATGACAGTTTTTATCAATATCAAGGGAACGAGAAGAGAATTACGTCAAGGGGGAAAACGGAAAATAAACAAAGAGGAAATGGACTTTGGACACAAGAGAGAACGGACTGTGGGCATGAACAGAGACAACTAGAGATGTATCCTATCGTTTTTTTTTTCTTAGAAAGGATAGAAATCTATCTTACACATAGTTTTCACTGTGGCTGTCCCTTCTCTATTGCATTTTCTCTGTTGCTCATGGTTGAGCACATTAATATGTACACATGCTATGCTACTCACATATCTCCTCTACTAGTCCCACAGCCATATTCTGCGTGAGAACATTGATCGAAAAGTACACAGAAGTAAAGAAACCAATATACGCCTGCTTCAAAGACTATACCAAAGCTTTTGATAAAGTGGGGGCCTCGGTAGCCGAGTTGAGAAAACCACCCGACTGGACTACCGACGTTCGGACAACCCGTGTTCTATTCCCGCTGGGAGCAGTGTGAATTGTACTCGTGGTTGGAAAAAAAAAAAAACCCACGGTCGACCTAGCCGTTGGCAGAAATGGGTACCAGGGTATTACCCTTGGAAGGTGAGGAATGTTGCTTCGCATCTGAATTTCGATGCTTGAGGTGACACTATACAGAAATCTCCGAACATTTCTGGATAGGCGGCCGAGCACATATGGGTGTAAACTCGCGTGCTGAGACGCCGGTTCAAGTCTCGTACTTTACCTTTACCTTTTGATAGAGTACACCACAAATAACTTATAGAATGCTTAAAAGAGATACACCAAGATGACATGGACATACGACTAATATGTAATCTATACTGGGAGCAAACAACAATAATAAAATATAACAAAGAGAACTCTACACCCAATGATATAAAAAGAGGAGTAAGACAGGGATGCATCCTATCACCAAGCTTGTTCAATCTATGCACTGAGCAAATTTTTAAAAACATAGAGATGCCAGGCCTACAAATTAATGGAAAGATAATCAATAACCTAAGATATGCTGATGATACTGTACTACTAGCAGAAAATCCTAAAGATCTACAGATTACTTAATGAAATAAACATGATAAGCAAAAAATATGGACTAGATATGAATATCAAAAAGACTAAAACTTGATTAAGACTAAATATATATATATGTTCTTTCTCAATTCCGGCTCTTGCTGAGATATTTAAATGATTTACGCGACAGTCTAGTTGTGAATTTATGTGTTGCTATTCTCCACTTGGTGTAATGTTTTACTTCTGACTGGTGGATGTACTGCGAACTTTACCGATATTTAAGGGGATTTATTCTTTCTTGGTGTAGTGTGTTCGCGGTTCGATAGGCAAGCACATGGTTCGACAACAATGTCGGCGGCGGTAGTCGGGTGTGTTCAACCCATATGTGAAAAGTCTGCGACGGCGGATGGGTCGGAAGAATTAATTGAAATAATCAACGGCCCAGAAAGCGAAAACAGCAAAGTGTGTGGTACACATGAGGCATTTTCAGAACACGAAAGGCGAAAATGGCAGACCACCGTGAAAGAGATTGGAGCCTCATCACGTAACAATCCAAAGAAAGCCGTGGAGAGAAATTCTAACTACCGTATTAAGAAAGAATTAAAAATAGCTACATGGAATGTTAGGACCTTATACCAACAAGGAAAACTAGAAAATCTTATGGTAGAAGCAGAACGACAGACCAAGACTAACATGGACGAGTAACATCAAAAGATGGACAAGTCAATCTATGTCAGCCTGCACCACCAAAGCAAGAAACAGAGTAGAATGGCGATCCATGGTAGCCAACCTTCGTTGCGGAGAGGGCACACGATGATGATGATGATATATGCGTGTGTTTTTCATTTCTCTTAGAGAGAAACCCGAGTGTTTAAAGCAACCAGCATCAATTACAGATGGTATGTTCACCAACAAACGAGAGACTATATACTTTTTTACTAGGGTTCTACATTTCAAGATGAAGTTCAAATTATCGTTTTAAAGAAAGAGTTTAATATATAAAAAAATTAGTGAAGGAACAGTTGTCTAAGTTTTTCATCTTTTCGAGATGAAAGGATTATAAAACAGAACAATGGTGCCGTCAAGAACAGTGATACGAACCCTAAGTTGTCGCGGAAATCAAATCTCTCTCTCTCTCTCTCTCTCTCTCTCTCTCTCTCTCTCTCTCTCTCTCTCTCTGCGATCAAGACTCAATCAGAGTAGGGTTTCAGACTTTCAAATGAAGACAGCCGTCTGTTTAAGTGAATTGATCGACCCCACAGACAGAACATCATAATTAGAGTCTGTTAGATTCACCTTGATTGAGTACCTGTTAAAACGTTGCACTGTGTTCTGCGCCAGTGGCCCAGTTCATCCGATTTCAGCCAGCATTTTATTCAGGTTTGCTTTCCTTAGCCTTTGATGGTTCCCAATCTTCCTGCAAGGCAGCAGATTGTCTTTTCTGTAGGGGGATTCTGCCCTTAGATGGTCGGCCTTCCCAGGTTAACGAGCACCATCTGCCCGAGTCACTAGAGGTGACTAACACTGACATGCACACAACGATATGAGACATGACTAACACTGACACACACCAAGATATGAGATATGACTAACACAGACGCACACACACACTAAGATATGAGATATGACTAACACAGACACACTCTACAATATGAGATATGACTAACACAGACACACACACTAGGATATGAGATATGACTAAACACAGTCATGCACACACAAAGATATGAGAAATCAAATGAAAGTCCTCAAATGGTGCTGATGGAATCTGTAAACAATCAGGTTTCGACCGTTGTATCGAGTCCTCATCGTATATGAGCCTAGACCGGCCATATGCAAATGTTGAAAGGCGAAATGACGGATCTTTACTCATGACTTTCCAAGCACCGGGGTAACTCTAGGAGTTTCATGTTAGTCAGGAAGGATGTTGTCTAAATCAAGTGGCTACTGTGGGATCCAGGGTAGACATGCTTTGCTGCTTGCTTGCTCGCTGCTTGCTTGCTCGCTGCGTTCGCCTAAAGGAGTACACCTCTTCCTTATTCGCCCTTGAAAGGACGTTAGGTGGGTGTGTCTGCGTTGTGTTGTGGCTTGCAGTATAATTGTGATATTTGCGCCTTTAGGCACAACACATCCGACTTAAGCGCGACATTTTTGAGAACCAGATTGTCTTCCCTCTTCAATCCCAACTCACTTGGCCAGATTAGAGACAGGGTAGTCTGGTAATGGAGGCACAACGGAGAGGTGGAGCAGGGTCTAGATGGTTCTGATTCACCGATCCTGGCCTACAGCCATCAGCTGTGGGTCGTTGACAACTTTCAGCTCTGGTGCTGTGAGGTGCGCCTTCGCCTCCGGGTAGACATGTGATTTTATAATTTCAATATGTGGTTTATAATTTCACAAATTCACATTGCGGGAAGATCGTATGATCTGTTGTTTGATGTGCGACGGGGACAATCCGACGACTAACTCGGAATTGGAGTCAAAAACGACATCCTAACATCATCAAGCGCTATACATTTTTTTTTTAAATATGACGATCGTCATTTTCAGGAGGACGTGAACTTCCGGTCAATATGATGAATAGGCGGCAGGAACCATTGAAGGCTATGTATGAGAAGTGTTCCTTGTTGCAGTTTCTTCATATTCCAAGTCCGGCTTGTTGAAGGAGCTACCGAGTTAAGTGCTCTGTGCACACCGTGAGCTGTGTGTTTCATCCACTTTGATCGTATTTCGATATTCCATTTGTTTACGATGAATGATGATATCGTATGACAATCATCGTCTACAAGTAGAATAGACCTAGAGAGTAAGATAAATAATATTGTAGCCTGTAAGATTTTTGTGAAAGGAATGCCCAAAAGTACAACTGAGAAACAGATCCGAGATTATTTTCCAAAATTTTGTCTGATAAAATATCTCAGAATAATAATAATATAATATAATAATACTAACTCTTAAATAGTAAAGTATACTTTTAAAACAAACCATGCTCTTTTTGGTGACAAGGTAAGAATAGAGATTGTCAGACCATATCAACAAAACAAAATACTTAATACATTTTAAAATAAAAATGCGAGAAGACATAACCAATTCAAAGATGAAATGAGGAGAGATTACATAAACACTGTAATAGGATAAATAGTATCAAAGCAGATATGAGAATCAGGAGAGAGCAGCACAGATGGAGTCAGGTGCAACGCAAACTGAAATAAGAAAGTATACAGAAGAATTCACACAAACAATAGAAAAAAGGATCAAGAAACAAAGAGAATAATGACAGACAATAAGCAAAACAGACGTTGGAAAACAGATGAAATGTGTATATATTGCAATACACGGTAGTGATGAGAGAAGAAATGAATAAAATAAAAGACTTGGTAAAGAACTAAACCGAATGCAGAAAAAAGTAGGGACTATTGAAGAGGAAATTCGGAGACAGGCTACAAGGTTAGAGGAACTGGAACAAGTAGAATTAAGAAGAAACTATTTAGGTGAATAAAATGAAAGGCAAATTAAATTATTTAGAAAATGAAAGAATCAGATTGAAAGAACACGCAGAGATCATATCAAAAACTACCGATTTGAAGGCATTCATCGTCATTATTAAGTACCATGCCTGCTGGCGTAGGTGATTATGTATTTCAACTTTCGAACAGTTATTTATCATTTCTGTTGTTGACCTTCTGCCAAGCCATTCTCTTAAGCTGTCTGGTATCTTTTCTCTCTGCTTCCCTCTGTCTCCTCGTCCCTCAATTTTCCCAGTTGTTACAATATATTCCAGCTGTTCTCTTCTCATTACATGGCCAAAAAATGACTGTTTCTTCCTAATATTGGAAATTAGCTCTCTTTTTGCTTTGACCTCTTTCATAAGGTTTTAATTACTCTTCTTAACTGTCCATGGTATTCTCAACACCCTTCTGTAAAACCAAATTTCTACATCCTCCAGTGATTTTCTTGTCTGTTGTCCTTTTGTCCATGATTCACATCCATATGTTAAGATAGCTCTACATAACATTTAAGAACTCTTTTTTTTTGGTTTCTATTGTCAAAAATGAATTGCATAGTGTCTTCCTCATTATTTGGAAAGCTGCTTTTGCATGAGTCATTCTGCATCTCACCTCTTTTGTACATCTTCCGTCTGAGATTAATAAAGTTCCCAAATATCCTGCCATCTATAGTTATGTTGATGTTCTGTTTATTTCTGGCGACATTCATGACTTCTGTTTTGTTGATGTTGGTTTTCATGTTGTATTTTGTGCCTGTGCTGTTGAGTTATGCTGTTGAGAGATCCCTGGAGCATCGTTTTCAATATTTTTTTTTTATTTCTCTATCTTTCTCCCATGGTCATATATATATTTTGATATGACTGTAATTGTAAACAAGAAAATGATTTACAATATTAAACTTGGTTATTATTCTCTCTCTCTCTCTCTCTCTCTCTCTCTCTCTCTCTCTCAGAGATAAAATGGTTTGGCCACGTGACAAGGCAGAAAGATCAAAACACAACACAACGAGCCTTCAACAAACGTTGTGAGAAAACCAGACCATTTTGACACCTGGTTGACAGCCCGAAGTCGACCACGAAAAAGATGGATCGATAGACTATTAGAAGCACTAGGAAACATAACAGAGGTGAACAGTAGAGCAAAAGACCGCAAATTATATCTCCCCTCGTGCTGAAAGGCCAATGAGGAAGATAAGATGAAGAAGATGCTCCAAGCCCCAAACTAACCGATGCAGTTTAATTTTACCTAATGGCTCAGTGAACTGCATTATTTGACCGAGCAAAGAACATGAGCATATTCAAACAATTTACAATGGGTTCTACCGGCAGATAAATAGACAATGGAATGTGAATTTGTAAACATGCACAAAATAGCAAAGGATGTCAGGCCAGCTTGGAATTTCCTTCGTTTGAGTATTATTTACTATTAATAAATAATAACTTTCACTCTACTGTGACCTAAGAAAAATAAAGATTTGTAAAAAGACTCTATATCTATCTGTCTGTCTGTCTATCTATCCATCTGTCTATAATCTTTAAACGTTCAGAGTAGCTAATGAATTGTGGTGTTTTGTCTATAGCGAAACCAGCGAATATTCTAACATGAATACCGCATGTGTTCATGTCGGTCTAAGCCATTGTTATTTCAATAACTCCATTACGACACCTGGTTGACAGCCCGAAGTGATAAACACAACGGAAATCTGAATTTCAAAGGGTCGTACCGAGGTATATGAAATCGAGGAATTCTTGTTTCTACATACTAAACATTAAAACAAAACTCATTTCCCAACAGCTCGGTAGATGTTTTTATCTGTTAATGTGTATGTGCTGAGAATAAATGGAAAATGGTAACGAATTCTATTTTTGTGTTTCTCAAATAAAATTACTTCTAACATGAACACTAAATATACTAGCTGCAGTAAATAATCTCATAAGAATGTTGAAAGTTCTCTAGACAGCTAAAAACACCAATGAAGAAATTCTCAGAGGCCAACACAAAAAAGGAAGTCCTAAAATACATCAGAAAGAAGCAATCAACATTTTTTGGACACATCACGAGAAGAGGAAAGTTGGAATACTTGGTTACAACTGGCAAAATAAAAGGAAAGAAAGATCGCGGACGACAAATAGAGAAAATACTGGATAGCTTGATCTCATCGCATGGAAAACAGTCAACAACAGAACTGATACGATGCACTGTAGATCAGTGGCGTATACTATTTTTGGGGGCTGGGATACCGACAACATAATAAATAAAAACATTCATTATATTCAGTAGGCTAACATAAAGTAATATTTTCTAATGACATCTATCTATCTATTGACCATTCGAACCGTAGCCGGCACATAGGGCGTAGACCAAGATACTCCTCTTATCTGAATTTTTGTTCTAGCAGTTTTGAATTCTTTTAAAGATATTTTATCAAATCTCGCCATTTGTCTCTGTTCTGTGCAAGCAGCTCTATCTCATTGAGGGAGCCGAATCCTGCTGCTCTTGCCTCTCTCATCAATGTTCTTCTCGGTGTCTTTCTGGGTCTTCCTCTTTTCCTCTTAACTGTTGTTTCCCATATGAGGGCTTGCTTTGCTATTCGGTTATTATCTCTTCTCATCACATGTCCAATATATGACCATCGTCTTTTCTTTATTACTGAAGATATTAGTGGTTTATTGGCGATTTCTCTAATTCCCTTGTTTGTTTTGAATTCGTTCCACGCTATACCAAGTATTTTCCTTAGACATTTATATTCGAATGCGTTCAACTTTCTAATGACATCACTACAATTTAAATTACTTACTTATTTATATGTTAATTATATTCGTATTTTTTGGGACGAAAATGTCTTGATGACTTTGTTATTTAAAGTACTGTTGGATTGGTTTCTAAGTTTCGGAGGGAATGGTTTCTCAATGGACATTAATGCCAAACCAGATAAGCGTTCTTGTGTCTTAGTTGAGCGACAGTAAGATTTGATTTTCTTGAGCACAGAAAAAGTTCTTTCTACAGATGCTGATGCAGTTATCTATTTATCTTTCGTTCGCCTGAAGTATTGTCTATATCTGCAATGTCGTTTCCTGTATAAATGTTACTGTCTTTTGTAATTCTTGCAGTGGCCCATATAGTTTTGTCTGTAGTGTTGTATCTATGGGCCAATGGATTTTCCTCAGTCTACTATATTCAGTGCAGTCTTGAAGTATGTGTTCAGCAGTTTGGGGCGCCTGTCCACATGTGCAAGTAGTTGAGGTGCCGATCTTGAATTTTCTATACATGTGACTATGGAGTCGATTGTGTCCTGTTCTGAGGCGTATAATGATAACTTGTTCATATCTATTCACATTATGAAAGGCATCCAGATTTGGGGCTTGTGGTCCTCTGATTGATTTGATTATCTGTTTCTTATGATGGTATGTAACCGGTGTATCTAGTTGTGTGCCTGTTGAACCTTCCTTTGCCAACTGATCTGCTTTCTCATTTCCTGGTATTCCACAGTGAGATGGGATCCACTGCAGGGCAACCCTGTGGTGCTTGCAGAGTTCAGTCAATAAGGTCTGCAGATGTGGTAATTTTCTGGATTATAGTGCCTGGATTACTGATCTTGCATCTGTCAAAAACACTACAGGCTGCGGGCTAAGATTACTGCTCAGCAGTTTTTCTATTGCCAACTTTATTGCTTGTATTTCTGCATCATAATTGTGACAATATTTCCCTGTTGCTATTTTATTCACATCCCTAGTGTTATTTGGGTACTGGGTATTTGGGTATTTTTTACTGCATTCTGTGCTGATCCATCTGTATACACACGAATCCATAGGTCTTGTGGGTATTCTTCATCCAAGAAACTGAGAGTTATTGTTTTTCGCTGTAGACTACTCTGTTCCTCTTTGTCAACTATTCCTTTCACTTCTGTCCGTATTTGAACTGATAATCCTGATTCCTCTGTCCAAGGAGTCTGTTCTGGTATGGGCAGTAGGGTTAACAACTCTTGGCACGTCTGGTGTTTGTCTACAAATACGCTTGGCTTGGTGGATAAAACTTCTTCTTTTAAGTCGTCCCAATGCAAGATTTTGGAATCGGTCCTTCATTGGATGTCTCGGCATGCAAGAAAATTTTTCTGCCTGTATCAGCACCTTTGTGTCCCTCCGTTCTCTCAGTGCTGGTATCCTCCACAATTTCTCCATCTCCAATATTGGTGTTGATTTCATTGCTCCTGTGATGACCCTAAGTGCCTGGTTTTGTGTTTTATCCAGTTCTTGCAGTGCGATGTGTGATGCTGAGCACCATGCAGATGATCCATATTCTAAATGTGGGCGTATACTCTGTTGGTAAACTTTACTGAGTATTTTCCCACTCGCACCCCACGTAGTTCCACACAGCTTTCTTAGAATAGCCAATTTTCTCCTTGCTTTTTGGGTTGCCTTATTTATCTGCTATTTCCAAGATAGTTTGTTATCAAATGTAACTCCGAGATACGTATCTTGTATGTCTTCTTTCACAGGCTCATTGTTTATGTAGATGGCTCCTGCTTTTTGTTTTGGGGAGAGAGTGAAAAGTGTAGTACTGCATTTGTCTGTATTGATGCTGATACACCATCTATTTGTCCATGAATTCAGTGCATCATAGCTCTTTGTAACAATTTGGAGGCCACTGTTGCATACTCCTCTGTGCACCACATTACCAAGTCTTTTGCATACATTGCCACTTTGATGACATGTGGTAGTTCAGTAACTAGGTCATTGATGTAGATCAGAAAAAGTGTTGGAGAAAGTACCCCTCACTGTGGAACGCCCTGGCGCAGTAAGACCTTCTTACTCTTAAGACCATCCAGTTGCACTCTGGCTAGCTGTTATGCAGGTGTGCTTTGACCCATTTGTACATCCTGCCATTTACTCCATAATTTTTCAGTTTCTTCAAAAGCCCTTCCTTCCATACCTTATTAATCGCTTTCTTTAGGTCTATACATGCTGCTAGTACCAGTTTCTTTTCTTGAAACGCATCCTCAATTTCCTGGGAAAGATAGGTTGCCTGATCTTCGGTAGAGTAACACTATCTAAAGCCTGCTTGTTGTGGGACAAGGAGATTTCCACTTTCCAGATACTACTGCAGTCTGAGATTGATTATACGTTTAATTGTTTTGCACAAATAGCTTGTAAGGCTGATTGGTCTATAGCTGGATGTCATTGAACCATCCTTTCCTGGCTTTAGTAATGGTATCATAATTGCTTCTCTCCATGCCTGTGGCATTCTACTTGTGATCCAGCAAATGTTGTAGATCTGCAGTAGTTTTGCTTTAGCTGCAGTCCCCAAGTTCTTAATGATTTCATTAGACACTCCATCACTACCTTGTGACTTTTTCCTTTTTAATTTGGATATTGCCCGCTCTAGCTCTCTTTGTGTAATGGGTATTTCCATGACTTCATGTGCAGTCTTTTCTTGTCTTGCATTTTGTTGTTTTAAACGAGTCTCTTGTCGTTTCTCTAGGCTAATTTCAATATTGTTGTCATTTGCAAAGGAGTCTGCAAAGTGATTTGCTGCATGCTTACCTGTTAGGATGTTTCCATCCCTCTTCAGTGTAATTTTTGTGTTCCTTTCTGTACCCTCATCATTCAGCTGTTTTACAAGCTTCCACACTTTTCTTGTGTCTCGTTCGAGATTCAAGGACTCTGTTTTCTCTTTCCAGCTTCTCCGTCTGGCTTGTTGTTTAGCCCATTGAAATTTGGCTTTAGCATGTTGATAGTTATTGTGGTGTTCCTGGCAGGGGTTATTTTCTGCTTGCTTTCGAGATATTTCCATGTCATTGTGCAGTTGCTCTAGTTCACTACTCCAATATGGTTTGTAGTGTTTCCGTGCCCCTCTAGGTATTGTTTCACTAGCAGCTTGTATTATTAGTCTACTGAATTCATCAACTATTTTGTTGATGTCTCTGTCCGTATTTAGATCTTTAGTCAGTACACTGGTGTAATGTTGATACGTTTTCCAGTCTGCCTTTTTGTAATTCCATCTGGAGAGAGTGCTGCTCTCCCTGACGGCCTCATTTTGCACCACTAAAAAGACAGGTCGGTGGTCGCTGCCTCCAAGTTGTTTCCTCACACTACGTGTGATATTCCAATCCAGGTCTGGTGAATGGAAAGCAAGGTCTGGTGTAGATGTGGTATGCCATGATCTGGAATAGAATGTTGGTGGATCTGTTGCCTGGTTTAATAAAGGCAGTTATAAATAGCTAAGAAAGTTCCAAGACTGGTGAGAGCAACATTTAGAACAACCAAAAACAAAATAAAATTACACATTATACAATGCTATGCACCAACCAACGATAAAGATGACTCAGTTAAAGATGATTTTTATAAACAGCTACAATGCCAGATGGATGCAAGACGAGCCAAGGATATTATAATCTTGATGGGAGACCTAAATGCTAAGGTAGGATCAGACAACAGAGGCTTTGAAGAGATTATGGGAAAACATGGACTTGGAGATATAAACGAGAATGGAGAGATATTTGTGAATTTCTGCGCCCTTAATCAAATGAGCCTAGGAGGAACAATATTCCAACATAAAAGAATACACAAAGCTACATGGGTGTCACCAGATCATAGAACGGAAAATCAAATTGATCACATATGTATTAATAATAAGTTTAAGTCATCCTTACAGGATGTAAAAGTATATAGAGGGGCAGATATAGCTTCTGATCATCATCTTCTGTTAGCCAAACTTAAAATTAAATTAAAAAGGTATACTACAACGAATAAGGGCAGAACGTATTTCAATGTAGGGTTTCTTAAAGAACAAGGAATTAAAGATAAATTCGCAGTCACAATATCAAACAAATACCAAGTCCTCCAACAACTAGAAAATACAATAAATATAGAAGATCATTGGAAACAGGTAAAAAATATATGGAAAGAGACATGCGAAGAAACACTGGGGAAAAGAGAACGCCAGAATAAGGCATGGATGACAGCAGAGACCCTGGATAAAATTAAAGAAAGAAAGAACAAGAAAGCAGACATAAATAAAAGCAAAACAAGAAGTAATAAAGCCAAGACACAGGAAGCTTACACAGAGGTGAACAAAGAAGTGAGAAGATGCATTAAAAGGGATAAGAGGAAATATATAGATGAATTAGCTAAAGAGGCAGAAGAAGCAGCAAATAAAGGGAATATGAAAGAACTGTACAACAGCACAAAGAAATTAGGTGGAAAATACAAACAGATCAACGCCTTTATCAAAGATAAGAAAGGAAATCTGCTTAGTAATATAAAGGAACAAATGGAGAGATGGAAGGAGCACTTTGAAGAACTTTTGAACAGACCTGGCTCAAATAATCCTCCAGATATACTACCAGCAGAAGAAGAATTACACGTTAACTGCGGAAAACCAAGCAAAGAAGAAATAATGAAAGCCATCAAACTGTTAAAAGATGGTAAAGCCACAGGACCAGATGAAATTCCTTCGGAAGCCATCAAAGCAGATATTATCACCTCTACCAAGATGTTACATAATCTATTGGATAAAATTTGGGAGAGGGAAGAAATACCTAAAGACTGGAGAGAAGGTTATATGATCAAACTACCAAAGAAAGGAAGTTTACAGGAGTGCACAAATTATAGGGGAATTATGCTACTATCAGTGCCAGGAAAAATATTAGGCAGAATCATTCTGGAGAGACTAAAAGAGGCTATAGAGAAACACTTGAGAGATGAACAAGCAGGTTTTAGGAAGAACAGATCATGTGCTGATCAAATAACTACTCTACGTATAATAGTTGAACAAAGTTTAGAACTAAAATCCCCACTTTATATTGGATTCATAGATTACGAAAAGGCATTTGATAGTTTAGACAGAAGAATGCTTTGGAAGTTGCTGAGTCATTATGGAATCCCCATAAAGTTTATTAACCTGATAAAAACAATGTATGAAGGAACAAAATGTAGTGTGGTGCATGAAGGACAGCTTACAGAAGCATTTGAAATAAGAACAGGAGTAAGGCAAGGATGCCTTCTGTCTCCATTTCTCTTTCTACTGGCCATAGATTGGATTATGAAAATAACTCAAAACAACAGAAATGGGATCCAGTGGTCACTGACCAAACAACTTGATGATTTAGACTTTGCTGATGACATAGCTCTCCTATCACACAGCCACCAACAGATGCAAGATAAAATGAGTATATTAGATGAGAGATCACAACAGCTAGGACTAAAGATTAATAGAGATAAGACCAACATTATGAGAATTAATGCAGTTGGCAATAACCAAATAAAACTAGGAGAAATACCTCTACTAGACGTACAATCTTATATATATCTGGGCAGTAATATAGATAAAGAGGGAGGAACAGAAAACGATACCAAAATAAGGATATCAAAAGCAAGAGGAGCTTTCATTGCACTGGGAAACATATGGAAATCCAAAGAAATTAGGCTAAATACAAAAATACAAATTTTCAACTCCAATGTTAAGTCGGTTCTATTATATGGCTGTGAAACATGGAGAATAACAAAATTGACAATCACGAAGGTACAGACTTTCATTAATGGATGCTTGCGCAGAATAAAGGGATGGAAATGGCAGGACAAAGTCACAAACGTGGAATTATGGAAATGTACCGGTCAAATACCAGTGGATAAAGAAATACAGCGAAGACGATGGCGATGGATAGGACACACACTACGGAAACCAACTGAGAGTATTACACAACAGGCCCTTTTTTGGAATCCCCAGGGGAAAAGACAAAGAGGAAGACCAAGGAATTCTTGGAGAAGACAGATTGAAGCAGAGATGAAGATGATGGGGAAGACATGGAATGATCTTAAAAGAATTGCAAAAAACAGAACGACTTGGAAAGTGTTTGTTGAAGACCTATGCTCCACTGGGAGCTAAAAGGTAGAAGAAGAAAGTTCCGGTAATCAGACATGGTTTCACTTTCACTTTTAACGCTTCTAACTGGCTAGAGATAAAAATAACTCACGAAACAGCATTCCTCTAGCGGTAGGTCCCGCTATATTATTTTGACTCCCAATTTTGAATGTCAAGGTCGTTAATACTAGGTCCGGATAGAGGAAAAATGTACCGCTATCTACTAGAGGTTTCAATGTAGAGTAGTTTCGGTTTCATTAACAAAAGTTATATTGGCCAGAGGAAAACCTTGCTTTAATAAATGCAAATCAAAGCAAATAAATCATATTGGCCTACAAAATGTGTAACAGAATATTAGAAAATATGTAATATAATTATTTAAAAAATAAAATAAATTATCACTTCCTTTTGTAATTCGTTAATATGTTCAAGGCTACAGGCGGTCGCTGCGGCAACATAGAGAAAACGCCACTGTTGTAGATAGAAAACTGTGGAAGGACATGATCGTTTACGCCAACAGATATGGCACACGATGATGATGAAGTAAATAAATTCGAAAGAAAAAAAATATATGCGTAATTGTAACGTGATAACAGATGGTTCAGAAAAAAATATATATATTCGTTGTTCTATTGTATTTAAACATGTGTCATATGTCATCAAACAAGCCTGTGGGCTTATCAATATCAACGCTGGCGAGGAGTGGATACCGTTGCCTATGTCATTCAGGGGCACATTCAAAAGGAGTGCATAGGCATTTCCACTCGCTCAGCAGTCAGAATAGTCAAAGAGGACAGTGGTGTATACGTTCTGACAACGAGTAGCATGACGATAGAGGTGATGTCAGTGACCAGGGCATTCATCTGGTTAGAGTTACAAGACTACACGTACGTCTGCACTGAGTGATTCGATGAGCATAATAAAAAACAGTGGAGGCGGGCTCTATACGCAGACAATGGGTAGAGTCATTGCAAAAGTCAAAAATACGTAGGGTCACCTTTGTCTACGTCCTACATACAGGAGTACGAAGAAATGAAAGAGCGGACAGGTTGGCTAGCCCCGCTGTCGATGAAGACGGTCAACCAATGGATCAAGTTGACATCATTAATGCCCTCCGAGATGTGGGAAGGGCATAGGACTTTGACAACTATGAGTCCATGTCACTCCTTCAGTTGAAAGAGATGGGAGTCATGAGAGGCAGAGCCAGAAACGAGAAACTTGGTGGGCGTATAAGAAGACATCAACCAACACAGAACTAGATTCGTCAGTCACTGGACACTGTGGGACATCCTGAGGAGGGGATCTGAGCACCTATGGACATGTTTGGAGTTCAATGATGATGACCCACAAATATTTCAATAACTAAACAAACTCTTTTTCAAACTTTAGACATTCTTCTGTTGAAGCTGACTGTTGTAACAGACTTTGAACTGACTCGTGTATTTTTAGAACCCTCCACCTGACCAGAGGGTATAATTACAGCTACACCCATGTGACCATTCCTTTCCCATTCTGACCACTGTCCACGACACAGGGAAGTCATTTTTCTTTAACCAATTTCAATTATTTTGTTTTGGATGTTTCGTTACTAGTTAGCTATGTAGGATTAGTTTTATTTACTTTCATATTTGTGTGTGCGTGTTGTTTGTTTGTTCCTGCTGAGCCGAAACGTCGCTCAAATCTGTATCGTCTACTAATCACGTAAAGCTTTTACCATACCATTTATATATATTTTTTTTTCAATTTTCTCTCACATTCAGCTTTTGTGCAGCTTCGCATTTTAATGCATTCATTTGCATTTCGTTGCCTTAACCCCTGACTGTTGTTTTGTCTGGTAAGGTGGTGAATTAGAGTACACTATTTGGTTGCGTTCGCCCGATGACTAAAGTATTCTAGAGTATCGTAGTGGACTAGAATATTCCTCTTCATCATCCGCCCTTACAAGGACGTAGTGGACGTATCTGCGTTGTGTTGTGGTTTGTAGTATAACTGTTATATTTGCGCCATTCGGCCCAACACACCCGACTTCAGTAGGACATTTTTGAGTACCGGGTTGTCTTCCCTCTTCGATCCCTGCACTCTTGGCCAGACTAGACAGGTTAGTCTGTTACTGGAGGCACCGCGGAGAGGTGCAGCAGGGTCTGGATGGTTTTGGTTCACCGATCGCAAATTGCCGATGGCGCAAGCCATCAGCTGTGAGTCGCTGACAACTTCCAGCTCTGGTGCTGGTAGGCGCGCCTTCGCCTCCGTACAATATGTTATCATCATCATCATGATGTACCCTGCCGATTGGCGTAGGCGATCATGTCCCTCTACAATCTTCTATCTACAGTGCATCGTATCAGTTCTGTTGTTGACTGTTTTCCATGCCATGACACCAAGCTATCCAGTATTTTCTCTCTTTGTCTTCCGCGATCTCTCTTTCCTTTTATTTTGCCAGTTGTAACCAAGTATTCCAACTTTCCTCTTCTCATGATGTGCCCGAAAAATGTTGATTGCTTCTTTCTGATGTTTTTTAAGAGCTCCCTTTTTGTGGTGGCCTCTTTGAGAACTTCCTCATTGGTCTTTTTATCTGTCCAGGGAACTTTCAACATTCTTCTGAGAAATCCCATCTCTGTAGCCTTCTAATCGTCTTTTCATTTGTTTGTCTACTGTCCATGATATAACCACTAAAAATACATTATTTAAATATCAGTGTAAATTCAGTTTTTAAAATTACAATGAAAAATGGTGGCGGCTAGTTCTTCATCATCAAGTAATGGGCCTGCGCACGTAGGTGATCATGTCTCTCCACAATTTCCGATCTCGACAGTTATTTATCAATTTTGTTGTTGACCTTCTGCCAAGCCATTATATTAAGCTGTCTGATATTTTTTTCTCTTTGCTTCCTCTATCTCTTCGTCCTTCAATTTTCCCAGTTGTTACAATATATTCGAATTGTTCTCTAGGTCAAAAAGCGATGATTGTTTCTTCCTAATATTAAAAATTTGCTCTATTTTTGCTTTGGCCTCTTTCAGAACGTTTTCATTACTTTTCTTCGCTATCCATGATACTCTCAATATTCTTCTGTAAAACCACATTTCTACAGACTCAAGTGATTTTCTTGTCTGTTGTCCTATTGTCCATGATTCACATCCATATGTTAAGACTGGCTCTATGTAACATTTAAGAACTCTTTTTCTTGTTTCGATTTTCAAAAATGGATTGCATAGTATCTTCCTCATTTTTTGGAAAGCTGCTTTTTCCTTAGCAATTCTGCATCTCACCTCTTTTGTACATCTTCCGTCTGAGGTTAATAAAGTTCCCAAATATTTACATTCATTTATCTGCTTTAATATTGTTCCACTTGTCTTTATTACCTTCCCTAACACCCTGTTTTATTTATTGAAACATTCCCATTTGGTTTCCAGTTCTTATGGCCGCTGTTTGTGCCAGTACATGTTCTTTATTATTCTTAGATCTTTGCTGTCTATGTTTATGCTTTCTAAAATTTTGATTATTTCTTGGTGCTTTACTTTGTCATATGAGTTGGTATAATCTATGAAACATACATACAGGTCTATAGATCTGTTTTCACCTCTATGGCTCTTTCTACTAAAGATATTATGATGTATGTGGCATTGCTCGTTCCTTTACCTCTAACAAAACCACACTGTTCATCACTAATTTCTGGACTGATTTTGTTTCGCACTCTTCGCATAATAATTCTTAGTAATATCTTAGTCATGTGACTCATAAGGCTTAGTGTGCGATGATCATCGCATTCAATCACACCAAATTTCTTTGGTAGGGCTATGAATATTGAATTGAGCAGGTCGTCTGGTATATATTCGCTGTTGTAGATCATTCAATATTTTTTGTTATTATTACTATTCAAAAATCACTCATGGCTTCAATCTCTTCTTTAGTTATATTATCTGGTCCAGGAGCTATTCCTGCTTTCATATTGCGCAAGGCGTCTTCCACCTCTCCTTTGAGTATTTCTGGTACTTCTCCATTATCCTTAATATTTACTTCTGTTCGTGATCATTATACAGATCTTTAATGTATTCTGTCCATCTGTCGTTGGGGACGGGCAACCAATTATGTAATCAATTTAATTACGCGCGTCGTTTCCTGGGCTTTTCCATGTCCACAGACGTCTTGGATTTTGCTTAGACCAGGTGTTTCCTATCATCATGTTGTGTGTTCTTGCCCAGTCAAAAAAGTTTCTAACCTCGTTCATTCCTCTCGCCTAAGCCATAATGCCCAACTACTTCAACTCTTTCTTTTCCTACTTTTGTCTTAAAATCCTCTAGAACTATGGTGTTTTTATGTGGTTTGCATCAACGAAGTGCCTTATTTAACTCGTAAAATGTATCAATTGTTTCCTCTAGACTGTCTGCTGTTGATGCTAAACTTGTGTAAGATTTATATCGATTGGCTTTCCATTCAATTTCACTAAAAGGACTCTGTCAGATATTGCCTTTCACTTTTCTTGCTATATCAACATCCATGATGATACCTATTCCCCTTTGGTGTTCAGTACCTCCAGAATAGATTATTTTATGCTTATCAGAATATATCTCCCCTGATCCGGTGTATCTCATTTCGCAAAGACCCAGTAAATGTAAACCCATTTTTTTCATTTCTTGTATGATGTTTTCCAGTTTACCCTTCTGCATAAGTGTTCTCACATTCCAAGTATATATCTTTATTTAGAGTCTGTTTTATCTTTATTTTGCTTACAGTAGCTTGATGACGATCGGGTATCACCTGTGGCACATAATGTCCCATACCGAAAGAGGGTTTTCCATTGGAATCCCCCTTAACGTTGATGTCGTGATTTTTATGTGGCGATTCATAAACAAAGAAGGTACGACGGTGGTTTTCTGTTGTCTTCCGTGGGTTTGTTTACGGTTGGCTCTGCTAGCCTTTGACTAAAAAGTCTCACCCACAAGGCAGTGGGGTTGTTTTACTTCGGAGTACCCTCCCTTAGCCTTTTACTCTCCAGAGCTCACCTGTAAGGCAGCAGGACCGCCACAGGTTGTACTATTTACTGCACACAGTAAAAAAAAAAGTAAAGTAACCCCATCACGCCAAGTGGCGTATAGGGAATATAGTGTTAGTGACCATAAATTTTGCAGACCTTTGGCATATGATTTTTCGGGCAATGTGGTTGTTATTACACCCGTGTCGCTTTACTTTATCAGAAAAAATCCGGTGCCCATTAAAGACTGCATACAGTAGAACGTAAAATTTCCTGACCTGGCAGTTAGTTACTTTCCCTGATTTGATATTGCAATATTATATTTTAGTAAAGAACCCATTAAAATATTATTTTTAATATTTTTTTTAATATTCAGCGTTGAAATCGTTTTCGATTTACCATGTACCGAAACCAGACTTTACCATCTTCCATGTCTTCAATAATATTAATTGTTTGCAGGAGGGCTACTGAGCAAAATGGACATTAATCCTGGGCTCTGAAACGTTATCACTCTAGTTAGCCTGGCAGCTCCAAAAAGCAGACGTGTGACAGTTATTTTGGTTATGGAAGGCCCCGGTATCACTGCAAACGAATTAAAATCCATAATTGCTCAACCGCCCGTGCCAGCGGAATCATCCGAATTAATGTCTCATCTCCCAAACAAAGAAAGGTAGTTGTAGTCTCCATCGTAGCAGTCTCAGCACACGCCAAAAGACATAAGGCGAAACTGCGCAGAAAGTGAACACAGCCAACTGTTCCCTGTCATACGATATCATCATTCATCGTAAACAACTGGAATATCGAAACATGATCAAAACGGATGAGACACACAGCTCATGGTGTGCACAGAGCACTCAACTCAGTAGCTCCTGCAACAAGTCGGACTTGGAATATGAGGAAACTGCAACAAGGAACACTTTTCATGCATAGCCTTCAATTGTTCCCGCTGCCTATCCACCATATACCGAAGGTTCACGTCCTCTTGAAAATGATGATCGTCGTTTTTTTTTAAAATGTATAGCGCTTGATGATGTTAGGCCATCGTTGTTGACTCCAATTCCGAACATATAGACACACAGTTAGTTGTCAACTTGGTATAGCGTGGAACGAATTCAAAACAAACGAGGAAATTAAAGAAATCGCCGATCAACCACTAATATCGTCAGTAATCAAGAAAAGACGATGGTCATATGTTGGACATGTGATGAGAAGAGATAATAACCGAATAGCAAAGCAAGCCCTCATGTGGGAAACAACAGGTAAGAGGAAAAGAGAAAGACCCAGAGAGAGACTCAGAAGAACATTGATGAGAGAGGCAAGAGCATCAGGAATCGGCTCCCTCAATGAGATAGAGCTGCTTGCACAGAACAGAGACAAATGGCGAGATTTGATAAAAGATCTTTACAAGGATTGAAAACTGCTAGAACAAAAATGTAGATAAGAGAAAGAGTATCTGAGTGAGTCTACGCCCTATGGGCCGGCCACCGCTCGAAAGGTCAATAGATAGATGTGCTCGGCGGCCTATCCAGAAGTGTTCGGAGACTACGGGATAGTGTCGCTTCAAGCATCGAAGCTCACGATGAGAGGCGACATTCCTCACCTTCCCAGAGTAATACCCTGGTACCTATTTCCGCCAGTGGCTAGGTCAACCGTGGGGGTATTTTTATTTTCCAACCACGAGTACGCCTCACAGCTGCTTCCAGAAGGAATTGAACACGGGTTGTCCGAACATTGGTAGCTCATTCGTGTGGTTTTCCTAACTAGGCTACCGAGGCGTCCAAATAAGAAATATTCATGTGTCCTAGAATGAGGAAATATATACGACAACTGTGACAGTGTTCATCAGACTTGATATAATGAATCGTACAAATCTTTGACATGACTCTTAATTAGCGGATAAGCCAACGCATAAATAATCACGCTGCCCAAAGTTTAAAATTCCGTCTGAAAGCATATAAACCACAATGGTTGCATACGTGGCGTAAATATCTTTATCACCGACTCCCTGGGTTATACCAGCGAATAACGAGTTATATCTCTCTGATACTGTATAGACTAGTTTACCCATTGACTTATAAAAAGTGGAAAGCTTCTTATTCGTCTATCATAAGTGTGGATAATGTCAAAACCTAAAAGCACAAAGTCGTTTGTAAGTTTAACCATACACATGCTACAAGCAACCGGCAGTAGTATAGCAGGGAGGAGCTGGTTAGTATTTAGGCGCTAAATTAACAAAGATATATAGGGCGGCGCGCATAACACGTGCGGCGCAGGGGGAGTTAACCATGACCGCTCGTGTCGGGATGTGGACCTCTAGTCCCGGTGACCCGGAAGTGACCTGTTTATGTCTGGCTGACGTTGGAGTTCTTTATGTACTTGATCGATAGTGATATGTTAGTAGATTATACAACATCAATAAAAAACAATCAATATAAAACAGAAGACAAAGATATATTTTATTCTTTTATTATCTCAATAGGTGTATAACATACAGTGGATATTATATAACATTACACAAATATTCAGTACAAGAAGTAAATATATAGTACATGGATAACATTTATTTATAGCTATGTAGTTGGTGTCGGCTTAGCTCTATGTCATAAATGAATCATAAGGGGTGAAACTGTTAGAGATTGCTAGGTAATCTAAGCTGGTAGTGTAAAGAGTTAAATATCTAGAGGCGTAGTCGAGACGTTATCATCAGCTACCTTTCTTTTTATATAGAAATAGGAAAGAGCATTTCTTGTTTGACTGTAGGAAAATATAGAATTATTTAAGACTTTGAAACCTACATTTTTCCCACCCTTGGCCTTTTGCGTGGCGAGAACCTCTAAAAACATATCTTTATCTAATTTGTTGTGTTGCTTATGGTAGCCGTTAGAAAATATTAGAAGTAAATATCGAGTCTAATGAAAAACCAATAGAAAATGAACGTGAAACTTAGCAATATTAAAATGAAAATGAGCGTGAAACTTATGTAAAAATAACGAAAGAACCTTATAAAATTTAGGCAACCGCATCTTCATGTACCTCGGCACGGGAGGGCTCGGATTATATGGAAAATCATCTCGACTAACTGAAAGTTATTAAAATCGCGAAATAATGTCATGTGCCAAGATAGGGGAAAGGGTGCCTTTATGGGTCGAGTGTTATCAGCATCATGTGTGAGGTGGGTAACAGGAGGCGACATGTAAAAAAGGCTGACAAAGCAATGACGTTGAAGTGGAGTATTGTTAAATATCCATTTAAACCCATTAGCTCTACTTAGCTCCCCTAAATTTCTCTCTCTCTCTCTCTCTCTCTCTCTCTCTCTCTACTATTCCACCCTAGATTTCCCTCCATTGAAACACTTACTCATTCTCACCATTTATCCCTATCATCTCGCCTTCCTTCTCTCTCTCCCTCTCTCTCTCTCTTTCTCCCCTATCCTCTCTTAGACTTCTAACCTATCAGTCCACCCTCCGCCTCTCCCTTTACCTCCCCCGCCCTTCCTCATATTTTTAGCGTCCCTCCTATTGTAACACTTGATTATTCTCGCCATTTATACCTAGCATCTCGCCTTCTTTCTCATATGTTTCTCTCTCTCGCTCTCTCTCTTCTAACCCCTACTAGACTTCTCTCCTACCATTCTACCTTTCTTCCTCTCTCTCTCTCTCTCTCTCTCTCTTTACCTCTCCTAAAAAAGTATTATTTTAAATGTTGGAAAACCATGTTCACAAACATCACATTTGTATTCCGGACGCATATGTACACTAACAACATGTCGCTTTATGTCTCGGCTCCGGTTGAAAGTTTTGGAGCACAGATGACAAGTGTTAGGCATCTATAGAAAATAAAATTGAAACATTGCAACTAAAGAATAACGAACAATAAACATTACAAGGAAATAAAACCAGTAAATGTGATCAACGAGATTCACAAATTAGGTTACTAAAGTATCACACTATAATATTAAAGAAGAACTAAAATAACACTTACTTTTTATGTGTTTGAAGGCGCGAGACACATTACCCGTCAAGAGAGAGGTCTAGAAAAACAAATTTTTCCGAACCACCTTCTTTTAGTAACCACTCTCCAAATTCTCTTCCGATTACAACAGAACTGATACGATGGATTGTCAAAGGACATGGTCACCTATCGGAACTTGTGTCCCTCATATGCTATTTCAAAAGTTGTCTTTGTCAATTCAAAAGCTGTCTTTGTCAATTCAAAAGTTGTCTTCGTCAATTTAAAAGTCTTCCACTGTACGGCAGAAAACAAGGCGGGAAGGTCAGAAACCAAGGAGGGAAGGTCAGAAACCAAAGAGGGAAGGTCAGAAACCTAGGAGGCAAGGTCAGAAACCTAGGAGGCAAGGGCAGAAACCAAAGAGGCAAGGGCAGAAACCTAGAAGGCAAGGGCAGAAACCTAAGAGGCAAGGGCAGAAACCTAAGAGGCAAAGACAGAAACCTAAGGTCAGAAACCAAGGAGGGAAGGTCAGAAACCAAAGAGGGAAGGTCAGAAACCTAGGAGGCAAGGTCAGAAACCTAGGAGGCAAGGTCAGAAACCTAGGAGGCAAGGTCAGAAACCTAGGAGGCAAGGGCAGAAACCTAAGAGGCAAGGGCAGAAACCTAGGAGGCAAGGTCAGAAACCTAGGAGGCAAGGTCAGAAACCTAGGAGGCAAGGGCAGAAACCTAGGAGGCAAGGACAGAACCCTAGGAGGCAAGGGCAGAAACCAAGGAGGGAAGGTCAGAAACCAAAGAGTCAATTCAAAAGTTGTCGTTGGCAATTCAAAAGTTGTCTTCGTCAATTTAAAAGTCGTCCACTGTACGGCAGAAAACAAGGCGGGTGCTATACTACTTCTTAAATTAACAAAGATATATAGGGCGGCGCGCTATTTCTATGCTATTCCTTCCTGCTATACTACTGCCGGCCACTCTTCGATTCCATGTAAGAAAAATTCAGAGGCGCGCGCGGTATGTGAAATCAATCAATAAAGTGAGATATGTCTGAACTTATTCGTCTATACACCGACGTGTGAACCGCACAAACAAAATGAGCCACGTGTTAAGTTTTCGTGATTGTAATATCCCCCAGTCTCGCTGCGTTAGTTCAAACACATATTGGAGATAAACCAAGCTATGTAAGACAGTGAACAAAAGAAACAGTAAAACCTGATAAGTAATCATTAACGGTGTTATTAATAGAGACTCATAGTTGATCGATGTTAATAAAGACGCATAGCTAAGCTGTCTATCATACAGAGACATAACAGACTGGTGCCCAGAATGGGATGTTGTAATATTGTAAAAGTGGTTAGTGTGATTATGATAGTGATATGAACGCTTGTCATGTTTATTTCATTAAGTAATTGTTGTATATCTTTAGGATTCTCTGCTATTAGTACAGTAACATCAGCATATCTTAGGTTATTTATTATTTTTCCGTTAATGTTTAGGCCTGGCATCTCTGTGATGTTTTTAAAGATTTTTCTCAGTGTATAGATTGAACAAGCTTGGTGATAGCTGTCTCATCCCTCCTCTTTTTATATCAATGGGTGTCGAGTTCTCTTTGTTATATTTTATTATTGCTGTTTGCTCCCAGTATAAATTACCTATTTCAGTCACCCTTTCCAAGCTGGAAACTATTGATATGGTGATACGAGGTATCAACAACAAGATATGTTTGACGGCGTAATCTAATATAAACTCACCGACAACGTTACGAGTGACGTTGATAATTTATGTTTGTTCGTTTGTTTGGTAAATTTGAGTCATCTCACTGAAAGGTTCTTTTAGGTGGTTGGGGAACGTGTAGATCACATTCCAAAAACCCAAAACATGTATCTAAATGTAACTAATGTCTCACTGTGAAGGTAAGGCGCTCTGCTAGTTCTGTAACCCTTGCTCTCCAATTATCAGTGTAGATCTGTCTGGCATCAAATGGAAGAATATCTAAAGCGTCATCGTCAAAAGTTAGTTTCCGTCGTTTCGCACTACAACCAGTCTCGCCGCTCGTTGTGGTAGGTCGTTTGTGTGACGCCGATGAAGAAGTAGAAGAAGTGTGTATTGAGGACAATGAATGCTGCTGTAGTTCGTATGTAATTTGTCGCTACTATTAAACGAGGTACTGTACAGATGCCATATGAGTGAGTAGATACTGGTAGTAATACTGCATTTTTTAGTTTTCTAGATGTGTTTTTTTAGATTGTTGAGGTACAGTTGCACACGCGGTATCACCAATAATTTTTCTGTGTTCATTAGTGGAAAATCAGCATAGAATTTTTTTCCCTTGCAGATCCTCAATTCTATGCTTATCTCAGAACTAGTTTCCTGACATATTTATAACACACATGACTTCCTACCGCTGAGTATTATTTCCACGATGCATAGTTTAAAAGCTGTTGAACTGGGCTCTTTTCAATTTTGGATATTCAGATGAGTCCAGAATCAAGGCTGAATCCATAATGGCCAAGCTAGTCGAAACACTGAGATGTGCTGTTGGTGACACATGTGAAAAAAGATGGTGTTATTGTCGAAACACCATGATGGCTAAGTGGACATGTTGCTGACAACAAAGTTTTTGGTGATGAGCATGTGAAGGATAGACATTGTATCTCTGCGTCAGCCCACAACGTGGTAAAACCTGTAGCTGATAGCTCTGGTGTACGCAATGTAAAGTTTATTTTGAGAGAGGTGTCACTGAAAATGTTGCTAGTGATGTGACTGGTGTCTGCATGGGGCTGCTCCTATACAACATCGGACCTGACACACTCGTTATGACAGAGGTTGACACACTCACAAAGTTTGTACTGTCAACACAAGAATATACCCAGGCTTGTCGACGCATCAGAAATTGTAGAATCAGCAAAGTTGATATGTTCGTATACCTCAACACACACTCCATTTTGATGTCTCTGCTCCACATGTAACATCGGTGATGCGTTCTTGTAGTCGACACTGTGTCGTGGTGTGATCGTTCAAGATGTCGGAGATGTCGACACACTAGGTTGTAATGTCGGTGATATATGTGATATTGTTATTGGTGTCGAGAGAATACAATTTATAATGTCGACACGCCACGGTCTCTCTAATTATCAACTATTCGAATCGCATTTCATGATAAGCGTGGTCGGTGTGTTCGAGTGTGTTGGTTTTCATGTACCAGATCAACCTTCTATTCATCATCTTCTCCAGCAGTTTTCCTACACAATGGAGGAGGATGTCATGAGGCTGTAAATCATGAGAGCCTTGTTGTCATCTCACGGGTCTAGGTATGGTATGTAGAGATCTTCCAGATAGATAATACCTGTCTTGAGTGTCAAATGTGGTTAACGTTCCTGAAAAAAGACATAATGAGGGAATCGTAGGGAACCTTGTGTGAGGAATATTGTGATAAGATCATGATTATCATGTACCATAATATCGGACGTAGGCAATCATCATACCCGATCATATTTGTCTGTCCTTAGTGCAACTTCAGTTGCTGAGTGTTTTCCATGCCAAAACACCAAACTATCTACCATCTTCTCTCTTTATCGAACCCGAGCTCACCTTCCCTATACTTTGCTAGTTGTAACCAAGTATTTAAACTTTCCTTCTTTTTTCATGATTTACCTGAAAAAATGTCAATTGTTTTTTTTTTTTTACTGTTGATTAAGAGCTTTCTTTTTGTGTTGGACTCTTCAAACGGCCAGGAACGCTCAAATTCTTCTGAGAAAACCCACATCTGTTGCCTCTAAGCGTATTTTCATTTGGTTGTCTGCTGACCATCGGTAAAACCACCAGCCCCTGTGTACTTGATTCTGACAGGCGAGGCGCAAAAAAATAAGAGGGAAGCAAGTAGCTATGGACGCCATACGCAAACAACACATGAGAATCTGTGGCAAAACCAATCCAGCCACGGGTCTGATGGTGACATCTGTCTAATGATTTGACATGAACTCGCTACTTTTCAACATCTACACTTATGAAAGTAACAGGTGAGTCGACTAAGGTTATAGATAGCATACTGCCCAGCATCGACGCTTTTTTGTCTCCTGCGAATGTAGAGATAGAGGACACGATGTGCGCGAACACTAGACTGACTTTACCCGATTGTTCAGACGATGCTGTGAGAAGGGAGCAATGGCTTAACAGACGAATGAGACTGCAACTTGGGTCACTCTGAGCAAACATATTGTCAACACATCTACAATAGTTGTAAAAGTGGGTTCAGAAACTATCGCGAAGGCCCAGGGCGGATATTGTTCGTTTAAAATCTTTGCAAAACCTATATATTGAAAATATCATAAATATTTTTTTAAAATGAAAAGTGTGTCTGTTTTTTCTTACTTTATATGTGCATTTTAAATAGATCTTGTTACGTGTCAAAATAATAACATGGGAGCTATTGATATTGTGATACGAGGGATCAACAACATGATATGTTTGATGGTGTAACCACCCATAAACTCAGCGACAGCGTTACGATGATGATAATTTCAACAACTATTTCAACATTAAAAATTAATATGAGTTTTAAACAGAAAAAAGACATCACTACTCCCAAAGGTGTGTTATGGAGAGAGAAGAAAGTCTGATACTTCAACACAAAATGAAACATTGTCCACTTCTTATGACAATACACGAGACAATGTGTGTGTTTCCTTGCCGATATTAAAACTGTCTGCAGATTTATCATTGGATTCGTGCTGAAGTTGGATGTTTTGGGCCGAAAAGCACACATGTCACAGTTTTACCCCAATCCACAACACAATGCAGACACGCCCACTTAACGTCCTTTTAAGGGTGAATGACGAAGAGGTGTACTCCATTAGTCATCGGGCGAACGCTAACATCAATTCTTTAATCACTAAAAAGTCTAGTTTATGCACCCCGGGTGAAATTAAAGTAGCCGACGATCCAACCTATGGTGGTGTCTGTTGTATAAGTGCTCACAACTTATGAAACATTCTGGAATCGAATTTAGATGTCTTTGGAAGAAGTAATTAAGTAAGGATGAATTGTCATTATATCAAATCTGATGAACACTGTCACACGTCTGCTTTTTGGAGCTGCCAGGCTAATTAGGGTGATAATGTTCCAGAGTCCAGGATTAATGTCCATTTTGCCACAGTAGCCCTCCTGCAGACAATTAATATTATTGAAGATATGGAGGATGTTGAAGTCTGGTTTCGGTACATGGTAAATCGAGAACGATTTCAACGCTGAATATTAAAAAATATTAAAAATCAAATATTAATTGGTCATTTGCTAAATTATAATATTGCAATATCAAATCAAGGAAAGTAACTAGCTGCCACAATTTTTCATTGGATTTTTAAAAACTGAATTTACTTTGATATTTAAATAATATATTTTCTAGTTATAAAATACTGAACTCTCATTCACCACCTTACCAGACATTACAACAGTCAGCTTCAACAGAAAAGTATCTACAGTTTGAAAAAGAGCTTGTTTAGTTATTGAGATATTTGTGGGTCATCATCACTGAACTCCAAACATGTCCATAGGTGCACAGATCCCCTCCTCATCATATCCCACAGTGTTCAGCGACTGACGACTCCAGTTCTGTGTTGGTTGATGTCTTCTTATACGCCCACTAAGTTTCTCGTTTCTGGCTATTCCTTTCTTGACTCCCATCTCTTTCATCCGAAAGAGTGACATGGACTCATAGTTGTCAAAATCCTATGCCCTTTCCACATCTCGGAGGGCATTAATGATGTCAACTTGATCCATTGGTTGAACGTCTTCATCGACAGCGCAGCTAGCCAACCTGTCCGCTCTTTCATTTCTTCGTACTCCCGTATGCCCAGGGACGTAGACAAATGTGACCCTACGTAGTTTTGACTTCTGCAATGAATCAACCCATTGTCTGCGTATAGAGTTCGCCTCCACTGTTTTTTATTATGCTCATCGAATCACTCAGTGCAGACGTAGGTGTAGTCTTGTAACTCTAACCAGATGAGTGCCCTGTCAATGCCATCACCTCTATCGTCAGGCTACTCGTTGTCAGAACGTATACACTACTGTCGTCTTTGACTATTCTGCCTGCCGAGCGTACTACAAATGCCAACGCACTCCTTTTGAATGTACCCTGAATGACGTAGGCACTGGTATCAACTCTTCGTCAGCGTTGATATTGGTACACCCACAGGCTTATTTGATGACATATGAGACATGTTTAGTTACAATAGAACAACGAATATATAGTTGTTTTTTCTGAACCATCTGTTATCACGTAACAATTTCGCATATTTTTCCTTTGGAATTTATTTACTCAATTATCATCATGTGCCATACATGTTGGCGTAGGCGATCATGTCCTTCCACAATCTTCTATATACAGTGCATGGTATCAGTTCTGTTGTTGACTGTTTTCCATGTCATGAAACCAAGCTATCCAGTATTTTCTCTATTTGTTGTCCGCGATCTCTCTTTCCTTTTATTTTGCCAGTTGTAACCAGGTATTCCAACTTTCCTCTTCTCATGATGTGTCCAAAAAATGTTGATTGCTTCTTTCTGATGTGTTTTAGGACTTCCCTTTTTGTGTTGGCCTGTTTGAGAATTTCTTCATTGGTTTCTTAAGCTGTCCAGAGAACTTTCAACGTTCTTACGAGATTATTTACTTCAGCTGGATTTAGTTAGTGTTCATGATACAATTCATTTTTTTTTAGAAACACAAAAATAGAATTCGTTACCATTTTCCCTTTATTCTCAGCACATACACATTAACAGATAAAAATATTTACCGAGCTGTTGGGAAATGAGTTTTATTGTAATGTTTAGTATGTAGAAACAAGAATTCCTCGATTTCATATACCTCGGTACGACCCTTTGAAATTCAGATTTCCGTTGTGTTTATCACTTCGGGCTGTCAACCAGGTGTCGCAATGGAGTTATTGAAATAACAATGGCTTAGACCGACATGAACACATGCGGTATTATCACCGGGCTTATACAGGGGTCTTTGAAATTTAAAGTCGCGTTTGCCTTTATACAACGTGTTCCATACCTGTTCTTGATTGTCTGCGTTGACGTCGACCGGTGCCATTTTTATACTTCTGTGATACGAATGGTTATAACTTCGAAGTAGGGCGGGTAGGACTCGGACATAAGACAGCTTATTGGATTTCGTGAAATATCGTCACATCCGTTGTTTGAGAGTATTATTAAAGCGTTCCACCACGACGGCCTTAATATCTTCATTCTGCGTAGTGAAAAAGTGAACGTTGTTGTCAGCGAGAAATTTCTTAAATGTTCTGTTCAGAAACTCTGACCCCTTATCCGTTTGAAAACTCGCGGGTTTCCCAAAGAGAAATATCTTACCGATGGCTTACACTAAAGATTTCCCCGTTTTGGTTCGTATCGGTACATACCACGCGAATCTACTGAAAACGTCCACGCTAGAAACCAAATAGGAATAGCCGTCGTTGTGGTTTTTCAAATGTCTCAAATCAATTAGGTCTGCCTGATATTGCTGTCGGGGGCCACTCGTTATAATGGGATGCCTTTCAAATCTGCGACGAATTGGTTTATGAAGGGTACGGGTTATAAGAGTGTTATCACCTACGCCGCGCTCGTGGTCAGGAAAGCTAAGCTAAACCCCGCGATTTCTCTGGCCCACGAAAAGGCTCTCTTAAGCGGGAATGCTCGGTACCCGATCAAGAGGGTTACCATCAAGACATTTTCCATCGCTAGCGGGATGTTCTCCCACAGTCAAGACAATTTATTTTTGTCTCAAACACCGACCCGTATAGTGATAGGTCTGATTACGGCCAGTGCGTTTAATGGTGTTTATACAGCTAACCCGTTCAATTTTCAACACTTTGGTCTGATTTATATGAACCTGACGGTCGACGGGAAATGTATCTCGGGAAAGCCTCTAACTATGGACTTTGAACGAAATCAATACCCGAGAGCTTTTTTCGGTACAAATCTGGCCATGAGTCTGATTGGTAAAGACGCCGGGAATAACGTTGATTATAGAGAGCTCAAGGACGGATATTGTCTATTTGGTTTTGACCTCTCGTCTAGTCTACTGGACGGCTCCCATTTTGAGTTAGCCACAAGCGGACCCTTGTCGATAGAACTCAAGTTTGCCGCTCCCACAACTACTCCCCTACAAGTCATCGTCTACGCCGAGTTGGACTCAGTACTCGAGGTGTCCAAGACAAGGCAGATTCTAACAGACTTCGCCGTTTGAGCGAGAGAGAGAGAGAGAGAGAGAGAGAGAGAGCGAGAAAGAGAGCGAGAAAGAGAGCGAGAAGATGAACACGATGGAGATTTACAACCTTTTGATGTCAGATATTTTCGTTCGACGTTGTTCCCTTGTTAGTGTCATTCCACGAAACCACTTACCCCCCAGCATCGACCCAACGGCGACCGCAGCCTTTGTCATAAACACCGACCCGGCACACGAACCGGGTGAGCATTGGGTGGCCCTCTTTTGCAACGGGCTCGGCGAATGTGAGTATTTCGATTCCTACGGTTTGCCTCCCAGACATGTGGATATTTTAAACTTTATAGAGCAAAACTCACACGCTCCATTCGTCTACAACCCGCGGGTGTTGCAAGAGTTGTTTACCAACAAGTGCGGTCTATATTGTGCTTATTATATACTTCTTAAGTGTCGAGGCGCGAAACTTAACAGAATTCTCATGCCTTTTTCATCGAGACAGCACATAAACGACCGTATCATTTATCGTTTGCTCGCCCCGTGGATAATTCGGCTTCGAGGGGCCCACGGACGCTTAAAATGATCAACAATCGGACAGTAATATAAATATATTTTCTCATATGTGTTGTATATTTGTTGTATTAATAAATATATGTGAAATATAGAGCGACTTTTTGTTTTGCTTTACCGTGAATGTGAAAGAGAGAGAGAGAGAGAGAGAGAGAGAGCGCGCGTCACTATTTAATGTTAGCACACTACACCTGATGATGTTGCCCGAGCCGACCCGCGACGACCCCCGCCGCGCCGACCAGCGACGACCCCCGCGCTGAGGTGGTACATGATGATGACCGAGGTGGCACATGCTGATGACCGAGGTGGCACATGCTGATGATGTGTCACTAAAAAATCGCTATAATAACACCTGGTATATGCTGATACTACAATAACACACCCTATGCCGACCAACCCGCAACGCCCGCGAGATAGTTGTATTTACCTTAACAATACCCCTTCAACGTCATTGCTTTGTCAGCATTTTTTTTACATGTCGCCTCCTGTTACCCACCTCACACATGATGCTAACGATACTAACACTCGACCAATAAAGGCACCCCCCTTTCCCCACCCCTATCCGGGTACCTGATACTAACACTCGACCAATAAAGGCACCCCTTTTTCCCCTATCCTGGCACATGATGATGACACTCGACTTATAAAGGCACCCTTTCCCCACCCCTATCCTGGCACATGATGATATTAATAACACAATTTGACCCATAAAGGCACCCCCCCACCCGAGATAACCGGCGTGAGCGCGCAAGTTTTATAACCGCTGACACACAAGTTTTAGAACCACTGGTGACCATAGCCAGCGAGCAATAGACACTCACCCACTTGAGATAAGCACCGCTCACCCACTTGAGATAAGACCCCACTTGAGATAAGCCCCCACGAGGCCACCCGACCACCCGCGATAAGCGAGGTCAGAGATAAGCGGTCACCTGTGATTGCATCGTGCGAAAAACGAAGCATGTATGGTGCGAAATGCACCATGCGAAAATGTTAAAAAGCATGTTCAAAATCCCCTTCCTCACTACTCACTGTAATCACACTCAGAGTGGCACAAAGGTAACGCTGTGCACACAGTGAATACACTCAAATCAACAACGCAACTGCATACTGCTATCAAATGCCGGAAACACTAATCAAAGTTAGGCACAATCTCAGGTAAGTTTTGTTTCCTTCAACTTGCAGACAAGTGTTTTTTTTTTTTGATAACTTTAACAGTTCCTGCCGATCCGCCACATTGACCGAAAGTTCACGTCTTCCTGAAAATATTGATCATCATATTTGTTTAAAATATATAGCGCTTGATGATGTTAGGACATCTTTTTTGTCTCCAAATCCGAACATATAAAACACAGTTATTCGTCGGATTATCCTCATCGTACATTGAACGACAGTTCATAAGCGCTTACATCGCCCCTGCAAAGTGAATTTGTGAAATGATAAACCAGTTCACACCGAGGTTGCAAAGTCATGAACAAAACTCCGTCATTTCGTCCTTCATTGTAAGCGTTCGGCCGGTTTAGGGATATACGATCAGCCATCATGATGACCTATCACACACAACATAGATGAGCCCACAATCGACTGAGTAATATAGTGAATGCAGCCAACAACGCACGAAACACCGTACCGATAGTGCAAAATCCCTAAAGTGAAGCCTTCGGTCGACTTGGCAGAGCATTCTATATTAATGAGTTGTAACTTGTAAATAATTGGCGTCAAACAATTCTAACGACGGCCATTGAATAGCACTCAATGTGTTGACGTAAGCCGCATGTCAACTTCAAGACGGTTGAAGGTCACATTCACAACATTTGACCTGCCAAAGAGGAATATTGCCATGTGCAAGACTCAGCAGCAGCGCCGAAAATCCGTTAAGTGAAACATCAGATTGACATTAACGCAGAAATCTTCATTGGACAGCTGAAACTAATCAGTCCCCAAATACAAATCCTGCAGCTGTCGAGAGAACATGAACTCGATTCCACCTTCTTGGAACCGGAAGTCTTGAGTAGAGGATATTCATATCTGAGCCTGAGCATATGAAAAATTGCTTGTAGGATTTTCATAAAAGCTTGTAAGATTAGGGACAATTGATTAGACAGGAATCTTGAGGAAACTAGAGGAATATTAGAAAGGTTAGATGTTTATTTCGGGAAGCTGTTCTGAATGTTGAGTCAAAGATATTAGTTTAGACAGTGAAGCCACTGATGTTGTATTTTAATTATAGAATCTGGTTCTGTAGATTACAAGAACAATATTTATGTGAGAATAATGTTGAGTTCAAGGGAAGATTCGCCTCACCAAGATAAAATGAGATTTTTTTCCGTGATGGAAGATTAGCTTTTGTGCACCTAATTAAGAAACATTTTTGAGGGAAAAATATACAGAAGTTAGATTATCATGTATGTAAGTGATTGTGCTGACTTTCTTACAGAACGTGGAGTCTCAAATCATCGAAAGTTGCCTTGGCCGCAATAAGATATTACTTACAATATTGAATTTTGTAGTTTAATTTTTCAGCTAAAACAAGTATTTCTGTTTTAGCAAAAGACTTTTAGATTCAGACGAGAAAATTGACCAGATGAGTTTGTGAAGTGAAACTAGAGATGATGTGCTAATAAACTTTTGAATTCAATTTAGATTGCGTTTTCTAGCCATCACATGAAGTGTTGTTATTGATTCTGGCGTTACAATGTATGTGTTGTGTTCATGCATACGTTCATTAGGAACATTAAATGAGAACAAAAGAAGTCAGCAAAGTTGACAAAAGCTACTCAAATACACACACAGTGAAAATCAACAGCCTTAACTATAAATAAACACATTCTAAGTTTAACTATTTTTAGCACAGAGTTCACAATACAATCGTACATTATGATCACTGTTAATTTGATTCATTTCAATAATGAATGTACCTAATAGCGTATAAAGGCGAACGCTGATGTATATTTGCAGTCGGATAATGTTAACGATGAATTGTAAATTAACTTAGTTTTTTTTTTTTTCAACATAATGACAGCTTGATGCAGTCATTGAAGACAACCCAGACTTCTAACAAGGCGCCAATGAATTAAGTTCTTTATTTTTACAACAAATTGTTGTCAACCAGTGTCAATGAGAACCACACTATTTTTGTTCACAGATGAAGCGGGTTCGGCGATGGGAGACAATGTCAATACATCCTATGAAGCTGTCTGGGTAATGAGGACATGAATGTGTTTACCTATCAAAGGGGGATCATGTTTTAACGTTAATTTTGTGTAGTTTTTGGAGCAGCGAAAGCTCAGTTGTTAGTGATCTAGACTGCAAAGGACAAGAGGTCGGGTGCGATCCTGATCGACGACTTTCAGGAACACTCAGCCTTTATGGGTACCTGATTTTGTATAGCAGAGTAAAGCGGCACGGGTATAATACCGACCACAATACCCCAAAAATCAAGCACCGAAGGTCTGTGAAAATTATGGTTTTAACAGTGTAAGATAAAAACTAGTGAAACAATATTAAAACAGGTAAATGAATTTAAATATCTAGGAACAATGCTGGCCTCAGATGGTAGGTGTACAAATGAGGTGAGATGCAGAATGGCTCAGGCAAAAGCAGCTTTCCAAAAAATGAGGAAGATACTATGCAATCCATTTTTGACAATAGAAACAAGCAAACGAGTTTTTAAATGTTATGTAGAACCAGTTTTAACATATGGATGTGAATCATGGACAATAGCACAACAGACAAGAAAATCACTGGAAGCTGTAGAAATGTGGTTTTACAGAAGAATGTTGAGAATACCATGGACAGCTAAAAAGAGTAATGAAAACGTTCTGAAAGAAGCCAAAGCAAAAAGAGAGCTAATTTCCAATATTAGGAAGAAACACTCATCATTGTTGGCCATGTAATGAGAAGAGAACTGCTGGAATATATTGTAACAACTGTTAAAATTGAGGGACGAAGAGATAGAGGAAAGCAAAGAGAAAAGATACCAGACAGCTTAAGAGAATGGCTTGGCAGAAGGTCAACAACAGAAACGATAAATAACTGTCGAGATCGAAAGTTGTGGAGAGACATGATCACCAACGCCCGCAGGCTTGGTACTTGATGATGATGATGATATGCTACCTAAGATCCACAGACATAGTTCCCTCGGAAGAATCATAAGTCTCAGCGTGGTCATGTTCGACTAAGAATTTTCGGACTACTTTTGTTGGATAATACAATTCATCGTCAAGAGCACTTAATGACCCCCTCTTACCTTAATGACACTTATCCCGACATATTCTACCATATTTTCTTCACTACCTGATAAGACATAGCACCTCTTTGTTTCCATTCTCGGCGCCTGCTCCCTATACACACATATAACCGACCTCATTGCTCACCAGTTCTTCCTTGAACAGTGGAGCCACCCCTTGTTCCCCACTTTCATTCTTCTTATTGGTTATTGGTTATGGAAGACCTCAGTATCACTGCAAACGAATCAAAATCCATAATTGCTCAACTGCCCGTGCCAGTGGAATCATCCGAATTACTAACTCATCTCCCAAACAAAGAAAGGTAACTGTAGTCCCCATCGTAGCAGTCTCAGCACACGCCAAAAGACATAAGGCGAAACCGCGCAGAAAGTGAACACAGCCAACTGTTCCCTGAGATACGATATCATCATTCATCGTAAACAATTGGGACATCGAAACATGATCAAAACGGATGAGACACACAGCTCACGGTGTGCACAGAGCACTTAACTCAGTAGCTCCTGCAACAAGCCGGACTTGGAATATGAGGAAACTGCAACAAGTAACACCCTTCAGACATAGCCTTCAATGGTTCCTGCCGCCTATCCACCATAAACCATCGAAGTTCACGTCCTCCCGAAAATGATGATCGTCATATTGAGAACAAAAAATGTATAGCGCTTGATGATGTTAGGACATCGTTCTTGACAGTACACCAACCGAACATATAAACACACAGTTAGTCGTCGAATTATCACCGTCACACATCAAACATCAAACAACAGACCCTGCGTTTAGCGTACAACAAACGAAACACGGTGCAAATTCCCAAAGAGGAAAATCTTCGGTCGACTTGACGGAGATATCCATTAATGCGTTTCAGCATGTAAATAACTTGCGTCCAAAATACCAAAGTCGGCCATTGAACAGCACTCACTGTGACGTAACCCGCATGTCAACACTAGACGATGAAGGTCGCTTTTACAATACTTGACTTGTCAAAAAGAAACATTGCTGTATGTACTCGCCGGTGCAGATTTGTCCACTTCGTCGCGCAGATTTGCTAAGTAGAACATCATTTTGATTTCAACACAGAAAATTGCAATCAGAGAGCCGAAATTAATCAAACCCCCGATGCATTGTCTGCAGCGATCGAGAGAACGTGAAACGTTCCACCATTTTGAAACGGAAGTGAAAACGGAAATGGCTCATTGTACATCCCTAGACGCTAATTTTACGGTCGGTTGTTTTATGTGCGACGGGGATAATCTGACGACTAACTGTGTCTATATGTTCGGAATTGGAGTCAACAACGATGGCCTAACATCATCAAGCGCTCTACATTTTTTAAAAATATGACGATCATCATTTTCAAGAGGACGTGAACTCCCGGTATATGGTGGATAGGCGGCGGGAACAAGGCTATGCATGAAAAGTGTTCCTTGTTGCAGTTTCCTCATATCCAAGTCCGGCTTGTTGAAAGGAGCTACTGAGTTAAGTGCTCTGTGAACACCGTGAGCTGTGTGTCTCATCCGTTTTGATCATATTTCGATATTCCAATTGCTTTCGATGAATTATGATATCGTATGACAGGGAACAGTTGGCTGTGTTCACTTTCTGCGCGGTTTCGCCTATATCTTTTGGGGTGTGCTGAGACTGCTATGATGGGGACTACAGTTAGCTTTCTTTGTTTGGGAGATGAGATTCGGATGATTACGCTGGCACGGACAGTTGAGCAATTATGGATTTTAATTCGTTTGCAGTGATACCGGGCCCTTTCATAACCAAATAACCAAATTTATTTCTTCAAGGGTCACCTTCCTCTAATGTACTACCTATGCATGGATGACGATTTTGGAATGTCGGATCTTTCAGAAAAAGATTTGACCACGTACCTGGACGTTGTGGGTTTATTTCGATTCTGAATTCAGATTTCGTACTTCATCTCCACCTACTCGGTTACTTTCTCTCTTTACTGGCCTCCACACTGCTGTCTTCTTTTACAAACCGACCCCCATTCTTAACTCCTCTATACATATTCCCACCCTTAATACTGTCGGGATTCTATCCATTCTCTAAGTTTCTTCGTTTCCCATGTCTGTGTAACCAGACGATAACTTCCTCCATCATGCCCACTTTATGATGATTTCTTTCGAAGTCGCCATTACCTTGAATTGGTTCTTCATTCTGCCTTCTAACGAATTCTCTGTATCTCCTGCACTCAAGCTCATATCCCCACGCCTCGTCCTTTGCTATAGATTTTCTCTCTCTCCCATCCACACAATGTGGTAGCGATGCGAGTCTTTAAAGACCATCTACCTGTCTTTCACTCGGATCCCACCACACGCCTTCTATTCTCTGATCCTCATTTTGGTAGCTTATAAACGTGACAAAAACGCCCGGGACAACTTGATTAGGAGCCGACTCCGCAACCTTAGCCATGACCATAGATGAACGACCTTGTGGGCGGTCCGTATCCAAAACTTTCCCTTCTTGCTACAGCCCAACCTTGTTAACTTTCCGTAAGGCATCTCTATTACCAAAGGATGTTTTACATGTGTGTCCCGTAACCTGATATACGCCATCATTTGTAAACGATGCCACAAGACATTCCATCGATTTCGAGAGGATATGAACAAGGTCTCTCGAGATTCATACCCCAGTTTCCACTCACTTTAACTCTTCTGATCACCAGGGCCCCGATTATATTATAATCACTGGTAATATTTCCAGATCCTTTGATGCCCACAGCCTACTGGCCCTGGAGAACCAACTCAAGGCCAAAGTTAATCCGTCAACCAGGAAAGAGAAGGGCTCTCTGTCTAAGAGACGTATGACGCAATCCGGAGAAAGCCATAAGGAGTCCGGGTTGCCGACTCACCCTTTGTCTACCAGGAAATCATCCAGAATTGGCACCTGGAATGTTCGTACCCTTAACGAACAGGGAAAAGCGGCACAAGTGGCAGCAGAAATGACCAACTACAAGATAGATATTCTGGGAATGTGTGAAACAAGATGGCTGGGAGCGGAGAGAATAAAATTGAATACAGGGGAGATGATTTTATCATCAGGACACCGGGAACCAGGAGCACAACATAGCGAAGGGGTAGCTATAATGCTATCAAAGAATGCACAGAAGACACTAATAGAATGGGAGGCAGTGGGACCAAGACTGGTGAGAGCGACATTTAGAACAACCAAAAACAAAATAAAATTACACATTATACAATGCTATGCACCAACCAACGATAAAGATGACTCAGTTAAAGATGATTTTTATAAACAGCTACAATGTCAGATGGATACAAGACGAGCCAAGGATATTATAATCTTGATGGGAGACCTAAATGCTAAGGTAGGATCAGACAACAGAGGCTTCGAAGAGATTATGGGAAAACATGGACTTGGAGATATAAACGAGAATGGAGAGATATTTGTGAATTTCTGCGCCCTTAATCAAATGAGCCTAGGAGGAACAATATTCCAACATAAAAGAATACACAAAGCTACATGGGTGTCACCAGATCATAGAACGGAAAATCAAATTGATCGCATATGTATTAATAAAAAGTTTAAGTCATCCTTACAGGATGTAAAAGTATATAGAGGGCCAGATATAGCTTCTGATCATCATCTTCTGTTAGCCAAACTTAAAATTAAATTAAAAAGGTATGCTACAACGAATAAGGGTAGAAAGTATTTCAATGTAGGGTTTCTTAAAGAACAAGGAATTAAAGATAAATTCGCAGTCACAATATCAAACAAATACCAAGTCCTCCAACAACTAGAAACTACAATAAATATAGAAGATCATTGGAAACAGGTAAAAAATATATGGAAAGAGACATGCGAAGAAACACTGGGGAAAAGAGAACGCCAGAATAAGACATGGATGACAGCAGAGACCCTGGATAAAATTAAAGAAAGAAAGAACAAGAAAGCAGACATAAATAAAAGCAAAACAAGAAGTAATAAAGCCAAGACACAGGAAGCTTACACAGAGGTGAACAAAGAAGTGAGAAGATGCATTAAAAGGGATAAGAGGAAATATATAGATGAATTAGCTAAAGAGGCAGAAGAAGCAGCAAATAAAGGGAATATGAAAGAACTGTACAACAGCACAAAGAAATTAGGTGGAAAATACAAACAGATTAACGCCTTTATCAAAGATAAGACAGGAAATCTGCTTAGTAATATAAGGGAACAAATGGAGAGATGGAAAGAGCACTTTGAAGAACTTTTGAACAGACCCGGCTCAAATAATCCTCCTGATATACTACCAGCAGAAGAAGAGTTACACGTTAACTGCGGAAAACCAAGCAAAGAAGAAATAATGAAAGCCATCAAACTAGTAAAAGATGGTAAACCACAGGACCAGATGAAATTCCTTCGGAAGCCATCAAAGCAGATATTATCACCTCTACCAAGATGTTACACGATCTATTGGATAAAATTTGGGAGAGGGAAGAAATACCTAAAGACTGGAAAGAAGGTTATATGATCAAACTACCAAAGAAAGGAAGTTTACAGGAGTGCACAAATTATAGGGGAATTATGCTACTATCAGTGCCAGGAAAAATATTAGGCAGAATCATTCTGGAGAGACTAAAAGAGGCTATAGAGAAACACTTGAGAGATGAACAAGCAGGTTTTAGGAAGAACAGATCATGTGCTGATCAAATAACTACTCTACGTATAATAGTTGAACAAAGTTTAGAACTAAAATCCCCACTTTATATTGGATTCATAGATTACGAAAAGGCATTTGATAGTTTAGACAGAAGAATGCTTTGGAAGTTGCTGAGTCATTACGGAATCCCCATAAAGTTTATTAACCTGATAAAAACAATGTATGAAGGAACAAAATGTAGTGTGGTGCATGAAGGACAGCTTACAGAAGCATTTGAAATAAGAACAGGAGTAAGGCAAGGATGCCTCCTGTCTCCATTTCTCTTTCTACTGGCCATAGATTGGATTATGAAAATAACTCAAAACAACAGAAATGGGATCCAGTGGTCACTGACCAAACAACTTGATGATTTAGACTTTGCTGATGACATAGCTCTCCTATCACACAGCCACCAACAGATGCAAGATAAAATGAGTATATTAGATGAGAGATCACAACAGCTAGGACTAAAGATTAATAGAGATAAGACCAACATTATGAGAATTAAGGCAGTTGGCAATAACCAAATAAAACTAGGAGAAATACCTCTACTAGACGTACAATCTTATATATATCTGGGCAGTAATATAGATAAAGAAGGAGGAACAGAAAATGATACCAAAATAAGGATATCAAAAGCAAGAGGAGCTTTCATTGCACTGGGAAACATATGGAAATCCAAAGAAATTAGGCTAAATACAAAAATAAAAATTTTCAACTCCAATGTTAAGTCTTCTTCTTCTTCTTCTTTTACCTTTTAGCTCCCGGTGGAGCGTAGGTCTTCAACAAACACTTTCCAAGTCGTTCTGTTTTTTGCCATTCTTTTAAGATCATTCCATGTCTTCCCCATCATCTTCGTCTCTGCTTCTATCTGTCTTCTCCAAGAATTCCTTGGTCTTCCTCTTTGTCTTTTCCTTTGGGGATTCCAAAAAAGGGCTTGTTGTGTAATACTATCAGTTGGCTTCCGTAGTGTGTGTCCTATCCATCGCCATCGTCTTCGCTGTATCTCTTTATCCACTGGTATTTGACCGGTACATTTCCATAATTCCACGTTAGTGACTTTGTCCTGCCATTTCCATCCCTTTATTCTGCGCAAGCATCCATTAATGAAAGTCTGTACTTTCGTGATTGTCAATTTTGTCATTCTCCATGTTTCGCAGCCATATAATAGGACCGACTTAACATTTGAGTTGAAAATTTTTATTTTTGTATTTAGCCTAATTTCTTTGGATTTCCATATGTTTCCCAGTGCAATGAAAGCTCCTCTTGCTTTTGATATCCTTATTTTGGTATCATTTTCTGTTCCTCCCTCTTTATCTATATTACTGCCCAGATATATGTAAGATTGTACATCTAGTAGAGGTATTTCTCCTAGTTTTATATGGTTATTGCCAACTGCATTAATTCTCATAATGTTGGTCTTTTCTCTATTAATCTTTAGTCCTAGCTGTTGTGATCTCTCATCTAATATACTCATTTTATCCTGCATCTGTTGATGGCTGTGTGATAGGAGAGCTATGTCATCAGCAAAGTCTAAATCATCAAGTTGTTTGGTCAGTGACCACTGGATCCCATTTCTGTTGTTTTGAGTTATTTTCATAATCCAATCTATGGCCAGTAGAAAGAGAAATGGAGACAGGAGGCATCCTTGCCTTACTCCTGGTCTTATTTCAAATGCTTCTGTAAGCTGTCCTTCATGCACCACACTACATTTTGTTCCTTCATACATTGTTTTTATCAGGTTAATAAACTTTATGGGGATTCCGTAATGACTCAGCAACTTCCAAAGCATTCTTCTGTCTAAACTATCAAATGCCTTTTCGTAATCTATGAATCCAATGTTAAGTCGGTTCTATTATATGGCTGCGAAACATGGAGAATAACAAAATTGACAATCACGAAGGTACAGACTTTCATTAATGGATGCTTGCGCAGAATAAAGGGATGGAAATGGCAGGACAAAGTCACTAACGTGGAATTATGGAAATGTACCAGTCAAATACCAGTGGATAAAGAAATACAGCGAAGACGATGGCGATGGACAGGACACACACTACGGAAGCCAACTGAGAGTATTACACAACAGGCCCTTTTTTGGAATCCCCAGGGGAAAAGACAAAGAGGAAGACCGAGGAATTCTTGGAGAAGACAGATTGAAGCAGAGATGAAGATGATGGGGAAGACATGGAATGATCTTAAAAGATTTGCAAAAAACAGAACGACTTGGAAAGTGTTTGTTGAAGACCTATGCTCCACTGGGAGCTAAAAAGGTAGAAGAAGAAGAAGATAAACTCTTCCTCCTAATTCGTCGGTAGGTGTTCCACTTCCCCCTCTCTCTTCTTTATTTACATCTTCTAACAGAATTTCACCTTTCCTTTTTGGAAACCGGATTCTTTCCTGCACTGCCTGAGTAATCACGTGATTAATTAAATTAATACAGTACCTGGTCACTTACCCGCCAAATGTTCCCATTTCCTATTTGGATCTTGTGGAGGTCTCTTCATAAATCTCAGTAGTAATCTGTAATGTTGTCATGTCAAACCGACAAAGGCCTGCGGCTGAAGCTTTTATTATTTTGAGCTGTCTTCCTTCTTAGTTCAATTTTATGTTTCTTGTACTTTTTAACACATTTAATCCAACTTTACAACGACCTCGCACGATTATATATATATATATATATATATATTTTTTTTTACCCCCGTCACGCCAAGTGGCGTATAGGGAAATATGGTGTTAGTGACCCTATATTTTACAGACCTTCAGCACATGACTTTTGGGGTAATGTGGTCGGTATTACGCCCGTGCTGCTTTTACTTTCCCAGAAAAAATCTGGTACCCATTTAAGGCTGGGTGAACCCGGAGCCGTCGGTTGGGATCGAACCCTACCCCTTGTCCGTAGTAGTCCAGTTCACTAACCACTGAGCTATCGCGGCTCCCACTAATTTTTAGGGAATTAGTAAAACCCAGGTGTCCTCGCCAGGGTACGAACCCCGGCTGTTGCCGTGGTAAGCCAACCGCCTATCGATTGCGCTAACCGGACACCCATATATATATATACAGTAAAGTCTCGATTATGCGGTACTCAATAATCCGGAATTCTCAATTTAACGGACTTTTTTTTTTTTTTTTATTATTATAGGGAGAAAGCTTGAATCATGTTTTGTTCAGTTAAATTAAATGCCTTTATCCGGAAATCGAAAACGCTACAACACGGTTTGTGCGCTGCGCTTACTTCTACAGGCTCTTTCATTACACAATATTGCGTTTACAATAGTGTATTTACAGTAATATACTTCAAATAGGAGCGAACATATTTTATTCAATCCAGACATTGTGTCTCCAAATATTCCAAGTAAAAGCGACAGACAGTCTATATCTTCACTTTTTCCCCCGACTAAATGTTTTTGTCGGGAAATCTTAGTCGTGCCAAAAACACTTATCTACATGATTTTACAAATTTGCTTAATTTTCTCATAGCCTGCTTTAGATCTAAAGTTGGTCATGAATTTGTCAAAAATATGGCGTTTGACAGTCTGACCGAACATTAGAAGCAGACGTATTGTTTGTGAAAATTGAAGAGCCCATAACTTTGATGATTATAAATCAAAGGTTGAGCAGCCGGCGTGCAGTGACATAGAGATGGTGAGAAGAAAGGGGGAGGGGTTCAAAAATTACCGACTGGAAATTCAAAAAGAGTAAGATACAGAGTTTGACGTTAGTTTGTCTCAGACATTTGTGCAAGCTGAAATTCGTTCCATCAGTATAAATTATACATGATATGCTATAAACGCATGTGTGCATACTTTTTAACGGAATACATTTTTGTGTTAAATAATGGCCTCTGCGAGTGCAAACCACACCTCAATTTCCCGCAAAGGTAAACGCAAGCGAACTGTATTGACACTGAACCAGAAGATTGAAATCGCTAGTAGACTTGAAAAAGGCGTTAATCGCAACGTTTTGATGACTGAATTTGGCATAGCCTCTTCAACATTATATGACATACGAAATCAAAAAGATGAGTTGTTTAAGTTTGCGTCGGAGTCTGAAAGCAGCAACAATATACACCAGAGACGAAGTATGAAACGGCCAAAATTTGAAAAACTCGACGACGTCCTTTATGTGTGGTTTTTAGAAAGAAGAAGAAAAGGAATACCAATATCAGGACCCATGTTGATAGAGAAAGCTAGTGAATGTCACACGAATTTAAATATTTCTGAGCATTGCAATTTTTCAATCATGTTTTTTCATAAATTTTGAGTTTGGTTTTCTTACTCTCGATTATCCAGAAAAATTCAATTATCCAGAATGGGTTCTTCCCCGAGCATTCCGGATAATCGAGACTTTACTGTATATATATATATATATATATATATATATATATATATCAATATATATCTTCAATGGAAACCCATATATATTTTTGTTTGCAGAGTATTTATTGCAGGTACTAAAATAATTTCATGATACTGTTCAACGCAGTCCCCTTAATTTAAATACTTATGCCAGCACTTGACAAGCCTGTAGATACGACGGGAAAATAATTATTTTGGACGAATACGCCGCCATTCATGCAACTACCGCCTGGATAGCCGTCTCGCACACTTTTTCTGAATTTCAGCTAGTCATGAGTGATGTTATGTGCTGTTCCAACACTAATATTAAATAGTAATGCCACCTCATTAACTGTGACGCGTTGGTTTCCCACATCATATTCTGTGTGGCTACAGTGTTGTCGTTCGTGACAATCGTGAATTTTGGACCTGGGCGGGGAGAATCCTCCACGTCAGTAATGTCGTACTTGAACTTCCCTGTCCAGTCAAACACTTGCATATGATTTGTACACATGCCACCGTGCTAAATTTTCATCTGATGCTGAGTTTAGATTTGAGATTAGAACAGGTTTAAAAAAGCCTTCGCTAAACAAAAATCTCACACTTCGCTGGTCCTGTTTGATGCACAGTTGTAAGTGAGCAGCCATCTTGCCGAAATGTTTCTCTGCGCGGCTTGCGTGCTAACGCTATCTATTGGTAGCTCAAGGTCACCGGTTCCACATACTAGACGCACACTAATATCGGTTGTACACGCAAATTTTAGCACAACTTATCCAGTTTGCCAGTGAACGACTCTTGTATTTTGAAGCTTCCGAAGATTGGAGGAGAGAATTCGGCAAGACCATTATTTTACATAGAGTGGTAACAAAAAAACCACTTTATAGATAAAAAGATTCAAGAACGACAATATTACGTCATGTCGTATTAGAAAACCACTTTAAGGATCGAGTTGTCTCCATTCTCAGACTAAAGGGAATATCAAATATGAATCATTTTGCATTGTTATGATCTCCTCTTTTGATCTAGTAATAAGACCCGCTATGATCAATTCGCACAGATTCACTGATGAATACAGCAAGTATCTGTTATAAACTACTTGGTTCTGTGGTTCAGTTTCCCTCATTGTGAAACAGGGTATAGCAGTGACAAATTTGAAACAGAGTATAGCAGTGATAAGTTGAAACAGAGTATTGCAGTAAGAAGTTTGAAACAGAGTATAGCAGTGACAAATTTGAAACAGAGTGTAGCAACGATGAGTTAGGTGCGAACTAGATAGTAAACAAAAAGAGAGATAAAATAGAGCTGAGTGATAGGTGTTCAGGTTGCGTGAAATAGGTGAACGGCTCTAAGGGCACGAGAAAACGGGAGAAAGCGGGAAACAAAGGTTAGAGTGAGAAGACAAAGGAAGAGATCAGCTCAGTAGCAAGCTAGCAGTAGTTCTATGCGGACGTCTGTAGAAATACAGATCGGTACCGTGAACTGGAGAAGTTGGTTAGAAATTTGAAAGTTGAGTTAGTTGTAGGGCGACAGCCATGTAGATTAGTTGTGTGAATTTCCTGGAGATGTGTCAGTTAGTTGTGATTAGTTGTGATACTAGGTTTAACTAGGTACAGTAGGGCTGTACAATGACCAGCAGATAAATGTTCATGTTACTTTATTTGCAAGAACTTGATTGTGAATCGGGTGGGTACAGCATTTTTGAGATTTTCGGGAGACCATGTGTGATCGCTTGTATCGGACGACTTGAGATAAGTTGTTCCACAGAGACATTTGCATAGCTTGAATAGCTCAGACCATGTATAGAGACATTTTCCGATCCTGTGTGATCGCCCACAACGGAAGACTTAAGATAAGTTGTTCCACAGAGACATTTGCACAGCTTGAATAGTTTATACCAAGTATAGAGACATTTTCCGATCCTGTGTGACCGCCCACACTGGAAGACTTGAGATAAGTTGTTCCACAGAGACATTTGCACAGCTTGAATAGCTCAGACCATGTATAGAGACATTTTCCGATCCTGTGTGATCGCCCACAACGGAAGACTTAAGATAAGTTGTTCCACAGAGACATTTGCACAGCTTGAATAGTTTATACCAAGTATAGAGACATTTTCCGATCCTGTATGATCGCCTACCGAGGGAAACTTGAGATAAGTTGTCCCACAAGAGACAATTAGCAGAGCTTTGTAGAGCTCAACACGTATACAGAAATAATAGTCAGATCCTAGGGGATCGTAAACAGACGGAGCTGTAATGCAAGTCTAGATAGACATTTATAGAGTATTATAGTGGAAGTCAGTGCAACGCATGTAGCATAGTAAGGGATTCGGTGCTGACATGAGGCTGTGTGTCAGCTGAATCTGACATTAGTGTGCGAGGCAGATAACACTGCCTTTCAGCTCTGAGGTTAATGGAGCAAGGCGGGAGCTACATAATGTTAACTCGTATATTGTGTCTTTGTACATCGTAATGTATGATCCGGACATGTTCTTGTGGCAATTAAACTGTTCTATGTGCAAATCATAGGTGTTGAGAGTACATTGCATCATACTATAGCTCGTTTCAAAACATATGCCCAACTTCAAAACGCTATTACTCTCTAACCGTTTGTTAAATACTTTTGAAATTTTCCAAATGTTATTAGAATGCAAAAGACCCTTTAAATGTATATTTAACAAATATCTTGCAGCTGCAGTTTTCTTAAAGCGGCGATATTTCTTTGATGTTTGTCAAAATTGTAAATTGTGAAGCCCTAAAGAATAGAAATTACCGTAGTTGCTGGTCTACGATTAATTTTCACTAGGTAAAGGCGTGGCCGTAATGGGGAAATAACTGGATAAAACAAAACACCAGGATAATTATTGTCTGCTCAGTTCAAGGACGGACGATAATATCAAGGTATACCTGTATGTCCAATTTTCATAGTTGTGTGGTCCTGAAAAGGACCGTTTGTTGAAATAATTTAAGGTAATATAGGGGCCAACATTGTGGGGGCTATATACTTTCATTCTGAATCAGACGAGTCTAAAAGATTAATAACTGTTTGGGGTTGAACATTGCACAAACCATCATTTTTCCAATATTCCTCTTCCTGTTTTAAGACGTGGTCTTCACATTTAGCCCAATAATCTTTGTCTATATTTAATAAAGCGAGATTAGCAAGAGTCTTTACATCGCATATTTTGAATGTTGTATTTTCATCTGCCACTTGTCCTTTTAATTTTGCCCAGATTAGTTCTATTGGATTTAAATGAGCATGGTAAGGTGGCAGCCTCAAACTTATATGACCGTGCTCTTGGATAATCTTATCTATTTGAAAAATCTTTGTCCTCTGTTTTTGCTTTACTAGAGATAGTAATTCAGGTTTTAAGTACATGTTATTAAATTGTATGTGCTCCTTTGTGATCCATATCTTAATAGCATCTTTTGTACTGGATGACGTCGGGACTTTATCTTCAAGTGCAACAATGTTGTGGTACGCTGCATTGTCCATTATTAGACAAGATGGTCGATCTAGTGATGGGAGAACAGAATTTTCAATCCAATGTCTAAATATGTGACCATTCATCTCAGAGTGATAATCCCGATTGTATATGGATTTTGAAAGAAAAATGAGCTCTGCATTCTATATTAGTCCATGTTGTCGACTACCTGCATGAGCAATTATCAAGCGCTGTCCTTTGCTGCTAGGTATTAATCTCTTAATCTTTCCATCTGATGACTGCCATTCCCTTTGGTTAGTGTGGTGAGCATTGATCCATGTTTCATCCAAGTACACAATATCATAACCTTGCTTGCGCACCTCTTTTACTTCACGTAAGTACTTGCTTCTCATGACTACTATATGTGGCTTCTCACAGATGATGTTTCGTCCATTGGAATACTTTCTGAATGTAAAGCCTGCAGCTCTCACATTCCTCCATAATGTAGACTTTGATATTTCAATACTGTTGTTCTTTTTCAGCGATACTTTTAATTTTCTTATTGTAACAGTTTCATTCATACCCAACATTTTGCGAATTTCACTTCTAATAAGTTCACTGTCGAAATTATCCAACATTTTTGCTCTTTCTTGTGATTTTTTATATTTGGAACATTGACGGTCACGTGCTTGAATCCAGCGATTAAATGACCGTTTAGATAAATCCAAAATGTGTCTTGTCCTATTCTCAGGGTTTTCTAAAGAATGAAATAATCTTCCTCGTTTAGCCTCTTTGCAAAAATAGTCATACATTTTTATTGCGATGTTTTGTAAACTGCAGAATTTCATTTTAAGACTCATGATAAATGTTAGCGTTCCACGTCTACACCTATGAATGAACGGAAATGGAACACACAATGCCTCGTGTTTTCTACAAGTGTCTAATTGTGTCAGACAGCTCACGTTTAAAGCGTGAAAAATCGTAAATTTGACCGTGTATAGATTTGTAATCGCTATTTTTAACTTAAATAATGTAAACACTAAGTTTTGACTACATCAATGGGTCGTTATAAATTTATATAAATCAAATAAGCAATAATAATAACCAAATGTTTGCTTTTAATGAAATTAATTCCCTGTTGGGTTCTAATCATTATAACTTTACATGCAAATTTTGAAAAAAATACAAAAAGCGGTTTAAAAGATATTGATTTTAAAAGTTGGGCACGACTTATGAAACAAGCTATAGCTGTCTTGATAAGCCCTAGCGATTGAACGAATGCAGGGGTCGCGGTGCAACCAAATATCACAACGTGAAGTCAGCGAAGAATCGATCATGTGCAAGAGAGGGATGCAGGGCCAGGAATAGGACCATCAATCCTTCATGAAGGCCAACTGGTGAGGCTCGGCCATTGCGAGCTTCCACCTAAAAGATTGAGTGCAGAATCAGGGCACTCTAACCATCAATACGATCTGCGCAAGCCGGGGAAACAACTCAGCCGGCTCAAGGGCAGTAGCAAGGCTGTCTTTGGTTTGGTGGGAGACTAATACGTCATTGGTCCCCTACCTGTCACTCATCAGCAAGTCAGAGAATCAACAGGATGCTGGTCAACTCAGGCATGGCTGGGCTCCGTGAGTGAGTCCGGACAACGTGGCAGAGGCGGCGGTTCCATGGATGGGGTTGTCAAGTTCAACTCAGCAGTCACAGCAAGTGGTCTGTGGTGTCAATTCGCATTGTTGCGGATACATAACGGAGCCCTCATCAAGGCCAGCTCCTTGTCGTGGGGATGGGGCTTAACAGTCACCAGGGACTGAAAACCAAGACTGGCCAGGCCTTCCTACACCCGAGCAAGACCACAGTCTGTCCTAGCAAGTTTAAGTGCTGAAGTCGGAGGCAACCAGCCAAAATGCGCAATACAAAAATCAGGATGCCACGCACTCACGCCAATGGGAAGCATGTCTATAACTGCAAATCGATAGGGCACTCGCCCTGATATGGACACTCAGGCAGGTGCAGCGCCGGGCCCTCAGCCTCGAAAGGGCCCAACCTCTATTACTGGATGTCCTTCTCAATCGCTCTGTGGAGTCAGGTTGCGAGAGAATAGAGCTACTGGCCAACCCAAAATAATTCAAAATAATGCACTGGAATGCTGAAGGCTTCAACAGCAAAAGAGATGGGTACATTAAAAAGATAGAATTAGAAAATATCCTGCATGAAGAACAAGTAAGCATATGTTGTTTGCAGGAAACCCATCTAAACAACGACATAGCCTTGAAGATTAGGGGATACCAGTGCTACCGATCTGACAGAAAAAACAGACAAAAGGGCGGAATACTGACACTTGTAAGGAACAATATTAATGCATGTCAGATTGAAGTGTATATGGATGGGGCAGAATATCAAATACTGCACCTCAGGACAGCAAATACAGGCTTTCACGTACTTAACTACTACTGTCCTAGTGACCGCCCACTAGCACTAGACACAATTACATTAAAAGAAAGAATAATTGTATGTGGAGACAGCCATTCACAGAGCTGGGGCTATGAAGATATGGACAAGAGAGGTGAAGAACTTGAAAATTGGCAGGATGACAATGGGCTTATACTATTAAACCAGGCAACAGATCCACCAACATTCTATTCCAGATCATGGGATACCACATCTACACCAGACCTTGCTTTCCATTCACCAGACCTGGATTGGAATATAACACGTATTGTGGAGAAACAACTTGGAGGCGACCACCGACCTGTCTTTTTAGTGGTGCAAAATGAGGCCGTCAGGGAGAGCAGCACTCTCTCCAGATGGAATTACAAAAAGGCAGACTGGAAAATGTATCAACATTACACCAATGTACCGACTAAAGATCTAAATACAGACAGAGACATCAACAAAATAGTTTATGAATTCAGTAGACTAATAATACAAGCTGCCAGTGAAACAATACCTAGAGGGGCACGGAAACACTACAAACCATACTGGAGTAGTGAACTAGAGCAACTGCACAATGACATGGAAATATCTCGAAAAGAAGCAGAAAATAACCCCTGCCAGGAACACCACAATAACTATCAACATGCTAAAGCCAAATTTCAATGAGCTAAACTACAAGCCAGACGGAGAAGATGGAAAGAGAAAACAGAGTCCTTGAATCTCGAACGAGACACAAGAAAAGTGTGGAAGCTTGTAAAACAGCTGAATGATGAGGGTACAGAAAGGAACACAAAAATTACACTGAAGAAGGATGGAAACATCCTAACAGGTAAGCATGCAGCAAATCACTTTGCAGACTCCTTTGCAAATGACAACACTATTGAAATTAGACTAGAGAAACGCCAAGAGACCCGTTTAAAACAACAAAATGCAAGACAAGAAGAGACCACACATGAAGTCATGGATATACCCATTACACAAAGAGAGATAGAGCTGGCAATATCCAAATTAAAAATGAAAAAGTCACAAGGTAGTGATGGAGTGTCTAATGAAATGATTAAGAACTTGGGGACTGCAGCTAAAGCAAAACTACTGCAGATCTACAACATTTGCTGGATCACAAGTAGAGTGCCACAGGCATGGAGAGAATCAATTATGATACCATTACTAAAGCCAGGAAAAGATGGTTCAACGACATCCAGCTATAGACCAATCAGCCTTACAAGCTGTTTGTGCAAAAAAATGAAACGTATAATCAATCTCAGACTGCAGTGGTACCTGGAAAGTGGAAATTTCCTTGTCCCACAACAAGCAGGCTTTAGACAATGTTACTCTACGGAAGATCAGGCAACCTATCTTTCCCAGGAAATTGAGGATGCGTTTCAAGAAAAGAAACTGGTACTAGCAGCCTGGATAGACCTAAATAAAGCATTTGACAAGGTATGGAAGGAAGGGCTTTTGAAGAAACTGAGAAATTATGGAGTAAATGGCAGGATGTACAAATGGGTCAAAGCATACCTGCATAACAGGCTAGCCAGAGTGCAACTGGATGGCCTTAAGAGTAAGCAGGTCTTACTGCGCCAGGCGTTCCACAGGGAGGGGTTCTATCTCCAACACTTTTTCTGATCTACAACAATGACCTAGTTACTGAACTACCACATGGCATCAAAGTGGCAATGTATGCAGATGACTTAGTAATGTGGTGCATAGAGGAAATCAACACCAATATTGGAGATGGAGAAATTGTGGAGGATACCAGCACTGAGAGAACGGAGGGACACGAAGGTGCTGTTACAGGAAGAAAAATTTGCTTGCATGCCGAGTCATCCAATGAAGGACCGATTCCAAAATCTTGCATTGGGACGACATAAGAGAAGCAGTTTTATCCACCAGCCATGCCAAGAGTTGTTAACCCCCTACTGCCCATACCAGAACAGACTCCCTGAACAGAGGAATCAGGATTATCAGTTCAAATACGGACAGAGTTGAAAGGAATAGTTGACAAAGAGGAACAGGTCTACAGCGAAAAACAATAACTCTGTTTCCTGGATGAAGAATACCCACAAGACCTATGGATCCGTGTGTATACAGATGGATCAGCACAGAATGCAGTAAAAAATGGAGGAGCAGGTGCATATATAGAGTACCTAAATAACACTAGGGATATGAATAAAATAGCAACAGGGAAATATTGTCACAATTATGATGCAGAAATACAAGCAATAAAGTTGGCAATAGAAAAACTGCTGAACAGTAATCTTAGCCCGCAGCCTGTAGTGTTTTTGACAGATGCAAGATCAGTAATCCAAGCACTACAAGCCAGAAAATTACCACATCTGCAGACCTTATTGACTGAACTCTGCAAACACAGGGTTGCCCTGCAGTGGATCCCATCTCACTGTGGAATACCAGGAAATGAGAAAGCAGATCAGTTGGCAAAGGAAGGTTCAACAGGCACACAACTAGATACACCGGTTACATGCCATCATAAGAAACAGATAATCAAATCAATCAGAGGACCACAAGCCCCAAATCTGGATGCCTTTCATAATATGAATAGATATGAACAAGTTATCATTATACGCCTCAGAACATGACACAATCGACTCCATAGTCACATATATACAAAATTCAAGATCGGCACCTCAACTACTTGTACATGTGGACAGGCGCCCCAGACTGCTGAACACATACTTCAAGACTGCACTGAATATAGTAGACTGAGGAAAATCCATTGACCCATAGATACAACACTACATACAAAATTATATGGGCCACTGCAAGAATTACAAAAGACAGTAATATTTATACAGAAAACGACATTGCAGACATAGACAATACTTCAGGCGAATGAAAGATAGATAGAAATAACGGAGCAGCGATCAAAGGCTATCGCTATCGTAAAAACGATGTTGTTAATGAAACGTAGACCTGATACAGAATGTGTAAATTAGCAGTAGATAGTAGTGATAGTTTTTTCGGCCCTAAAACAACAACAAAAATAGGATTCTGGAATGTGCGAACAATGGCCGCTCCGACGAAACATGCACAGGTCGCGAGCGAGATGGACAGATACGATCTAGATATTTTAGGATTAAGCGAAATGCGCTGGCCTGGAACAGGTAGGAGATCTATTGATAATAAAATAGTAGTTTTTTCTGGAAGGGAAGATGGAAAACACCGTGAAGGAGTAGGCATAATGATGACAGACAAAGCTGCAAGAAGTTTATTAGAATGGGAACCGGTAAATAGCCGTCTGATACGAACACGATACAAAACAAAACATGGAAGACTTTCAATTATTCAATGTTATGCGCCTACTAACGAAGCTGATGATGAAGTTAAGGATGATTTTTATAACCAACTGCAACAACTTATAAACAAAATACCAAAACACGATCTTTTAATTGTAATGGGAGACTTCAACGCCAAAGTAGGACAAGATAACGCAGGAGTGGAACATGTGATGGGGAGAGAAGGCTGTAATACAACAAGTCAGAATGGAGAAAGATTAATAGAATTATGTTTAATAGAAAATTTAGTTATAGGTGGGACATTATTTCCACATAAAAATATCCACAAAACAACAATCTCCTGATGATAGAACATCAAATCAAATTGACCACCTATGTATTAAACAACAATTCAGATCATCATTAATAGATGTAAGAGCATACAGAGGTGCTGATGTTAATAGTGACCACAACCTGTGCATTGGGAAAATAAGATTAAAATTTAGAAACCAACAGAAGAGGTCAATTACACATAAAATTGATAGTCATAAACTGAAAGATGAAGCAATAAAGGAAAAGTTTAACATAGAGCTAAGTAATTGTTATTCAGCACTTGGTGAAATAGACTTAGATATCAATGAAATGTGGGACTCACAGAGCAAAATACTAATGACAGCAGCAGAAGCAAGTGCTGGACTGAAGAAAATGGAAAAACGAGCTTGGATCTCAGACACCACATGGAAATACATCAAAGAAAGAAGAGAAGCGAAGAGAGCCATGACTAATGTAAAGACAGATCTTGGAAAGGTTCTGGCAAAAGCAACATACAAAGAATTAGACAACAAAGTGAAAAGTTCGGCAAGAAGAGATACAAGAGCTTATATAGACAACTTGGCAGAGAAAGCAGAGACAGCTGCAATTACAGGAGACAGCAGAACTCTTTATACTGTACAAAAGATGCTGACAAACACCTATACATCCAGTGGAACACCAATTCTAGACAAATCTGGATTAATGCTAACAACAAGCGCAGACATAAAAGCCCGTTGGGCGGAACACTTCAAAGAAATTCTTAACCGTCCACTACCTCACAGTTTAATAGATTTTGAAGCTGAAACACCAGCAGCAGAATTAGATGTAAATTTAGATGACTTCACCTTGAGTGAAATAGAAACCACCTTAAAGCTAATGACCAATAACAAGGCTGCTGGAGAGGATAAGTTAACAGCTGAGATCCTCAAGGCAATTGATAGCCATAATTTAATACATCTCCAAAAAAATGTTCAACATCATTTGGAAAACAGAGAAGACGCCTCATAAATGGAAAAAAGGAATCATTGTTAAGATCCCAAAAAAGGGCAATCTTAGAGATTGTAACAATTGGAGAGGCGTGACACTTTTGTCAGTTGCCTCAAAATTATTCTGTAAAATCATCCTAAATAGAATAAAGGATTCAATAGATACAGTAATGCGTGAAGAACAGGCTGGGTTTAGAAAAGGGAGAAGCTGTCTTGACCACATTTTCACTCTACGACTTATATTGGAGGAACACATTGAAAAGCAAAAACCTTTTGTACTTAACTTCATCGACTTCAAAAAAGCATTTGATAGTATTCATAGAGATTCTTTGTGGAAAATTCTGAAGCAATATGGCTTACCATCAAAAATCATAAATATTATCAAAGACATGTATGATGGTTACACATGTGCAGTTCGAACAGAGGAAGGACTGAGCGAATGTTTCCCAATAGAAACTGGGGTTAAACAAGGATGTATTTTATCGCCCTTGTTATTTGGAATTGTTATGGACTTCATAATGAAGAAATGCTGCACTGGTAATAAAGGCATCGAATGGATACAAGGAGACCATTTGGAGGACCTGGACTTTGCTGATGACATAGTTCTCATCAGCAATCAGATAAAAACGATGCAGGAAAACACAAATGAACTATCATCAATAGCCAGCAAAATTGGGCTTGAGGTCAATCATGAAAAGACTAAAGTCATGAAAAGTTTAATTCCAACAAGTGACAAAATATACATGGAAAACAAACCAGTAGAAGAGATCGATCACTTCATCTATCTTGGAAGTCACATTGATCGAGAAGGGGATACGAGCAAAGAAATTAGAATCAGACTGGCTAAAGCAGCAATGTCTTTCAGAAGCCTTGAAAAGTTGTGGAAATCAAAACTCATTAGCACAAACACAAAACTTAGGCTATTCAAATCAAATGTACTATCAACCCTTACGTATGCGTGTGAAAGCTGGAAAACAACAAGAGATATAGAAACAAAGCTGAACGCATTCGAAAATAAATGTCTAAGGAAAATACTTGGTATAGAATGGAACGAATTCAAAACAAACGAGGAAATTAGAGAAATCGCCAATCAACCACTAATATCTTCAGTAATAAAGAAAAGACGATGGTCATACGTTGGACATGTGATGAGAAGAGATAATAATCGAATAGCAAAGCAAGCCCTCATATGGGAAACAACAGGTAAAAGAAAAAGAGGAAGACCCAGGGAGACACTGAGAAGAACATTGATGAGAGAGGCAAGAGCAGCAGGAATCGGCTCCCTCAATGAGATAGAACTGCTTGCACAGAACAGAGACAGATGGCGAGATTTGATAAAATATCTTTAAAAGAAAACTGCTAGAACAAAAATTCATATAGGAGAAGGTGTATCTTGGTCTACGCCCTATGGGCCGGTTACGGCTCGAAAGGTCAATAGATAGATAGATAGATCAAAGGGCCTGTGTCGGATTCAGTGTGTCCGACAAGGTCTGACAGAAATGGTGACTGACGGGGGCCAGTGCAGTGTGCCGGAAGTGAATGACGGCAGTGAATGCGCATCGAGGGGGTGGGGTGGGGGAAGATCTACGTCGGGGGCTAAGATCAGTCAACGGCGTCAAATTATAACATCGTTGATTCAACAGCAACAGTGAACAGCGACGGGTGGTGACGGCGCACACCCACACGCATGCACAAACAACCTCTTGAGGGAAAAGCGTTTAGAAATTAGAATTGTACCACAATCTGAAATCCCTGTAAAGTGTAAAGTGTAAATTGTCATTTTAAATTGCGTTTAAGCCCCATGGAAAAAAAGATAATTCTGTTCGAAAGCAAGTGAATACAAAAGATTACATGAATGCATGTCTTTGTTTAAAATCAAACTAATAAAGAAGAAATGGAGATCAGTTGTTATGCTTATATCAAGGTGAGTAAATGAAAAAGAGGAAAATAAGGGAAAGTGAATGAAGAAAAGAAGGCGAAGAAGAAAAATAAACTTTGGAGATAAAATTGTTCGGGAATCATGCTTGCTGACTCCACTTTCCGCTGACTGTGTCACGCGCTGAATGAGGGAAATCTCTCTCTCTCTCTCTGCGATCAGGACTCAATCAGAGTAGGATTCCAGACTCTCACATGAAGTCAGCTGTCAGGTTAAGTGTGTTTATCGCCCCCACAGACAGAACGTCACAATTAGAGTCTGCCAGATCCACTCTGATTGAACATCCGTTAAAACGTTGCACTGTGTTCTGCGCCAGTGGCCCAGTGCATCCGATTTCAGCCAGCATTTTATTCAGGTTAGCTTTCCTTAGCCTTTGATTGTTCCCAATCTTCCTGCAAGGCGAGGAGATGATCTTTTCTGTAGGGGGATTCTGCCCTTAGATGGTCAGCCCTCCCAGGTTTAGGAGCACCATCTGCCCGAGTCACTAGAGGTGACTAACACAGACATGTACACACAAAGATATGAGATGTGACAAACACAGACATGCACACAGCGATGCGAGGCATTACTAACACTGACACACATCAATATATATGACACATGACTAACATAGACATGCACATAAAGATATGTGATATGTCTGACATAAGACACGCACACACAAAGATATGACACATTCCTAACATAGACATGCACACAAAGATATGAGATATGACCAACATAGACATGCACACACAAAGATGTGAGATGTGACTAACATAGCCATGCACACACAAAGATATGAGATATTACTAACATAGCCATGCACACATAAGGATATGAGATGTGACATACACAGACATGCACACACAAAGATATGAGATATGACTAACATAATCATGCACACAAAGATATGAGATATCACTAACCCAAACATGCACACACAAAGATGTGACACATGACTAACACAGATACACACTAAGATATGAGATATTACTAAACACATACACACATAAAGATATGAGACATGATTAACACGGACACACTAAGATATGAGCCATGGCCAGCACACACACACACACACACTAGCCATGGCCAGCACAGAAACACATCAAGATATGAGCCATGGCCAACACAGAGACACATCAAGATATGAGCCATGGCTTCACGGAAAAAACACGTAGAACGTTCCCTTGCATGTACAGTTCCCGTTTGACTGTTCACAGGTGTCGTTGAAACAGTTGTCCAGACATTTGAGAGTGCAGTCTGACCCGTAGTACGTTTCCTTGCACGTACAGTCTGTACTTTCCGGGTCACATATGATGTCACAGCCATCAAAACACGTCTGTTTGCACTGTAGCCCAAAATTACCATCGGGACAAGTGTCACTACAGGTGTAGCAAGGATGCTTACATTGCAGGCATTTTCCGGATTTTTCCTAACATAAAGGACAGACACTAAGACAAGACCCGGAGCAGTCGTGTCCATAGATCCCATGTGAACAGTTGCCGTGACACGTACCGATGATGACGTTGCAGCCTCTGCAACACCCACTACACCTTGCACAAAACGACCAAGAATGCCCGTCCAGAAAATAGGTGTCTGTAAATGTTTGCACCTCACACGCCGTCAGTGCACTGACGGCCTGCGAAATGGTCGGTGAGAACTCAATCTTAATGTGTACCATTGTCGCTCGTGTAGTGACTACAATAGTGTTCAAAGAAATATTTGGGTATGATTTGAGAGCCACATTCCTACCCCCGCCAATGTAGATGGAGCAGATATTTGCGACTATCGCCCCTTCAATCCGTAACTTGTTGATCAGACCAGCCCCAGAGCAAAAGACATAAATCTCATGCGAACTAACTACAAACCTTGATTCATTGTTACATGAGGTAGAACCATTTAGTTTTACCGTGAAACTGTCCAGATCTGTTAAGTCATTCACATAAATCCTAAACCAGGAGAACGGCAAAGATTGATTGAGAGTTGCCTCAACTGATGTATAATCTGCGTCCGGATTACATGTGGTTCCGTTGTTATCAAACAGGAAAGTAGGTTCAGATTTTGGGGCGTATTTGCAAACGAGATCCAAGTACTGACACTGGGGTCCGAAATATTCGTGCTGACAAGTGTCATTGTTTGGGCATGTCCCTGTAGTTTTGTCACAAACTGAGTCATTATAGCAGTGACAGTGTAACGTACAGTTTTCCCCAAACCAACCGTCTGCACAAGTTAGGTCATTAGCTTCCAAGGTCATGAACGAAGCCAGCAGAATAAAGACTTGATCTACAGCGGTGGTTAACGAACTGTGTACAAACATTTATTATCAAACCTGTGGTTACATTTCTAAAAATCCGTCGACTCGCTGTGATAACAGATAGCGTGATGTTCAAAGTCAACATTGTGTAAACCATGGCTTGAACGCGTCCATCTTGGTGCCGAATGAGAGAAATGAAGAAGAAACTGAGAGTGTGTGTGGATACTTGGAAGGAGTCAATTTACTGTTTATTTTTTTCACCTTTACCGACTAATTCCTTTGGGATGACCTTTCCCCTCCAGGCTGTGATGTAACTGATTGAACTAAGAGAATCAAAGGGTCTCGCATCCGATACTACACTGCCTGTCTGGTCTGAGGACCAGTCTTGTTTAGACTGTTTATTCAAGTGAATCCTCAGCATGTAAAAATATAATAGCACAAATATATCATCATCATGTACCGTACCGGTTGGCATAGGCGATCATATCTTTTCCACAATCTTCTATCTACCGTGCATCGTATCAGTTCTGTTGTTGACTGTTTTCCATGCCATGACACTAAGCAATCAAGTATTTTTCTGTCATTGTAGTCTGCAATCTCTCTTTCACAGTAAATTATTGCTTCCATGTTTACATTTATGGTTTCATTTAAAAGAATGATGCCATCATTAATAATAACACAATTTATCGATCAAATGTCCTGTTGGGGTCATGAGCTGATAGAAAGATAGAGAATAAGGGATGGATAGTGCCGAGAGAGGAAGCCGCGATAGCTCAGTGGTTAGTGAACTGGGCTACAAAGAACAAGAGGTAGGATTCGATCCCAACCGACGGCTTCCGGGTTCACCCAGTCTTTAATGGGTACCGGATTTTTATGGGAAAGTAAAGCGGCACAGGCGTAATACCGACCACATTACCTCAAAAATCATGTGCCGAAAGTCTGTAAAATGTATAGTCACTAACACCATATTCCCTATACGCCACTTGGCGTGACCGGGGTACTTTACTTACTTTTTTTTTAGTGCCGAGAAAGAAGGCGGAAGAAAAAGTGATATCATCACCATAATGCACCATACCGATTGGCGTAGGTGATCATACCCTTCCACAATTTTCTGTCTGCAGTGCATCTTATCAATTCTGTTGTTTACTGTTTTTTAGCCACGACACCTAACTATCTAATATCTTCTCTCATTGTCGTCCACGTCCTCTCTTTCCCTGTATTTTGCCAGTTTTAATAAAATATTCCAACTTCCCTCTTCTTATGATGTACTTGAAAAATGTTGATTATTTCTTTCTGATGTTTTGTTAAAAGTTCCCCTTTTGTGTTGACCTCTTGAACATGTCCTCATTGGTTTTTTCAGCTGTCCAGGGAACTTTCAACATTCTTCTGAGAAATCCCATCTCTGTGGCCTCTAATCGTCTTTTCATTTGTTTGTCCGCAATTCACTTCCATAGGTCAGAATTGGCTCTATATAGAACCGATGAACATTCTTTCTCACTATTCACAGTCTATTAAGGCTGTGTCATCCGCATAATAATTATATTGTGATCGTTGATTTCAATTCCTTTTTTTGTCTACTATTGATCTCATAATATTTTTGCTGTAAAGTGAAAACAAATCCGGCGACAAAACACAGCCTTGTCTGACTCCTTGTTTTAAATATTGGAATTGTCCTGTTTGATTGCTAATTCGCATGGCTGCTGTTTGTTGCCAGTACATGTTTTTTTTATGAATCGAAGATCCTTGCCATTAATGTTTAAATTCTCCAGCATATTGATTATTTGCACATGCTTTACTTTGTCAAATGCTTTTGTGTAGTCTATAAAGCAGTGATCTCGGCAATATGTGCCATTTTATCACTCAAGGTTTCTGTTTTTGAGATTGTGGTTCTGCCCTATGTGCCGTCTTCGGCTCGAAAGGACAATAGATATATAGATAGATATATAAATAGATAGATATATAGCAGTGGCGTATACTGGTTTTGGGGTCTGGGCTACCGCTGACATTATAAATAAAAACATATATTATATTGTATGTAGGCTAACATAAAGTAATATTTTCTAATGACTTCACTACATTTTAAATTACTTACTTATTTATATGTTAATTATATCCGTCTTGTTTGGGACGAAAATGTCTTGATGAATTTGTGATTGAAATTACTGTTGGGTTGGTTTCTAAGTTTCTGAGGGAATGATTTCTCAATGGACATTAATGCCAAACCAGATAAGCGTTCTTGTGTCTGAGATGAGCGACAATAAGATTTGATTCTCTTGAGAGCAGAAAAAGTTCTTTCTACATATGACAATGCGCATAACGTAGTTATAAATAGCTACGGAAGTTCCGGTAATCAGACAGTTTCACTTTCACTTTGTGATGATTCTGATTGGCTAGAGCTAAAAATAACCCATGAAACCGCATACATCTAGCGGCAAAAACCGGTACATTATTTTGGCGGGAATTTTTGAATGTCAAGGTCGTTAAACTAGATTCGGATAGAGGAAAAATGTACCGCTGGCTCCCAGAGGTTTCAATGTAGAATAGTTTCGTTTCATTCACAAACGTTATAGTGGCCAGAGGAAAACCTTGCTTTAATAAATGCAAATCAAAGCAAATAAATCATAGTGGCCTACGAAATGTGTAATAGAATATTCGAAAATTTGTAATATAATTATTTTTTAAAAATATAATCAATTATCATTTCCTTTTGTATTTCGTTAATATGTTCAGGCTACCGGCGATAGCTGTGGTATCATAGAGAATACGATAGATAGATAGGTAGGTAGGTAGATAAAACGCATATATAGATCTGTCTTAACCTATATACCTCTTTCTGTCAATGTTTCGGGTGTATATTGCATTATTGGTGCCCTTTCCTTCCACAAATCAACATTTTTCCTCTCTTATTTCTGGCTTTATTTTGTTCCTTACACGTCTCATGACGATTCTTAGTAATATTTTTGTCATATGGCTCATGAGACTATTAGTGCGATGGTCCTCTCAAACAGTGGCGCCTGCCTGACTTCTTCGGTATGGCTACAAAGATAGATTTTAGTAGATCTTCGGGTATGTGTCCAGTGTTATATATGTCATTGATTAGTTTTGTTATGACTTGTACTCCCTGCTCTCCTAATGCATTTATCTCTTCTATTGATATATTGTCAGGATCTGGAGCTTTGCCTCTATTCATGTGTTGAATTGCCTTCTGCACTTCACTTTGCACTATTTGTGGCCCTGTGTCTTTGTTTGAATTGTTTAGCTTTGGTCTTTCATCAACATAGCGTTGACTGATATATTCTGTCCATCTTTCCATTACCTTCTCTTGTCCCATTATTATATTTCCTTCCATTGATTTCATACATCCTGACTTCTTTTCTTCCTGTTAATTCATTTATAAATAAGGCATAAATTTTGAATCTTTCTTTTGTTTTTTCTTTATATTTCTTCACATTTCTGCTTTAACCATCCTTCCTTTGCTTCTCTGCATTTGTTTTGGATCTCTTTGTGCAATATCTTTTATGTCCGTTCTTCTTTCTTATGTTTTCCGTCTTTCGTCAATTAGTTCTAGTATTTCTTCTGTCATCCATTTCTTTTTGTCAATTCTTTTAGTACTTATTATTATTTCCTTTGATGTTTGTTGAATCGATTGTTTGAGCATTTCCCACTGTTCCTGGATGTCCTGTATTTTCTCAAGAGCATTATATCTGTTTTGTACGATTGTGTTGTACTTATCCTCATCTATCTACTCTAAGCATATCTAGTTCTAATTTCATATTTCTTGGTGATTTCTGTGTCTTCCGCAGTTTTATTCTCATCTTTCCAACTACTGGTACATGGTCACTATTGCAATCTGCTCCTGGCCTTGTTTTAACAGATGTTAGCCCATTCCTGAATCTTCTCTGCACCAGTAAAAATCAATTTGATTGTGTACTTTTTTTGTCTGGGTTTTGCCATGTCCATAGTTGCCAATGGTGTTGCTTGAACCAGGTGTTACATATAATCATTTCATGTGTCTTTGCCCAATCCATCAATCTATCCCTTCTGTCATTAGTCTCTCCAAGGTCAAGTCCTCCAGTCACATTTTGCACTTTAGCTGTTCCTACCTTTGCATTGTAATCCCCTAATATAATTGTTATTTCTGTTCACTGTTCCTTGGTCATCTCTAACTCATTGTAAAAAGTGTCAATGTCTTCTTCTTCTATTACTTGTTGGTGCATAAGCTTGAATTATGTTGATATCCATTGGTCTGCCTCTCAATTTCACTAGCAGAATTCTATCTTATACTGGCCAAAATCCTTTCACTGTTTTGCTTCTTTCTCTATCTAACATGGTGCGTACTCCCTTTCGTGTGTGGTTCCCCCAGAGTAAATTACATTTCCATTGTCGCGTTGTAATAATCCTTTCCATCTCATTTCACATAATCTCAAGATGTTTAATTTCATTCTCTTCATTTCTTGGCTCATGTTTTCTAACTTGCTAACCTGGAATGTTGACCTAATGTTCCAAGTTCCTTTTGATAATATCTCTTTATTTTTTTTATCTTGCATACAGTAGCTTGATGACGATCGGGTGTCACCTGTAGCACATGACGCTCCCTACCGGACGAGGTGGCTGTGGAATCCCCATTAACGTCGTTAGCTGTAGATATTAAGTTGTGTTTTGACATAATTTTACTAGGCAATATATGAAAGTAGTTTGCCATTCCTTTCCTTCTTGTCAGTGACTGTACTAGTCGAAGATCACAACCATTGTCTCTATAAATGAGATCCTTTGCCTAAAATCAGGGAGTGGGGACCATAACCGGCACTACTTGTCGGCTGCTCCCAAAACATCATCCACCACCTGCTCCAATGGCTTCACGTAACCCTGATATGGGAGCTAAACGGGTGCTCCACTTTGCCCAAGGGTGCCCCGAAGACTAGCAGAGGAAAGGAGACGTCTTACCCCTCCTTTGGTAGGGCAGAGCTCTACCCCACTAACCTACACATATATAACAATTAATAATGAGTACATACGTTTATTTATTAGTACATACGTTCACAAAGATTATTGATGTATCAGTACAACTGCTTCGAAAGATGAATAAATTTATTGGTGCATATCAGTACAACATGAAAACATTTATTACTGCACACGCATACAACGATGAATGCATTTATTTGTACAGACATATGAAAAGATAAATAAAATAATACGTACGCATTCAACGATGGATAATTTGATTATTACACACATATACTACGGTGACCATTCGTCCCCGATTTTCGGGGACAGTCCCCGAAGTGTAGAAGTTGTCCCGGAAAGAAATGTGTCCCCGATTTCAGTGAATAAATAAATGTCCATACACGGAATCGGCCATCTTTTTAAATAATCACTAGGACTAAGGACGTTACTGAGTTGTGTTTCTTTATCCCAGACTGAGCGGCATTAGCAGGAAGATAAAAGAGAAGACTTTGACTCGTTGTGTTGAAGATAGCTCTTTGAATTCTTGAAGCGCGGTGCTACGTCACTTCTATTCCAGCTGCTGAATTCTATTGGGATGGGTTTAACTTAAAAAAAAGCAGACACTCTCTCTCCCCACCCCCACCCCTGCCTTTCCGGACATCTCCCGCCAAAGTATCTTTCCCGGCCAATTTTCAAATCAGTCCGAGTGTAATGACAGTACAGTGCAGTCGTGTTTTCTATTTGTGATCAGTGGACGTCTGTTGCATAAAAACAATGCTTTCCAAAAAACGTAAGTGTCATTTTAGTGATTCGCTGAAAGCTGCATTTCCTTTTATTATACAAGCAATTTTAGAGGATGGAACGCTAGTGAAATGTAATATATGTAGTTCACATTTTTCTATAGCAAGTGGTGGAATGACATCAATAACTGATCATCTACAGGCAAAAAAAGCATGGGCTGCTTTGTAAGTCTCAGTCTGGGTGTATGACAAATTATTTTTGTAAAACAGAGCCCTCAAAAGATGAATACACTCTAGCTGTACATGAAGGAACCTTCGCATATCATACTGTACTTCATAATCATAGTTTCCGCAGTATGGATTGTACAATTCTACAAAAGAAATTTTCAACTAAACAATTTTCCTGTGCAAGAACAAAGTGTGAATCCATAATTACCAATGTTTTTGCTCCTTGGGCTATTGATGAACTAAAAAATGACCTCAAATATGTCAGCTTCGTAACATTGTCTTGCGATACATCTAATCATAAACATGTTAAGCTTTATTAGGATTAACCACGGCACCTGATACCCCACACCAGGAAGAAATGTGATCGAGTTCGTCTTACATTGTGATTGTGGAAGCGATTCCCCGTCTGTCTCTTTCCTGTCGATATACCAGAATATCATCAGCAAATGTCATAGTTCTTCCCCTCCCATCCAGCTGTTGTTCCGTGATCGTTATTGTGTACACGTTAAATATAACTGGTGACAATGGTGAGCCTTGTGGCAGCCCTGGGCAAAAGCATCAGTTTCATGATTCTCCCTTAACAATCATATCGTTCATACGACCACACCGGTAGTACGAATGGGAGCTGATGAGGTGACCAGGGACAAGTTGATGACATACCTTGGAGTTAAGTTTGATCGCAGCCTGTGTTTTCGGGACCACGTCGACCATGTGATAACAAAATCCCGCAAAGGATTAGCCGCCTTGAAGGTCATGGCAGCTGCCAACATCGAGCAGAGGCTACTTACTCTTCTGTTCCAGGGATTAGTCCTCGCACCTATCGAATATGCCCTGGCAATTCTTACTGTCAGTACGACTCAAATTGATAGGCTGGAGAAAATACAAAATGAAGCCATGCGCATTATCCTGGGATGTACGAGGGACACTCCCTGTGTAGCAATGAGGTATCTTCTTGACTTTCCAACCATGGATGACAGAATCAAGATCTGGAGAGCACGAGCATACCTGAAGATTAGTACAGATACAGAGCATCCATTGCACCACGTGCTCAATACAGAGAAAGGTGAAAGGCTAAAAAGAGGCAAATCATGGGTGGGCCGAGCAGAAGATGTCATCAAACAGGTCTGTGGGCTTACCAATATCAGCGTTGGTGAGGAGTGGATACCGGTGGCTACGTCATTCAAGGGGACTTTCTCGTGTATTGTCACACTCGACAGGAAAAGTAGGGAACAGAACCCGGTCGTGGTTAATGCTGAGGTCAACGGTCTCATCTGCGATAACACCGATGAGAAAGACGCAGTCATCTATACAGACGGATCTGTAAGACGACACCAAAGAAGTGCATGGGCATTTACAGCACGCTCGGCAGGCAGAATAGTCTACGAAGACAGTGGTGCATACGTCGTGATCACGAGTAGCATGGCAATGGAGGCGATGGCAGTGGCCAAGGCATTCAAATGGTTAGAGTCACAAGACTACACCCACGCATGTATACTGAGTGATTCGATGAGCATGATAAAAAAAGTGGAGGCGGGCTCTGTACGCTTGCAATGGGTAGAGTCGTTGCAGAAATCCAAAATACGTAAGGTCACCTTTGTCTCTGTCCCTGGACATGCGGGAGTACGGGTAAATGAAAGGGCGGACAGGTTGGCTAGCTGCGCTGTCGTTGAGGACGGGCAACCAATGGATCGGGCGGACATCATCAATGCCCTCCGAGATGTGGGAAAAGCACAAGACTTCGACAAACACAGATCCACGTCACTTCTTCGGATGATGGAAATGGGAGTTAAGTTGGGCACTGCCAGTAATGAGACACTTAGTGGCCGTGTAAGAAGACTTATTAACCAACATAGAACTGGAGTCGTCAGTCGCTGGACACTGAGGGAATTGCTGAGTAGGGGATCTGAGCACCTATGGACATGTTCGGAGTGCAATGATGATGACCCGCAAATAACTCAATGTTAAGCTACTCCCTATTTTAGTTCTTTATTTTCAGGCTTATGAGCTGGAAACTCCAGTAAAGACCAAACTGATTGCTTTCATAGATACCCCAGGAGAAACGTCCGACATAATATCTGAACGATTGTTGAAAGCAATTGATAATTTTGACTTAAACAAAAAGATTGTTGGACTCTCAGCAGACAATACAAATACAAACTTTGGAGGCTTGATGAGGAAAGGGAGAGATAACGTCATAACTAAAATAAAGTCCAAGTTAAACAGACACATAATGGGTCTTGGTTGCAACGCACACATAACTCACAATTGTGCAAAAATCAGCGTTTGATTCCATGCCTATGGATATGGAAGTGATTGTAACAACAATATTTGGATACTTTCACATTTACACGGTTCGTGTAGAACGCCTAAAAGACTTTTGTGAATTTGCTGGACAGAAGTTTAAGCAATTATTAAGTTATTCGAATATAAGGTGGTTGTCATTACTTCCAGCCTTGGAAAGAATATTGAAACTGTATCAATCACTGAGATCTTTCTTCTTGTCAGAAACACACTGTCCTACAATATTGAAACAATTCTTTCAAAACAGTGAACCAGAGCTTTGGCTCAGCTTTGCTCATCATCACTCTTCCATGAAACAATTAAGGGGATTGAAGGCGACGACAAGAGTGCAACAGAATCAGCACTAGCTGTGAACAATCTCATTATAAAATTAGAAACTCGACGCGATGAAAATTTCATCCCATACATGGTAAAGAGTTTGCTAACTGATTTAGTAGAAAGTGGTGACATCCAAATGGAAAGGTATTTCCAAAAAAGTAAAGAATTCTATAATACTGCTGTACATTACTTGCAGTCTTGGAACAAGCACAATGAGGACTTGTCACAACTGATCTGCCTTCTTTTGGATAATGTGCCTGAAAGGAAACAATAATGCAGTAGAACAGATATCTTCAAAGTGTCATGAAGTTGTAAACGTCAATCGTGATGAGCTCTTTGATAAATTTACTTATTTGCGAGGCCATCTGTTGCAAAAAGAATGTGAGCGGTTCAGTAACAAGCCCCCTCAATGGATTGAAGTACTCATGGTACTTGAAAGAAAATAATGTACCACATGCTAATGTGAAGAGAATTCTTGAACTTTTTATGTTTATGTGCTTACCTGGCAGCAATGCATCCGTAGAAAGACTATTTTCTCAAATGAACTAAGTCTGGTCCGAAGAGAAATCACGGATTGATGTAAGCACGGTGCAAGCCATGTTAACAGTAAAAACTAACATTAATTTATCGTGTGAAAGCTTCAGTGAAAAACTTGCTTCAAAGCATGAGATCTTGAGAAAGATACACTCAAAAAATAAGTACCACGCCGAGGCAACAACCTCTTCAGTAGAAATAAGGTACTGTAAACATTACTTTAATATTGCAATTGGTATCTATATGTTGTTTACATTTTATTTATTTTAAACTTTTTTTTTTGTTATTGAGAAACAAAACTAGCTATTGTAATTTCATTAAGTGCGTGTATCGCATAAGTACCGTGAATATAAAAAAAAAATAAAATCAAACAGCAAATAAACACAGTTATTATGAAATTTAAAGTTTTTTTTTTTTTTTTTTTTTTTGCATCTACAAAATTTCTTGCGCACACACAGTCACACACCCACCCACACATATTATCATAATCATGTGCTATACCGTTTGACGTAGGCGATCATGTCCCTCCACAATCTTCTATCTACAGTGCATCGTATCAGTTCTGTTGTTGACTGTTTTCCATGCCATGACATCAAGCCATCCAGTATTTTCTCTTTGTCGTCCGCGATCTCTCTTTCCTTTTATTTTGCCAGTTGTAACCAAGTATTCCAACTTTCCTCTTCTCATGATGTGCCCGAAAAATGTTGATTGCTTCTTTCTGATGTTTTTTAAGAGCTCCCTTTTACACATATTATAAATATATATAAATAAATATATATATATATATATATATATATATACACATATATGTATGTACACACACACACACACACACACAAACACACACACACACACACACACACATATATATATATATATATATATATATATATATATATATATATATATATTTAACCAGGAAAAAAGACTAAATGTCTCCGCAAAATAATGCACATCAAATTGCAAGACAAAATAACCAACTTAACTGTCCTGCAACGTGCTAAGACCCTAACAATCATGTCGATGCTCAGAAGTCGAAGGCTAAGATGGCTGGGGCATGTCCAACGGATGGAAGAAAAACGCATTCCTAGGCAAATACTATATGGCGAGCTAAAACACGGAAAAAGACAAATCGGCAGACCTAAACTACTATATAGAGATATCTGCAAATCATCTCTGAAAGACTTCTCCATCTGTGAAAACGACTGGCAACATCTGGCAAGTGATCGCACATCATGGAGAGCATGTATAAGGAACAGTATAACAACATTTGAGACTGTGCTAAGACAGGACTTAGAAGAGAAGAGACTCATGAAAAAGGATGGTAAACCCTGTGGATCAGCGAGCCTGACCTGTTCATTATGTGACCGCGTGTGTTTGTCAAACATTGGTAGAATTAGCCACGAGAGAAGCTGTTCGGCAAAAACAATACCTCAAAAAAAAATACGCAATAGCCTCCACTAGACCGTCTGACAAGACGAAAAGGGCCACATATATATATATATATCGTTCGTCCCCGGTTTTGTGGGAGTCTCAGAAATAAGCAAAAAAATCCTCTGAAATGTAAAAAATATGACAAATGTCCCCGAAAACAATGGGAAAAAAATGTTCACCCTAACATATACATAAGGATATATACATTTATTAGTACAGACGCACCAAATTATTAATAAGCAGGTTACACACATATAAAGTGAGATAAATAAATGTATTATTACAGACGCATTCAATTATGATTAATATACACGTATACACATATGAATAAATGTATTGCCCTTAAACATGCAAAGATCAATACAGCTATTGGCCACACACTTAAAAAGATCAATAAAAGTAATAGTCGTTTAACATACACGATCAATAAATATTTGACCTTTCGCACACACAGACACACAAATACCATCCTATATCAATAATTATGCGTAGAAGAATAAATATGTCCCTAATGAGTAAACTTATTAGTGCCTCACCAGGTCGTTCACTGAAACAAAAGAGAGATGTACGGTTATTGCACAGTGAAATAAATGAGGGCTGACAAGGCAATAAAACAACACAATAGTTGCAATTATCCCTAGAGCTTTGGATAAAAAGTCTTATATTTTCTTGTAATTTAGGAAAGGCTTGTGTTGTACAGTCGCAGTAAATTGTATCAGATACTATTTTTCCGACAGGAAGCAAGAACAGTAAATTCCTGCTTCTAGATTTACATTTATGGTTTCATTTAAAAGAATGATATCATCATTAATAATAACACAATTTATTATGAGCTGATAGAAAGATAGAGAATAAGGGAGAGATAGTGCTGAGAGAGAAGGCGGAAGGGAAAGTGATATCATCATCTTCATCATCACCATTATCATAATGTGTCATACCGATTGGCGTAGGTGATCATACCCTTCCACAATTTTCTGTCTGCAGTGCATCTTATCAATTCTGTTGTTGACTGTTTTTGTGCCACGACATCAAGCTATTTAATATCTTCTCTCATTGTCGTCTGCGTCCTCTCTTTCCCTGTATTTTGCCAGTAATAACCAAATATTCCAACTTCCCTCTTCTTATGATGTGCTTGAAAAATGTTGATTGTTTCTTTCTGATGCTTTTATGAGTTCCCCTTTTATGTTGACCTCTTGAGAATGTCCTCATTGGTGTTTTTAGCTAACCAGTTAGTTTTGCTATGACCTGATATCAGGGACGAAATAACGTCGCTATTATGTTATCTCCATTCATTGTTTTGTATTTTACGACAATCACAGGCTGCTGAAACAGCGTCAACTAATGCAGCTTCAATAGCTTACTCGCAAGGCCTGAATAACAACTGTAGATCGTTCTTTGCTAAGTTGACAACAATGAATGAATAGATATCTTGAGAATTTGTCCGTTCCATTGTGCTCATTAGTCAAGGCGTTACAATAAATAAAGTCTTGCTCCATGAAGTGAAATAGTACCAGGAACTTAAATTAGTGACAAGCATGGGACAAACTAAGGGATGAGATGGAGGAGGAGGGGTGTATGGAGAGTGGTGAGCAAAGCGCCACGAGAACCAGTCAGTATGACATTGAAATGGAGAGCAGGGGAATGTCCAATGCCTCGCAGAAAGAAAGAATAATTCAAATAAATAAGAAGAATATTAAGCGATGGTATTTTATCAGTACTGAATTACTCTTTGTACACCTCTAATGAGAATATGATTGAATGAAAGGGTTCATTCTAAGATTCATTTATTGACTGCTATTGTTGAGTGCGTTTACATACCAATCATTCTTACCTTCATAAAGTGTTACCCGCTTCATGTCACACAGTCCGCCCTGTCAAAGTTTACAATACAATTTATGTTAGAATCAACAAACTCATAATAGATGTGTTCAGTTCGACATTTATTCTGAATTGTTCTAAGATGCTATCTAAAATAACATTTGTTTTTTTCTTGATTCTTGATCTTTTAATTGTTTTATTTTTATTGTGTGTTCTTTTTGCATCTTTTGTTTGTTTGCGTATCTTCTCTTTGTTTTTTTGGCTGTCTGAGTGTCATAATCATGTTATGGTCCGCGTCTTCTGTGATTTTAGGGATAGCTCTGCTGTCGGTTACTCTTTTCTTGTTCTGTTTTCTTGTTAGTATAGAATATATAGGCACCTGCATGTGCTTGTACCAGGTGTAAAATTTCGATTGTGATAAAATTATTGTAATTTTTGTAATATCTCAAGAATTTTCCCCTGATTGATGATTAATGGGGCCGTCAGTTGTAGTTGCGTGTTCAATAAACAATTTTCATCTTGGAAGCGCGTAATGAAAAAAGATCTAACCAACCAAATTAAAACTCTCTACATCAACAGAAGTTGCACAGTTTAAACTGCAGCAGGTTACACAGACCACTTCGAAATTAGCTCAGGTAAGACAGGAGTACTTACTATCCCTCTACTGTTTATTTTATACTGGACTATGTATGCAAGTTAATCAACCCATCAGAAAAAGATAAGAACATCGAGCTTCTGTTTGCAGACGATCAGGCACTAATACATGGAAACATAGAAGACCTACAAGAACACTTATATAGACTCAACAGCGCAAGCACAAAATACAACATGAAAATCAAAATCAACAAAAAACAGCCATGAACATCGCAAAAGAGAAACAGAACATCAACTTAACTATGGACGGCAGACAACTAAAACAAATAGAGGAATTTAAATACCTAGAAAGTCTAGTGACGAACGGCAATTTCCAAACAGCAAAAATAGACTCAAGATGCAACAGAGCTTGTCAAATCATTGGACAGCTATCGCCACTATCGTCCAACAAGAAAATAACTCTAGAGGCAAAACAGGCACTTTACAATACAATCGTATTCCTAACGTTGTGCTGCCAATGCCAGTCCTGGACCCTAGGAACAACAAGTAAAATAACCTCTACAGAGATTAAATGTGTTAGACGAATGACAGGAAACAGTCTGAGAGATAAGATCAGAAATGAAGAACTGAGAAAAAAGCTAGGTACAGCCCCCGCCATAGAATATATAAAGAAACAACAGACAAAATGGTTTAGCCACGTGAGAAGGCAGAAAGATCAAAATACAATACAACGAGGCTTCAATAAACATTGCGAGAACACCAGACCCAAGGGTCGATCACGGAAAAGATGGATGGACGGAATATTAGAAACACAACAGCAGCAGAGGCGATCAGAAGACCGCAAATGATGTCTCCCCTCGAAGCTTAAAGGCAAATGAGGAAGGAAAGAAGAAGAAGATTTATGTTCATGTTACAGACTGTCATAGTTCATCAATAGAATGTCATAATTAATCATAGTAAAATAACTATGTGCTATGTGTTACTGTCACGTTACAGACAATAACAATAACTCTTGTTGAGTTAAATATCTCATTCACGATGACTAGCAATAGCAAGCCAATCGCATTCCATCAGACATAGAGCCGCTGCTATGGATCAACAACCCATGCACAGATAATTAATTACACGTAAAATGAAGGACTTCCGTTGTAAAGATGGTAGATCTAGGTCACGTTCTCTCGATCGCTGCAGAAAGTGCATTCGGGATCTGATTAATTTCGGTTTTCCATTGCACTTTTCTGCATTAAAGTAAAAATGATGTTCTACTTATTACATCTGCGTCGCTAAAGCAAAGTCGTACGCCGGCAACTGTCTCTTTTTGACAAATCAAGTGTTGTGAATGAGACCTTCCACCTGAAATTGAAATGCGTTTCAAGAAAAGAAACTGGTACTAGCAGCCTGGATAGACCTAAAGAAAGCATTTGATAAGGTATGGAAGGAAGGGATTTTGAAGAAACTGAGAAATTATGGAGTAAATAGCAGGATGTACAAATGGGTCAAAGCATACCTGCATAACAGGAGAGCCAGAGTGCAACTGGATGGTCTTAAGAGTAAAAAGGTCTTATTGCGCCAGGGCGTTCCACAGGGAGGGGTACTATCTCCAACACTTTTTCTGATCTACATCAATAACCTAGTTACTGAACTACCACATGGCATCAAAGTGGCAATGTATGCAGATGACTTAGTAATGTGGTGCATAGAGGAGTATGCAACAGTGGCCTCCAAATTGCTACAAAGAGCTATGAATGCACTGAATTCATGGACAAATAGATGGTGTATCAGCATCAATACAGACAAATGCAGTACTACACTTTTCACACTCTCCCCAAAACAAAAAGCAGGAGCCATCTACATAAACAATGAGCCTGTGAAAGAAGACATACAAGCTACATATCTCGGAGTTACATTTGATAACAAACTATCTTGGAAACAGCAGATAAATAAGGCAACCCAAAAAGCAAGGAGGAAATTGGCTATTCTAAGAAAGTTGTCTGGAACCACATGGGGTGCGAGTGGGAAAATACTCAGTAAAGTTTACCAACAGAGTATACGCCCACATTTAGAATATGGATCATCCGCATGGTGCTCAGCATCAAACACCACATTGCAAGAACTGGATAAAGTACAAAACCAGACACTTAGGGTCATCACAGGAGCAATGAAATCAACACCAATATTGGAGATGGAGAAATTGTGGAGGATACCAGCACTGAGAGAACGGAGAGACACAAAGGTGCTGATACAGGCAGAAAAATGTGTATGCATGCCGAGACATCCAATGAAGGACCGATTCCAAAATCTTGCATCGGGACGACTTAAGAGAAGCAGTTTTATCCACCAAGCCAAGCGTATTAGTAGACAAACACCAGACATGCAAAGAGTTGTTAACCCCCTACTGCCCATACCAGAACAGACTCCCTGGACAGAGGAATCAGGATTATCAGTTCAAATACGGACAGAAGTGAAAGGAATAGTTGACAAAGAGGAACAGAATAGTCTACAGCGAAAAACAATAACTCTCAGTTTCCTGGATGAAGAATACCCACAAGACCTATGGATCCGTGTGTACACAGATGGATCAGCACAGAATGCAGTAAAGAATGGGGGAGCAGGAGCATATATATAGTGTACCCAAATAACACTAGGGATATGAATAAAATAGCAACAGGGAAATATTGTCACAATTATGATGCAGAAATACAAGCAATAAAGTTGGCAATAGAAAAACTGCTGAACAGTAATCTTAACCCACAGCCTGTAGTGTTTTTGACAGATGCAAGATCAGTACTCCAGGCACTACAAGCCAGAAAATTACCACATCTGCAGACCTTATTGACTGAACTCTGCAAGCACCACAGGGTTGCCCTGCAGTGGATCCCGTCTCACTGTGGAATACCAGGAAATGAGAAAGCAGATCAGTTGGCAAAGGAAGGTTCAACAGGCACACAACTAGATACACCGGTTACATACCATCATAAGAAACAGATAATCAAATCAATCAGAGGACCACAAGCCCCAAATCAGGATGCCTTTCATAATATGAATAGATATGAACAAGTTATCATTATACGCCTAAGAACAGGACACAATCGACTCCATAGTCACATGTATACAAAATTCAAGATCGGCACCTCAACTACTTGTACATGTGGACAGGCTGAACACATACTTCAAGACTGCACTGAATATAGTAGACTGAGGAAAATCCATTGGCCCATAGATACAACACTACAGACAAAACTATATGGGCCACTGCAAGAATTACAAAAGACAGTAAAATTCATACAGGAAACGACATTGCTGATATAGACAATACTTCGAGCGAACGAAAGATAGATAGATAGACCTTCCACCGTCTAGACTTGATCTGCGCTTTACGTCACATTGATGCTGTTCAAGACCGTTGTTGGAATTCCTTGACGCAAGTTATCTCCATGTTACTTATTAATGTAAACTACTTCGTCAGCCGCAGTTTTATCTCTTTAGGAATTTGTACCGTGTTTTGCTCGTCGTAGGCTGCTTTCACTAGAGTAATCAGGAATCTAAAGGGAGCGAAATTGTTGTCGGTACGACATTTTTGTGTACAACGTCATCGTAATGGCTCATTGTGCACCCCTAGACCGGCCGTAAGATTATCTTACGGTCTGTTGTTTGATGTCCAACGGGGATAATCTGACGATGAACTGTGTGTCTATATGTTCGGAATTGGAGTCAACAACGATGGCCTAACATCATCAAGCGCTATACATTTTTAAAAAATACAACGATCATCATTTTCAAGAGGACGTGAACTTCCATGGTATATATGGTGAATAGGCGGTGGGAACAATTGAAGGCTATACATGAAAAGTGTTCCTTGTTGCAGTTTCCTCATATTCCAAGTCCGGCATGTTGCAGGAGCTACTGAGTTAAGTGCTCTGGGCACACCGTGAGCTGTGTGTCTCATCCGTTTTGATCATGTTTCGATATTCCAATTGAATGAGTGATGATATCGTATAACAGGGAACAGTTGACTGTGTTCACTTTCTGTGCGGTTTCGCCTTATGTCTTTTGGCGTGTGCTGAGACTTCTACGATGGGGACTGCAGTTACCTTTCTTTGTTTGGGAGATGAGATATTAGTTCGGATGATTATGCTGGCACGGGCGGTTGAGCAATTGTGGATTTTAATTCGTTTGCAGTGATACCGGGGCCTTCCATAACCAAATAAACAAACGTAAAATGAAGTGGCCAAATGACACCTGTTGACGAGGTGGCTCTGTGTGTTGGGACCCTGGAGTAAACAGACTGCGTTCTATGTGAATTGTACAGTAAACTCATCATCATCGAGTGCCTCCTCCGCAACGAAGGTTCGCTACCATGGAGCGCCATTCTGCTCTGTCTCTTGCTTTGATGGTGCAGGTTGTCATAGGCTGATTTGTCCATCTTTTGATGTTACTCGTCCATTTTAGTCTTGGTCTGCCTCTGCCTCTTTTACCTTGTGGTTTTCCCTCCAGGATTACTTTCAGTAGGCTGTTGTGTCTTTTAACATGGCTGAAGAATCGCATTTGTCTTGTTCTAATTGTGTTTAGTAGTTCTCTTTTCATTTTTAGTTGTTTTAAGACTTCATCGTTTGTTTTCTTTTCATTCCATCCAATTCTACCTATTCTTCTATACATCCACATTTCAAAGGTTTCAATTCTCTGTTCTGTTTTCTTGTCCATGTTTCAGCACCATATAGGAATATTGAGAAGATGTAACATTTTGCTATTCTTAGTTTTAGCCCTGGTGTTATTTGTTTTGATGTTAGCATGTTCTTCATGACATTAAAATTACTTTTTGCCATTCCTATTCTTTTGTTTATTTCAGTTGTACATTTTCCATCCATAGTATGTCCAAGGTAGTTGTAGTTCTGAACTGTCTCCAGGTCTATTCCTTCTATTTTGATATCCACTTGTGGGTTTTGAGTATCTTCTTTGTTTATGATTATAGATTTAGTCTTTTTGATATTCATATCTAGTCCATATTTTTTGTTTGCCATGTTTATTTCATTAAGTAATTGTTGTAGATCTTTAGGATTTTCTGCTTGTAATACAGTATCATCAGCATATCTTAGGTTTTTCATTATCTTTCCATTAATTTGTAGGCCTGACATCTATGTGATGTTTTTAAAATTTTGCTCAGTGTATAGATTGAACAAGCTTGGTGATAGGATGCATCCCTGTCTTACTCCTCTTTTTATATCAATGGGTGTAGAGTTCTGTTTGTTATATTTTATTATTGCTGTTTGCTCTCAGTATAGATTATATATTAGTCCTATGTCCATGAAAATGGAGAAGCTGCCTTGACCACATTTTCACTCTACGACTTATATTGGAGGAACACATTGAAAAGCAAAAACCTTTTGTACTTAACTTCATCGATTTCAAAAAAGCATTTGATAGTATTCATAGAGATTCTTTGTGGAAAATTCTAAAGCAATATGGCTTACCATAAAAAATCATAAATATTATCAAAGACATGTATGATGGTTACACATGTGCAGTTCTAACAGAGGAAGGACTGAGCGAATGTTTCCCAATAGAAACTGGGGTTAAACAAGGATGTATTTTATCGCCCTTGTTATTTGGAATTGTTGTGGACTTCATAATGAAGAAATGCTGCACTGGTAATAAAGGCATCGAATGGAAACAAGGAGACCATTTGGAGGACCTCGACTTTGCTGATGACATAGTCCTCATCAGCAGTCAGATAAAAATGATGCAGGAACAAATGAACTATCAGCAATAGCCAGCAAAATTGGGCTTGAGATCAATCATGAAAAGACTAAAGTCATGAAAAGTTTAATTCCAACAGATGACAAAATATACATGGAAAACAAACCAGTAGAAGAGATCGATCACTTTATCTATCTTGGAAGTCACATTGATCGAGAAGGGGATACAAGTAAAGAAATTAGAATCAGAATAGCTAAGGCAGCAATGTCTTTCAGAAGCCTTGAAAAGTTGTGGAAATCAAAACTAATCAGCACAAACACAAAACTTAGGCTATTCAAATCAAATGTACTATCAACCCTTACGTATGCGTGTGAAAGCTGGAAAACAACAAGAGATATAGAAACAAAGTTGAACGCATTCAAAAATAAATGTCTAAGGAAAATACTTGGTATAGCGTGGAACGAATTCAAAACAAACGAGGAAATTAGAGAAATCGCCAATCAACCACTAATATCTTCAGTAATAAAGAAAAGACGATGGTCATATGTTGGACATGTGATGAGAAGAGATAATAACCGAATAGCAAAGCAGGCCTTCATATGGGAAACAACAGGTAAGAGAAAAAGAGGAAGACCCAGGGAGACACTGAGAAGAACATTGATGAGAGAGGCAAAAGCAACAGGATTCGGCTCCCTCAATGAGATAGAGCTGCTTGCACAGAACAGAAACAAATGGCGAGATTTGATAAAATATCTTTAAAAGAAAACTGCTAGAACAAAAATTCAGATATGAGAAGGTGTATCTTGGTCTACGCCCTATGGGCCGGCAACGGCTCGAAAGGTCATTAGATAGATAGATAGATGTCCTTGTCATCTAGATGTACTCGTATCTCTTTCAGGCATTCTATAAGTTGTTTGTGGTATATTCTATCAAAAGCTTTGGTGTAGCCTATGAAGCAGGCATATATTGGTTTGTTTACTTCTGTATATTTTTCGATTAATGTTCTGATGCAGAATATGGCTTCTTTTGTCCCACTATTTTTCCTAAATCCAAATTGCTGCTCATCTAATTCAGTATTGATTTTATTCTGAATCCTTCCTTGTACGGCTTTTAGCAAGATTTTTGTAACATGGCTCATTAGGCTTATTGTTCTAAAGTCACTGCATTCAACTGCACCATTCATTTTAGGCAATGCAATGAAAGTTGATGTTTTTAGTTCATTTGGTATGTGTCCTGTGTGGCATATGTAGTTGCATATGTCTGTAATCACTCCAATGCCAAAATCTTCTAGTGTAGTGTATTGTATCATCTCTACCTGTATGCTGTCAGGTCCTGCTACTTTTCCCTTTTTCATTGTTTTTATAGCTTTTTCCACCTCAGATTTTAAGATTTTATAGCCTGATGTAAATTTTATAACTGGTTTCTTGTCCATTTGATCCTGAAATAGTTATGTTATATATTCCTGCCATATATCTATAATATCCGTATTGTCTATTAGCATTTTTCCTTTTTTTTTTGTCTGCAATGCATCCAAATTTTGTGGCTTTTTATTTTTATTAGTCATTCTCTTTACTTCTGTGTGCATTCCTCTTAAATCTTGTTTGCTTTCCATAGTTTCTATTTCTATACATTTTTGGCTGAGCCAGTCTTCTTTTGCCTTTTTGCACGTTTTGCGTAAGTAGTAGGTGTGGCGGTTAATGCCCGTCATTTTCTGCGTTAAATGCCATGTTTTTTTCTATATAGAAAGTATACACGCAGATGCGTTAAATGCCCTGTTTTTTTCTATATAAAAAGTATACAAGCAGATGCGTTAAATGCCCTGTTTTTTGTCTATATAGAAAGAATACACGCAGCAAGACGGATCGACCAAGACAGCGAGACCTTGGTGAGCACAGGTGACCTCGTGATGCGCACTGCCTCACGATATGTGTGTGCTTGTAAATAAATAGTGTGTTGTGTTGATTTGAAAAGGGAGGAAGGCAGGTGCTAGCTCTCGCTTCCTCATCAGTAATAGTGGTTCGCTATCTTTCTCTCTCTCTCTCTCTCTCGCTATCTCTCTATCCCTCGCTATCTCTTTCGCTCTCGATCATTCTCTCTCGTTCTCTCTCCAATTCCGTCTCTGTCTCTCGCGTTATCTCTCTCCCTCTCCGTCTCTCTCGCAATCTCTCTCCCGCTCCATCGCTCTCTCTCTCCAGCTCTGACTCTCTCGCTATCTCTCTCCCGCTCCATCGCTCTCTCTCTCCAGCTCTGTCTCTTTCGCTCTCGCTATCTCTCGCCTTCGCTGTCTCTATCTCTCGCTATCTCTCTCCGTCTCCATCGCTCTCTCTCGCTCCCTCTCTGTCTCTTTCGCTCTCGCTGTCTCTATCTCTCGCTATCTCTCTCCCTCTCCATCGCTCTCTCTCTCTCGCTCCCTCTCCAGCTCTGTCTCTTTCGGTCTCGCTATCTCTCTCTCTTTCCATCTCTGTCTCTCGCTATCTCTCGCCCGCTCCATCGCTCTCTCTCTCGCTCCCTCTCCAGCTCTGTCTCTTTCGCTCTCGCTATCTCTCTCTCTCGGTATCTCTCTCCCTCTCCACTGCTGTCTCTCGCTCTCGCTCATTCTCTCGGTCTCTCTCCCTCGTCATCTCTGTCTCTCTCGCTATCTCTCCCTCTCCATTGTGTTCTCTCTCTCCCTCTCCATCTTTCTCATCTATCCTCTCTTAGACGTCTAACCTATCAGGTCACCCTCCCTCCTCTCCCTTTATCTCTCCCACATCGTTCCGCCCTCCCGTATATTTTTAGCGTCCCTCCTATTGTAACACTTGATGATTCTCACCCTTTATGTCTAGCACCTCACCTTCCTTCTCCTAGACTTCTCTGTATCTCTCTCTCTCGCTCTCTCTCTTCTAACCCCTACTAGACTTTTTTCCTACCATTCGTACTTTATACACATCACCATTAATACAACCGAAATTCCTTTAATGATAACCTACCACATCGTTATGAGATAAGAGAAAAACAGAAAAAAAAATTCAACTTACACCGTAAAATATACCACTACAACACAGACCACTAGACTGAACAGTACTATGAAAATAAACTTCCGTGAATCATTCGCGCTTATAACACGAAGTTTCACATGCAACTGGTAAATAAAAGTTGGACGACACTATTTCACTCTCGACTAACATCTAGGCTAACCAATCAGAGAAGAGGATTTCTATCGGACACCCATCAACGAAATGACTAACTTTTAGATTAACCAATCAGAGAAGAGGATTTCTATCGAACACCCATCAACGAAATGACTGACCTTTAGATTAACTAATCAGAGAAGAGGATTACAGTTATCGTGATAACTGACCTCATTTTCAACATTAATTGCTGTCGATTCTGACACATGGGTTATTTTAAATCGATTCGATCCCTGATAAAAGCCACTGGTCGGGTCAATGGTGGGGGAAATAATATAGGTGGCGGGTTACTTGAACGCGCTTTGACCCTGATGCAATACCAGAGGAGTTCCATGACAGTCATAATAGTTAGACACAACGAGCAGAAAGTTATATTCAAGGTCCAAAAAGTTTGGCAAAATCGCAAACATTTTATCACCAGAACACAAAAATGTAGGCTCATACACAAAAAGTCGACCTTAAAACCATACAAATCTACTCCCATACTCATAAAAGTTAGACACATCGAACAGATAGTTACTTCCAAACTCCAGAAAGTTAGACCAAATCGTAAAAATATTACCACCAGATCACACAAATTTAGGCTCATAAGCAAAAAGTCGATCTCATAACCCTACAAATCTACTCCCATACTCATACTAGTTAGACACAACGAGCAGGAAGTTATATTCAAGGTCCAAAATGTTAGACCAAATCACTAAGATTTTACCACCAAAACACACAAATTTAGGCTCATATTAGTCGACCTAAAAATTTCAAAAAGCTACTCACATAGTCATACAAGTTAGACACATCGAACCGATCGTTATTTCTAAAGCCAAAAATGTTTGGCCAAATCGCAAATATTTTACCCACAGAACACAAAAATGTAGGCTCATATTCAAAAAGTCGACCTAAAAATCCCCAAAAGTCGTAATAGTTAGACACAACGGGTAGAAAGTTATATTCTAGGTCCCAAAAGTTTGGCCAAATAACTAAAATTTTACACACAGAACAAAAGAATATAGACTCATATTAAAAAATTCGACCTAAAAATTTCAAAAAGCTACTCACATAGTCATAATTGTTAGACACATCGAACCGATCGTTATTTCTAAAGCCAAAAAAGTTAGGCCAAATCGCAAATATTTTACCCACAGAACACAAAAATGTAGGCTCATATTAAAAAAGTCGACCTAAAAATCCCAAAAAGCTACTCACATAGTCGTATAGTTAGACACAACGAGTAGAAAGTTATATTCTAGGTCCAAAAAGTTTGGCCAAATCACTAAAATGTTACCCACAGAACAAAAAAAATATAGACTCATATTAAAAAAGGCGACCTCTAAACCATAAAAAAATCTACTCACATACTCATACTAGTTAGACACAACGAGCAGATAGTTATATTCAAAATCCAAAAAACTTTATTTTAGACATCCCCATAGCAAAAATGTATTTATAAATCACTTTTATGATTGCTACCCCTTGACTATTTTTTAGGGATACGCCCATAAAATCGGTAGAAATCGTAAATTTTCACTCTAGGCATACCCCAATATTTATTTTAGACATCCCCATTGCAAAAATTTACATTAAAAACCACTTTTAGGATTTTACCCCGTGACTGTTTTTTAGAGATACGCCCATAAAATCGGTAAAAATCGTAAATTTTCACTCTATGCATACCTCAAACTTTATTTTAGGACATCCCCTTTGCAAAAATTTACATTAAAAACCACTTTTAGGATTTTACCCCCTCATCATTTATGAGGGTTACGCCCATGAAATCGATAAAAAATTGAAATTTAACCTCAAGGCATACCTCAAACATAATATTTGACACCCCTACATATCAAATTCCAACAAATAAACAACAAAAAGCTAGTAGTAGTGGTGGCGGTATACCCAATCCAATTATAATTTTTTTTTGCACCATTGCAGTGCAGTTTCGGTGCATGCACGTGCACTTTGGTGTGGGTATACCGCCACCACTACTACTAGCTTTTTGTTGTTTTTTTGTTGGAATTTGATATGTAGGGGTGTCAAATATTATCTTTGAGGTATGCCTTGAGTTTAAATTTCAATTTTTTATCGATTTCAGGGGCGCATCCCACAAAAATGGTAAGGGGGAGGGGGTAACAATTTCAAAAGTGATTTTTAAGTTAATTTTTGGTGTGGGGATGTCTAAAATAAAGTTTGAGGTATGCCTTGAGGTTAAATTTCAATTTTTTATCGATTTCATGGGCGTAACTCTCAAAAATGATAAGGGGGTAAAATCCTAAAAGTGGTTTTTAATGTAAATTTTTGCAAAGGGGATGTCTAAAATAAAGTTTGGGATATGCCTAGAGTGAAAATTTACGATTTTTACCGATTTTATGGGCGTATCCCTAAAAAATAGTCAGGGGGTAACAATCATAAAAGTGATTTATAAGTACATTTTTGCTATGGGGATGTCTAAAATAAAGATTTTTGGACTTTGAATATAACTATCTGCTCGTTGTGTCTAACTAGTATTAGTATGTGAGTAGATTTTTTTATGGTTTAGAGGTCGACCTTTTTAATATGAGTCTATATTTTTTTTGTTCTGTGGGTAACATTTTAGTGATTTGGCCAAACTTTTTGGACCTAGAATATAACTTTCTACTCGTTGTGTCTAACTATTGCGACTATGTGAGTAGCTTTTTGGGATTTTTAGGTCGACTTTTTTAATATGAGCCTACATTTTTGTGTTCTGTGGGTAAAATATTTGCGATTTGGCCAAACTTTTTTGGCTTTAGAAATAACGATCGGTTCGATGTGTCTAACAATTATGACTATGTGAGTAGCTTTTTGAAATTTTTAGGTCGAATTTTTTAATATGAGTCTATATTTTTTTTGTTCTGTGGATAAAATTTTAGTTATTTGGCCAAACTTTTGGGACCTAGAATATAACTTTCTACTCGTTGTGTCTAACTATTACGACTATGTGCGTAGCTTTTTGGGATTTTTAGGTCGACTTTTTGAATATGAGCCTACATTTTTGTGTTCTGTGGGTAAAATATTTGCGATTTGGCCAAACATTTTTGGCTTTAGAAATAACGATCGGTTCGATGTGTCTAACTTGTATGACTATGTGAGTAGCTTTTTGAAATTTTTAGGTCGACTAATATGAGCCTAAATTTGTGTGTTTTGGTGGTAAAATCTTAGTGATTTGGTCTAACATTTTGGACCTTGAATATAACTTCCTGCTCGTTGTGTCTAACTAGTATGACTATGTGAGTAGATTTTTATGGTTTTGAGGTCGACTTTTTGAGTATGAGCCTAAATTTTTGTGTTCTGGAGGTAAAATATTTGCGATTTGGCCTAACTATTTGGGACTTTGAATGTAACTATCTGTTCGATGTGTCTAACTAGTATGAGTATGGGAGTAGATTTGTAGGGTTTTGAGATCGACTTTTTTCTTATGAGCCTAAATTTGTGTGATCTGGTGGTAATATTTTTACGATTTGGTCTAACTTTCTGGAGTTTGGAAGTAACTATCTGTTCGATGTGTCTAACTTTTATGAGTATGGGAGTAGATTTGTATGGTTTTAAGGTCGACTTTTTGTGTATGAGCCTACATTTTTGTGTTCTGGTGATAAAATGTTTGCGATTTTGCCAAACTTTTTGGACCTTGAATATAACTTTCTGCTCGTTGTGTCTAACTATTATGACTGTCATGGAACTCCTCTGGTATTGCATCAGGGTCAAAGCGCGTTCAAGTAACCCGCCACCTATATTATTTCCCCCACCATTGACCCGACCAGTGGCTTTTATCAGGGACCGAATCGATTTAAAATAACCCATGTGTCAGAATCGACAGCAATTAATGTTGAAAATGAGGTCAGTTATCACGATAACAGTAATCCTCTTCTCTGATTAGTTAATCTAAAGGTCAGTCATTTCGTTGATGGGTGTCCGATAGAAATCCTCTTCTCTGATTGGTTAATCTAAAGGTTAGTCATTTCGTTGATTGGTGTCCGATAGAAATCCTCTTCTCTGATTGGTTAGCCTAGATGTTAGTCGAGAGTGAAATAGTGTCGTCCAACTTTTATTTACCAGTTGCATGTGAAACTTCGTGTTATAAGCGCGAATGATTCACGGAAGTTTATTTTCATAGTACTGTTCAGTCTAGCGGTCTTTGTTGTAGTGGTATATTTTACGGTGTAAGTTGAATTTTTTTTCTGTTTTTCTCTTATCTCATAACGATGTGGTAGGTTATCATTAAAGGAATTTCGGTTGTATTAATGGTGATGTGTATAAAGTACGAATGGTAGGAAAAAAGTCTAGTAGGGGTTAGAAGAGAGAGAGCGAGAGAGAGAGAGAGAGCGAGAGAGAGAGAGATACAGAGAAGTCTAGGAGAAGTAAGGCGAGGTGCTAGACATAAGGGTGAGAATAATCAAGTGTTACAGTAGGAGGGACGCTAAAAATATACGGGAGGGCGGAACGATGTGGGAGAGATAAAGGGAGAGGTGGGAGGGTGGCCTGATAGGTTAGACGTCTAAGAGAGGATAGATGAGAAAGATGGAGAGGGAGAGAGAGAACACGATGGAGAGGGAGAGATAGCGAGAGAGACAGAGATGGCGAGGGAGAGAGACCGAGAGAATGAGCGAGAGCGAGAGAGACAGCAGTGGAGAGGGAGAGAGATACCGAGAGAGATAGCGAGAGAGAGATAGCGAGAGCGAAAGAGACAGAGCTGGAGAGGGAGCGAGAGAGAGAGCGATGGAGCGGGCGAGAGATAGCGAGAGACAGAGATGGGACGAGAGAGAGAGATAGCGAGACCGAAAGAGACAGAGCTGGAGAGGGAGCGAGAGAGAGAGCGATGGAGAGGGAGAGAGATAGCGAGAGATAGAGACAGCGAGAGCGAAAGAGACAGAGAGGGAGCGAGAGAGAGCGATGGAGACGGAGAGAGATAGCGAGAGATAGAGACAGCGAAGGCGAGAGATAGCGAGAGCGAAAGAGACATAGCTGGAGAGAGAGAGAGAGCGATGGAGCGGGAGAGAGATAGCGAGAGAGACAGAGCTGGAGAGAGAGAGCGATGGAGCGGGAGAGAGATAGCGAGAGAGACAGAGACGGAGAGGGAGAGAGATAACGCGAGAGACAGAGACGGAATTGGAGAGAGAACGAGAGAGAATGATCGAGAGCGAAAGAGATAGCGAGGGAGAGGGAGAGAGAGAGATAGCGAGAGAGAGAGAGAGATAGCGAACCACTATTACTGATGAGCAAGCGAGAGCTAGCACCTGCCTTCCTCCCTTTTCAAACCATCACAATACACTATTTATTTACAAGCGCAATTGGATTAACCGCCACCCCTACTACTACTTGCGTATCTCATTATCTATTTTATTGTATTGGGCAGTGTTCTTCGCTTGTCTCTTTTCTTCCATTTTTTCTAAGATTGTGTTAGTTATCCATTTTTGTTTTTTGTTCTTTTCTCTTGTGGGTAAGGTGTCGCAGGTTTCATGTATGCTTTTCTTTATGAATTACCATTTGGTTGTTACTTTTTCATCAGGATTTTCTCTTCTGTATTGTTCAATTCCTTCTTCTAGCAGCTTCTGGTATGTGTTCTTTATTTGTATTGTATAGGTATCTTTAATATCTTTTTGATTTAAAGTTGTTATATCTAGTGGATTTGTTGATGAATTAGACTTTTGCTTGATTCTCTTTAGTTTGATTTTCATTTTAATCATTACAGGATTGTGATCTGAATTAATATCTGCTCCTGGGTAGGTTTTGGCTTTCTTTACGCTGTTACGGAACCTTCCTTTTATCATTATGTAATCTATTTGATTCCTCTTCTTATCTACAGGGCTTTTCCACGTGTATAGTTTCTTTTCTCTTGCTCAAAGTAGGTGTTACATATTATCAGCCTGCTTTCTTCACAGAATTGTATTAATCTTTCTCCTCTGTCATTTCTTTTTCCTAAACCTTGATTTCATTTGATGGTCTTATATCTACCTTTTCCTACTTTGGCGTTCATGTCATCCATTACTATCAAGATGTCTGAAGATTTCACTTGCTTCATAACTGTATTTAGGTCTTCATAGTATGCCTCTATTTGTTCCTTTGTCTAGTCACATTGAGTAGATGCATATATCTGTATTATTGCTATGTCGAATGGTTTTACTTTTGAACTTGAGTAGTATAATCCTATCACTGTATGTCCAGTGGTTACTTATATATTTATGTTGCTCTCTTTTTATCAGTATTCCTACCCCCTTTGATGTTCTGTTGTGTTTCCTGAGTATATAAATGTATATTTTTCGTCCTCTATGTACCCACATTCTTTCCATCTTGTCTCTGATATGCCTAAAATAGCTATATTTATTCGTTCTGCTTCGTGAATCAGATTTTCCAATTTCCCTTCTTGATATAGAGTCCTAACATTCCAAGTATTTATTTTAAGATCTTTCCTCCGACATAAGTTCGAATTCCACTCCATGGCTTCCTCTGGACTATTACCTGATGAGGCTCCAATCTCTTTCACGGTGGTCTGCAATATTCGCCTTGTAGTAAACTAAGAAGTACAGAACAACAGTAAACTATGAATCGAATTCTGGTCACAGGATAGAACATTTGCAAATAAACCGCGGGATCTGGTACTTATATACTACCGCTAAGGGCTAAATTCAACGAAGTGTCTTATCTTGCCGTGTGAGGCGCTTCATCTTACTGTGTGAGACGCTAGTAGTAGGGAAAAGGCTTTTGAACCTATTTTAGTTAAGATACCAGTGCAGATTCTGCACGAACCTGCATATTTCTGGCACAGTGCAATCTATGGTACCGTGCAATCTATGGTACCGTGCAATCTATGGTACCGTGCAAAACCGGCCCTCGGTTATCGCGGCTTATCTCGAGTGGCCAGCACGCCGGGTCGGGGTCTCGAGTGGTTATCGGGTCGAGTGGCCAGCACGCCGGGTCGGGGATTATCTCGAGTGGTTAGGGCAGCACGCCGGCTATCTCAGCGGTTCTAAAACTTGTGGTTAGGTCAGCGGTTATGGGGTCGTCGATGCTCACAGCAGTTAACTCGCGGGTCGGATTGCGGGTGGATCGTCGCTCACGCCAGCTATCTCAGCGATGTTCTAAAACTTGTGGTTAGGACAGCGGTTCTAAAACTTGATTGGTCGTATGTATAACTATCTATCAAACACAGGTGCATAGGAAGTTTCATTAGCCTTCAAAACACAACCCCCCTCCATTTTGACAAAACCTTGTTGATCAAAGCTGGGGTACGTAATTGGTGACTCTGTTGATTCAGCCGGGGTATCCATGCTGACTACAGGATCTGTCGTCCGATTAACAAGAGTGAGGTTCTGGTGGTTAACAAAAGGTGGCGTGTAGTTGATGAGGTTCTGGTTAACAAGCGGTGGCGTGTAGTTGAGATTCTGGTTAACCACTTAGACGGCACGGTGAAATGTTGAAATGTATGCGCGCCACCTCGCTGAGTGGTTTAAGAGCCATATTGAAAACAGCCTCTCCCAAACTCATTAACTTTTTGTGTGAGTGTTGCCATAACATATTAAAAGGTAATGTAGACTCACTCAGCGACAGAAGTGCGAGCTACGTCGACACAAGAATAAGTTTAGACTTCTCACTAAAAAGAAACCGAGTCTTAAGGAGCGGAAAGAGATTCTACAAATCGGCGGGTTCATATGTGCTTTGCTCCGACCTATATTAAGTATTCTCGGCTGAGTACTAGGTGCGTAACATTGGCCAAAAAAATTATCTTGATGGATCCTCAATTCCTCGAGGGTCTTAAACAGACTACTAGCACGTATACCCCGCCCGAGGCGATCGGTGACAACTTGAGAGATTTAGATGATGAAATGCAACGTATCCTATTCCGCGAAGATTTAGCACCCGCTGATAAGGCCAGAGTGTACCAACGTACTCTGCATCAGTGTTTAACTGGCCAGAGTGTACCAACGTGCTCTGCATCAGTATTTAACTAGATTGGAGCAGTATAAACGACGCTCATTGGGCTCGGTCGAATTCATTCAACACAACACATCAACAGAAAATACACCTTCCCCACCACCACCATCAATCGAGGTATCACCAGAGCAGACCAAGACACCACCATCACCAGCGGAAACCCCAAAGATAGGTAATGAAAACTCTCCGCAGTTAACCACGTATAAACTGAGACCTAAAATAAGAAAGAGTGGAATCCCAACACCAAAATGGGAACGGTGGAGAAAATATTGAGACGTCATTACTTTGACCCTAGTCGACCATGGGCGTATAGTGATGCAACGGCCCTGCAACGTAACACCAAAAAAGGACTTAAAGAGATCAATCGATGGTTGAGTCATCAGGATACCTATACCCTTCATAAACCAATTCGGCGCAGATTTGAAAGGCATCCCATTATAACGAGTGGACCCCGACAGCAATACCAGGCAGACCTAATTGATTTTAGACATTTGAAAAAAACACAACGATGGGTATTCGTATTTGGTTTCTTGCGTGGACGTTTTCAGTATATTCGCATGGTCTGTACCGATACGAACCAAAACGGGGAAATCATTAGTGGGAATCAAGCCGTCGGTAAGATATTTGTCGATGGGAAACCCGCGAGTTTTCAAACGGATAAAGGGTCAGAGTTTCTGAACAGAACATTTCATAAATTCCTCGCTGACAACAACGTTCACTTTTTCACTACACTGAACGAAGATATTAAGGCCGCCGTGGTGGAACGCTTTAATAGGACTCTGAAACAACGGATGTGGCGATATTTCACGAAACCCAATAAACTGTCTTATGTCCGAGTCCTACCCGCCCTACTTCGAAGTTATAACCATTCGTATCACAGAAGTATAAGAATGGCACCGGTCGACGTTAACGCAGACAATCAAGAACAGGTATGGAACACGTTGTATATTAACAAACGCAACTTTAAATTTGAAAGACCCCTGTATAAGGTCGGTAATCGAGTTAGACTGGTAGTGGGAAGAGCCAATTTTAAAAAGGGTTATGCCCCGGCTTGGACGGAGGAACTGTTTTCCATCAGTCGAGTAAATGAAACAAACCCCGTTACATATGTATTGAAAGACGATAAAGGCGATGAGATAGAAGGGTCATTCTACACACCAGAAATTCAAAAAGTTGGAGACAAGCACGAGTACAGAATCGAGAGTATCATAACAGAGCGTCGCACATCATTTGGCCAAAAAGAGAGTTTAGTCAAGTGGTTTGGCTACGATTCCTCATTCAACATTTGGATACCGACCAAGGACATTGTCAGATACAAAAACTAGAGATGAGAGAAGAAGAAGAAGAAGAAGAAGAAGAAGAAGTGGTATATTTTGGAGAGACCGATTTGCGAGCCGTAAACTCGGGAGTGAGGAGAGAGCGAACCATGCTGGAGTCGGTGTTTGGGAAACTACCCCCCTCTTTATTTGTCAAGTGGTAGTTATATATACCGTTGTAGCGGTCTCGCTGTTCAATCTAACTACTGAAAAGCCTGATGCAAAGGACGGAAAACTGTGGATAGCCCTACTGAGCAGCTGTTTGGGTTACATGCTACCGAATCCAAAATTGGAGAGGCGACGTTGAAACAAGTAAAATGAGTTTTTATGCCACCCTACCCAGCAATGCATCGATGGAACTTTTTAAGGATAATAACCCCGGCCACTTTTTCGTTAAACTCCCTCAGACCCTTGACATTTCGACGCAGTATGAGATCGCCCTGGTGGAGATACAGTTTCCGCTTAATTTTTTCAATGTAAAAGAGGGTGATGTCTGGATTCGTTACGAATCTCTCGCTAACGACGATATTAGCGATGCTGGATTTCATTTCCACGTGACCATGGAGCCGGGGTTATACAAGAAACCCGATGGTTTCATCAACGCGTTGAATGCGTTGATCGTAAAAGTGGAGGCGGAGGATTGGAACAAGGATGTGACAGCGAAAAAAATGAGATTCATTTACGCAAAGGAGGTGAATAAAGCCATCTTGAAACTCTACGAAAAAGGGGTCAGCGTTACCATAAGCGACACTTTGAAAAACATGTTAGCCTTCCCCACGACCTCTATATCAGACACAACTCCCGATATCTACAGCGTGGGCGTAATTGACTTGGAAAGTGTTGCGAAGAATGTCTACGTCTACTGCGATCTCGTTTCCCCCAGACCAATCGGGGATGTGATGGTACCTCTCCTCAGGAGCGTGCCTGTTCTCAATAGAAATCACACCGTGGTGTTTCAGATCTACGATAAGCCTCACTACCTACCCCTGAGTCGATTTTCCTTCGATACCGTGGAAATCCTTTTAGCCAACGAGCATGGAAAAACCATTCCATTCACCCACGGAACGTCGGTGCTAACGGTACACTTTCGAGTGAAGAAGCATCTCGAGCTGGTATAATGGTGAGACACACCCCACTTCATCGCGATGTTGAGTTATACGAAGAAGTTTACTGTTGTCAGGCTGGTAATGGAATGCCCGTTTTTATAGGAGGTCGAAGTCAGAGCGGTCGAGGAATCGGTAGATTCTTTGGGGGAATCGGGAGGGCTATTTTACCCTGGTTAAAACCGGCGGTAAGGCCTTGCTCCGAGAAGGATTGGGGACCGGTCTGCAGGTCGCACAGGACGCATTAGCCGGGAAAAATGTCGGTGAAGCTTTCAAAGAACGAGCTAACGAGGCCGGTCAGCGGTTGATACACGCCGTAGACCACCTGAGTGGTAACAACCAATCAGGAAGTGGTTTACGACAAAGCAAAAAGCGCGTTATGAAGGTACCTCCACCGGGAGAACCCGTTACGAAGAGGATAAAACCGACATCTAGACAGTCCCCCCCCCCCTTCATTCGGTGCACAACAACAAGAAGACGAAGGTGGCAAGGGATATTTTCGATTAATAATGTCTCTCATTCACCCCAAGTCGTGTGAGTGTCTTCACTTGGTTTGGATTTATTTAGCGTTTCACCCACACAGACATCTCTAGACTCTGGTCAATTTATTGAAATTTGTCCGTTCGCAGCCTTGTCGCATGGCACACCAATAGAGTTTTTCATTTCGGGCAACAGCGAGGAGTATCTAGATCTTTTCAACACGTTTTTACATCTACGGGTCATGATCACTCTCCCCAATGAGGATAGTGTACCAGCGGATGTTGAGGTAGGACCAGTCAACAATTATCTTCACAGTCTATTTTCACAAGTCGACGTATCTCCACGTTGGTTACACCATCGGATAATACCTATCCTTTTAGAGCAGTGTTTGAGGCTACGCTAAACTACGGGGAGGATGCGAAAACGGGATACTTGACGACCGCTCTGTTCTACAAATACACAGCAGGTCATCACGATGATATGAAAGGAAATGAGGGTTTTAAAACACGGCGCGATTTGACTTCGGGTAGTAAAGAGGTTGAATTGATGGGTCGGTTGCACTCCAATGTCTTTGTGCAGGATCGTTATATGTTAAACAGAGTCGATGTAAAGATCAAACTCACGCCCTCTAAGGATGTGTTCAACCTCATTGCTTCCGATAGGTCTCTGGGTTATAAGAGTATTATCACCTACGCCGCGCTCGTGGTCAGGAAAGCTAAGCTAAACCGCTGATTTTTCTAGCCCACGAAAAGGCTCTTTTAAGCGGGAATGCACGATACCCGATCAAGCGGGTTACCATCAAGACATTTTCAATCGCTAGCGGGATGTTCTCCCACAGTCAAGACAATTTATTTTTTATCTCAAACACCAACCCGTATAATGATAGGTCTGATTACGGCCAGTGCCTTTAATGGTGTTTATACCGCTAACCCTTTCAATTTTCAACACTTTGGTTTGACTTATATGAATTTGACGGTCGACGGGAAATGTATCTCGGGAAAGCCTCTAACTATGGACTTTGAACGAAATCAATACGCGAGAGCTTTCTTCGGTACAAATCTGGCCATGGGTCTGATTGGCAAGGACGCTGGGAATAACATTGATTATCGAGAGTTCAAGGACGGATATTGTCTATTTGGTTTTGACCTCTCCTCCAGCCTACTGGACGGCTCCCATTTTGAGCTAGCCACAAGCGGACCCTTGTCGATAGAACTCAAGTTTACCACTCCCATAACTACTCGCCTACAAGTTATCGTCTACGCCGAGTTGGACTCAGTACTGGAGGTGTCCAAGACACGGCAGATTCTAACAGACTTCGCCGTTTGAGATAAAGATGATGAACACGAGGGAGATTTACAGCCTTTTTATGTCGGATATTTTCGTTCGACGCTGTTCCCTTGTTAGCTTCCTTCCACGAAACCACTTACCGCCCAGCATCGACCCAACCGCGACCGCAGCCTTTGTCATAAACACCGACCTTGCCCACGAACCTGGTGAACATTGGGTGGCCCTCTTTTACAACGGTCTCGGAGAATGTGAGTATTTCGATTCCTACGGTTTACCTCCCAGACACACGGATATTTTAAACTTATCGAGCGGAACTCACACGTTCCATTCGTCTACAACCCACGGGTGTTGCAAGATTTGTTTAGCAACACGTGCGGTCTATATTGTGTTTATTATATACTTCTTAATTGTCGTGGCGCGAAACTTAACAGAATTCTCATGCCTTTTTCATCGAGACAACACATTAACGACCGTATCATTTATCGTTTGCTCGCACCGTGGCTATTTCGACTTCGTGGGGTCCAAGGAAGCCCAGACGAATAAAATTATCATCAACCGGACAGTAATATATGTTCAATTATTTGTTGTATTAATAATAAAGCTGTGAAATATAGAACGAATTTTGTTTTTATTTGAATGTGAGCGAGAGAGAGAGAGAGAGAGAGAGAGAGAGAGAGAATTACCACCTTACTACACGCCAACCGACACATGTCAGCGAACTAACACACACGACCAATCAAGTTGTAGAACCTCTGTCCTAACCACAAGTTTTAGAACCGCTGTCCTAACCACAAGTTTTAGAACTGAGATAGCCGACGTGCTGCCCTAACCACTCGAGATAATCCCCGACCCGGCGTGCTGGCCACTCGACCCGATAACCACTCGAGACCCCGACCCGGCGGCTGGCCACTCGTGATAAGCCGCGATAATCGAGGGCCGGTGTTGCACGGTACCATAGATTGTACGGTACCATAGATTGCACGGTGCCAGAAATATGCAGGGTCGTGCAGAATCTGCACTGGTATCTTAACTAAAATAGGTTCAAAACCCTTTTCCCTAATACTGACGCTTCCTCTTGCTGTGTCAGGCGGAAGTCATGGTGTGTGAGGCGCTTCATCTTTCTGTGTCAAACAGACGTCTTGCTGTGTGAGGCGCTTTATCTTGCTGTGTGAGGCGCTTTATCTTGCTGTGTCAGGTGGACGTCTTGCTGTGTGAGGCAGACATGTTGCTATTGTGTGTTGATAATAAGAAACTGAACGCGCAAGAAGAAAACAAGTGAAATAAGGAGATCTTACCGTGGTGGGGTAATTGATGTTAGTTCTAACGGCTCTGTTGTTGACTGGCATTGTTGGTCGTAGATTGCCCTCCAACATAGTCATGCGTTTGTCTGTCTGTTGCTTTTGTAAGGTCCTTAGAATGTCTAACTTTTTTGGAAAAGAAAAATCATTGTGACTAGAACCATTTATGATTCCGAATGCACTTATTAAAAGGTACAAGATCACTGTTGCACCACACACACACACACACACCCGTCTCTCTCATCGTTCGTTTGCGGCAATCGTTTTTCTATTTTAAAAAAAGACTTTCACTACAACTGAATTATACCAAACGTCACCAGCTCACTAGGATAGATGCTGATGTCCAACAATTGTAGATGTTCGTGGCTGCACATTATTGTTTGTACCTTTGTGGTGTACGTGTGTGTACACAACCGTTTAGGACATACGCGACTATAATACAAGAAAAAGGTATGTGGACGTTAAGACTCATGTTAATTCACCCCTCTCCCACTTAGGGTATCAATAATCTGAATAATTGGCTCAGCCGAGAGACCACCTCAGATTTTACAATGCTATAATATGAAGATATTGGGTAAAAGCCTTTCACTGTTCTTGCTCTTTCTGCATCCAAGAAGATACCTACTCCTCTTTGGTGTTCAGTACCTCCAGAATAGATTATTTTATGTTTATCAGAATACAATCTCCCCTGATCCGGTGTATCTCATTTCGCAAAGTCCCAGTAATTGTAAACCCATTCTTTTCATTCCTTGTATGATGTTTTCTAGTTTACCCTTCTGCATGAGTGTTCTCACATTCCAAGTACCTATCTTTAGAGTTTGTTTTATCTTTATTCTGCTTACAGTAGTTTGATGACGATCGGATATCACATGTTGCACATGATGTCCCTACCGAACGAGGGTTTTCCATTGGAATCCCCCTTAACGTTGTTGTCGTTATTTCTATTGTTGTGGCGATTCATGACTGTACAAAGAAATTACGACGGTGGTTTTCTGTTGCCTTCCGTCGGTTTGTTTACGGTTGGCTCCGCTAGCCTTTGACTAAAAAGTCTCACCCACAAGGCAGTGGGGTTGTTTTACTTCGGGGTACCCTCCCTTAGCCTTTTACTCTCCCGAGCTTACCTGCAGGGCAGTCACAGGTTGTACTGTTTACTGCATATAGGTAAAAATTACCTGACCTGACCTACAATAGTGATCATGTACCAGTTGTGGGAAAGCTTAGAGTAAAATTAAAAACAACAAAACGAGCCTCAGTTAGCATCAAGTTAAATTTAGATTTACTAAAATCAGACAAGAAGCTGCAAGACAAATATAAAATCACAATTCAGAACCGGTACAATGTAATAGAGAAGATACAAAGCATTGATAAACAATGGGAAATGCTAAAAGAATCAATGCAACAAACATTAAAAGAGTTCATACCACCAGTGAGGACAAATTCAAGAAAGAAATGGATGACAGATGACATTTTGCAGCTAATGGATACAAGAAGAAGAAATAAAGAAAATAGAGATGAGTATAAGAGATTAAATAAAGAAATTGTAGTAAAATGCAGTGAAGCAAAAGAAGCATGGCTAAAAGAGAGATGCAAAGCGATTGAAATGCAACAAAAAGGAGATACGCCAGTAAGCCCGGTACTTGATGATGATGATGATGATAATATGAAGATTCTCATACAACTGTTGTTAGTGCATGAAAGTCAAGGGCGGAGAGAGGACAACGATTACGTTATTTAAAAAAAAACCACTTAAACAAAATAAACGTTGCGTGTGGTGAAAATGAATGTTCTTGAAATGAAATTAATTTTATTATTTCGTATCAACAAAGCATGTATCAGTAGAAATTATACATGTAGTATAGCAAAGTCATGACTTTATAAGCGAGGATGTTTTCTTTTCCAATTTTGTCTAGTGAGCACAGAGAAAACTGTAAAAGTCTAAAGACTTTTTAGTTCTTGATGAGAGTGAAAGATTGCATGATCTTCCCATTTCAGAATTTACTAGCTGTAGCTTTTTTTGATGTTATGGTTGTTAATCTGTTATCGATATCTTATGTGGTATCTTTCATTTATCGCAGAAACTTGTATCCCGGGTTAATCAAGTGCATAAACACTCAGTGACGACATACAGCGAAATGATTATAGATGTTGCTCAAAACTAGAAACAAAATAATAATATAATCTATAGAACATCTTCAGCAAATTAGCTGATCTGACAATTATGTATCACTGTATAATATTTAGTAGTAAAGTTTGTGTCTGAATATGTGTGTATATATATATATATATATATATATATATATATATATATATATATATATATATATATTATTAAACGCGAAATTTGATTGTATACCCATAGCCACGTTCCTTGTTTATAACGCATATTCCACATTAAAATTAAAATCTACTTCTTCGCTGAAGTCACGACTTTTCACTTTGACTTATCCATCTCTACACCCACACGCCTCCCATCCCACATTCCATCTTCAAGCAGACCAATCAATTCCTTGTGGGCTCATCCATTTGTTCCAACCATATTTATTCTTGTATTTTATATTCTTCTGAGTCTCTTCTCCCACAATCGATATCTGTTGTGTGGGGAAACAGCCAGTACAAATATCAACAAACTAGTGGTAAGGCTTGGCCAACACATACACCCCTTTTTTTCTTAACTAACTCAGGCGAAAACGTTCGCTTGTGTGTATTATCGGTCTTGTCTTTATGATTTTGCTTCAATAGAAAGAGTAAACAGGTTGTACGAAATAGTCAGAAACTGTAAAACACTCATTACCTGAAATGAAATGATCAAAACGAAAAAGGAAATAATTTGGCGAGTATACAAGGCTAGCTTCTTTAAAGAACATAACATAATTCACGTCTTTGGTGATTTCTGTAGGTCGCTAACTTTCTGCTTCATCGTATTTCAAGTAGTGCTTCATAAACAAATTTTTTAATCTCTTATCGTGACGATTTGTCAATTATCGTATCCTCATTTGGCATGTACTTCAGCACATCTGGAACAATTCTAGTGTTACCTTCTTGTCCAAAAGTAAAGATGCGGTTATATGACCTTCAGAAGAGCCATACATTTACATATCATTCGTTGCATGCATTTTTATATTTGTACACGTTCCACAAGGTTTCAGGTTTTAAACTATTTTAACCTTTCGTGTCTGAGAAAGCAAACATATGTTCTTGAAGGTTTAGGCTTATTGTCGATGTGTTCATGATAACCATAGACATCCACTGAAAAAAAAAAACTACCGATATAAAAGACATGAAGATGAATCATAACACGTCATAGATGACACAAGAGTGGGTTATCTCCATTGAAATAGAAAATTGTCAACAGTTGCTTAGTTTATTTTAGATTAGTTTAGTTTACTTTATGTTAGTTTAGTTTAGTTTAACAGGTCACCCTCATTGCACATGGAACAAGTCTATAAGTGCTCAGATCTCCTTTGAAGTATAGTTCACAACGTGTAGGGTAACTGTAATCCCCATCATAGCAGTCTCATCACACGCCAAAAGACAACAGCACCGGTATTGTGTTGGTTGACAAGTCTACTCTAGATTTCTGCGTAGTGCTCCCATTTGGAATGTCCTACTTTGACATGGTATTTGTGCTGTCTGTTATGGTTGCAGATTCAGATCATCTTTTGAGCTGTTCTTTCGTCCAGCGTCAATACGGACATTCAGAATGTCAGTGCAGTCCATTGCCATTCTGCATTCAACATCAGCCAAACTGGAAAGTCTTTCAGCACGCTCATTATATCTTACACCAGCGTGCCCTGGCACGAAAATGAAGCGAACTTTTGTTAGACGATCTCCCCTGAGACTCCAACCATCGCCAATGAATCCAGTCCATGTGGCAATGCTTTACATAATTTCTATGGTTGAACTACTTATAGTCAATGCGAAAGTGCCAATGTCTTCTTTCACAGTTCTACATTCAAAGTGATTCATGAAAACCCACGAGCTCCGTATGTGCCGAATAATAGACTTATCTGTGTTATTGACTGCGCCACTTTTAGAAGAGTTAACGAAAATCAAGGCCTGCATCTCTGTCTGAACGGCCAGAGGTTGTCTACATTATCTGTCCAGTGTGGTGATTACGAGAAAGACGCACTGCACTATGACGGTACTAGAACCCATTCGTTTCATGGGTTCTATGTCCTCGATTGAACTAACCTGCTGAACAATATCCACAGCTTGTCACATCCATGATTTTCCTCTTTTTAAACCTGTACCTTTTGTACTCATAAATTTACAGGATATCGTATGATGCACTGGTTCGTGCTCGGCAAAGTCTTATTCTGTCTGCCATGGTGGGAGGCAACTCATCGCCCTACATTCAGTATCTTTTGTGCACCCAATGGTAAATTTCGTATTGCCACATTTTGTATCCTTTCCAGCTATTCCATTTGCGTTTTTCTGAAGGTCAGAATAGCCAATGCATATTCAATCATAGACAGAACTAGACATTAGCATAAGAGAACAAGAGGCTGCTGTTCAATTTGTACTGCTGCGATGGCCCCTAGTGCAGTTAGACCCTGTGTTTGGTTTTCAAAATTACATGGTCTGCATGCTTGAAGCAAGGCACTGATCAAACCACACTCCCTGTTATCTCATTGCATGAGTTCTCTCCACAACCTCTGAACACAAACTCACAATTGGCGTTAACTTGTTGACTATATCATTATTCAAAGAAAACCATATAACCATTTCATTTATTGGATTGACAGGTGCTTCTGCCTCCCCACGCCCAATGCTTACACAATCAAATTCTGTCTGAAGTTTTCCTCCATCTCTCTGTCTATGCACTTCAAAAGTTATAATTATGCAGAAGTTGGTACAATGAACGAAAAGATGATGAAATTAAACAGATAATATGATAATGTAATTCCTGAAAAAGGCAGTGTTCCTATACACAATGATGTGTATATTCTGCAAGGCAAGATGTTGGCATGGAGTTTCTCAATTAAAGTAAGAAAAAATAACCATTGCAGAGCAGGAAAGTGGTATTGCAGTATTCTGCAATCGCATCTAGTATGGAAACAGGAGATTTCAACAATTACTGCAATCTTCAAGTATGTTTCAGAGGCACAATTGAAAGGAACATTTATTGTGAGGGTTTTTATTTACTTATGGAAGGCACCGGTTTCACTGCAAACGAATTAAAACCCATAATTGCTCAACCGCCCGTTCCAGTGGAATCATCCGAATTACTAACACATCTCCCAAACAAAGAAAGGTAACTGTAGTCCCCATCGTAGCAGTCTCAGTACACGCCAAAAGACATAAGGCGAAACCGCGCAGAAAGTGACCACAGCCAACTGTTCCCTGTCATACGATATTATCATTCATCGTAAACAAGCGGGATATCGAAACAGGATCAAAACGGATGAGACACACAGCTCACGGTGTGCACAGAGCACTTAACTCAGTAGCTCCTGCAACAAGCCGGACTTGGAATATGAGGAAACTGCAACAAGGAACACTTTTCATGCATAGCCTTCAATGGTTCCTGCCGCCTATCCACCATATACCGGAAGTTCACGTCCTCTATTGGTGATATTATGATATTGGTGATGTTGTGTACCTAGTGCTATCGGAGGCAAACTAAAGAAAATACGTTCATGTCCTAGTTCGTGATTGTAAAAGAATCATGAGTAGCTCGAGGTTCAGGGAAAGATGGCTGGGAGCTGAAACACGATTTCTGAAATGAGATATCTGGAAACGAAGACCTGGATGTTTTCAGAGAAATACAATCTCTGGCAGTGGTTACAGCACTGAGGAGTCATGGAAACAACGAAGACCTGAATGATCTAAGAGAAATACAAGCTCTGTCGGTGGTTACAGCACTGAGGAGTCATGGAAACGAAGACCTGAATGATCTAAGAGAAATACAATCTGTCATTAGTTACAGCACTGAGGAGTCATGGAAACAAAGACGACCTGAATGATCTAAGAGAAATATTTTTCAAGCTCTGTCAGAGATGCAGAACTGTGAGTCAGTAGATCCCATCTCACTGTGATATTCCTGAGCACGATGAGGCAAACAGGTTGACAAAGAAAGGTGGCAAACTACAGCAGCCAGATACAAGTACAACATATGAGGAATTCTAGTGTAAATTATAGTATAAATATATATTAATTATACTTATAATGAGGGACTTTCAGTTAATGATTCAGTGCCACCAGCATAAGTAGATGACATATGTAGAAGTCGCATATCTTACAATGAAATGTATATGGGAATATGTCTAGATGACGCGGGATTTATTATAGCGAAAGTGATAATCTGGTGGCTACAAGTGCGCCAGTGGTGCATGAGAAAGTGCAACGATTTGAAGGAATTCATCAACTGCTGTATTGTGGAAATCCACACGGCTGTTGATGATGATGCACTCTAAGGAGTGTCATATTTTGGATTACAACGTAGACCTGGTAGAAGGCATTGACGTGCACAATCTTTGCCGTCTGTTGAAACAGACAAAGCAGCTATAGTTGTTCCCGGAGTTATGTGATGTCATCTATAATAACTATGAACATCTATTATAATGCCTCGGTGTATTCGGAGAACCGGTATCATTCAAGCAGGTCTCTGAGGTTTGGACAACATTTATGGTAGAGTGACACGGTCGCCCAGGTTCGTGTCCCAGACACGTTACATAATTAACTATAAGTAACATAAATATTTAGCCAGTTCATCTATATATTTCCTCTTATCCGTTTTAACATCAAGAGATGCAAGATAAAATTAGCATACGTGATGAGAGATCACAACATATGGGACTGAAAATAAATAGAAATAAGACCAACATTATGATAATTAATGCAGTCGGCAATAACCAAATAAAAATAGGAGAAATACCTCAACTAGATGTACAATCTTACATATATCTGGGCAGTAATATAGACAAAGAGGGAGGAACAGAAAATGATACCAAAATAAAGATATCAAAAGCAAGAGGAGCATTTGTTGCATTGGGAAACACATGGAAGTCCAAATAAATTAGGTCAAATACAAAAATAAAAATGTTCAACTCCAATGTTAAGTCAGTTTTATTATATGGCTGTGAAACATGGAGAACAACAAAAATGGCAATCATGAAGATACAGACTTTCATTAATGGATGCTTACGCAGAATAAAAGGATGGAAATGGCAGGACAAAATCACTAACATAGAATTATGGAAATGTACCAGTCAAATACTAGTGGATAAAGAGATACAGCGAAGACGATGGCGCTGAATAGGATTATAACTGCGGAAGCCAGCTGAGAGTATTACACAACAGGTCCTTTTTTGGAATCCCCAGTGAAAAAGACAAATAGGAAGACCAAGAAATTCTTGGAGAAGACAGATGGAAGCAGAGATGAAAATGATTGGGAAGACATGGAATGATCTTAAAAGATGGCAAGAAATAGAACGACTTTGAAAGTGTTTGTTAAAGACCTATGCTCCACAAGTAGAAGAAGTAGAACATGCATATTTCTCTTCACACTGTCGTGGTTAATGGTAAATGTGAGCACACCGTTCTTACTATTTCAAAGTTCAAAGGAGACCATTGTGAAGGTAGAGAGATGTAGAGAGCAAATAAACTGTATATCGATGCAGTAATTTGATTATTTAGATATTACAAAGCGAGTGAGTGGAGATGACTAGTTTTAAACTGAGAATAGGTAATGAGAAATGAGAATAGTAAATTAGTCACTTACTTGTGATTGGTCTATAAATATAGGTCTGTTAAACAGGACCCATGTGACCGTCTCCTGACATCCTGGTTGGGTAAAAGATCCCTCATACGTCATATAGTAATTTGTGTCTGGTAACAAGGATTTTACCCTGAAGTCCTGAACACGGACAGTCTGACCTGTGGACAACAAACACGTGATTTAGAGAATGCAATAAAAGAGAAAACTTCATTGACTAGTGTGTTTAGTAGTTTTGTCTTCAGCGTGTCTATGTTATTTTTTTCGCCTTATTATTTGGGCCAATGTTTTCTCTTATCTTAATCTTTATTATAACTATAAATGTCACTTTCTAAACCTACCTCTCATCATCATGTGCCATACCGGTTGTCGTAGGCGATCATGCCCTTCCACAATCTTCTATCCACTATGAATCGCATCAATTCTATTACTGACTGTTTTCCATGCCATGACACCAAGCTATCTAGTATTTTCTTTCTATGTCTCGCGGTGTCCAGCAACTGACGACTCCAGTTCTGTGTTGGTTGATCAGTCTTATACGGCCACTAAGTTTCTCGTTTCTGGGTATGTCCAACTTAAGTCTCATCTCTTTTTGATCCGAAGACGTGGACTCATGGTCATCGAAGTCCTGTGCCCTTCCCACATCTCAGAGGGCATTGACGATCCGCCTGATACATTGGTTGACCGTCTTCAATGACAGCGCAGCTAGCCAACCTGTCCGCTCTTTTATTTCCCCGTACTCCCGCATGTCCATGGAAAAAGACATGAGTGACCTTTCGTATTTTTTACTTCTGCAATGACCCAGTGCATGCAAACAGAGCCCGCCTCCACTTTTTTAATCATGCTCATCGAATCACTCATTATGCAGGCGTGGGTGTAGTCTTGTGAATCTAACAAAACTAATGCCCTGGTCACTGCCATCACCTCCATCGTCATGCTACTTATGTTTATAACGTATGCTTCACTGTCTTCTTTAACTATTCTGCCTGCCGAAAGTGCTGTAAACGCCCATGCACTCCTCTTGTGTCGTATTACAGATCGGTCTGTAGTCAGTGTAATCGGTCTGCGGTCAGATCGGTTGGTGTGTAGATGACTGCATCTTTCTCATCGGTGTTATCCCAGATGAGACCGTTGACCTCCGCATTGACGACGACTGAGTTCTGTTCCATACATTTCCTGTCGAGTGTGACAATACACGTGCCCCTGAATGATGTAGGTAGCGGTATCCACTCCTCGCCAGCGTTGATATTGCCCACAGACCTGTTTGATGACATTTTCTGCTCAGCCCACCCATGATTTGACTCTTTTTAGCCTGATACCTTTCCCTGTGTTGAGCTATATGCCGTATTTCCGTGCACTGATGATCAATAAATGATCCTTCTGGTCGCGTCCCTTGTGTGATTCCTAGATTGATTTGTATATTTCTTTGTGTGCATAGACAGTGTGTCTCCAATCATTATGCTCTTTATACCAAAGAAACTAAGAGTTGTGTCCACATTTTCGTTTCCTGGGAGTATATTTGTGTGTGTTATTTGACCCACTTTTGCATGAAGTTCTCCATCTCTACTACCACATGGCATGTATTTACTTGGTGTTTATTTATTTGTGTGGTTGCTCGCATCATTCAGGCTTTGTCTCACCACCACTGTCATGTGGTGGTGCTTGTCATTGTACATATTATCATAATGTTGGTAAATCTTCTGTTCAGTCTAGCAACCTACAATCTGTGTGTTTACATTCAAGTTACGTTCTCTCCGTTGTTCTTGAATGCAAGATGGCGAGATGAATGCAACCCTATCTCGAAAAAAGTTTGTTCCCTCGTCCAGAATAAAATACAATTTTTAATTCTTCTAGTTTCTGTCCACCAAATTTAATTTATTCCTAATAAAAAAATCTTACAGTTTCTCATTTCGCTTATTACATGTTTTAACAAGTTAGAACGCAGGTGAGTGTAGCAACAGGCTCTCTAGTCTTTGAATCTCTGCCATTCGCAGAGAAACTTCAAGCTCTAGTTGTCAATCTTGCGTCAAATGTATTTCTGTAGCAAGTGTTTATTCTTACACAGACAGTGATATAAGCCCCTATTCTTCAATCTCCAAATTCTATAAACCCCAACCACCCAACCATATCCAGTTATGTACAACTTGTCATGTATCTCCAGGATACCTAGTTTTAGTGGTGGTCGACGACACACGCTGTCAAACCGGGGCGAAAAGGTGCGGGCATCTTTATTTTAAGTTCAGTTAATATATGGTTTTACTTTATATGTTGGTATTCGTTTTCTTGCAGGTGGGTGGCAGTGACAGGAAGAGAAGATATAATGAGGTCTTAAGCCGTCATGGATGCACTGAAACAAACAGGAGACAGCGAAATGTGGGAGCAGACCTGTGCGAAGAAAAATTATGAGACCTTTGATTACAAATAGTGGCATCCTGAAGTGGTCACTTGGTAGTTGTCATTTTAACAAACACTGATTATTTATTTAAAGCAGTGGTGGCTAACTTAAGGTTGACCGATATAATTAATGATTGCACTATGAGGACATATTTTATAATTTTTAACAAGACAATTATTTTTTTTTCAAAATTATGTTTATATTATTTCAGTATGAAGTTTGTAACTTGTCACAATTTTTCACCAGTTATTGAAAGTCCACTTGCATTTGTGACGTAGTGATTCGGAGAATATGGGATAATGCCTTCAGTGCAAACAATCTTTTGAAACATTTTCCTCGACTAAGCCATCATTCTTCTGCATAAACCGTAGCTAGAATCTACTTCCTCTAAAAATAATAGAAACTTCCTATGAGTTAGAGAGTTTTTCCCTCCTCTAATCACATTTCTTATTTTCACCACAGTATGGATTTTGACAAAGGTCTCTTGATGAATTATGCAGTAGAATGTAATGTAGGTACGTCAATTTGGTTTTTATACAGAAGTCCAAGAAAACCAGTTTTTGTACCAATAAAAGCCTTGAAATAATCGGTATACACTGCGACAATTTTTCAAAATCACCAAATTCTTTTACTGCACTTTGAACTGCAGAAAATATGTCCGCCCCTCTACAGGTGTCAAGCAACTAGTAAACTTTCAACAATTCTTCAATAACAGTAAAATCCTCCTAGATCACTTTAACAAAAATAAGAAGCGCGCTAATGTCGGTGATGTCAGTACTTCATCAATCGCCAAAGAAAAATATGAACAATTTAAAATTAAATATGTTAAACTTCGAGACAAATGCAGACTAATGTCTTCTGTTCTGCTGGTTATAGTTTATTTTAAAAGAGGTACAGATTCAAATTATTTTACTAATTTTTCTTCACTGCCTTTGCCATGGATTGCACATTTTTTCACAAAATCTATATCAGTGAATGGTTTTTTAGATTTGTCAAGCTCATAACTAATCAAGTAATAAGCGATGATTCTTTCATTTTATTTACATGTCTATATCTACATTGTTGCTTATTCAACTTTGTTTTCAGAACAGACGACTACGATTCAAACTCTATCATTATCTTCATCCGAACTCTTCCTCTCAACCTTCTCATGCAGACGAATTTGCCCGGTTTTCCTCCTGCAAATCTGACTGGACTCCCTCCTCGGGCAACTCACAGGCTTTGGACCTGTTCATTAACAGTAACTACCGGGAGATTAAGGCGCTTTGTCCCCATAGACTTCGACACTCTAATCTTAGTAGTGAGGAGTACAAGGTCCTACAGGATTTCGCCGACGTGATGATATTGTCATCAAGCCGGCTGGCAAGGTAGGCTTGGTGGTGGTATGGAGGAAAAACCTCTATATCCGGGAAGGGGATAAACAATTATCCGACCCGACTTTCTACCTCCCCACCCCCGACGATACCACTGTCTCTAACAACGCCGTGGTGCGTCGTACGATCCTCCGGTTCATTCAGAATGGGCTACTTCCCTCTAGCTCCTCCCGTATGATCCTTCCTGATCACTGCTTGGGCAGACCCACTTTCTATTTGCTGCCCAAAAAACATAAACCTGACTCTCTTGGACGACCTATTGTCTCGTCCATCTCATGCCCCACAGTTCTCATTTCTGACTTCCTTGACGGTGTCTTTCAACCCATAGTTATGGGCCTCCCTTCGTATGTCAAAGACACTAACGACGCCCTCAACATCTTTGCCTTTATCACCCTCCTTCCTGATCGTCACTACTGCCTCTTCGTTATGGATGTCTGCTCCCTTTATACTTCTATTCCCCACTCCGACGGCCTTCGAGCTCTTCAGTTTTTGCTGGACCGTAGGATCCAACCTTCCATCGCCACTGGCGTTCTCCTCCGTCTAGCGGAATTATATAACCTCAACTCTTTTGAGTTCAATGGCAATTTCTTCACCCAGATTAGCGGTGTGGCGATGGGCACCAAAATGGGCCCTAGCTATGCTTTTCTCTTCATGGGCTACCTCGAGCACCAAATCATCCAAACCTACCAGGGCCCTCTTCCCCTTATTTATCGTAGGTACATCGATGATTGCATCGGTCTGACTGACCTTCCAGAGGTTGAGATCTCTCGTTTCATCGAATATGTCGGACGTTTCCACGCCTCTATCCACATCACCTACCACATCTTCACCACCTCCGTATCTTTCCTAGATATCTCAGTCTCCTTGGGCACCTCTCATCTTCTCACCTCGGTCTTCTACAAGACCACAGACTCCCACAGTTTCCTCCGCTACGACTCCTCTCACCCTACATCCTGTAAGAACTCTCTTCTCTATCCTCAGACTTCGTCGCCTTTGCCAAGACGATGAAGATTTCCTTCACAATGCCCACCTCATGCTTGATTTCTTCCGCCGACGCCTCTATCCAGAAGCAACTCTCCTTCCTGCCCTGCGTCGAGTTCTCCACACTTCACGTCAGTCTGCTCTTACCCCCTATACTCATCCCTCCTTGGATAGAGTAGTACTCGCTCTCACCTATCACCTTCACCACTACGCTGAGATTAGGACTATTCACCGCTACCTCCCTATTCTCCGATCTGACCCAACTACTCGTCTCCTCTTCCCCGACCCACGACTAGTGGCCTTTAGACGTGACCGGAACCTCCATGACTTTCTTGTCAGGGGCCGTCTTCCTGCTGCCTTCCTTAGCCATCGAGGTACTATCCACTGCAACCGCAGAGTGTGCAAAACTTGTGACCACGTTCTCCAGACTGATACTGTCCTCTTTCCTAATGGTCCTTTCGAGATAAGAGAGGGATTCACTTGCACATCGCGGAACATTATTTATGCCATCATCTGTAAGCGATGCAAGTTGACCTACATCGGTCAGTCTGGTCGACGTATCAGGGAGGTGTCGTGAACATTTACACGATATCACCCGAGAAGCGGGCACTCCTGTAGCAGCCCACTTTAACTCGAGGAGCCATCGGGGGAAGGCTGATCACTGGCCTAGTATCATGCTCCTCTGATCACCACAGTCGTCTCACTCTTGAGAACCGTCTAATCGCTAGTTAGGGTTGCCTCACCTCCCGTGTCATCAATATAGCCCTGTCCCTCTGAGGACCACTCTTCCTCTGACCCCTTCTCCCACCCCTGTACTCTTCTTCCTATTTCACCTCTTTGTTTGTCTGCTCCCAATCTATCCCTTCTCCCCCTATCCACTTGCCTTCTTCATCCTTTAACCCTCCCCCCTCTCTCTCTGCGGACCACCTATATGTCTATCTCCTACTTATCACTATATTACCTCTCCTCCTCTGGTGTATACTTCCTACTCCCATTTATATATATATATATATATATATATATATATATATATATATACACACTCCTAGTATTGTCTATTCTTTTGTGTCACCACTTCTCTACCCCCACTATTCCAGTACCCCTTACCCGGGTGTCTACTCTTAGCCCTCTTCTAGGACTCCACTTGCCTGTCCATCAGCCATTCTGACTCCACCTCTCTCTCTCTCTCTTTGTATCCCCCTCAGTCTCTCCATTTCCAAACTTCTCTACCTCTCTAGGCACTACTTCCTGCGTACCATCCCTCTATTACTCCACTTCTTTCTGACTCTCTTTCTCTCTATTCACTCCTGACCCACCGCCACTCCTCCTATCCACTTTTCCCATACCTGATTCTTACCCTTCTTATTCTTCCTCTCTATTTCTCTTCCTCTGGTTATTATTTCCTCCCTCTCCCTACCTCTCTATTCATCCATTTTTAGCCCACCCATAGACTATCTCTCTTGCTCATCTCCCAGTTTACCCCCTTGTCATTTGTTTCACCCCTTCTCCGCTTCCTCTGTTTGGATTACCACCCTGTAAGGCCCTGGTAGTTCTATTAGACCTATTATCTTCTCCTTCTTCCGCTCTTTGTCTGCTCGTAGGCATGCCTTACCTGAGCTATTGTTTTGGTTTCTATTTATTTCGACCGGTGTTTTCACACTAGTCTGGCTGACCCGCCATTTCTTCTCACCCTAATAAACCCCCCTCCTCCCGTATAAATTGTTTTCCCACGATCGTTTCATCGCGTTCTTCCGTCACGTGATGTTCTCCGGCCAGGGTCATACATATAGTCATTCACTCGATTCCTTCACGGCGGACAGACAAGTTGTTTGAGCTAAGTGATTTTCATATCCGTTGTACGATACATTATTAACTTTTTACTATTGACATCTCTAGCTCTTCCTCATTTAAAAAATCTTTCTATTTTACACATCTCGACACTCATCCTACCTCCCCTCATGTAGCCTCCTTTCTTATTTCAACATCCTACTCTCTTCTTTTCTGTCCACCTCTTCATTAACCTGATCATCTAACATGTAGTTATAGATAATTGTGCTTCATCGTTTGTCGTCGTTGTCCCTGTCTTCTGAAGAAGGTCACATTGTGTTGTGTTCCTTCCTTGTAAAGCTGTCACCATACCTTGGAGTGTTCAACGCTCCCCACCACTGGCTCCTTGTTTTCAGTTGTTCAATCAAAAGCTTCCGAGCTTCACCGCTGTGTTTCTCATACATTTTCTGATTATTTGTGGCACAGTGCCGCTTTAAGTTATATTTCTTCAATACGGCTAACACGTGAACGAAAATTAAGCACTAAGGTTTACTGTCCTTATTATGACTGAACAAATAATCAAATTTCCATTCAGCTCTAAATGTCCGATTTTCACAATTCTCTTTTCTACGTTTGAATAATTTTTTTTTATAAATAGGAACTCACATCAGAGTTAAAAGCTACAGCAAATAAGTACACACTTGTCAGTTGTAAACATAGAACTGACGGATGTAATCGAAGCAATATATCCGTGACAAAACAAACAGGTTGTAGTTATGTTATGGACAGAGAATTGTCAAATTATAGACAATATTCGTGCACATCAAAATGAATGAGTGAAACAGCGAAAAGTTTTTGAATTTTACTTCAAAATCAGAAATGGAGCCGAAGTCCCTCCACCCCTTTTCCCTCCTACCTCATTATACCCTTTCCCAGAATTGAAAGAGAGCCTCCAAGTCCAGCCGCTAAATGTCGAGCTAAAGATCTGACACTCTTCATGCACGCTGAGAAAAACAGCTTTGCAGCGTTTTTTGGTTATGACGAGGCACACTCCTTAAGTCATCGGGCGAACGCAAGCATGCAAGCCAGCAAGCAACAGTTTTTTTTTACCAACAGGAACTTTGGTTTTCATTTAGATGTATTTAATATTGTCGTTTTTCTGGACGCTTCAAGGGCCAAGAAAAATTGTCTGGAGCGCCTGATCTGGCCCGCAGGCCGCCGTTTGGTCATCTCTGATTTAAAGTATCGATCGCACTGCACGTAAGGTAGACCCATAAGCAATCACTTCTGTAAAGTAACGCAAAAGTGTGCGTGCTTATAGATTCTGTACCTTGCTTTTATGCGGAAAAGTTATGAAAACCAAACTCTACAGTCGCCACAATGACTAAAGGAAGTGCTAGAGGTTGAGCAGAATATGGAGGAGTCTGAGAGATAGTACATGGAAAGTCAGCTTAAAAAACTATCTTAAACATTAAATTTATGTGGGGTGAACTAAGGGCCTATGCTGGGATTGTCGTAATGAAAGACAATACATATTAGACAATTTAGTCGGTGGTTTAGACGTTCTCATGAATAAACCCATGGCAAATGTCTACTTCTTTCTAGACTACAGTCTTCATCGAGACATTTTTATGAACAAGGACATGACAAATGTCTAAGCTACAGTCTTGATCGAGACTTTCTCATGAACAAGAACGTGGTAAATGTATAAACTACAGATTTTGATCAAGACATTTTTTTAATGAACTTGATAAATGATTAAATTAAAGTTTTGAAACAGACTTTCTCATGAACAAAGAAGGGCATTGCAAATGTTCAAAATACAGTATTCATCGAAATTTTTTTTTCATGAGCAATGACATGGCAAATGTCTAAGCTACAGTCGTTATTGAGACTTCGGAAGAACAAAGGGCTTAGCAAATGTCTTAACTACAAGTCTTGATCAAGATATTATTGTCATATTAAGAAGATTAAATTACATTCTTGACTGAGACATTCTCATTAACAAGGGTGTGGTAAATAATGAAACTGCAGTTTTTAATTTAGAAAAAAAGGGGCATAAGTAGAAATAGACGATTGATAGCAGTTTCGTAATTAATCAGCGAGCTATTGCTTAGCATGACTTTTTCATTTTCTGAAAGATACAGCAGATCATTTAAAGAGCTGTCTTTATAGTTGCACATTGCAAGTTCCACATTGATCGAGAAGGGGATACAAGCAAAGAAATTAGAATCAGAATAGCTAAAGCAGCAATGTCTTTCAGAAGCCTTGAAAAGTTGTGGAAGTCAAAACTCATCAGCACAAACACAAAACTTAGACTATTCAAATCAAATGTACTATCAACCCTTACGTATGCGTGTGAAAGCTGGAAAACAACAAGAGATCTAGAAACAATGTTGAACGCATTCGAAAATAAATGTCTAAGGAAAATACTTGGTATAGCGTGGAACGAATTCAAAACAAACGAGGAAATTAGAGAAATCGCCAATCAACCACTATCTTCAGTAATAAAGAAAAGACGATGGTCATATGTTGGCCATGTGATGAGAAGAGATAATAACCGAATAACAAAGTAAGCCTTCATGTGGGAAACAACAGGTAAGAGAAAAAGAGGAAGACCCAGAAAGACACTGAGAAGAACATTGATGAGAGAGGCAAGAGCAGCAGGAATCGGCTCCCTCAATGAAATAGAGCTGCTTGCACAGAACAGAGGCAAATGGCGAGATTTGATAAAATATCTTTAAAAGAATTGAAAACTGCTAGAACAAAAATTCAGATAAGAGAAGGAGTATCTTGGTCTACGCCCTATGGGCCGACTACGGCTCGAAAGGTCAATAGATAGATAGATAGATAGATAGATAGATAGATAGATAGATAGATAGATAGATAGATAGATAGATAGATAGATAGATAGATAGATAGATAGATAGATAGATAGATAGATAGATAGATAGATAGATAGATAGATAGATAGATAGATAGATAGATAGATAGATAGATAGATAGATAGATAGATAGATAGATAGATAGATAGATAGATAGATAGATAGATAGATAGATAGATAGATAGATAGATAGATAGATAGATAGATAGATAGATAGATAGATAGATAGATAGATAGATAGATAGATAGATAGATAGATAGATAGATAGATAGATAGATAGATAGATAGATAGATAGATAGATAGATAGATAGATAGATAGATAGATAGATAGATAGATAGATAGATAGATAGATAGATAGATAGATAGATAGATAGATAGATAGATAGATAGATAGATAGATAGATAGATAGATAGATAGATAGATAGATAGATAGATAGATAGATAGATAGATAGATAGATAGATAGATAGATAGATAGATAGATAGATAGATAGATAGATAGATAGATAGATAGATAGATAGATAGATAGTTTATAGTCTATACAATACACTGTGAGAACTATAAACACAGCTCTTTAAATGATCTACTGTCGACTTTCCCGTAGCATATCCATCAGCTGATAGTGTTACGACTGTTAATTACTATACATTCCTCTTCTCTCCTCTCGATTATTTCATTTTCAGACTTTCTATCATTCTTGCCAATCTCCTAGGACCCAATCACTAAAGCTTCCATCACTTCATTTCTCTGATCACAGCTCGTCTCCACCAGAGGGCACTAACTGCTATGTATTACCTCGTCGTTCAACACGTGATCTATTTCCTCCAATCCTCTTAAGAGAATTCAATCACGAAAGCAATCCCCTTACCTTGCCAGGGTATTTTTGAGGCCGTATCGACCAAAAACTGAAAGGCACTGTTTCTGGGTTCCACATCGCCAGCGATCTGGGTAAACAACAATAATCAAATAAATAAATAATCAAGACTCCTCATCAAAGTCGTCACATGAAGTTGAACACCAACATTGCTAAGGAGAAAAAGAACAAACTGTCGGAGAGAAAATTACAAAACGGGATTATCAGTTGTTTTTTTTTAAGATCAAATACAATATAATGTGGATTTTGATAGCTGGGAATTATGTGTGGATAAATTAGCATGTGGATACAGCAATGTAACTTTCTGATATAATACAAAAGGCGATATTGCAGGTTAGGGAAGAGTGAGTGGTGGTGTGGAGGTAAGTTACTCTTGCGATTTTCTTCATCGCGCATCCAACAACTGTCCCTAATTGCTCAGATCTCCTCGACAAATCCGGCAGCGTGAAAGAATGGGAAATAAAACTTTGCTGGTTCACAAGTTTTCCCATGTTCTCCCTGTAGCTCTCTTGAATTTATGCAACATCTCTCTTAACTTGAAGATCCGGAGTGGCACCAGGGCTGCAGATTTGCGAACATTTCGTCATACTTATTTTAAAGCATTTGACGTCTTGATATTGGTTATGTTGGATTATTTATATTAGTAAGATGTTTGCAAAGGAGAACTAGTGACATAAGTAAAGAATTGACTAGTGACATCGATAAGAAGTTGACATGAGTGAACTAGTAATATTGGTAAGGAATTAACATGAGAAAATAGGTGACATTGGTAAGTAGTTGAAATGAGGGAACTAGTGAAATTGGTAAGAAACTGACACAAGGGCTAGTGGACATAGTGACACGGGTAAGATCTTTCCATTGAGAATGGAAAATTGTTAATATGCGGGAAAAAGAAAGGGTGGAGGGGAAAACAGTGTTGTTGATAAACTTTGGCATTTGAGCAGGTGAACTAGAGACACAATAAGATGGGCGAACTAGTGATATCGGCAAAATGTTAACATTAGGGACTTTGCGATATTAGTAAATTATTACTATCGGATATTATTAAGACACTGGCATTGGGGAAGAACTAGTGATATCAATGAGATGACATCATTGGGGAACCCATGGTACTAGTCAGATGTTAACGTTGATGGAAGCTGGTGATATTTATTACATGTTAACATGGGAGAAATCTAGTGATATTGGTAAGATGTTGACATGGTGATGGTGTCGGAACATTGCTTTTGGTAACATTTTAACATAAGGAGAATTAGTGATATTAGTAAGAAGTTACCATGCGGGAACCAGTGATATAAGTTAGAAGTTGTTAGGGGTGAAAGAGTAATATGAATAAGAAACTATCATAGGTGAACTACTGATTTTTAGTAAGAGGTTAAAACATGGGCGAACCATTGATTTTTGTAAAGAGTTATCGTGCTAGCATTATTAGTAAGAAGTAATCATGGAGGAACTAGTGATGTGAGTAAGACGTTATCATAGAGTAAATGGTGATAATAGTAAAAAGGTTAACATGGGGGAGGGGGGGGGTTAGTAGTACTAACTTCCGTCAAGCTCTCTCATCTTGTAGACATTACATTTTCTATCTCTACGTTTCTGATGCTGAGGCGCTGACTCTTTTTAAAATATGGTAGTATATTAATCCCTTACTCACACAAAACCCACATCCACACACTGCCATTAATTAAATGAAAGGTATTTACCTATCAAGTACTTGTCTATCACTTCTTCACTTTCCTGATGTCATAAACTCCCCAAAAAGTTGTCCCAAACCACGTTTCCATTTCAGTAATCGAATCCTCAATATCTTTTTAACACGGAACCCAACGCATCAATCACTCGTATGAAATTTCAACCAAAAATGTGTCTTTTAAAATGAAAATTGTCATTCATGTATGCCTTAATTATTTCTTAGTAAAGTACAAAACGTTTGACCGACCCTTCTATTAACTGTGTCTGCTGCAATAATCATATATCTACTAACCTCCCCAAGAACAGCAATAATGGCTACACCATACGGCATCCGTTCGGCTTCTTGCAAAGATTTGAAGAGGTCAATATTGTAGCATACTAGTTGTACCTGGGGATGATAACATTGTTTAACAGCATCTATGGTGAAACACGCTCTACAACATCAAAGGTAGTGATTGATGACTGGAAAATTGACATTTATTGGCTATTGACAGCTTTTGGCACATCCGGCTAGCAAAGGGAGTCTCATCAATCAGTGAATGCTGGTGACCAGACTCCAAAACCTGCTTGTATATACACCCATGTTGATGACGTCATTGACTTACATAAATGTGTTCTTACGTGCAAATGTCGAGTATTTAGAGAAGTAGATACTCACAAGTAAGCGTTACTATAATTTGGATTCTGACAAGGTTCTCTATGACACAAAACATATTCGTGCAATAATCAAGTTAAAGACTTATAAATTATCGATAGCTACATAATATTTATTTATTTATACAGTCCTATCAATATTAAATCTTTGCGTGTGTGTGTGTGATGGTATATGTGTGTGTGTGCCTGCATGCATGTGTGTATGTTCAGTTTTTCGTATTCAGTTTAGGATGTGTCTTTTCTGTTTTTCATATCCAACTCAAGTGTCCCTATTACACATTTCTCGAGACTGATATAATTTCTATTAGAAATGATTATATAGTTGCTACAAAAGTCACGAAACATTTATACTTTCTTACGTTCGTATGTTTCTCTTCTTTGCTCACTTTGTAGTCCTGTGTATTGCAATCTGCAGCTCAGAGTATCCATCTTTACCGACTAGTCGTTCGATTCGACTTTCCTAATATTTAGTTTGCATATAAATGATTATATTGACAGACACTTGTGTAGAACGCTGCGTTGATGAGAGCATACTTCTACCAACAATACTCATTAGACTGATTGGTACAGTGTTATTGTACAGTGTACACACAAAGAACCCGCATCTGATTATTTGGTACAGTTTTACTGTACAATACACAAAGAACCCTCATTGCCGTGGACTTGGATATTAAAATCATATACGGTTGTTCCAGGACATCATGATGAAGCTGGTTTGATCCGTGTCACCGGAATTCAGATGAGCTCGTGTTGTCTATGGCTGAACGACTAAAATGAAACAAGTACACGTCTCATGAAGATTATAGCTGTAAATCACTATTAAGATGTTGGTAACGGTGAAGCACTTTATGTTTGTTTAACGTCATCCATCTCTGTGTACTCTCAATTAGAACCATTTCCACTGCTCTTGATCATCTAACATGTAGTTATAGATAATTGTGCTTCACCGTTTGTTGTCGTTGTCCTTGTATTCTGAAGAAGGCCACAGGCCGAAACGTCATTATTGTGTTGTGTTCCTTCCTTGTAAGGCTGCCACCATACTTTGGAGTGTTTAGTACACCCAACCATTGGCTCCTACGGTTCCTAACACTCTAACGCAGGGGTGGCCAACCTATTTTGAGATTGAGCCAGTAAATTGATTTTTTTTTTTAATTTTAAGGGTCATCCAACAAAATTTATATTAATAACTATTTTGCAAATAAGGTGCTGTATTATATATATTATTAAAGTATTCAGGTAAGTATAGGGCTGTAGACTGATAAATAAAGCATAATGTTTTAAAAGTAATCCAGTTATTCGTGTAATCGTATAATTTATTTTAAACATTTTTTTAAAAAGTATCATTAAAAGAAACATATTGAATTATTATAGAAATACTCGCTAAACAAGTCTTACAGTCTTGAAGTTTTGAAGACCTGTAATGTTAATTTAATGTGATTTGTGAATTTGCTTTTCATTTAACAATATCTCAATATTAGGTGTTATTTGTGATGTTCAAAGAACAAGTATATAGACAAGATGTGCATCTGTAATAGTTGAACGTAATTTATTCTTAATAACATTCATGGTAGTAAAAGTTTGATCACAAATGTATGTGGAGCCAAATCTGCACGCGAGCCTTAGAGATAGATTGTGAATTTCAGGAAACCGGTCTTCTTCTTCTTCTACCTTTTTAGCTCCCAGTGGAGCATAGGTCTTCAACAAACACTTTCCAAGTCGTTCTGTCTTTTGCCATTCTTTTAAGATCATTCTATGTCTTCCCCATCATCTTCATCTCTGCTTCTATCTGTCTTCTCCAAGAATTCCTTGGTCTTCCTCTTTGTATTTTCTCCTGGGGATTCCAAAAAAAGGGCCTGTTGTGTAATACTATCAGTTGGCTTCTGTAGTGTGTGTCCTATCCAGCGCCATCGTCTTCGCTGTATCTCTCTATCTGAGTTTGACTGGTACATTTCCATAATTCTATGTTAGTGATTTTGTGCTACCATTTCCATCCTTTTATTCTGCGTAAGCATCCATTAATGAAAGTATGTATCTTCGTGATTGTCAATTTTGTTGTTCTCCATGTTTCACAGCCATATAATAGGACCGCCTTAACATTTGAGTTGAAAATTTTTATTTTTGGATTTAACCTAATTTCTTTGGTTTTCCATATGTTTCCCAGTATAATGGAAGCTCCTCTTGCTTTTGATATCCTTATTTTGGTATCATTTTCTGTTCCTCCCTCTTTATCTATATTACTGCCCAGATATATGTTAGATTGTACATCTAATAGAAGTATTTCTCCTAGTTTTATTTGGTTATTGCCATCTGTATTAATTCTCATAATGTTGGTCTTATCTCTATTAATCTTCAGTCCTAGCTGTTGTGATCTCTCATCAAGTAAGCTCATTTTATCCTGCATCTGTTGATGGCTGTGTGAAATGAGAACTATGTCATCAGCAAAGTCTAAATCATCAAGTTGTTTCGTCAGTGACCACTGGATTCCATTTCTGTTGTTTTGAGTTATTATCATAATTCAATCTATGGCCAGTAGAAAGAAAAATGGAGACAGAAGGCACCCCTACCGTACTCCTGCTCTTATTTCAAATGCTTCTGTAAGCTGTCCTTCATGCACCACACTACATTTCGTTCCTTCATACATTGTTTTTATCAGGTTAATAAACTTTATGGGGATTAAATAATGACTCAGCAACTTCCAAAGCATTCTTCTGTCTAAACTATCAAATGCCTTTTCGTTGCATCTAGGAAACCGGTCTAAAGAGACATATTTCTAAAATTCGATCAAATTAGGAGAAGTGGGTGAATCACAAAGTTCTTTAAATATATAAAAAAGTCCAGAATGGTTTTGGATTTCTCCTATTTCCATTTGCAAGATTTGGGAGTATTTATGAACCTCAGACTTTGAAATACAAAATAGATTTATATATAAATCGATGTTACTCTTTTCAGATTCGAAAGAGTAAAATCGAGTTGAGAATGCTTCGCTCAAAGCTGTAACTGCTGCTTTGTATTTTAAATGATCCATGATAATTCGCTGCATTTACTTAGCATGTGTTGAATGCTTGGAAAATTATCAAGTTTGCACTGCGCTAAGCTGTTAAAAAACAATTTAAGCTTCAATTTAAAAGTGTTGACTTCATTGAACATGGATGGAAACAAAGAGTCTTTTCCTTGTAACCTCTTGTTAAGAATATTTAAATGATGTGTCATATCAACTAAAAATGACAAAACACAAACCCACTCTTGATTTTTAAGTAAACGACATTCCAAAGGCAAAACAGTTTTTTATTTAAAAAATGAAAGAACTTGATCATTTAATTTGAAAAAGACGCAACAGCATTTCTTCTCTAGAAAGCCACCTAACTGAGTTGTGAAGTAAGAGTTCACAATATTTATTTCTTCTTCAAAAAGTTCTCTAAATTCTCTTCTTTTAAGGGCGCGTGATCGAATCATATTAATGCAACGCAGAACAGGATCAATGACGCGTGGAAAGCTCATATTTTTCGCACACAAAACCTCCTGATGAATGAAACAGTGATGTGACAGCTACTTCCGATCTAAATACTGCACAAGCAAAGAAACACAGCCATTCCACTTCCCTACCATTGCTGGGGCGCCATCTGTACAAATGCTCTCAAGTTTAGACCATTCAAGTTTATTGCCGTTAACATCATTACTATTTCGACACATTTTTTCACTGCTTGAAATTTGTTCTGATGAAACACTTCGAAATTGTCGTTTATGTACATAACAAACACAAGTAACTGAGCATTATCTGTCATGTCGCCACTCTCATCTATTGCAGTAGAGAAGTATCTGGAAACTGCAGTTACATATTTTACCTGTTTTGAATCACCGTCGGCCGTTTCTTCAATGCGCCTCATATTCGTATTTTGTGACAGGGAAATATTTTCTACCATTAGTTTGATATTGGTACAACCTGCGTTTTCTGCAAAGATAGATATGCTTTCCTTAATAATTTCACCTTCTGGGAGCGGTTTTCTTAGCGCTCCTCTTCTTAGCGAGGAGAAGTGATATTTCGTAAGATTCCTTTACCGCGTTTTTTTATTTCTTCACTTTTTTAACAAATAAGTTTTGCATACACTGATGTCCTTTCTTTTTCTTTGAGATGTAGTCATTTCTTAAAGCAGAGACAGGAAGATATAATTTGTTGAATAAATCATGTGTTTTTTAAAAATCCCTTTCCATGTTGTATTTTACTGTCGCTGAACAGATCAAACAAATCGGTTTCGAAGCATTTTTCATTGTAAAAGAAAACTGTTCTTTCCATGCTTCATTAAATGCTCGGACACCAACGTCACTTTCACTTTTTCTTTTTGACAAACCATGCCTGCTTAAAGCAATCTTAACTAACACTGACTGTCAGCACAGCGCAACAAAACTACAATAGAGTGTACCAACCTTACAAAGAAAAAATAATGTATCGACAATGATTTAGAACCGAATAGGTAAGACTGAGCCATCTGTTGCAAGAAATATTATTGATAACAAACTGCACCACAATTTCACTGCAAATTACAAAATAAAAAATGGAAAGATTAATAATAAACTACATTTTGACTTATTCGATCTAAAATTCACAGATAATTAAGGACTATCAATTTTTAAAATTGTTATATCTCTGTAACAACTAGACCTAGAAATGTTCAGCGTGGCTCAAGCGGAAGATCAATATAAGATGTATATCCGGGTCAATTCAAAACGAGGGTAGGCCTATCAATTTATGCAGTTTACGGAAGATTTCAGAGACCAGTAACGACGACAAACTAACGGCGCTAAACGACGCCTTTACACAAGGAAATTTGTACTTGAAATTTGGCTTTTATGAATCGCACAGTCGAATAGTGATAAATAAGGTGATCAGACGACCCGATTTTTCCGGGACAGTCCCGATTTTTTACTGTTTTTTCAACCTTTGTCCCGGATTTGTTACTGTCCCGAGATTGTCCCGATTTTGGCACTAGCTTTTATCACAGATTTGTTAAAACACAAACACGTTTGGGGCACAAACGTGTTTCAATTTTGCCAGTATGGTAAAGGTCTCTTCGACTTAAAAATATACATTATTCTGTTGTTGTGTAGAAAATAATTAAAAAGTTGAACTGGCTGTTCATTTGGCGAAACAGTAACAGTAAAATGCGCTCCAAGTTTCAAATCTTGTATACTAAACTGAAACTCAACAAGTAGCATCTTTGCGGCCACGACATTTCATAGTCTTGTATATTAATTGTGTTACTTTCATTTATCGACGAACTATAGTTCGTTCAGAAATTCGTGCCCACAGAATTTACTAATTATCTCGGAAACTGATGAATTTCAGAAATAGTTTTTCAATAAATCTTATTTTTTTCACCGATCTTAAGTCTTATTTTTTGCCCTCCTGTCATGCATTTAAGAAATATTTTTGTTTCTTTGAGGTATATAAAAATATGATTTTCTTGACTGTCCTTTTAGAAGTTTACAATACCCACATTTTTTTAAATCAGCTCATCTTTGTGAGTTCTGATCATGTCTCTCCACAACTTTCGATCTCGACAGTTATTTATCATTTCTGTTATTGGCCTTCTGCCAAGACATTCTCTTAAGCTGTCTGGTATCTTTTCTCTTTGTTTCCCTCTCTCTTCTTCCCTCAATTTTCCCAGTTGTTACAATATATTTCAGCGGTTCCCTTCTCATTACATGGCCGTGTTTCCTTCTGTGAATAAAACAGGCTGATAATATGTAACACCTACATTGAGCAATAGAAAAGGAAACTATACACATTGAATAGCCCTGGAGACAAGAAGAGGAACCAAATAGATTACATAATGATAAAAGATAGGTTTCGTAACAGCGTCAAGAAAGCCAAAACCTATCCAGGAGCAGATATTAATTCAGATCACAATCTTGTAATGATTAAAATGAAAATAAAACTAAAGAGAAACAACCAAAAGTTTAATTCATCAACAATACCACTAGATATAACAGCATTAAATCAGAAAGATATTAAAGATACTTATATAATACAAGTAAAGAACACATATCAGAAGCTGCTAGAAGAAGGAATTGAGCAATACAGAAGAGAAAATCCTGATGAAAAAGTCACAACCAAATGGCAGTGTATAAAGAAAAGCATACAAGAAACCTGCAACACCTGACCCAAAAAAAAGAAAAGAACCAAAAAAAATGGATAACTAACACCGTCTTAGAAAAAATGGAAGAAAGGAGACAAGCGTAGAACACTGCCCAATACAATAAAATAGATAATGAAATACGCAAAATGTGCAAAAAGACAAAATAAGACTGGCTCAGCCAAAAATGTATAGAAATAGAAACTATGGAAAGCAAACAAGACTTAAGAGGAATGCACACAGCAATAAAGAGAATGATTAATAAAAAATTTTAAAAGCCACAGAAAGCGGATGCATTGCAGACAAAAAAGGAAAAATGCTAACAGACAATAAAGATATAATAGATAGATGGCAGGAATATATAACATAACTATTTCATGATCAAAGAGACAAGAAACCAATCATAAAATGTACATCAGGCTATAAAATCTTAAAATCTGAGGTAGAAAAAGCTATAAAACAATGAAAAAGGAAAAAGCAGCAGGACCTGGCAGCATACAAATAGAGATGATACAGGCACTAGAAAATTTTAGCATTGAAGTGATTACAGACATATGCAACGACATATACCATACAGGAAACATACCAAATGAACTAAAAACATCAACTTTCATTGCATTGCCTAAAAGGAACGGTACAGTTGAATGCATTGATTTTAGAACAATAAGCCTAATGAGCCATGTTACAAAAATCTTGCTAAAAGTTATTATACAAGGAAGGATTCAGAATAAAATCAATACTAAATTAGATGAGCAGCAATTTGGATTTAGGAAAAATAGTGGGACAAAAGAAACCATATTCTGCATGAGAACATTAATCGAAAAGTACACAGAAGTAAACAAACCAATATATGCCTGCTTCATCTACACCCTAAATCTCCTCTGACTACACCAAAGCTGCTGATAGAATACACCACAAACAACTTATAGAAGAGATACACCTAGATACCATGGACATACGACTAATATGTAATTTATACTGGGAGCAAACAGCAATAATAAAATATAACATAGACATAGAGATCTCTACACCCATTGATATAAAAAGAGGAGTAAGACAGTGATGCATTTCACTAAGCCTGTTCAGTCTATACACTGAGCTAATCTTTAAAAACACCACAGAGATGCCAAGCCTAAACATTAATATAAAGATAATCAATAAACTAAGATATTGTGATAATACTGTACTACTCGCAGAAAATCATAAAGATCTACAACAATTACTTAATGAAATAAACATGACAAGCAAAAAATATGGACTAGATATGAATATCAAAAAGACTCAAACTATCATAATAAAACAAAGAAAATACTCAAAACTCACAAGTGGATATCAAAATTGAAGGAACAGACCTGGAGACAGTACAGAACTACAACTACCTTGGACATACTATAACCAGTAATGGAAAATGTACAACTGAAATAAACAAAAGAATAGGAATGGCAAACAAAGCAATTGTAATGTCATGAAGAACATACTAACATCAAAATAAATAACACCAGGGCTAAAACTAAGAATAGGAAAATATTACATCTTCTCAATATTCCTATAATAGTGCAGAAACAGGGACATTAGACAACAAAACAGAACAGAGAATTGACACTTTTGAAATGTGGATATATAGAAGAATATGTAGAATTGGATGGAAAGAAAAGAAAGCGAACGATGAAGTCTTAAAACAACTAAAAATGAAAAGAGAACTACTAAACACAATTCAAACAAGACAAATGCTATTTTTGGGCCATGTTAAAAGACACAACAGCCTACTAAAAGTAATCTTGGAAGTGAAAATACAATGTAAAAGAGGCAGAGGCAGACCAAGACTAACATGGACGAGTAACATCAAAGATGGACAAATCAGCCTATGACAACCTGCACCATCAAAGCAAGAGACAGCAGAATGGAGCTCCATGGTAGCCAACCTTCGTTGCGGAGATGGCACTATATGATGATGATGTTTAGTGATAGAGGTTATTGCATTCATTAGATTTTATTTACATTGTTCAATTACTTGACATTTTAATGTTTAAGAACGTATGCTATGCATATAGAATATTAATAGAAATTATTATTTAAACTATAGTTAGTTTGTAATTGTTGCAAGAAATGGAATCAAAACGTAATCCCGACCACATTACCCCAAAAATCATGTGCCGAAGGTCCCGTAAAATATATGGTCACTAACACCATATTCCCTATACGCTACTTGGCGAGACGGGTGCACTTTACTTGTTACTTTACTATAGTGGACGTGGTGATATTAAGAGTCACATACATAGTGCGAAATATAAGAGAGCCGTCGCTACAGCTGCATCAAGCTCGTCGTTAACAACATAGTTTCGAGCTGAAAAGATTGTGAACAAAGAAGAACAATTAGCTGCTACAGAAGGTGTATTTGCCTATCATACATTGCTGCATCCTATGATACACAATCATACATTTAGATCTATGGACTGCACATCAAAATTACTTCAGGTTACTTTAGAACCAAAATTTGCCTGTGCACGTGCGAAAACAGGGAGCCACAATAGCTCAGTGGTTAGATAACTGTACTACAACGGACAAGAGGTCGGGTTCGGTCCTGATCAACGACTTCTGGGTTCACCCAGCCTTAAATGGGTACCGGATTTTTTCTGGGAAAGTAAAGCGGCACGGGCGTAATACCGACCAGATTACCCCAAAAATCATGTGTCGAAGGTCTATAAAATTATGATCACTAACACCAATTTCCCTATATGTCACTTGGCGTGACGGGGCTCTTTACTTTTTTTTTCTTTTTACTACGTGCGAAAACAGAAGCCATTATTCGGAAGGTATTCATTCATACCCCATGTTCAAAACGAGTTGTGATGTGACCTACAAAACTCAACATTTATTTCCATACTGATAGATGCATCCAGCCTCAAGATTTTTCCGTTCCTTGTCAGATACTTTGATCATAATAAGGAGTTGAAAGTTAAAATATTAGAATTGAAGTCATTGCCAGGAGAAACATCTGATATTGTTAGTAGTTTTATTAATGACTGTCTAACTGAAAAAAACTTTTAGAAAGGAAAGTAGTTGCATTATGTGCAAACAACACAAATTCTAATTTTGGGGGCACTGAAAGGAAAGGAAAGAACAATGTTTTCATAAAGCTGAAAGAAAACCTTGGACATAGTTGATAGGTGTTGGTCGTGCATGCCATATTTTCCACAAAACTGTTTGATAAGCTGCAGAAGTATTAGCTATTGATGTTGAGATGATTATTGCTAAAATGTATCTGCACTTCAAATCATACACAGTTAGAGTTGAAAGTCTCAAGGAATTTTGCCAGTTTGTGGACACAGCCTTCCAGATGATTTTAGGTTATGCACAGACTAGGTGACTTGCACTGTTTCCTTTCTGTTGAAATTGTTCTTCACATTTTCGTGCCTTTAAAATCCTATTTTCAGTCTCAAGACAGATGAACTGTCTCTTGACAAGTTGAAAATGGAAGGAATTCCACAAGATTATGTGAACAAGTTTAAAGCCAGTGTTTCTTCATTCTATGAAACAGCTTTAAGTTATTTGAAGAAATGGGCTGCAAATAATTTTCAAAACCTTGAGGCCTACAGCTGGGTAATGTTGAACAGAACACCAACTTGGGAAGATATTAATAAATCTTCATAATTAGTGAGTCAAACAGTACCTTCAGTCGAAGAAAATGAAATGTATGACGAATATGTTACGTGAAGCAGTTTGTTACTTCTCAGAAAATTAATGAGTGGAGTATTAATAAAACATTACCAGGGCAGTGTTGGATTGAAATGGCTTCCCACTTCAAAAACAGACATATGCCAATTTCACATATTCTGAAGTTGGCAGAGTTCTTTTTGTGTCTACTTGGAACAAATGTTGCAACGGAAAGATTGTTTTCACTGATGAACAGCTTGTGGACAAATGATAAAAACACATCTATGTGTGGACCAAAGTTGATCACCAAAGTGAACAATGAGCAAACATCGTTGAATTTCTTAAGATGCTCCAAGCAAAGAAAGATCTTTTTAAAAAAAATCCACTCATCAGAAAAGTACAGCAACTGCTTCGCCTTCCATTTAAATGAGTATCACTAATGTTTTTTTTTAATCTCCTGATAACGTTTTGTAAGCCTATATTATTAGGTGTTTTAATTAGTTTTAAAATATATGTATTATTCACTTGTAAAAGACGGAAGAAAAATAATTTTATTGATAGATAATATAAGTCAAATCAATCCGTCCCGGATTAGGGTTTCAAAAATATAGTCACCTTAGTGATAAACAGGTTCGCATCGGATCTTGAGAGGGCCAATCAAAATGTCTTGACGGGCCATTACTTGGCATGCGGACTTGGGTTGGCCACCCCTGCTCTAATGCTAAACGAAGAATTCAGGACAGGGTTCCCATCCTGTAAGGCAATGTTGAATAGGCAGTTTATTCAACGTGTATACATATTTTTCTGACCACATGAGGTGATCGAGACTCACTTTCAGTAACAGCAGTGCCTCGAATGTAACACTCGGAAATCTGTTTCTCAGTTACAAGCATATGTACTGGGGTATATGTCGGACAGAGCCGCGATAGCTCAGTGGTTAGTGAACTGGACTACAAAGGACAAGGGGTAGGGTTCGATCCCAACCGACGGCTCCCGGGTTCACCCAGCCTTAAATGGGTACCGGATTTTTTTCTGGGAAAGTAAAGCAGCACGGGCGTAATACCGACCACATTACCCCAAAAATCATTTGCTGAAGATCTGTAAAATATATGGTCACTAACACCATATTTCCCTATACGCCACTTGGCGTGGCGGGGGTACTTTACTTTTTACTTTTTATATGTCGGACAATATTCATCATTAATAACTTCACTACTGCCAGTGCTTGATTATTATCTTCACTGATTTTCATTTCGAAAACGGCCATAACTCGCACATCACGGCAGGTTAACTGAATAACAGTTACAAATTAAGAGGCTCGTATTAATAAGCCCTGGTTTAATGGCACGAACACATAACATAAATAGTTTGGTTACTATGTTCCTCAGACACTCTCTCTAATGACTCTCTCGATTCTCAGTCGTGATAATATATGTAGGGAATCCTACTTTCTTTAACTTACACATAATTCCTTCTGTACAAATTCTCCAATAACTATTCTATTCTATATCTACCTGACAATCACATAATAATTTAATGTTGGCTTTCTCCCTATTCTATTTACTAGATAGTTCTGGGTGGAAACATCTTACTAAACTTAAGACATATTGGTTATCTGGTTGTAACATGAAAATCTTCTTCTTCTTTCCTTCCTCATCTGCCTTTCAACGTCGAGGGGAGATACAATTTGCGGTCTTTTGCTATTCTGTTCGCCTCTGCTGCTGTTATGTTTCCTAGTGCTTCTAATATTCCATCGATCCATCTTTTTCGTGGTCGACCCTTGGGTCTGGTATTCTCACAACATTTGTTGAATGCTCGTTGTGTTTAGTTTTGATCTTTCTGCCGTATCAAGTGGCCAAACCATTTTATCTGTTGTTTCCTTAAATATTCTATGGCGGGGGCTATTCCTAGCTTTTTTCTCAGTTCTTCATTTCTGATCTTGTCTCTCAGACTGTTTCCTGTCATTCGTCTAACACATTTCATATCAGTAGATGTTATTTTTCTTATTGTTCTTGCATCTAGGGTTCAGGTCTGGCATTGGTAGCACAACGTTGGGATGAAGATTATATTGTATAGTGCTCGTTTTGCCGCCAGAGTTATTTCCTTGTTGGAAAATAGTGGTAATAATTGTCCAATGATTTGACAAGCTTTGTTGCATCTTGATTCTATCTCTGATGTTTGAAAATTATCGTTTGTCACTAAACTTCCTAGGTATTTGAATTCCTCTACTTGTTTTAGTTGCCTGCCTTCTATAGTTATGTTGATGTTCTGTTTATTTTTAAAAGGACAAGAGGTAGGGTTCGATTCCAACCGATGGCTTCCGGGTTCACCCAGCCTTAGATGGGTACCGGATCTTTTCTGGGAAAGTAAAGTGGCACAGGGCGTAATACCGACCACATTACCCCAAAAATCATGTGCTGAAGGTCTGTAAAATGTATGGTCACTAACCATATTCCCTATACGTCACTTGGCGTGACGGGGGCTCTTTTAATTTTTTTTTACTTTTTCTGTTTATTTTTGGCGACATTCATGACTTCTGTTTTGCTGATGTGGATTTTCATGTTGTATTTTGTACCTGAGCTGTTGAGTTTGTTTAAGTGTTCTTGTAGTTCTTCTATTGTTTCACGTATTAGCGCCTGATCGTCTGCAAATAAAAGCTCGTTGATCTCCTCTATCTCTGATGGGTTGGCTAGCTTGCATATATTGTCCATGTATGTAATAAACAGTAGGCGGGATAGTACACACCCCTGTCTTACACCTGATCTAACTTCGAAGTGGTCTGTGTAGCCTGCTGCTGTTCTGACCTGCAGCTGCTGTTAATGTAGATACTTTTAATTAGGTTGGTTAGATGTTGGCTTACTCCGTATGTTGTTAGTATCGCCCACAGTTGTTCTCTGTTTATTCTGTCGAATGCTTTTTCCTGGTCAATGAAGGCTATGTATACATTTTGATTGTGTTCTGTCGTTTTTTCTGCAAGCTGTTTTAATGTGAATAGAGCGTCAGTACATCCGCTGTTTTTTCGGAACCCCAATTGAGAATCGCTTAACTGTAGTTCTATTATTGGTCTCAGCCTTTTTTCCAAGATTTTGGCGCATAGCTTTCCTATATCGCTGAGAAGAGGTATACCTCTATATTGATTGCAGTCCCTTTTGCTACCTTTCTTTTTCCACATGGGTACGATGATTGCTTGTTGCCAGTCTTCTGGGGCTTGTTGGTGCCATGCTGCATTAAATATTCTGTGCAGTCATGTCACTCCTATTTCTCCTGCTGCTACTATTATTTCTATTGGTATGTTATCTATCTCCGGTGCTTTATTTCTTGGTGCATATTTGATTACTTCTTCGATTTCCTCTTTCATGATGTTGGGTTCAGTATTTGTGACTAGTATGTAAATAACCTAAGGATTTTGTACCTTTTTTAAGATTCAACTTCCTTTAGTGAGCAATCGCTATATTTAATTCCATGTTAATTTCACTATTATCTCCACCATAACATCATTGGATTGCTTGGTTGCTTCCACTTCCCTAGTTCAGAGAGTTATGGTTATGGAAGGTTCTGTTATCACTACTAACGAATTAAAATCTATAATTGCTCAACCGCCCGTGCCAGTGGAATCATCCAAATTAATATCTCATCTCCCAAACAAAGAAAGGTATCTGCAGTCCCTATCACAGCAGTCTCGGCACATCGCCAAAAGACATAATGCGAAACTGCGAAGAAAGTGAACACAGAAATATGTTCCCCGTCATACGATATCATTCATCGTAAGCAATCGGAATATCGAAACATGATCAAAACGGATGAAACTTACAGATCATGGTGTGCACAGATAACTTAACTCAGTTGCAGCGGTAGTAAGCCTACTTGTTGTGATTAAAGGGATCAGTGAATGTCAGGAATTATATTCGTGACCATTATAGATAGCATTCCGAGGCTACTGAGCCAAACCTTGCGAAAACACGAAGTGGGTGATGCTTGAGTAACATCAACTTTCACTGCACTCCTAATATACGAGTTAGGTTATAAACGTTAATCCGCCACGCTACAGAATAATTATGGCTTAGCTTATTAACATTACTTCACTCTTATTATTTAATTTTATCACCTTGGCCGGCTCTGTAGCATTACGTCTAACATCACATGTGTACTGAAGTGGAGCCTTACCACCATTATACTATATAAAAGTAAGTAAAGAGTCCCGTTACGCCAAATGGCGTATAGATAACATGGTGTTAGTGGCCATAATTTTTATAGACCTTCGGCACACGATTTTTGGGGTAATGTGGTCGGTATTACACCCGTGCCGCTTTACTTTCCCAGAAAAAATCCGGTACCCATTTGTTGGTTGGTTGCGTTTGCCCGATGACTAAAGTATTCTAGGGTATCGTGGTAGACTAGAATATTCCTCTTCATCATCCGCCCTTACAAGGACGTAGTGAACGTGTCTGCGTTGTGTTGTGGTTTGCAGTATACCCATTTGTTGTTGTTGCTGTTGCGTTCGCCAACTTTCAACTCTGACGAAGTCCCTAGAGACTAGGAACTAAATTTTGCGTGTTAATCCATTTTTCCCTGGCAGCCGTGTGCACAGGGGTCCCAACCGCACAGGCAGATAACTCCGACTTCGGAGGTACTCATGTTTTTTCCGTCGATGAGTAACTGCCGTTTCAAGCCGGGCCTCGCTGCTGAGACCAGGGGTGGTTCCCGGAAAGAGAAATCCTAAATAAAAATTCCAACCGGTGTCGATACCCATTTAAGGCTGGGTGAAATAGGAAGCAGTCGGTCAGGATCGAACCCGACATCTTGTCCTTTGTAGTCCAGTTCACTAACCACTGAGCTATCGCGGCTCCCTATTATACTATATACGTTTGCATTTATTACCTACCATATTGATTTAAAGTAAGCAACAACAGCAAGTCAACAGAACATGTATATTTCTACTGTCTAATACAGTATTAACACACATGCTAGTGTATTAGACAAGAAAATAATTGATGACAGTAATTTTGGAGAGGTGGCGGCTAATTTCTTTTACCAGAAGCAGTACTGTATCTAAATGCTGCAAGAGAGACTACCGACAAACACAATCAAGTGTAGTGCCATGAGAAGGACATATATTACTGCTTCAATTCGTAGCCCTCTCGGTCGTTGGGACAACTTTGAAAGTAATAACCATAATAACCAGCTTCTTTAATTTCTTCATTTGTGACTGCTTGTTTTGAGCTGATGGACCTTGTCCATTAGCGCCCTATTCTTCTTCTTTAATCTTGTATTTGTTTCCCTACTCACCAATCCTTGAAAAAACGTTCATTGCAGGTTCAGAGGAGCGCCATACTTGACCATACAACCTGAATTGCCGAAAATCTAATATTATATAATGATGCAATTACAACATAGGGGCCTCGGTAGCTTAGATGGGAAAACCACCCGACTAGGCTACCGACGTTTGGACAAGTCATGTTCTATTCCCGCTGGAAACAGTGTGAGTTGTACTCCGGGTTCGAAAAAGAAATACCCCTGCGATTGACCCAGTAGCTGACAGAAATTGGTACCAGGGTAGTACTGAAATGGGTACCAGGCTAGTACTCTGGGAAGGAGAATTGAAAAAAAAAAGAAAAAATGGTATGGTAAAAGCTTTACGTGATTGATAGACGACACAAATTTGAACGCCGTTTACCTCGACTACAAAGACACTGACAATGTCTATAAGTGTCTAAGGGTCCAGACTAGTATATACACACATAAATGCGCATATACATATTTGTATGTATCAATACCCATACTTATGAACGCATACATGCATAAGCACACCCATACAGGGACAATCATATATGTGTAGAAATGTGCGCATAATGCCCACATAACCAGAAGAGTACACACCAAGATCAGTGTGCATACACAAAAGAGAAAGAATAGAACAGAAGAATAACAGGTACTCGAAAGGCGGGAAGAATGAGATGTCTGAGAGTGGGGTACAATTTAAAAAAAACATATGAAAGGTAAGTAGCACAGACAAAAGAGGTATTGGAGATCACCGAAGTATCGCAGTGGGGTCTAGTGGAGGAGAACTATAAATATCATGGCATAGTGGATACAAATCGACAATCCAGGACGTCCCATCGTGTCAGCGTGTGCTTGCCCGCCTCAACACAGATCTGACTATCTAGACGGTGTCTTCCAGCCCATGGTAGTTAGACATCCCTCAATGTCAAAGACACAAACCATGCCTTGAGGATCTTCTCTTCCATTTCTCTCTCCCGTGGTCGCTCATACCGACTTTTCGTCCTTGATGTTTGTTTTCTCTACACCTCTATCCCTCACTCCGACGGCCTCCTGGCTCTACGGTTCTTTCTTGACCAGAGGCAACACCCCTCTGTTGATACTGTCACTCTTCTCCGCCTTACTGAGCTTGTACTCAACCTCAACACCTGTGAGTTCAAGGGTGACTTCTATGGCGACTTCTATGACCAAGTTAGTAGAGTAGCCATGGGTACCAAGATGGGCCCTAGCTATGTTTGCCTTTTCATGGGTTACCTTGAACACTAAATTCTCAATTCGTATCAAGGTCCCCTTTCCATCATATACCTCCGGTACATTGATGATTGCTTCGGACTTACCTATCTACCTGAAGATGACGTCTCAAAGTTTATCGACTACATAGGCAGCTATCACAAAGCTATCAAAATTACATCTTGTACATCCACTTCCTCTGTTACCTTCCTAGATCTTATTGTTTCCTTGGATACTTCTGGCCTCCACACCTCATCATCATCATCATGTGCCGTACCGGTTGGCGTTGGCGATCATGTCCTTCCTCAATCTTCTATCTACAGTGCATCGTATGAGTTCTGTTGTTGACTGTTTTCCATGCCATGACACCAAGTTATCCAGTATTTTCTCTCTTTATCGTCCGCGATCTTTCTTTCCTTTTATTTTGCCAGTTGTAACCAAGTATTCCAACTTTCCTCTTCTTATGATGTGCCAGAAAATGTTGATTGCTTCTTTCTTATTCTTTTAAAGAGCTCCCTTTTTGTGTTGGCCTCTTTGAGAACTTTCTCATTGGTCTTTTTAGCTGTCCAGGGAACTTTCAACATTCTTCTGAGAAATCCCATCTCCGTGGCCTCAGTAATGTCCACACCTCGGTTTTCTATAAACCTACAGACGCCCATTATTACCTTCTCTATACTTCATCACATTCACCTTCTAGTGATTCGATACCATTCTCATAATTATTGCGTCTTCGTCGCATCTGCCAGGATGACCAAGATTTCCAACAGGCTCACCTTATGTTAGGTTTCTTTAGCCGCCGGCTTTATCCAGATTCGATCCTCTAGTCTGCCGTCAAGCGGGTCCTCCTTATGTCTCGTTCCGAGGCACTCACTCCTTCCAACCGCCCCCCTCTCTCTGAGAGAACAACACTCACCCTCACCTATCATTCTCACAAGCTGGCTGCTGTGAAGATACTCAACCCCTATCGTTCCATTCTCCACTCTGATCCTACAGCTCGTCTACTTTTTAGTGATCCCCCTATGATCGCCTTCAAAAGCGACAGGAATTTGGGATATATTCTGGTTAGGTGCCATCTCCCCCGCTCCGACCATCAATACTTTGGTACGGCCTCTTCTGGTCGTATCTGTATCGCCTGCACCTATGTGCTCAGCCACTGACTCTGACTTATTCCTTAACGGAGGTTCGAGATTAAGCATGGCTTCACATTTGTGTCCCGAAACATAATTTATGCCATCATATGCCAACGATGCTACATGACGTATATTGGTGAGTCTGGAGACTTTTATCGGAGAGATTTTGTGAACATCTTCGAGATGTTCAACAGAATACTGGCTCTCCAGTATCTACTCATTTCAATTCCTCAGACCACACGGGCAAAGACGACATCCGTATCACTGGTGTTGTCCTTGCCACTCTGGCGACCGTAGCCGGCTTGCTTTGGAGAATCGTCTTATAGTACAATTTGGTTCGCTGACCCCACGAGGCATGAATGTATCTCAATCGTACACATAGTTTCCCTTTAGTTGTTCCTTCCCTATTGCATAGACCTCTCTCCTGCCCATGTTTGGGCACTCTAGTCTATCCACTAATCAGTGCTATTCATAGTTCTCCTCCACTAGACCCCACTGCGTTACTTCGGTGGTCACCTATAATTTTTTTTCCTGTGCTACTTACCGTTCATATGTTTTTTTATTGTACCCCACTCACAGACATCTCATTTTTTCCGCCTTTCGAGTACCTGTTATTCTACTGTTCTATTCTTTCTCCTTTGTGTATGCACACTGATCTTGGTGTGTGCTCTTCTGGTTATGTGGGCATTATGCGCACATTTCTACACATATATAATTGTCCCTTTATAGGTGTACATATGCATGTTCATATGTATGGGTATTGGTATATATATATATGTGCATATATATATATATATATATATATATGCATGTGCATGTATGTTTGTATATATATATACCTATTCCAGGTGAAAACTCGCGTGCTAAGACGCCGATTCAAGTCTTTACCTTTTATCTTTATCTTTACTTGCAACATTTATGCACAGTTATGATGGTACACCATCAAACATTATTGTAATGTCTTTGACGAAATCTTTTAATACCTTTGACGAAATCTTTTGATACACGAACTGACACACAAACATTGTGATTTACACGTTAAACAAAATCTGTTTCCTGACAAGGTAAACTTTTGGTGGCCTGTTTAAAATGACGGTAGGAGTTGTAAAGAAAATGGAAACATTTGTGAAAATCACATTTGCAGCCATTCCGAAGTTTATATGCGATGTTTCAAAGACAGTAATACAACAATAATAATAGTAATAAGTCACTGTCACCTAGAGACGTGTAGACGTGTAGAAATAAAGATGTTGTCACTCACCTCAGTAGCAAACGACCTTTCGTCTATTTTATGCTCAGATCCCTTGCTGTTGGTCTTGCCAATGTGTAGCTTCACCTGAGCCAGCCGGTACGTGTACATGAAGGGCCCATCGCTAAAGTTGGCCGCCCCCTTAGTGCTCTCGTCTAAAGACAGAGTGATGTCATTTCCTGTGTTCTGCAACGCACCACTCACCTGCCATCAGAAAACAAAGCGGAAGATAAGATTATGTGTTTACTACGTCTTGACTGACACTTACTACTGCAGTCTTTCTGGCACAGAGTAAGCATGAGTCTGCAAATAAAATATTTGATTAATTTCAACTAATTTTCATTCTCTTAATGCTTTCATGGCAATGTCACGTCTATAAGATCGCAGTTAGGTCACTGAAGAATGTCAACCATTGTACAAGCAAGAATGTGTAATCTTTAACTTAAATGCAAAGGTCTATGTTAATATTTGGAATCAAGCATTGTTTGTTTACTTGTTTTAGTTATAATTTAGTGGAAAATAAAAAGTATATGTCTGGAACATTAGCACATGATTCGTGTGATTTGAAAAATCCACGGCATTATTGCAGGGAAATTAGGTGACAGTAATTTATTAATATTATTATTGTTCTATTACTGTCTTTGAACATCGCATATAAACTTTGGAATGACTGCAAATGTGATTTTCTAAAAAAATTATTAAAGACGGCTACCATTACATACTGAGCCAAACTTTGCGAAAACAGAAGTGGGTGATGCTTGAGTAACATCAATTTAAATGCACTCTCTTGGCCGGCTCTGTAGCATTACGTTTGTATGACATCATATGTGCACTGAAGTGGAGCCGTACCATCATTAAACGTACCACGTATAAAAGTACGTAAAGAGCCCCGTCACGCCAAGTGCCATATAGGGAATATGGTGTTAGTGGCCATAATTTTTATAGACCTTCGGCACACGATTTTTGGGGTAATGTGGTCGGTATTACACCCGTGCCGCTTTACTTTCCCAGAAAAAATCAGGTACCCATTTAAGGTTGGGTGAAACAGGAAGCCGTCGGTCAAGATTGAACCCGACATCTTGTCCTTTGTAGTCCAGTTCACTAACTACTGAGCTATCGCTGTTCCCTATTATACTATATACGTTTGCAATTATTACCTACCATATTGATTTAAAGTAAGCAACAACAGCAAGTCAACAGAACTAAGGTGACCATATTTTTGAAATCCCATTCCGGGACGGAATAATTTTACTTCAATTTTCCACCAATAAAATTACATTTCTTCTTGCTGTCATTTTCAAGTGAATAATACATACATTTTAAAACATCTAATAATATAGACCTACAATACGCTATCAGGATAATCAGGAGATTAATAAAAAACAGTGATACTCACTTAAATTGAAGGTGAAACAGAGATGCTGTACTTTTCAGATGAGTGAATTTTCTGTAAAATGTCCTTCTTTGTACGCAGCATCTGATAAAATTCGACACATGTTCCCTCATAGTTCACTTTGGTGATCAACATGGCTTTTAAAGTTTCAACACCTAGTTGTGTTTTATCATTTGTCCACAAACTGTTCATCAGAGAAAACACTCGTTCTGTTGCAGCATTTGTTCCAGGTAGACACAAAAAGAACTCTGCCAACTTCAGAATATGTGAAACGGGCACATGATTGTTTCTGAAGTGGGAAGCTAGTTCAACCCAACGCTGCCCTGGTAATGTTTTATTAAGACTCCACTCACTAATTTTTTGTGAAGTAACGAACTGTTTCATGTAGACATATTCGTCATACATTTCATTTTCTGGAAAGTCGACTGAAGGCACTGTTTGACTCACTAATGATGAAGACTTCTCAATATCTTCCCAATTTGGTGTTCTGTTTAGCATTACCCAGCTGTAAGACTCTGAGTTTTGAAAATTATTTGCAGCCCATTTCTTCAAATAACTTAAAGCTGTTTCATAAAATGAAGAAACACTGGCGTTAAACTTTTTCACATCATCACGTGGAAATCCTTCCATTTCCAGCTTTTTAAGGATTATCTGAACTCTTGATGGCAAGAAGCCGTCTTCCAGCTTGGACTCCAAGATAGCTTTCAACCTATTGATGTTGTCAATGACTTCAAATACAGTGACCATCTGTCCCTCTACTTTCTGCACTACTTCGTGGAAAGAGGATGCCTGACTGTGAACCAAAATAAGCCATGCCTCAGACAGTGGGTTTTCAAAGAATTCCTGTATAAAAACTGGGCTTCTGTCTTGAGATTGAAAATATGATTTTAGAGGCAGGAACATGTAAAGAACCCTTTCAACAGCAGGCAAGAGCGCAAGCCACCTAGTTTGTGCATAAACTAAAATCATCTGGAAGTCTGTGTCGACAAACTGACAAAACTCCTTGAGACTTTCAACTCTAACTGTGTATGATTTGAAGTACAGATACATTTTTGCAATAGTCATTTCAACATCAACAGGCAATACGTCTGCAGCTGCTCGAACAGTGTTGTGGAAAATATGGCAAGCACACCCAACACCTATCAAACTATGTCCAAGGTTTTCTTTCAGTTTTGTGAAAACATTGTTCTGTCCTTTTCTTTCAGCGCCCCCAAAATTAGAATTTGTGTTGTCTGCACATAATCCAACTACTTTCAGTTCTAAACCATTTTCAGTTAGACAGTCAATAAGAAAACTACTTACTATATCAGATGTTTCACCCGGCAATGACTTCAACTCTAATATTTTAACTTTCAGTCCCTTATTGCGATCAAAGTATCTGACAAGCAAAGGATAAATCTTGATTTCTTTGTGGTTGGAGGCATCTGTCAGTATGGAGATAAATGTTACGTTTTCTAGGTCACATCTCAACTCGTTTAGAGCATGGGGTGTGAACACATTCCGAATAATAGCTTCTGTTTTCGTACGTGCACAAGCAAATTTTGGTTCTAAAGTTACCTGAAGCAATTTTGATGTGCAGTCCATAGATCTAAACGTGTGATTGTGCATCACTGTATGATATGCAAAGGCACCTTCTGTAGCAGCTAACTGTTCTTCTTTGTCACCAACCTGTTCAGCTCGAAAAAAAATTTTCAACGACGAGCTTGATGCAGCAGTAGCGACGGCTCTCTTATGTTTATCACTATTTATGTGGCTCTTAATATCACCACGTCCACTATGGTTAATAGTAAACCCGGATGAACATATATTACATCTTACAGTGAAGTCTGATGACGATGTAGACTTTTTTAGAAAAGGGTATTCCTTTTGTAAATCTTGATTAAAACTACAATTACGCTTCGGTGCCATTTTTTGCGAAAGTGAAAGTGAAAGTTAGTAACACAACGAATATAAACGAGATTATTTAATTAATTAATTAGGTGTTTGATAATAAAATAATGGCAACTACGGGAGATCTGACCAACGAAACACTGAGGTTGGTAACGGAAACGATGGGTGAACTAAGGTTTCAATAAACCATAAGAATGTTAACAATAGTGTCGCCATGTTCAAAGGGGAAACATCTAAGTTTAGGGGATGGATAGAAAGAATAAAAAAAGGAGCTTATTTGATGAAGAACAAAGATAAGAGCAGAATTAGCATTTCAAACCTGCTCAGATGAAGTTTCGGCATTCCTGAGAAGAAGATTAGAATCAGTGCCAGAGGAAACGTGGGAGGATACCAAACGAATACTAACCTCGAGGTATGGAGAAGAAAGAAGTGCACAAGATGTGTTTGCAAAGCTACACAAAATAAAGCAGAAAGAAGGGGAGGCCGTCTGTGTATATGGAGAAAGAGTGATTAACTTAGCAGAAAGAGCATTTACACGAACTGGAGTTGGCAATGAAGAAATACAACTGCAAATCACTACTATTCTTATTGAGGGGTTGAATAACAAGGTTTTAAGGTTGTACTTGCTTAGAAAGGAACTTAAAACAATCAATGAAGCACTGGAGTTAGCAATTAAAGAAGAAAACCATTTAAGAAGATGTACAGAGGAAAACACAAACTGGGATAGAGGCGCAAGACATGAGGAAACTAGGAGTATAAGTCGAGAAATAGATTTCAAACATAGGCCAATGGAGGTAGATCAAGAGAGTACTGAGGATTGAAGGGTAAGAGATGGAGGACATGTACTAATGGAAGTAGATCATGCTAGACACAGATGGGATAGAAGAGTTAGAGGACCACAACACAGAATAGAGGCATTAATAGTAAATAAAAGATGTTTCAAGTGTGGAAAACTTGGGCATATTATTAGAGATTGCAGACAAGGATACGGTGGAAATAATGTGAGAGACCATAGATCACCATACAGACATAGAATGGAGGTGAGGAGATCTAAACTCGAAAACTAGTGCCTCGCTCTCGGATACAGGCTCCGAAGAGTAAGAGGTATGTGAATTGGCCTGACAGGGAATATAAGGAAGACCCAAGCTCCTGTGTAGTCAAAATAGATAACCATAGATTCAGAGCATTAATTGACACGGGAGCCGAGGTGAGTGTAATTAAAGAATCTGCATATCGACAAGTAAGCAAGAAATACAAGTTGAGGAGAGCGACAAATAACTTAGAGTCAGTAACTGGAGGATCACTGGAACTAATAGGGATTATTACAACATTAAATATACAACTTGGAGAAACGAGAATAGAGCAAAGATTTAGAGTGGCAAGGAATTGCAACAACAGAACTATGTTATTAGGGAGAGATTTCTTGTGTCATAAAGGAGTCAGAATATATTTTGACATTAGGAAGATCAAAATAGGTAGAGAGTGGATATCAATGGAAGACGATATACACATAGCTGGTATAATCAGAACGAAGGAAACAGTAGTGTTGAAGCCATATGCGGTAAACATAATACAAGCTAAATCAAAGAAGAGCCCATATTTGAAAGAAAGGGGATGTCATAGAAACTAGAAAATGCAATATTTGCATTAAGCGATTTTGAATTGGGGAGAACAGCAACCACCGAGATAAAAATTGATACTGGAGATGCACAGCCAGTACAATCCAGACCGTATCGAACACCACTGAAAGACATAGAAATAGTAGAAAAGGCAATAGAACAAATGCTTAAAGAAAACATAATACAAAGAACTAAATCAGCATGGTCATCCCCTGTTGTGTTAGTAAAGAAAAAGGGTGGAACGCAAAGATTTTGTTGCGATTATAGAACGTTGAATAGAGTTACCAAAAGTATATCATACCCAATGCCATTAATTTATGATATTTTGAGGGGTAATTACGTGGAGTTAAGTTTCTGTCAAAATTGGACGCAAAATCCGGTTATTGGTGTATAGGAGTGCACAAAGATAGTATCCATAAAACATCTTTCAGCACCCACATTGGTAGTTATGCCTGGAATGTTATGCCTTTTGGATTAAAAAAAGATACCAGCCACTTATATGGGGTTGATGAATGAAGTGTTAGCAGGAATGCAAAAAATTCGTATTGGCATATATGGACGATATATTGGTATTCACGCACACCACTATACAAGATCACCTTAAACATTTGGAGCTAGTATTTTACAGACTGAGACGCCACTCAGTCAAGTTGAAATTGAGCAAGTGTGAGTTTCTCAAAACAGAGACTAAATATTTGGGATTTGTAGTTAATAGGGAAAGGATCCAGCCAGATGGAGATAAAATCAGAGGAATTAGAGAGACGGTGAGCCCGACTAAGACTAGGGAAGTCAGAAGCTTATAAGGAATGTGCAGTTACTATCGGAGGTTCATTCCAAATTTTTCTGTAATTGTAGAGCTATTGATTGCATTAACTAGAAAGTTTGCCAGGTTTAGATGGACAACGGAGTGTCAGAAATCATTCGAGTGTCTAAAGAAAGAATTAACTTCTATACCACTATTGGCACATCCAGATATGAATAAAGACATGATCTTGTATACAGATACAGTAGCATATATAGTAAAATAAATGTGGTTTTATCAGACAACGAAGAATTTCTGACATCACATGGTAACGAACAAAGTGTAGAAAAGTTAATTTATAAGAAATCTAAAACTGGTAGGAAAGTAATGAAGACACACGAGACAAGAGATACCCAGACTGATCTGGAAGTTGTGGTTTTAAAGAGTTATGTTGAGGCCTGTCTGTGGGTAGTGATAGTGACATGACCTGGCAAGCGTATGAGTCTAAATTTATTGAGGAAAAGAATGAAGAAAATTAAAGTGTAGTCGAGGAAATGGGAGAGAAATTAATCAAAATAGACCATGAAATTAGGGTATTGAAACAAGCCATTGGTGAGTGTTTAGCCCAGGATAGTGATGGGAGACAGGATACCAGGAATTAAGAATGAAAGGCCTATCTATTTTTTGTCTCACAAGCTAAGCAAATCCCAGAAGAATTGGTCCACAGTAGAAAAAGAAGCCTTTGCAATTCATTATGCTGTACAGAAATTAGATTTCTATCTACGCCATGCCAAGGTCATTATTAGAACTGACCACAAACCTCTTAAGAATATGCTCCAGTCACCGATGCAAAATAAAAAGATTCAAATTTGGGCTTTAAATATTCAGAGCTATGATGCACAGATAGAGTATATACCGGGAACAGAAAATACATGTGCAGATCTCTTATTCAGATTTCCTTACAAGGAAGAGGAAGAAGAGGATGGGGAAGAACCAGAAATAGATGAAAGAAATCTCCAAGTGAATATAATAAATACTAACCGCAACTATAGTTCAGTTAATCAGGAACAAACACAAGTAGAACAGGGTGAAGGAGCAGATAATGGTGGAGTAGACTTGCAAGGATCTATAGTTAGGAGGGAACAAGAAAAATACCCAGTGACAAGACAGATAATCAAAGATATAGAAGAGCACAGAAACAAGAAGAAATGGAAACAATTTTATGTTGACGACGATGACATTCTTTGTTATATATCCAACAAAAGTACAGGGTATAGATGCCAAGTTTACATACCTACAGGTTGTAGAAAACAGGTGATGCAAGAATACTATAATAAGAATGGGCACGTAGGTAGAGATAAGGTACTCGATGCAATAGGAACAAAATATTACTGGCCGAGGATGTTCCAAGATGTGTCTAAAGTATATCAGGGTCCATTTGGATATTATTTAGGTGCTAAATTAACAAAGATATATAGTGTGGTGCGCGGCGCACCACATGTACACGAGAGACAGGGGGAGTTAACCATGACCGCTCGTGTCGGGATGTTGACCTCTAGTCCCGGACCCCCGCGCGCTGTGACCCCTAGGCGCTCCGGCTTGGCTCGTGTGACCCCGGTCGGCGTGGTGACCTCGGGGCGGATCGCGTGTCGGCGGATGACCCCTTCAGATTATCTCGAGTGGTTCGGACAGCGTGCTATCGGATCGGGGATTATCTCGGTTCGGTGGGACGCTATCTCGCCAGGTAGCCGTTAGAAAATATTTATAGCTATGTAGTTGGGTGTCTGCTTAACGTTGTACCATAAATGAAGCATAAGGGTGATACAGTTAGAGATTACTGGTTAGTTTAAGCTGGTAGTGTAAATATGTTCCTCTGTGTTAGTGGTTCGCTATCTCTCTCTCTCTCTCTCCCTTTCCATCTCTCACTCGCTATCTCTCTCTTTCACTAGACTTCTCTCTCACTCCTAAACGTCTCTCCTACCACACCAGCTTTCATCCTCTCTCTCTCTCTCTCTCTCTCTCTCTCTCTCCTAACATTCCACCCTCCATCGTACATTTAGCTTCCGTCCTAGACTTCCCTCCATTGTAACACTTACTCATTCTCTCCATTTAAACCCATTAGCTCTGCTTAGCCCCCCTAAATCTCCCTCTCTCTCTCTCTACTATTCCAGCCTAGATTTCCCTCCATTGAAACACTTACTCATTCTCTCCATTTATCCCTATCATCGCGCCTTCCTTCTCTCTCTCTTTCTCCCCTATCCTCCCTTAGACTTCTAACATATCAGTCCACCATCCGCCTCTCCCTTTAGCGCCCCCGCCCTCCCTCATATTTTTAGCGTCCCTCCTATTGTAACACTTGATTATTCTCACCATTTATACTTAGCATCTCGCCTTCTTTCTCATAGGCTTCTCTCTCTCGCTCTCTCTCTTCTAACCCCTACTAGACTTCTCTCCTACCATTCCACCTTTCTTCCTCTCTCTCTCTCTCTCTGTCTTTACCTCGCCTAGCGTTCCGCCTTCATTCGTATTTTTACCTTACCGCCAGTGTAACACATTAATAACATTGAATATCAATTACAAAAAGACTTGAAATATCTACGTTTTAAAGAACCAATAAGATAAACATATGAAAAACGAAGGAATAATACACTCGACAAGGCTTAACATACGTACTTTATACACATCACCATTAATACAACTGAAATTCCTTTAATGATAACCTATCGCATCGTTATGAGCTAAGAGAAAAACAGAAAAAAATTCAACTTACACCGTAAAATATTCCACTACAACACAGACCGCTAGACTGAACAGTACTATGAAAATAAACGTCCGTGAATCAAGCCCGCTTATAATACGAAGTCTCACATCCGACTAGTTTAAATATAATCTGGTAAATAAAAGTTGGACGACACTATTCCACCCTCGACTAACATCTAGGTTAACCAATCAGAGAAGAAGATTTCTATCGGACACCCATCAACGAAATGACTGACCTCTGGATTAACTAATCAGAGAAGAGGATTACTGTTATCGTGATAACTGACCTCATTTTCAACTTGAAGTGCTGTCGAGTCTGATGCATGGGTTACTTTAAATCGATTCGGCCCCTGATACAATCCACCTAGCGGGTCAATGGTGGGGGAAATAATACAAGTGGCGGGTTACTTGAACGCGTTTTGACCCCTGATGCAATACCAGGAGTTCCATGACAGTTATAAATAGTTGGATACAACAGGCAGGAAGTTATATTCAAGGTCCAAAATGTTAGACCAAATCACTAAGATTTTACCACCAGAACACACAAATTTAGGCTCATATTCAAAAAGTCGACCTTAAAACCATACAAATCTACTCCCATACTCATAAAAGTTAGACACATCAAACAGATAATTACTTCCAAACTCCAAAAAGTTAGAACAAATCACGCCTAGATCGTTCTCTAACATTGCCACGATCGTTCTTTAACACTGCCACCAGCGTTCTTCGATCGTTCTCTAACATTACCTCGAGCGTTCTCTAACATTGCCTCGATCGTTCTCTAACATTGCCTCCAGCGTTCTTCGATCGTTCTCTAACATTACCTCGAGCGTTCTCTAACATTACCTCGATCGTTCTCTAACATTACCTCGAGCGTTCTCTAACATTGCCACGATCGTTCTTTAACATACCCTTCAGCGTTCTCTTCATAAGTTTCGGAAGGGAACCATTTGTCGTACTGGGAGAAAAACTCGTTTACCCTATCCCTTTTAACGACCCCTTCTAATGATGACTCGCTGAGTGCCAAGTACAGACTATCTGTATCCATTTCACAGAGTTGAAAGTCGGACCTCTCTACGAATCTATCCAGGAAGTCATAGTAAAATTCCAACATTCGCAATTTGGCGCACTGGTAGACGAAAAAACCAATCTGTGAAGGAAGATCCCACAGGATACTTCGTTTTCCAAGCGACACCTCATACAGGTCTTCACCAATAGGCGTCATGGTTTTAAACAGGGGGGTTATTTACCAACATTGTTGTATTGGCCCCCTCTTTAACATAGGTCACGTTCACATGTTTCCCCAAATTCGTCAAGGTCTTCCCATAGGCCGAGAAAAATATTACCACAGATCACAAAAATGTAGGCAAAAACCTAGGAGGCAAGGTCACAAACCTAGGAGACAAGGTCAGAAACCTAGGAGGCAAGGGCAGAAACCAAAGAGGCAAGGGCAGAAACCTAAGAGGCAAGGACAGAAACCTAGGAGGCAAGGGCAGAAACCTAAGAGGCAAGGGCAGAAACCTAAGAGGCAAAGACAGAAACCTAGGAGGCAAGGTCAGAAACCTAGGAGACAAGGGCAGAAACCTAGGAGGCAAGGGCAGAAACCTAGGAGGCAAGGACAGAAACCTAGGAGGCAAGAGCAGAAACCTAGAAGGCAAGGGCAGAAACCTAGGAGGCAAGGGCAGAAACCTAGGAGGCAAGGACAGAAACCTACGAGGCAAGGTCAGAAACCTAGGAGGCAAGGGCAGAAACCTAGGAGGCAAGGGCAGAAACCTAAGAGGCAAGGGCAGAAACCTAAGAGGCAAAGACAGAAACCTAGGAGGCAAGGTCAGAAACCTAGGAGGCAAGGGCAGAAACCTAGGAGGCAAGGACAGAAACCTAGGAGGCAAGAACAGAAACCTAGGAGGCAATGGCAGAAACCTAAGAGGCAAGGACAGAAAACTAGGAAGCAAAGGCTGAAAAACACTCGTACTGACTAAGGCTTCCAAGGTGTATTTGATTGTCTCCCTATTTTTGTCTGTATAACCTAATATATCACTTTCATTTAATCTATCGATAAACGTTTCAAAGTCATTTCTGTTGTTAACTAACAAGGGTTTGTCTAACCCTGTTGCGTTATTTGAGCTTGTGTGTGAAAGTAACGCAGCCCCTGTGTCTCTCTATGTCTTAAAACTAGATGATGACTATAATTTTAGGTTACTAAAATAACACGTGGATACTAAAAAAACCAACTTTTCGAAAATAGGTTCCTAAAGTAACATACTATAACATTAAAGGTCTAAGATAACACTTACTTTTATGTGTTTGAAGGTACGAGACACATCCATCGTCAACAACTGTAAGCGTATGTCTGATTACAAGCTTCTCAGATATATACACTTGAAACCCTAGAGGTGTTACTAAAAATAGAACTGACCTCTGAGGCAATACCGGATGTGTTACTAAAAAGATTTTGACGTATGATGGCAATTTTATGAGTTTACCCCCTGATCATTTTTTTAGGGATACGCCCATGAAATCGGTAAAAATCGTAAATTTTCACTCTAGGCATACCCCAAACTCTATTTTAGACATCCCCATTGCAAAAATTTACATTAAAAACAACTTTTAGGATTTTACCCCCTTATCATTTTTTGAGGGTTACGCCAATGGAATCGATAAAAAGCGTTAATTTAGCACGCAGGCTTACCTAAAACTTTATTTTAGACATCCCCACACTAAAAATTTACTTAAAAATCACTTTTGAAATTGTTACCCCTCTTACCATTTTTTAGGGTTACGCCCATGGAATCGATAAAAATCGTAAATTTAGCACGTAGGCTTACCTAAAACTTTATTTTAGACATCCCCATACCAAAAATTAACTTAAAAATCACTTTTGAAATTGTAACCCCAATACCATTTTTGAGGGTTACGCCCCTGAAATCGATAGAAATCGTAAATTTAGCACGTAGGTTTACCTAAAACTTTATTTTAGACATCCCCACACCAAAAATTAACTTAAAAATAACTTTTGAAATTGTAACCCCCCTTACCATTTTTGAGGGTTACGCCCCTGAAATCGATAAAAATCGTAAATTTAGCACGTAGGCTTACCTAAAACTTTATTTTAGACATTCCCACACCAAAAATTAACTTAAAAATCATTTTTGAAATTGTAACCCCCTACCATTTTTGAGGGTTACGCCCCTGAAATCTATAAAAAATTGAAATATAACCTCTCGGGGTTTTTGAGCCGTACATACTACGCAGATGTATGGTGCTAATACACAAATCAAAAATGTTCAAATCCTAGCTCAAAACACCATTCCCTACTACTAGTTTTTTTGTTGTTTTTTTTACGGAGTTTGATATGTAGGGGTGTCAAATATTATGTTTGGGGTATGCCTTGAGGTTATATTTCAATTTTTTTATCGATTTCAGGGGCGTAACCCTCAAAAATGGTAAGGGGGGTTACAATTTCAAAAGTGATTTTTAAGTTAATTTTTGGTGTGGGGATTTCTAAAATAAAGTTTTAGGTAAACCTACGTGCTAAATTTACGATTTTTATCGATTTCAGGGGCGTAACCCTCAAAAATGGTAAGGGGGGTTACAATTTCAAAAGTGATTTTTAAGTTAATTTTTGGTGTGGGGATGTCTAAAATAAAGTTTTAGGTAAACCTACGTGCTAAATTTACGATTTTTATCGATTCCATGGGCGTAACCCTAAAAAATGGTAAGGGGGGTAACAATTTCAAAAGTGATTTTTAAGTAAATTTTTGGTGTGGGGATGTCTAAAATAAAGTTTTAGGTAGCCTGCGTGCTAAATCAACGCTTTTTATCGATTCCATGGGCGTAACCCTCAAAAAATGATAAGGGGGTAAAATCCTAAAAGTTGTTTTTAATGTAAATTTTTGCAATGGGGATGTCTAAAATAGAGTTTGGGGTATGCCTAGAGTGAAAATTTACGATTTTTACCGATTTCATGGGCGTATCCCTAAAAAATGATCAGGGGGTAAACTCATAAAATTGCCATCATACGTCAAAATCTTTTTAGTAACACATCCGGTATTGCCTCAGAGGTCAGTCCTATTTTTAGTATCACCTCTATGGTTTCAAGTGTATATATCTGAGAAGCTTGTAATCAGACATACGCTTACAGTTGTTGACGATGGATGTGTCTCGTACCTTCAAACACATAAAAGTAAGTGTTATCTTAGATCATTAATGTTATAGTATGTTACTTTAGTAACCTATTTTCGAAAAGTTGTTTTTTTTTAGTATCCACGTGTTATTTGTGTAACCTAAAATTATAGTCATCATCTAGTTTTAAGACATAGAGAGACACAGGGGCTGCGTTACTTTCACACACAAGCTCAAATAACGCGACAGGGTTAGACAAACCCTTGTTAGTTAACAACAGAAATGACTTTGAAACGTTTATCGATAGATTAAATGAAAGTGATATATTAGGTTATACAGACAAAAATAGGGAGACAATCAAATACACCTTGGAAGCCTTAGTCAGTACGAGTGTTTTTCAGCCTTTGCTTCCTAGTTTTCTGTCCTTGCCTCTTAGGTTTCTGCCATTGCCTCTTAGGTTTCTGCCCTTGCCTCCTAGGTTTCTGCCCTTGCCTCCTAGGTTTCTGCCCTTGCCTCCTAGGTTTCTGTCCTTGCCTCCTAGGTTTCTGCCCTTGCCTCCTAGGTTTCTGCCCTTGCCTTCTAGGTTTCTGCCCTTGCCTCCTAGGTTTCTGTCCTTGCCTCCTAGGTTTCTGCCCTTGCCTCCTAGGTTTCTGCCCTTGCCTCCTAGGTTTCTGACCTTGCCTCCTAGGTTTCTGTCTTTGCCTCTTAGGTTTCTGCCCTTGCCTCTTAGGTTTCTGCCCGTGCCTCCTAGGTTTCTGCCCTTGCCTCCTAGGTTTCTGTCTTTGCCTCTTAGGTTTCTGCCCTTGCCTCTTTGGTTTCTGCCCTTGCCTCCTAGGTTTCTGACCTTGTCTCCTAGGTTTCAGCCTACATTTTTGTGATCTGGTGGTAATATTTTTCTCGGCCTATGGGAAGACCTTGACGAATTTGGGGAAACATGTGAACGTGACCTATGTTAAAGAGGGGGCCAATACAACAATGTTGGTAAATAACCCCCCTGTTTAAAACCATGACGCCTATTGGTGAAGACCTGTATGAGGTGTCGCTTGGAAAACGAAGTATCCTGTGGGATCTTCCTTCACAGATTGGTTTTTTCGTCTACCAGTACGCCAAATTGCGAATGTTGGAATTTTACTATGACTTCCTGGATAGATTCGTAGAGCGGTCCGACTTTCAACTCTGTGAAATGGATACAGATAGTCTGTACTTGGCACTCAGCGAGTCATCATTAGAAGGGGTCGTTAAAAGGGATAGGGTAAACGAGTTTTTCTCTCAGTACGACAAATGGTTCCCTTCCGAAACTTATGAAGAGAACGCTGGAGGCAATGTTAAAGAACGATCGTGGCAATGTTAGAGAACGCTCGAGGTAATGTTAGAGAACGATCGAGGTAATGTTATAGAACGCTCGAGGTAATGTTAGAGAACGATCGAAGAACGCTGGAGGTAATGTTAGAGAACGCTCGAGGTAATGTTAGAGAACGATCGAAGAACGCTGGAGGCAATGTTAGAGAACGATCGAGGTAATGTTAGAGAACGCTCGAGGTAATGTTAGAGAACGATCGAAGAACGCTGGAGGCAATGTTAAAGAACGATCGTGGCAATGTTAGAGAACGCTCGAGGTAATGTTAGAGAACGATCGAGGCAATGTTAGAGAACGCTCGAGGTAATGTTAGAGAACGATCGAAGAACGCTGGAGGCAGTGTTAAAGAACGATCGTGGCAATGTTAGAGAACGATCTAGGCGTGATTTGTTCTAACTTTTTGGAGTTTGGAAGTAATTATCTGTTTGATGTGTCTAACTTTTATGAGTATGGGAGTAGATTTGTATGGTTTTAAGGTCGACTTTTTGAATATGAGCCTAAATTTGTGTGTTCTGGTGGTAAAATCTTAGTGATTTGGTCTAACATTTTGGACCTTGAATATAACTTCCTGCTCGTTGTATCCAACTATTTATAACTGTCATGGAACTCCTGGTATTGCATCAGGGGTCAAAACGCGTTCAAGTAACCCGCCACTTGTATTATTTCCCCCACCATTGACCCGCTAGGTGGATTGTATCAGGGGCCGAATCGATTTAAAGTAACCCATGCATCAAACTCGACAGCACTTCAAGTTGAAAATGAGGTCAGTTATCACGATAACAGTAATCCTCTTCTCTGATTAGTTAGTCCAGAGGTCAGTCATTTCGTTGATGGGTGTCCGATAGAAATCTTCTTCTCTGATTGGTTAACCTAGATGTTAGTCGAGGGTGGAATAGTGTCGTCCAACCTTTATTTACCAGATTATATTTAAACTAGTCGGATGTGAGACTTCGTGTTATAAGCGCGCTTGATTCACGGACGTTTATTTTCATAGTACTGTTCAGTCTAGCGGTCTGTGTTGTAGTGGAATATTTTACGGTGTAAGTTGAATTTTTTTCTGTTTTTCTCTTAGCTCATAACGATGCGATAGGTTATCATTAAAGGAATTTCAGTTGTATTAATGGTGATGTGTATAAAGTACGTATGTTAAGCCTTGTCGAGTGTATTATTCCTTCGTTTTTCATATGTTTATCTTATTGGTTCTTTAAAACGTAGATATTTCAAGTCTTTTTGTAATTGATATTCAATGTTATTAATGTGTTACACTGGCGGTAAGGTAAAAATACGAATGAAGGCGGAACGCTAGGCGAGGTAAAGACAGAGAGAGAGAGAGAGAGAGAGAGGAAGAAAGGTGGAATGGTAGGAGAGAAGTCTAGTAGGGGTTAGAAGAGAGAGAGCGAGAGAGAGAAGCCTATGAGAAAGAAGGCGAGATGCTAAGTATAAATGGTGAGAATAATCAAGTGTTACAATAGGAGGGACGCTAAAAATATGAGGGAGGGCGGGGGCGCTAAAGGGAGAGGCGGATGGTGGACTGATATGTTAGAAGTCTAAGGGAGGATAGGGGAGAAAGAGAGAGAGAAGGAAGGCGCGATGATAGGGATAAATGGAGAGAATGAGTAAGTGTTTCAATGGAGGGAAATCTAGGCTGGAATAGTAGAGAGAGAGAGAGAGAGAGAGAGGGAGATTTAGGGGGGCTAAGTAGAGCTAATGGGTTTAAATGGAGAGAATGAGTAAGTGTTACAATGGAGGGAAGTCTAGGACGGAAGCTAAATGTACGATGGAGGGTGGAATGTTAGGAGAGAGAGAGAGAGAGAAGAGAGAGAGAGAGAGAGAGAGAGGATGAAAGCTGGTGTGGTAGGAGAGACGTTTAGGAGTGAGAGAGAAGTCTAGTGAAAGAGAGAGATAGCGAGAGAGAGATGGAGAGGGAGAGAGAGAGAGAGAGATAGCGAACCACTAACACCGAGGAACATATTTACACTACCAGCTTAAACTAACCAGTAATCTCTAACTGTATCACCCTTATGCTTCATTTATGGTACAACGTTAAGCAGACACCCAACTACATAGCTATAAATATTTTCTAACGGCTACCTGGCGCGATAGCGTCCCACCGAACCGAGATAATCCCCGATCCGATAGCACGTTGTCCGAACCACTCGAGATAATCGGAAGGGGTCATCCGCCGACACGCGTTCCGCCCCGAGGTCACCACGCCGACCAGGGTCACACGAGCCAAGCCGGAGCGCCGAGGGGTCACAGCGCGCGGGGGTCCGGGACTAGAGGTCAACATCCCGACACGAGCGGTCATGGTTAACTCCCCCTGTCTCTCGTGTACATGTGGTGCGCCGCGCACCACACTATATATCTTTGTTAATTTAGCACCTAAATAATATCCAAATTGACCCTGATATACTACTGTCTAATTACGTGAAGAGGTGCAAAACATGTAAATTAAGGAATATACAGTTCGAGAAATGTCCACTACAAAGGATGGACAAGCAATATTTTCCAATGCAAAAAGTCAGTATAGATATTACAGGTCATTACCCAAGAACAAATATATTGTACATTTTACAGATAGTTATAGTAGGTGGCCAGAAAGTTTCCCAGTAGCAGACAAAACCAGCAAGACAGTAATGGATATCCTACTGAATGAACTCAATCCAAGATATAGTTGTCCGCAATTAATACTCACAGACAATGGAGGAGAATTCACTAATCACCAATTTGAACAAACCATGAAGAAACTAAATACTAGGCATATTACAACATCGATTTTTACCATCCAGAATCAAACTGAATCAACAAAAGACAAAATAGAACTTTTAATGACGTCCTCGCTAAAACCACCAACGATGGAGGTGAAGATTGGGATGTGATATTGAATCACACATTAGCTGCAATAAGAGTAAATAAGAACGAAAGTACAAAACACTCCCCGTTTTTTCTGTTATTTGGGTGAGATCCAATGTTACCCCAGGACAATTTGCTCAAACCACGAGGAAAATACTATGGAGAGGATATTACCGAAATTATGTTACAACAAATGCATCGAGCACAACAAGCATTTTGGGTCAATTTAAAAAGTTCAGAAGATAAACTAGAGATAGAAATCGAAGGTAACTCAAACACCTACTTTTATGGTGGGAGATATAGTTTTATGCAAGAAACCACACACAAGTTCAAAATTAGAACCCGTTGGTAAGAAGGATACCGGGTATTCAAGAAAACAGGACCAGCTAGTTACGTGATATTATTTTAAGATCCATAAGGGACATGCCTGGAATAATAATTGGAGGTCATAATATAAATAATCTAAGGTATGCTGATGGTACAGTATTAATCGCTAAGAGTGAAAATGAGTTACAAGAAATGTTGGACATTATAGTGAAGGAAAGCAAAAATAAAGGACTCAGCCTTAATAGCAAAAAGACAGAGGCAATGGTAACAACAAAGAAAAAGACATCACCTCAGTGCAAAATGAAGACAAGTAGAACAATATTAAAACAGGTAAATGAATTTAAATATTTGGGAACTTTGTTTAACCTCAGACGGAAGATGTACAAAAGAGGTGAGATACAGAATGGTTCAGGCAAAAGCAGCTTTCCAAAAAATGAGGAAGATACTATGCAATCCATTTTTGACAATAGAAACTAGAAAAAGAGTTATTAAATGTTATGTAGAGTTGGTCTTAACATATGGATGCGAATCATGGACAATAGGACAACAGACAAGAAAATCACTGGAGTCTGTAGAAATGTGGTTTTACAGAAGAATGTTAAAAGTACTATGGACAGCTAAGAAGAGTAATGAAGATGTTCTGAGAGAGGTCAAAGTAAAAAGAGAGCTAATTTCCAATATTAGGAAAAGACAATCATCATTTTTTGGCCATGTAAGAGAACTGCCGAAATATATTGTAACAACTGGAAAAATTGAGGGACGAAGAGATAGAGGGAAGCAAAGAGAAAAAATAACAGACAGCTTAAGAGAATGGCTTGGCAGAAGGTCAACAACAGAAATGATAAATAGCTGCCGAGATCGAAGGTTGTGGAGAGACATGATCACCTACGCCAGTAGGCCCGGTACTTGATGATGATGAGTTACGTGATAAAACACCAACTGCGTAATAAAGTTATCAGAACTCATGTTCAGTTCTTGAAGGCAGATGTAGAACTATGGAATGAAACCGTCAGTGAAAACAATATAGGTAGGAATCCACGCCAAGCTACATACACTGTTTCGAGAGTAAATTAAAGATTCATCATCTACCACCATCGATAATGAGTCTTCAGGACGGAATAAAGTGACGGTTCATCGGACATATTCAAGAAGCGAGTCAGAGCAATTCATTCCAGAAGACTCCAGTTTACCTGAATCATCAGATGAAGTTGAACTGCAAGCTCCCTTTCAGAACACTCGGTTAACTAGTAGACAAAGAGAAGAACAAAATAAAAGAAGTCTCCGAAGAGTAAGAAGACATTCATCTAACGAAAATGACGTACCTATCCCAGAACGAAGACAACGCCTAGTGGATAGAGATGCCAGGCTTGCAGAACAAAATAGGGAAGAAAAAGTCACACAGACTAGAGAGGGAGAAACTAATAGAGTAGGATTAAAGAGATGGAGAATAACATTTGTCTCACAACCAAGACACAAGCCCGAATGCAAACGAATAGTTCAAGACAACCTGCGTCAGGTTATGTGCATAGGGAAAATTCAAGCACATCAAGTGAAGAAGACGAAATAGAAGCTTACGAAACTGAATTACCAGTTTCTTCGGATCATTATGAGACTGGAGATGAAATGAGGGAACGAGTTAATAAACGGCCCTACGAACTGTCGTCAGACGAGACTCCGTGTCACAAAAGAAGAGAAGTGGGCAGCAGTTTGGAAGGTACTGCAGATTGAGAAAAATTATATTGGGAAGCTGAAAGCAGTAGTGGCATAGAGGAGGATTTATTGCAAAGTGCATGACATAGAATGACTAGAACTGTGAGTTTATACAGACAGACGATTGCATACATGAGTGCAAATAAGTTGTTCGATAAATTTAAATATTTATGAGTATTGTTAACGAATAAGTGATGGTGTTAATTGTAATGGTGAAACTATGTACATTATTGAGTTATAAAGACAAATAGAAAAGATGTCAAGGAGAACAATGGTAGATGAGAGAGCTGAAGAAATAGGGAGATAACCTCAGATGAACTTAATAATTGTACATTTAATAAATAAGTTGAAAGGTAATCCAAGTTTACGTTTGACCAATAATATGTAGTGAGGTGAGGAAGCAGAAGACGAGAGAGACACAAGGGAGAACCTGTGTTTTGAGATAACCTAGAGAATATTAGGTTGTGAATAGAGTAATGATGTAACAAGTGTGGTAATTTACAAGAAGTTATATGAGGGTAATCATAAGAAGTTATGCGAGAGTACTCAAGAGAAGAGTTAATTGAGATTTATAAAAAGGTATATGAGATAAAGAATTAATGAGATTAGACAGAAAATACTAAGATAAAGTATTATGAGAACTTGAGACTCACAAGACTAGAAAAGTGTAAGTAAATATCAGTAAGTTGCTCGAGCTAATTGTTGTTTGTAAGCGTGGTCTCCGGAGACGTGTGTTAGTTGTTCAATCATTGTTATATATTATTACATGGTTGAAGTACTGATATTAATATTAATTTTGTTTACATTAAAATATAATTGTAATAAGAAAAGACAATTGTAATTTTTGTTGAGACAATTGTTAAAGGTGTAATAGGAAAAGGCAATTGTAATTTTTGTTGAGACAATTGTTAAGGTGTAATAAGAAAAGACAATTGTAATTTGTGGAGACAATTGTTAAGGTGTAATAAGAAAAGACAATTGTAATTTGTGGAGACAATTGTTAAGGTGTAATAAGAAAAGACAATGGTAATTATTGTTAAAAAATATTTTAAGGGTGTGATAGGAAAGGACGATGTTAAATTTTTCTACACGTGTAATGTGAGTTAGATAGCAATAGCGTGGTAATTTTTTTAATATAAATAATCAGTATACATAATGATAAGTGAGTAGAATTATATAGTATTCTGTGTTCTGGGATTAAAACCAATAACCAATAGTATTCTGTTATAAACTATTACTTTTTAAAAGAAGTTTTCAACGTTACTCGTTGGAAAACTAAAAAGAGGGGGAGGTAATGTAATAGTAATGTAGTAGTGAACCAGAATATTGTAGAAAGTGTGCGAGCAGGAAAATATAACATGGGTGCATAGGTTCAAGATGGTGCGGTCTGGGCATTTCTAGAAGGGTGAAAGAGGTAACGTATGGTGTAGCAACTATAGCTCGTTTCAAATCACGTGCCCAACTTCAAAACGCTATTACTCAGTAACCGTTTGTTAAAAACTGTTGAAATTTTCCAAATGTTATTAGAATGCAAAAGACCCTTTAAATGTATATTTAACAAATATCTTGCAGCTGCAGTTTTCTTAAAGCGGCGAATTTCTTTGATGTTTGTCAAAATTGTAAATTGTGAACCCCTAAATAATAGAAATTACCGTAGTTGCTGGTCTATGATTAATTTTCACTAGGTAAAGGCGTGGCCGTAATGGGGAAATAACTGAATAAGGAAAAACACCAGGAGAATTATTGTCTTCTCAGTTCGAGGACGGACGATAATATCAAGGTATACCTGTATGTCCAATTTTCATAGTTGTGTGGTCCTGAAAAGGACCGTTTGTTGAACTAATTTAAGGTAATATAGGGGCCAACATTGTGGGGGCTATATACTTTCATTCTGAATCAGACGAGTCTAAAAGATTAATAACTGTTTGGGGTTGAACATTCCACAAACCATCATTTTTCCAATATTCCTCTTCCTGTTTTAAGACGTGGTCTTCACATTTAGCCCAATAATCTTTGTCTATATTTAATAAAGCGAGATTAGCAAGAGTCTTTACATCGCATATTTTGAATGTTGTATTTTCATCTGCCACTTGTCCTTTTAATTTTGCCCAGATTAGTTCTATTGGATTTAAATGAGCATGGTAAGGTGGCAGCCTCAAACTTATATGACCGTGCTCTTGGATAATCTTATCTATTTGAAAAATCTTTGTCCTTTGTTTTTGCTTTACTAGAGATAGTAATTCAGGTTTTAAGTACATGTTATTAAATTGTATATGCTCCTTTGTGAGCCATATCTTAATAGCATCTTTTGTACTGGATGACGTCGGGACTTTATCTTCAAGTGCAACAATGTTGTGGTACGCTGCATTGTCCATTATTAGGCAAGATGGTCGATCTAGTGATGGGAGAACAGAATTTTCAATCCAATGTCTAAATATGTGACCATTCATCTCAGAGTGATAATCCCGATTGTCTATGGATTTTGAAAGAAAAATGAGCTCTGCATTCTGTATTAGTCCATGTTGTCGACTACCTGCATGAGCAATTATCAAGCGCTGTCCTTTGCTGCTAGGTATTAATCTCTTAATCTTTCCATCTGATGACTGCCATTCCCTTTGGTTAGTGTGGTGAGCATTGATCCATGTTTCATCCAAGTACACAATATCATAACCTTGCTTGCGCACCTCTTTTACTTCACGTAAGTACTTGCTTCTCATGACTACTATATGTGGCTTCTCACAGATGATGTTTCGTCCATTGGAATACTTTCTGAATGTAAAGCCTGCAGCTCTCACATTCCTCCATAATGTAGACTTTGATATTTCAATACTGTTGTTCTTTTTCAGCGATACTTTTAATTTTCTTATTGTAACAGTTTCATTCATACCCAACATTTTGCGAATTTCACTTCTAATAAGTTCACTGTCGAAATTATCCCACATTTTTGCTCTTCCTTGTGATTTTGTATATTTTGAACATTGACGGTCACGTGCTTGAATCCAGCGATTAAATGACCGTTTAGATAAATCCAAAATGTGTCTTGTCCTATTCTCAGGGTTTTCTAAAGAATGAAATAATCTTCCTCGTTTAGCCTCTTTGCAAAAATAGTCATACATTTTTATTGCGATGTTTTGTAAACTGCAGAATTTCATTTTAAGACTCATGATAAATGTTATCGTTCCACGTCTCTACTTCTGAATGAACGGAAATGGAACACACAATTTCTCGTGTTTTTTACAAGTGTCTAATTGTGTCAAAAAACCACGCTGAAAGCGTGCAAACACTTCAATTTTACCGTGTATGGAATCTTACTCGCTATTTTTAACTTAAAATACTGTAAACATTAAGTTTTGACTACATCAATGGGTCGTTATAAATTTATATAAATCAAATAAGCAACAATAATAACCAAATGTTTTTTTAATGAAATTAATTCCCTGTTGGGTTCTAATCATTATAACTTTACATGCAAATTTTGAACAACTTACAACAAGCGGTTAAAAAGCTATCGATTTTAAAAGTTGGGCACGAGTTATGAAACAAGCTATAGACGTAGTCTGCAGTTAACCATCAGTCTCTCCTGGGTTAGTCCAGCTGTGAGAAATTACAGAGATGATAGATTGTGAGCATTTATTTTTTAAAAAGTATGAAATAAACTTTACAATGTTGTAAAGATCTTGTTTGGTCATTCGTCAAGTAAAAGTCTGATTTTGAGTGTGGTGACACTGTAACATCAGAAAGCCGAAGAAAAATAGTCAGAATGTGCAAGATTCTGGTTATAGGGAGGGTGAAGAAAGAGTCCCTTGATGTTTCGTGAGTTATTCTCGTACGCAGACTTGTGACCTCGCTATGTTATAGATAATGAGAATTTAGGTCACATGTTTTTGATGTTTAAAAAAAAAAAAAATTTACCGGGGGGGGGGGGGGGGGTGCAATGACGAATGCGTCGGAATCGCTCGGTCAACTTTTAAGAGTGTCGTCGACATAGGCTCCAAGTTTATTGTTTTACCATGAGGCATTGCGTACATTAAAATTACTTAATAGTTCTAAAAGACTGAGATCTTGACCTTGCCTGCTTAGGGACTGTCTCGAACATTTTCTTACAAGTAGAAATTTTGTGACACCTAGACAAGGCGTTTTGTCTCGGACTCTGTTAAATCGATGTTTCATCTCCTGTGATAATGTTTGACAATAACGCGCCACCTTCATTTGTCTTTAGGAACAATCAACTTTGAACAGGTGGTATGTTTCTGTTTTTTATTGATCATCAAACTGAGATTCGAGGGATCCGCCTGGGAAAAAAAACTATCCAAAGTGGTGAATGATTGTGCTCACCCTAACCACGCAGATGTAAAGTTCAGCAGGAAATAGTTTTCTTGTGCTTCGTCAATGTCCCAATATGGTTATCGGCATGCTGCATCTTGGCAGATGTTTCTCCAATGTGTGGCCGCTCAGAGCGTGGTTGATAAGATAAAAAGACCAAAACAACAAAATAACACTTCACTAAACGTTGCTAGAGCACTAGACTCAAAGGTCGACCACGAAAAAGATAGATTGATGGAATATTAGAAACACTAGGAAACATAACACTAGCAGAAGCAAACTGAAGAGCAAAAGATCGCAAAATGATCAACCTTCTTGCGTTGATGAAAAACGGTTTACTCAAAGACTGACAGTGTTTTTTTGTCTTCTGCCATCTCTCTACTCAAATTCTTTAAATGCCCATAAATGTTTTCGACAGTCTCATTTTCCGTCAAATGAAGTTCACTGACGGAAGCTCTCACAAATTTAATATATGGTACAATAAGTGTTAATGACCGATCAAATCATATATGAAAAAAATCAATTATAGATACTCCCGGGGGGAGGGGGGGGGAAATTAAACATGGCAGCATTATAGAAACATTTCATATTTGGTTGAACCATTGCAGAAAATTTCATTACTGATTATATCATCCAAACTATCATTACTGATTATCAGGCGGCTTGTATCTAAATAAAAAAAAGCATTTATTTTCCTCTATTTTTCGAAGACAGTATATAGGACGAAAATCATAGTTCGCCACGATTGAAGATTTGCTGCTTAGTTATTATAGGTCTCGGTTGCTTCTTACTCCTATGGTTAAGTCTCCCCTAAATCCCGCCACGTGCGTGATGCGGGTTCAATTACCTTTCGCAGTAAAAGTCCCTGCCCGTCCTTCAAAAAAAAAAAACAATGGTGAAACCACAATTTTCAACATTTGTCTTACTCATTCTGTTGCCAGGCATATATAGCACCAATACTAGTTACGAAAATCGTCGCCACATTTTAATAGTGATGTAAGCCTAATCTTTAAAAAAAAATTATTCTCACTTAATAAACTATTTAGTTCAGAAAATGTTTTAAAATAGCTTACTTCTTGCATTACAATAATTAAGAATAGTTATATATATACACTACATATAACTATATATATAACTATATATATACACGCACAAATACTTTAATTTAAACATTACAAAAATTAGTACCTTTGTTCTGAAAGATAATTATACTATTTTCTTTTAGTAAGAAGGAATTGTGAAGAAAACAAATCTATAACAATTTTTGTAAAATGTTTGAAACTATTTGTAGGCGAATATGGCAGACCAGCATGAAAGAGATTGGAGCCTCATCACGTACGAGTCCAGTCTCCATGGAGAGGAATTCGAACTTATGTCGGAGGAAAGATCTTGAAATAAGTACTTGGAATGTTAGGACTCTATATCAAGAAGGGAAAATGGAAAATCTGATTCAAGAAGCAGAACGAATAAATATAGGTATTGTAGGCATATCAGAGAGAAGATGGAAAGAATATGGGTACATAGAGGACCAAAAATATACATTTATATACTCAGGAAACACAACAGAACATCAAAATAGGGGGGGGGGGGTGGAGGAATACTGATAAATAGAGAGCTACAAAAATATATAAGTAACCACTGGACATACAGTGATAGGATTACATAGGAATCAAAAATGTATAGCAATAGAAACTATGGAAAGCAAACAAAACTTAAGAAGAATGCACACAGAAATAAAGAGAATGACTAATAAAAATAAAAAAAGCTACAGAAGGTGGATGCATTGCAGACAAAAAAGGAAAAATGCTAACAGACAATAAGGATATTATAGATAGATGGCAGGAATCTATAACAGAACTATTTCAGGATCAAAGAGACAAGAAAACAGTTATAAAATGTACATCAGGCTATAAAATCTGAGGTGGAAAAAGCTATAAAAACAATGAAAAAGGGAAATGCAGCAGGACCTGACAGCATACAGATAGATACAGGCACTAGAAGATTTTGGCATTGAAGTGATTACAGACATATGCAACGACATATACCACACAGGATACATACCAAATGAACTAAAAACATCAACTTTCATTGCATTGCCTAAAAAGAATGATGCAGTTGAATGCAGTAACTTTAGGACAATAAGCCTAATGAGCCATGTTACAAAAATCTTGCTAAAATTTATACAGGGAAGGATTCAGAATAAAATCAATACTGAATTAGACGAGCAACAATTTGGATTCAGAAAAAACAGTGGGACAAAAGAAGCCATATTCAGCATGAGAACATTGATTGAAAAGTACACAGAAGTAAACAAACCAATATATTCCTGCTTTATAGACTACACCGAAGCTTTCGATAGAATACACCATAACCAACTTATAGACTGCCTAAAGGATATAAATCTAGACGACGCAGACATACGACTAATATGTTATTTGTACTGGGAGCAAACAACAATAATAAGATATAACAAGGAGAACTCTACACCCATGGACATAAAAAGAGGAGTAAGACAATGATGCATCCTATCACCAAGCTTGTTCAATCTATACACTGAGCAAATCTTTAAAAACATCTCACAGAAACCAGGCCTAAACATTAATGGAAAGATAATCAATAACCTAAGATATGCTGATGATACTGTTCTACTAGCAGAAAATCCTAAAGAACTACAACAATTGCTTAATATGATAAACATAACAAGCAAAAAATATGGACTAGAAATGAATATCAAAAAGACTAGAACTATGATCATAAACAAAGAAAATTCTCAAGACCTACAAATAAATATCACAGTTGAGGGAATACATCTGGAGACAGTCCAGAGTTACAACTACCTGGGACATACAATAACCAATGATGGAAAATGCAAAACTGAAATAAACAAAAGAATAGGTATGACAAAAAGTAATTTTAATGCCATGAAAAATATACTAACAACAAAACAAATATCAACAGGGCTGAAACTAAGAATGGCAAAATGTTACATCTTCTCAATATTCCTGTATGGTGCAGAAACATGGACATTAGACAAGAAAACAGAACAGAAAATTGAAGCCTTTGAAATGTGGATTTATAGAAGAATAGGTACAATTGGATGGAAACAAAAGATAACTAACGATAAAGTTTTAAAACAACTGAAAATAAAAAGAGGACTACTAAATACAATTAAGAGAAGACAAATGGTGTATGCTGATTTTGGAGTTCTTGATGTACTTAATCGATAGTGATATGTTAGTAGATTATACAACATCAATAAAAAAACGATCAATATAAAACAGAAGACAAAGATATATTTTATGCTTTTATTATCTCAATAGGTGTATAAACTACAGTGGATATTATATAACATTACAAAAATATTTAGTACACTGAATAAATATATAGTACTTGGTTAACATTTATTAATAGCAATGTAGTTGGTTATCTGCTTAGCTATATGTCATAAATGAACCATAATGGGTGAAACTGTTAGAGATTCCTGGTTAGCCTAAACTGGTTGTGTAAAGAGTTAAATATCTAAAGGCGTAGTGGAGACGTTATCATCAGCTACCTTTCTGTTTATATAGAAATAGGAAAGAGCATTTCTTGTTTGACTGTAGGAAAATATGGAATTATTTAAGACTTTGAAACCTACATTTTTCCCACCCTTGGCCTTTTGCGTGGCGAGAATCTCTAAAAACATATCTTTATCTAATTTGTTGTGTTGCTTGCTTAGCCCTTTACAACTGATTTTATCGTAATCCCCACTACAATGGTACGTCTTACTACATAAACTAACAAGAGCTGTCCCTTCGTACTCTAATTTAAAAAGACCGGGCGTTCGTTTGGTGTATGCTTTAACACCCTTACAGTTTATACAGTCTGTCTTGCTAGTATGTTCATCGCAGCGATGGGTGTATGGAGGTCGTCTAGTGTGTCATGACGGGTGTATGGAGGTTGTCTAGTGTGTCGTGATGGTTGTATGGAGGTCGGCTAGTATGTCGTGATGGGTGTATGGAGGTCGTTTAGTGTGTCGTGATTGGTGTACGGAGCTCGTCTAGTGTGTCATGATGGGTGTATAGAGGGCGTCTAGTGTGTCGTGATGGGTGTATGGAGGTCGGCTAGTATGTCGTGCTGGGTGTATGTAGGTTGTCGAAGGTGGTATGAGGGCTGTATAAAGGGTTTCTGATGTGTCATGAGGGCTGTGTGGAGGTTGTCTAGTGTGTCATGCTGGGTGTATGGAGGTCGCTTAGTGTGTCATAAGAGCTGTATGGAAGTCGTCTTGTGTGTCGTGATGGGTGTATGGAGGTCGTCTAGTGTGGTATGATGGTTGTATGGATGTCGTCTAGTGTGTTATGATGGGTGTATGTAGGTTGTCGAGTGTGTCGTGACGGCTGTATGAAGGGTTTCTGGTATGTCATACGGGCTGTATGGAGGTCGTCACGTGTGTCATGATGGTGTATGGAGGTCGTCTAGTGTGTTATGATGGGTGTATGTAGGTTGTCGAGTGTGGTATGATGGCTGTATAAAGGGTTTTTGGTGTGTCATGAGGGGTGTATAGAGGTCGTCTAGTTTGTCGTGAGGGTTGTAAAAGGTCGTCTAGTGTGTTATGATGGGTGTATGAAGGTTGTCGAGTGTGGTATGATGGTTGTATGCAGGTTGTCTAGTGTATCATGTTGGTGTATACAGGTTGTCTAGTGTGGCATGATGGCTGTATGCATGTTGTCTTGTGTGGAATGAGCGTTGTATGCATGTTGGCTATCGTGTCTTGATGGTTGTATGCAGGTTGTCTAGTATCTCTTGAGTTTGACTTGATAAGTTACTAAAATTATATTTTGACCAATGATACAATACCAAAGTGTCCACTTTTCAAGGAAAGACTTTAATATAGCCGAGAAAATCCTAATAAATAATTCTAATTTAGTAAAACTTTTTGCACATGATAATAGTTACGACTGTGTCTAAATGATTAATGAAAATATTCATACAATACTAGAAAAAACCAAACACTAAAAACACCACATTGAAAGACTAAATTTAAAGTTCACGCCTCCATCACAACTCGGGTAAGAAAAGTACGACAAAGAATGAACGTTAAACCCTCTGTCACAACTCTGCTAAGAAAAGTACTGCAAAGCATGAAAGTTATGTCCCCTGCTATAACTCTACCAAACGAAAGTATTACCAAATACGTAGGTTACACCACTGATATAACCTCACCAAAAGACAAAAATTTGCTTAAAAAACACATTATGATTGTTACGCCCCTTGACCCTTTATGAGGGGTACGCCCATGAAACTGTTAGAAATAGTAAATATACACTCTAGGGTTACTCAAAACTTTACATTAGACATCCCCATAGCAAAAATTTACTTAAAAGTCACTTTTATGGTTGTTACCCCCTTGTCCATTTATGAGGTCAACGCCCATGAAATAAATAAAAATCGTAAATTTACACGCTAGGTTTACTCTAAACTTTACATTAGACATCCACTAACAAAATTTCACTTAAAAAACACTTTTATGATTGTTACTCCCTTGACCATTTTTCGTGGCTACGCCCATGAAACTGTTAAAATTAACCTCTAGACATATCCCAAACTTTATATTAGACATCCCCGTAGCAAATATTTACATAAAAAACAACTTTTATGCTTTTACCCCCTGACCCATTTTTGAGGAGCCAATTTTTCAAAAATTAGTAGTGTATATTCAGTGAAAGAGGTCCATTTCTTGAGGCCCCCCGAAGAATATTCCTTATATAAATAGTCTACCCCGCAGTTTTGTTGGGGTCGTTTTTTCTTATATGAGAGTCTACATTTTTTTTTTTCTTATATGCGAGTCTACCCGCATAATTTCACTGAATATACACTACTAATTTTTGGTTGATTTTTCAGGCAAATTTGATACATGGGCGTGTCAAATAATATGTTTAAGGAATGCCAATAGGTTAAATTCAAATTTATTCTGGATTTCATGGGCGTTGCGCTAAAAAATGGGTCAGGGGTAAAATCATAAAAGTTGTTTTTTTTGTTAATGTGAATTCTTGATACGGGAATGCCTAATATAACATCTGGGGTATGTCTTCAGTGTAAATTTCAATTTTTTTTATCGATTTCATGGGCGTAACCACCAAAAAAGGGTAAGGGGTAAAACATTTTAAACGGTTTTTAAGTAAATTTTTGTTATGGAGATGTCTAAAATAAAGTTTAGAGTAAACCTAGCGTGTAAATTTACGATTTTTATTTATTTCATGGGCGTAGCCATCAAAAGATGGTTGGGGGTAAAATCATAAAAGTTTTTTTTAATGTAAATTCTTGATACGGGGATGATAATATAACATTTGGGGTATCCCAAAAGGGTAAATTTCAATTTTTTATCGATTTCATGGGCGTAACCGCAAAAAATAGGCAAAGTGAGTAACAATCATAAAGTGGTTTTTTATGTAAATATTTGCTACGGGGATGTCTAATATAAAGTTTGGGATATGCCTAGAGGATAAATTTACTATTTTTAACAGTTTCATGGGCGTAGCCACCAAAAATGGTCAAGGGAGTAACAATCATAAAAGTGTTTTTTAAGTGAAATTTTGTTATGTAGATGTCTAATGTAAAGTTTAGAGTAAACCTAGCGTGTAAATTTACGATTTTTATCTATTTCATGGGCGTAGACCTCAAAAATGGACAAATGGTAACAACTATAAAAGTGACTTTTAAGTACATTTTTGCTATGGTGATGTCTAATGTAAAGTTTTGAGTAACCCTAGAATGTAAATTTACTATTTCTAACAGTTTCATGGGCGTACCCCTCATAAAGGGTCAAGGGGCGTAACAATCATAAATGTGTTTTTAAGCAAATTTTTGTCTTTTGGTGAGGTTATATCAGGGGTGTAACCTACGTATTTGGTAATACTTTCGTTTGGTAGAGTTATAGCAGGGGACATAACGTTCATGCTTTGCAGTACTTTACTTAGCAGAGTTGTGACAGGGGGTTTAACATTTATGCTTTGTCGTACTTTTCTTACCCGAGTTGTGATGGGGGCGTGAACTTTAACTTTAGTCTTTCAATGTGGTGTTTTTAGTGTTTAGTTTTTACTAGTATTGTATGAATATTTTCATTAATCATTTAGACACAGTCGTAACTATCATGTACAAAAAGTTTTACTAAATTAGAATTATTTATTAGGATTTTCTCAGCTATATTAAAGTCTTTCCTTGAAAAGTGGACACTTTGGTATTGTATCAATGGTCAAAATATAATTTTAGTAACTTATCAAGTCAAACTCAAGAGATTCTAGACAGCCTGCATACAACCATCAAGACACGATAGCCAACATGCATACAACGCTTATTCCACATTAGACAACATAAATAGAGCCATCATGCCACACTAGACAACCTGTGTACACCAACACGGTACACTAGACAACCTGCATACAACCATCATACCACACTCGACAACCTACATACACCCATCATAACACACTAGACGACCTTTTACAACCCTCACGACAAACTAGACGACCTCTATACACCCCTCATGACACACCAAAAACCCTTTATACAGCCTTCATACCACACTCGACAACCTACATACACCCATCATAACACACTAGACGACCTCCATAAACCATCATGACACACGTGACGACCTCCATACACCCATCACGACACACAAGACGACCTCCATACAGCCCTTATGACACACTAGGCGACCTCCATACACCCAGCATGACACACTAGACAACCTCCATACAGCCCTCATGACACATCAGAAACCTTTTATACAGCCCTCATACCACCTTCGACAACATACATACACCCAGCACGACAAACTAGCCGACCTCCATACACCCATCACGACACACTAGACGCCCTCTATACACCCAACATGACACACTAGACGACCTCCGTACACCCATCACGACACAATAAACGACCTCCATACACCCACCACGACATACTAGCCGACCTCCATACAACCATCATGACACACTAGACAACCTCCATACACCCGTCACGACACACTAGACAACCTCCATACACCCGTCACGACACACTAGACGACCTCCATACACCCATCGCTGCGATGAACATACTAGCAAGACAGACTGTATAAACTGCAAGGGTGTTAAAGCATACACCAAACGAACGCCCGGTCTTTTTAAATTAGAGTACGAAGGGACAGCTTTTGTTAGTTTATGTAGTAAGACGTACCATTGTAGTGGGGATTACGATAAAATCAGTTGTAAAGGGCTAAGCAAGCAACACAACAAATTAGATAAAGATATGTTTTTAGAGATTCTCGCCACGCAAAAGGCCAAGGGTGGGAAAAATGTAGGTTTCAAAGTCTTAAATAATTCCATATTTTCCTACAGTCAAACAAGAAATGCTCTTTCCTATTTCTATATAAACAGAAAGGTAGCTGATGATAACGTCTCCACTACGCCTTTATATATTTAACTCTTTACACAAACTGTTTAGGCTAACCAGGAATCTCTAACAGTTTCACCCATTATGGTTCATTTATGACATATAGCTAAGCAGACAACCAACTACATTGCTATTAATAAATGTTAACCTAGTACTATATATTTACTCAGTGTACTAAATATTTTTGTAATGTTATATAATATCCACTGTATGTTATACACCTATTGAGATAATAAAAGCATAAAATATATCTTTGTCTTCTGTTTTATATTGATCGTTTTTTCATTGATGTTGTATAATCTACTAACCTATCACTATCGATTAAGTACATCAAGAACTCCAAAATCAGCATACACCAGACATAAACAAGGCACTTCCGGGGTCACCGAGACTAGAGGTCAATATCCCGACACGAAATGTCACGGTTAACTCCCCCTGCACCTAGAGTACATTAGGTGCGCTGCGCACCTACTATATTTTCGGGCCAAATACGACACAAATCCTTCCTGCTATACTACTCTTTTACCTTGTATTTTCCCTTCCAATATTACTTTTAGTAGGTTGTTGTGTCTTTTAACATGGCCCAAAAATTTCATTTGTCTTGCCTTAATTGTATTTAGTTGTCCTCTTTTTATTTTCAGTTGTTTTAAAACTTTATCGTTTGTTATCTTTTGTTTCCATCCAATTCTACCTATTCTTCTATAAATCCACATTTCAAAGGCTTCAATTTTCTGTTCTGTTTTCTTGTCTAATGTCCATGTTTCTGCACCATACAGGAATATTGAGAAGATGTAACATTTTGCCATTCTTAGTTTCAGCCCTGTTGATATTTGTTTTGTTGTTAGTATATTTTTCATGGCATTAAAATTACTTTTTGTCATACCTATTCTTTTGTTTATTTCAGTTTTGCATTTTCCATCATTGGTTATAGTATGTCCCAGGTAGTTGTAACTCTGGACTGTCTCCAGATGTATTCCCTCAACTGTGATATTTATTTGTAGGTCTTGAGAATTTTCTTTGTTTATGATCATAGTTCTAGTCTTTTTGATATTCATTTCTAGTCCATATTTTTTGCTTGTTATGTTATTGGTTATTGGTTATGGAAGGCCTCGGCATCACAGCAAACGAATTAAAATCCATAATTGCTCAACCGCCCGTGCCAGTGGAATCATCCGAATTACCAACTCATCTCCCAAACAAAGATAGGTAACTGTAGTCCCCATCGTAGCAGTCTCAGCACACGCCAAAAGACATAAGGCGAAACCGCGCAGAAAGTGAACACAGCCAACTGTTCCCTGTCATACGATATCATCATTCATCGTAAACAAGCGGGATATCGAAGCAGGATCAAAACGGATGAGACACACAGCTCACGGTGTGCACAGAGCACTTAACTCAGTAGCTCCTGCAACAAGCCGGACTTGGAATATGAGGAAACTGCAAGAAGGAACACTTTTCAGACATAGCCTTCAATGGTTCCTGCCGCCTATCCACCATATACCATGGGAGTTTACGTCCTCCCGAAATTGATGATCGTCATAGCACTTGATGATGTTAGGCCATCATTGATGACTCCAATTCCAAACATATAGACACACAGTGGTGGTAATTTGTCATTTCCAATCCAACAGAAGCCACATGACCTGTAGTTAGTAAAACCACAGAGAGAATATGATTTTGTGACCTTCACTGATTCACTCTTAGATGTGAATGTGTAGTTTACACACGAGAAGTTTTCAACTACAGTGATTCCATTTAAGGCAATTCTGGGATAGCAAGGCAAGTCTCCTTTATAGCAGCAGAACTTGATGTTCTCCGCTCCCTTCTTGTAGCTGCTGCCACACGATTCTGATGTCTCATTAACTTGGACATCATTCAAGAACAATGTCAGATTAACATTCCATAGATATGGCTCTGCTGATGAAGTGCTTGGTGCAACAGTTGTATCAATCATACTGGAGGCTCCTTGTCTGTGGTCATTAATATCACAGACGGCACATGGTGTTGTTATATTCAGTATTTCTTTCTGGGGTGTAAATATGTGGCACACACATGGAGAGTGGTTTGTGGTCACAGTAATCCCATTAAAGGCAATTCTAGGGTAGCATGGCATAGCTGTTTCAGAACAGCACAATCCTGTGATGTTTTCTGTGTTCGCTATAAAGCTGCTGCTGCTACACAATCCTGACCAATTATAGGTGTGGACATTATTCACTTGCAATGACAAAACTGCTTTGTTTACATCATAAACCTCTGGAAGCGAATCATTTATGGGACTAATAGTACAATTTATTCTTCCATCGGGGATATCTGCATTGAGTCCCCAAAAAAAGGTCTTTGGTTAAAAAGCACATATGCGTTTGAGTTAAACACACAATGAGCCCACTTCATAGATTCAAAATGATCCTTGCCAATGCCATCCGTTTGCATAAGTTAGGTCCTTAGCTACCAACGTCAAAAATGTCTGAAACGAAGCCATCCAATTAACGACTCTATCCACAGCGAAGGTTAACGAACTGTGAACAAACATTTATGTTCAATCCCTTGAAAACATTTTCAAAAATCTGCCAACTCGCAGCAATAACATTTATCGTGTTGTTCAATGTAAACATTGCTTGGTCCATAGCTCGAATATAAATAAGCTGTCATTTTGGTGCGTCCAATGACGTCATCATTGGCTCTGAACTCGGTGTAGTCTATAAAGCAGGCATATATTGGTTTGTTTACTTCTTGCTTACATCATGCTTTACATCAAGCATGATGTTACATCATGCTTGTTATGTTTATCATATTAAGCAATTGTTGTAGTTCTTTAGGATTTTCTGCTAGTAGAACAGTATCATCAGCATATCTTAGGTTATTGATTATCTTTCCATTAATGTTTAGGCCTGGTATCTGTGAGATGTTTTTAAAGATTTGCTCAGTGTATAGATTGAACAAGCTTGGTGATAGGATGCATCATTGTCTTACTCCTCTTTTTATGTCCATGGGTGTAGAGTTCTCCTTGTTATATCTTATTATTGTTGTTTGCTCCCAGTACAAATAACATATTAGCCGTATGTCTGCGTCGTCTAGATTTATATCCTTTAGGCAGTCTATAAGTTGGTTATGGTGTATTCTATCGAAAGCTTCGGTGTAGTCTATAAAGCAGGCATATATTGGTTTGTTTACTTCTGTGTACTTTTCAATCAATGTTCTCATGCTGAATATGGCTTCTTTTGTCCCACTGTTTTTTCTGAATCCAAATTGTTGCTCGTCTAATTCAGTATTGATTTTATTCTGAATCCTTCCCTGTATAACTTTTAGTAAAATTTTTGTAACATGGCTCATTAGGCTTATTGTTCTGAAGTCACTGCATTCAACTTCACCATTCTTTTTAGGCAATGCAATGAAAGTTGATGTTTTTAGATGGTTTGGTATGTATCCTGTATGGTATATGTCATTGCATATGTCTGTGATGACTTCGACGCCAAACTCATCTAGAGGCTGTATAATATCTATTTTCAATCTATACACTGAGCAAATCTTTAAAAACATCATAGAGATGCCAGCCTACAAATTAATGGAAAAATTATCAATAACCTAAGAAATGCTGACGATACTGTACTACTAGTAGAAAATCTTAAAGATCTACAATAATTACTAAATGAAATAAACATGACAAGCAAATAAATATGGACTAGATATGAATATAAAAAAAGACTGAAACTATGATCATAAACAAAGAAAATACTCAAAACTCACAATTGGATATCAAAATTGAAGGAATAGACCTGGAGACAGTTCAGAACTACAACTACCTTGGACATACTATAACATGTGATGGAAAATGTACAACTGAAATAAACAAAAGAATAGGAATGGCAAACAAAGCAATTTTAATGTCATGAAGAACATACTAACATCAAAACAAATAACACCAGGGCTAAAACTAAGAATAGCAAAATGTTACATCTTCTCAATATTGCTATATGGTGCTGAAACATGGACAAGAAAACAGAACAGAGAATTGAAGTCTTTGAAATGTGGATATATAGAAGAATAGGTAGAATTGGATGGAATGAAAGGAAAACAAACGATGAAGTTATAAAACAACTAAAAATGAAAAGAGAACTACTAAACACAATTAGAACAAGACAAATGCGATTCTTCGGCCATGTTAAAAGACACAACAGTCTACTGAAAGTAATCCTGGAGGGGAAAACACAAGGTAGAAATGGCACAGGCAGACCAAGTCTAACATGGACGAGTAAAATAAAAAATGGGACAAATCAGCCTATGACAACCTGCACCATCAAAACAAGAGACAGAGCAGAATGGCGCTCCATGGTAGCCAACCTTCTTCGACGCACTCGATGATGATGATGATGATGAAGCTATTTGTAATTCTAACGTTACAGGTTTTAATAATTGCTTTCTTAATACAAGTATTTTAATACAAATTAAAGCTAAGGGTCATACATAACGATGCATATGTTTGTAGAGTACAACGCTTAGATATCAATTAGTGAATTGTTTCATTAGTTATCATCATCATCATCAAGTACTATGCCAGCTGGCGTAGGTGATCATGTCTCTCCTCAACTGCAATTCTTTGCAATAACAGCCAAAAAGTATTCATTTTTTCGTATTATTTTATCATACGTCAACGACCTTTCATCACCTCACTAATCTTTCTAAGTGAGTTCAGTTTATTTATAGAGTATTCACGGCAGTTACCTTTGTATTAAAATGCCTAATTCATACCATAAAGAACGCATAACCTAATTGTCACCATCTGCACTCTTTTAACCCGTTATAATATTTCTAACATGTTAGTCCTATTTTTGGCACCAATGTTCTTACTTGTTTCGCGAGTCCGTCCTTTGTATAATTTCATCCGTCCCAAAACATAAAGAGCCTACGTTTTTCTTTATCATAACAAATCCACATTAATCAGACGCCATCCATGAGCGGCGCTCAAAGACAAGGCGCGAAGCAAGTACCATTCGTCAGATTTAATTTTAACACATTTTACTCTTTTAAGGAATTCCAAAGACTCATTTCCACACGCTATATCACTAAACGTCGTTCTTGTTTTTTAATTTTTTTTTTTTTTAGAAATAGATTCGATATTATAGTTCCTAATAAGATTAGATTCTGATTTGCCAGTATTTAAATAAAGAGCAGTATTCTTTGCACTCTAATCGCGTTGTTGATTTCTAAATTCAAGAGACTCGACCTTTGAGTCGGCTAAATATGAATTTTTAAAAAAGAAAACAAAGTAATTTCTTAGGATATTTCCACTCAAATATCATCATCATCATCATGTACCCTGTCGGTTGGCGTAGGCGATCATGTCCCTCCACAATCTTCTATCTACAGTGCATCGTATCAGTTCTGTTGTTGACTGTTTTCCATGCCATGACACCAAGCTATCCAGTATTTTCTCTCTTTGTCGTCCGCGATCTCTCTTTCCTTTTATTTTGCCAGTTGTAACCAAGTATTCCAACTTTCCTCTTCTCATGATGTGCCCGAAAAATGTTGATTGCTTCTTTCTGATGTTTTTTAAGAGCTCCCTTTTTGTGTTGGCTTCTTTGAGAACTTCCTCATTGGTCTTTTTATCTGTCCAGGGAACTTTCAACATTCTTCTGAGAAATCCCATCTCTGTGGCCTCTAATCGTCTTTTCATTTGTTTGTCTACTGTCCATGATTCGCTTCCATAGGTCAGAATTGGTTCTATATAGCACCGATGAACTCTCTTTCTCATTTTTATTGACATAGATTTGTTGCATAAGATATTTTTCATTTTCTGAAATGCTATTTTGGCCTGAGCTATTCTGCTTTTTATTTCTGTGGTGCATCTCCCATCTGATGTTATTATTGTGCCCAAGTATTTGAAACGTTGTACTTGTTTCAGATTTGTCTCGTTTATTTGTATTCTGCATGATGGTGATGATTGTTTCTTCAATATAACAATTACTTCTGTTTTCTTACTATTCAGACTGAGACCTTTCTTGTTGCTTTCTTCTACTATTATGTCTATCATTTCTTGTAGTTCGTTCTCTGTCTCTGCTATTAAGACTGTGTCATCCGCATATCGCAAATTATTTATGTTGTGACCGTTGACTTCAATTCCCTTTTTGTCTACTATTGATCTCATAATATATTCACTGTAAAGTGAAAACAAATCCGGTGACAGAACACAGCCTTGTCTGACTCCTTGTTTTATATACTGGAATTGTCCTGTTTGGTTGTTAATTCGTATAGCTGCTGTTTGTTGCCAGTACATTTTTTTAATGATTCGCAGATCCTTGCCATCAATGTTTAATTTCTCCAGCATATTTATTATTTCCACATGCTTTACTTTGTCAAATGCTTTCGTGTAGTCTATAAAGCAGATATATAGATCTTTCTATACCTCTATAGATCTTTCTATCAATGTCCTTAAGATGTATATTGCATTATTGGTGCCCTTTCCTTCCACAAGTCCACATTGTTCCTCACTTATTTCTGGTTTTATTTTGTTCCTTACACGTCTCATGATTATTCTTAGTAATATTTTAGTCATATGGCTCATGAGACTAATAGTGCGATGGTCTTCACAATCAGTGACTCCTGACTTCTTCGGTATGGCTATAAAGATAGATTTTAGTAGATCTTCGGGTATGTGTCCAGTGTTATATATGTCATTGAGTAATTTTGTTATGACTTGTACTCCCAACTATCCTAATGCATTTATCTCTTCGATTGTTATATTGTCAGGACCTGGAGCTTTGCCTCTTTTCATGTGTTGAATTGCGTCCTCCACTTCACTCTGCATTATTGATGGTCCTGTGTCTTCATTTGAATTGTTTAATTCTGGTCTTTCATCATCATAGAGTTGACTGATATATTCTGTCCATCTTTCCATTGTCTTCTCCTGTCCCATTATTATATTACCTTCCTTTGATTTCACACATCCTGAAACTTTGACTTCTTTTCTTCCTGTTAATTCATTTAACTGATTGTGCATAAATTTTGGGTCTTTCTTTTGTTGTTTTTCCATTTCTTCACATTTCTGTTTTAACCATCCTTCCTTTGCTTCTCTGCACTTGTTTTGAATCTCTTTGTGCAGTATTTTGTATGTCCGTTCTTCTTTCTTATGTTTTCTTCTTTCGTCCATTAGTGTTAATATTTCTTCTGTCATCCATTTCTTTTTGTTGATTCTTTTTATTCACTGGTATTACTTCTTTTGATGTTTGCTGAATCGATTGTTTGAGCATTTCCCATTGATCCTGGATGTCCTGTATTTTCTCAATAGCATTATATCTATTTTGTACTATCATACTGTACTTATCACTCATCTGTTTATCTACTCTTAGCATATCTAGTTCTAATTTTATATTTCTTGGTGATTTCTATGCCTTCCGCAGTTTTATTCTTATCTTTCCAACTACTGGTACATGGTCACTATTACAATCTGCTCCTGGCCTTGTTTTAACAGACGTTGCCCATTCCTAAATCTTCTCTGTACCAGTATAAAATCAATTTGATTGTGTACATTTTTGTCTGGGCTTTCCCATGTCCATAGTCGCCTAGGGTCTTGTTTGAACCAGGTGTTACCTATAATCATTTCATGTGTCTTTGCCCAATCTATCAATCTATCCCCTCTGTCATTCGTCTCGCCAAGGCCATCCCCTCAGTCACATTTTGCACTTTAGCTGTTCCTACCTTTGCATTGAAATCATATACTATAATAGTTATTTCTTGGGATTTACACTGTTCCATTGCCGCCTCTAACTCCTCGTAAAAAGTGTCAATGTCTTCTTCTTCGCTTATTTATTACTTATTGGTGCATAAACTTGAATTATGTTGATATCCATTGGTCTGCCACTCAATTTTACTAACAGAATTCTGTCTGATACTGGCCAAAATCCTTTCACTGTTTTGCTTCTTTCTCTATCTAACATGATGCCTACTCCTCTTTCGTGTGTGGTTCCCCCAGAGTACATTTCCACTGTCGCGTTGTAATAATCCTGCCCCTGTCCATCTCATTTCACATAGTCCCAAGATGTTCAATTTCATTCTCTTCATTTCTTGACTGATGTTTTCTAGTTTTCCAACCTGGAATGCTGATCTAATGTTCCAAGTTCCTATTGCTAGTGTCTCTTTATTTTTGATCTTGCATACAGTTGCTTGATGACGATCGGGTGTCACCTGTAGCACATGACGCTCCCTACCGGACGAGGTGGCTGTGAAGCCCCCATTAACGTCGTTAGCTGTAAATAGAAGGTTGTGATTTGTCATGATTATTCCAGGCAATTTAAGAAGGTAGTTTGCCATTCCTTTCCTTCTTGGCAGTGACTGTACTAGTCGGAGATCGCAGCCATTGTCTCTATACATGAGATCCTCTGCCTGCCATCGCGGTGTGGGGACCATAACCGTCACTACTTGTCGGCTGCTCCCACAACACCATCCACCACCTGCTCCAATGGCTTCACATAACCCTGATACGGGGGCTAAACGGGAGCTCCACCTTGCCCAGGGGTGTCCCGAAGACTAGCGGAGGAAAGGAGACGTCTTACTCCTCCTTTGGTAGGGCAGAACTCTACCCCGCTAACCAACTCAAATATACATCAACATTAAAAACTACAACTTTAAATCGTACCATTCGTCCCGGACATGTAGTAATGTGACCCCACCCACAGAGAGTTGTACATATGCTCCATTATTCACCCGTAGCAGACGGCAGAACAATGTACTTCAGTGGTGAGACTGAGCCACAAACGGGAGTAGTAGGAGCTTGCACATCTGCAGCATCCTTTTTTAGTTGAGTAAAGTGTAGGGTTGACATTACACGTCCAGTACTCTGTTTTAACAAGAGTTATATAAAGGCTGTGCCAGATTGCGCCAAGCCAGACTGGAGCAATCATATGTATATAGGACTGTGTCTAGAAGAAGTATGGTGGGTTGGTTGAGCTCTCGAAGAGGGTAGTTGGAGAATAATAGAGTAGATTGGTTAATGAGTAATGTAATGGACATCGGTGTTTCCCGCCATTTTGGACTACCAATAGGCTCGAGTGTATGTTGTCCAGTTTTATAACAACGCCACAAAATCACCGGAAGCGAAACAGATATATTAGGGACTAGGATTACGTCAGTTACTTCATAGATAGTGTGCATATACACTTATAATAATAATTATTATTAAATATTTATTATAACATTGCGGACGTATAAGGACCATATTTACAATAAATGTGGCCAAATTCAGTGATTTAATTTCTGCGCTCGCTGACGAGATGAACCTGCAGTTCAATATTCTCCAGTCTGGCACATAATGAACCAATAGATAAACATCTCCTCGCGCGCAGAACTGTTTACTGGGCGTGATCTAAAAGCAATAGCATTCCCTCACACACGGATAGCGTCGGTCAGTCGCCGTAAGTCATCCAGAGTGGTAACACTGCTAGATACGTTTCCAAATCTGTAAATCTAGCAGGAGGGCCTCACTTGTGTTATCCTAAAAGAGCTATAAATCTAACAGCAAATACTGCAACACTAAAACATCGACGGAGAAGCAAGATGCCGCCAACAGACTTTAAAACACCAACATTAAGTTGAAATATTGCTTAAAATACATAACAATGTGTGTTTACTATCATTGTTTTATTACTGGAAACATAGGAAACGAATTACATAACATATAAGAACATTTTCGATAAATATCTTAATGGTCGCAGAGCAAAACTGTTACGAAATAGAGTCCGCAGTGTCGTATCCTTTTCGTTAGAGAAGTCTAGAAATTTTTCCCAACAGCCTTTTTTAAAGAGCCAATCTCCGAATAATCCACCAATAAAAGCGCCGGCCCAAACACCGAACGGCTTCTCCAGAGCACAGACATCTGTATCAGAATCATACAAGTCTTTGACATGGCTCTTAATTAGCCGAGAAGCCAGCGCATATATAACCACGAAGCGCCAAAAGTTTAAAATTCCGTCTGAAAGCATATAAACAACCACAATGGTTGCATACGTGGCGTAAATATCTTTAGCACGGACTCCCTGGGTTATACCAGCGAGTAACTAGTTATATCTCTCTGATACTGTATAGACTAGTTTAGCCATTGACTTATAAAACGTGGAAAGCGTGGTTATAAGTGTGGTTAATGTCAAAACATAAGAGCACAAGTTCGTTCGTAAGTGTAGCCAATACACATTCTACAAGCAGAACCAGCCACTCTTCGATTCCATGTAAGAAAAATTCAGAGGCGCGCGCGGTAAGTGAAACCAATCAATAAAATGAGACATGTATGAACTTGTTCGGCTATACATCAACGCGTGAGCCCTACACACAAAAAAAACTGAGCCACATGTCGAGTTTTCGTGACTCTTATATCCACCTGCATCGCTGCATTAGTACAAACACATATTGCAGATAAACCAAGCTTTGTAAGACAGTGAACAAAAGAAATAGTAAAACCTCATAAGTAACGGTGTTATTAATAAAGACTCATAGTTGATCGTTCTTAACAAAGACGCATAACTAAGCGGCATACCATACAGAGACATAAGAGACTGGTGCCCAGAATTGGATGTTGTAATATTGTAAAAGTGGTTAGTGTGGTTATGATAGTGACATGAACATGATTGGGATAGACATAAGGATGTGTATAAAAGCCTTAGTAAACCCTAGATAACCGCTCACTGACAAGATGAAAATAGTAATGACTCATACCTAATCTCTACGTCTTATTATACACTTAAAAGTAAAATGCCTAATTGCCAATTTTAAATAATTAATGAGAATCACGTAGATGTTTGTTATGTGTTTTCAGTGGAAATATTAAAGTACTGATAAGGGAGTGAGAGGGAGGGCAAAAGAGAGAGAAAGAAAGAAAGAAAGAAAAGAAAGAAGGAAAGAAAGGAAAAGAAAGATGGAAAGGAAAGAAAGAAAGAAATAACGAAAAGAAAGAAAGAATATAAGCGGATTGATATAACAATGGTCGACGCTGTGAGGGAGTTAAAATGCGATCAGGAAGATGGACTTTATAAGATAACCGCTCACTGACCGTATGAAAGTAGTAATGGCTCATATCTAATCCTTACGTCCTAGTAGAGTCGTAAAAGTAACTGTTAATGGATGGTAAAACCATAGTTGCAAGTTTTAATTATAGCTCGTTTCAAATCACTTGCCCAACTTCAAAACGCTATTGCTCAGAAACCGTTTGTTAAATCCTGTTGAAATTTTCCAAATGTTATTAGAATGCAAAAGACCCTTTAAATGTATATTTAACAAATATCTTGCAGCTGCAGTTTTCTTAAAGCGGCAAATTTCTTTGATGTTTGTCAAAATTGTAAATTGTGAACCCCTAAATAATAGAAATTACCGTAGTTGCTGGTCTATGATTAATTTTCACTAGGTAAAGGCGTGGCCGTAATGGGGAAATAACTGAATAAGGAAAAACACCAGGAGAATTATTGTCTTCTCAGTTCGAGGACGGACGATAATATCAAGGTATACCTGTATGTCCAATTTTCATAGTTGTGTGGTCCTGAAAAGGACCGTTTGTTGAACTAATTTAAGGTAATATAGGGGCCAACATTGTGGGGGCTATATACTTTCATTCTGAATCAGACGAGTCTAAAAGATTAATAACTGTTTGGGGTTGAACATTCCACAAACCATCATTTTTCCAATATTCCTCTTCCTGTTTTAAGACGTGGTCTTCACATTTAGCCCAATAATCTTTGTCTATATTTAATAAAGCGAGATTAGCAAGAGTCTTTACATCGCATATTTTGAATGTTGTATTTTCATCTGCCACTTGTCCTTTTAATTTTGCCCAGATTAGTTCTATTGGATTTAAATGAGCATGGTAAGGTGGCAGCCTCAAACTTATATGACCGTGCTCTTGGATAATCTTATCTATTTGAAAAATCTTTGTCCTTTGTTTTTGCTTTACTAGAGATAGTAATTCAGGTTTTAAGTACATGTTATTAAATTGTATATGCTCCTTTGTGAGCCATATCTTAATAGCATCTTTTGTACTGGATGACGTCGGGACTTTATCTTCAAGTGCAACAATGTTGTGGTACGCTGCATTGTCCATTATTAGGCAAGATGGTCGATCTAGTGATGGGAGAACAGAATTTTCAATCCAATGTCTAAATATGTGACCATTCATCTCAGAGTGATAATCCCGATTGTCTATGGATTTTGAAAGAAAAATGAGCTCTGCATTCTGTATTAGTCCATGTTGTCGACTACCTGCATGAGCAATTATCAAGCGCTGTCCTTTGCTGCTAGGTATTAATCTCTTAATCTTTCCATCTGATGACTGCCATTCCCTTTGGTTAGTGTGGTGAGCATTGATCCATGTTTCATCCAAGTACACAATATCATAACCTTGCTTGCGCACCTCTTTTACTTCACGTAAGTACTTGCTTCTCATGACTACTATATGTGGCTTCTCACAGATGATGTTTCGTCCATTGGAATACTTTCTGAATGTAAAGCCTGCAGCTCTCACATTCCTCCATAATGTAGACTTTGATATTTCAATACTGTTGTTCTTTTTCAGCGATACTTTTAATTTTCTTATTGTAACAGTTTCATTCATACCCAACATTTTGCGAATTTCACTTCTAATAAGTTCACTGTCGAAATTATCCCACATTTTTGCTCTTCCTTGTGATTTTGTATATTTTGAACATTGACGGTCACGTGCTTGAATCCAGCGATTAAATGACCGTTTAGATAAATCCAAAATGTGTCTTGTCCTATTCTCAGGGTTTTCTAAAGAATGAAATAATCTTCCTCGTTTAGCCTCTTTGCAAAAATAGTCATACATTTTTATTGCGATGTTTTGTAAACTGCAGAATTTCATTTTAAGACTCATGATAATGTTATTGTTCCACGTCTACACCTATGAATGAACGGAAATGGAACACACAATTTCTCAAGTGTCTAATTGTGTCAAACAAACCACGGGGAAAGTGTGCAAATACGTCAATTCTACCGTGTATGGATTTGTACTCGCTATTTTTAGTTTAAAATACTGTAAACATTAAGTTTTGACTACATCAATGGGTCGTTATAAATTTATATAAATCAAATAAGCAACAATAATAACCAAATGTTTTTTTTAATGAAATTAATTCCCTGTTGGGTTCTAATCATTATAACTTTACATGCAAATTTTGAATATAATACCTCAAGCGGTTAAAAAGCTATCGATTTTAAAAGTTGGGCACGAGTTATGAAACAAGCTATAAGTAACGAGTAGCACGTAAATGTTCGTTATGTGTTTTGAGAGGAAAGATTAAAGTACTGATAAGGTAGAGGGATGGAGGGAGAGATAGAAAGAAAGATAGAAAGAAAGCAAGCAAGAATTGAAGCGGACTGATATAGCAATGCTATCGCTGAGAGTGAATTATAATGAACACAAGAAAGTGGAGGAATGAGTCATAACTGTCTTTAGCTTGTATGATAGTAAGATAAAGGGTGATGGATAATTGTTGGCCGGTACGGGGATGGTGTAAGGCATGGGAGCTGGTGAGGTTAGGTATGCTAATGATATGAAAGGGTGGGTAACTAATAGCTGACTAATAACATATAGTCGGATCTACATCTGTACGTGTGTGTGTGCGCGCGCTCGCTATATATGTATACTATTCCAATGTATTTGGTGCATGTACACTAATAGTAGGTTTATCTCCTTGATAAATGGCCTCACTTGATTAACTGGCAAGCAGACGTGTGTGAAACGTGTGGGAAAAGCTTTGCAAGGCGACATGGGCTTGCCAGGCATGCAGATAGTGCTCACGGCCAACAAAGATACCCGTGTCCTATATGTGGTTGCATATTCACAAGAACCACTAATCTTAAAAATCATATGGCAAAAAACACGCAACATGTGCGACTATATCAAAGGCAACAACACCAGTTACAAGGGCCCCGATAGTGTGCTCTGCGATAGACAACAGTTTTATAGAGACGAGGGATTAACAACAACAGCACTCTAGAAAGAGACAGTACAGAGCACCTCTCATCTGTACACATTCATGGTAATGAACACATTAATACTAAATACACGTGTAAAGACTGCGAGCAAACATTTACCAACCAAAGCCATCTAGCTCGGAATAGAGACACTGTTCACAATAAACATACACACCAGTGTCCTCTATGTTTATGCGAATTTAATAGAAAAGACATTATAAAAACGCATTATCAAAATAAACACAGTCAAGCGACTATATTATCAACAGTTACAAGCTCAGCATCCTCGACAAAATCTACATCAGCATCAACCTCCTCCTCCTCTACTTCATCAGCGTCAACCTCCTCCGTGCTATCAGCTTCGACAGTGCGGGCCTGTTCAAAGTCATCAGCTGCACCAACAAATAAGAGGAAGTGGATGGCACGGCGGGAGAGAGACAACACAGCAAAAAAGCGCGGATGGATCTTGAACTAGATAGTTTAGTTAGTTTACCGACAGATGTTAGACAGGTCTATGTCGACAACTGGCCGCGATAAGATCCCATAGCAATAATAACAGACATCTCTCAGTGCACACTGTGTTTCACAAACCAAATTCACAGCTATCGCCCCACTGCCAAGTCTAATCACTCCAATCTTTAACAACAAAACACGGAGGTTTAAAATAAATTATTCTCACAATTTCCTCAGGATTAAAGAGAACTATGATCTTCACTTATTCGATAGTAGTGTAAATAATAGTTATCTATTCCCAGCTCCGATGGTTATAAATAACAGAGCAGATTTTGATAGGTTCCTTACACAGCTACAAGAGAGCGACTCCTTAAATCACGCAAATCATAACAGACCTAGCAGTAAATTTTCAATTGAAGCCATTCTGTCTACAACTTTCTACCTCTTTCATTACATCGAATATTCTATTGGCTGTCTAACATCCGAGCTCCCATAACACATTACAAAAAATAAATCCATTTATACATTACAAAATACAAAAAGGGATCGCTCTGTTTCTTTAGATGCATAGCGTTATTTAGGGGTGCTAATCTCAGTAAGTTACACAGACCCACTAGCGATCTCCTGAAACCGTGGTAAGACCATCGGGGGCTAGATATAGACGGCGAGGTCCCCAGTGTAACGTTAGCTCAAGTACCATCACAAGAAAAGTGTTTCGGTATTAACATAGATGTCTTAACGTTTGACAATGACCAAGCCTTGTCCCCACTGCTAAGAGGTAGTACGAGTTATAGCGACACCTTACGAATGTTATATTACGAGGAACATTTTATGTATATAGCGGATATAGATACGGTGGCGCGTGCTTTTTCATGTTCTAAATGTGGAAAAGTGTGGAAGGTTCATAGACTTTTGTTCAGACACGAGAAGACATGCACCGGGGATAAGCGAAAATATAAGTATGTAGGTAGAGTCTTTAGAAACCAGAAAACTATATTTGAAACGAACGCTAATCGAGGTATAGAGGTTCCTTATAATTACGTGTATCCCTATGGAGCAACATATGATTACGAATGTTACTTTAGTAATGTACCGACGATAATGGAGGTACTAGTGTCACCGAATACGTAGCCAAGCATATTCAAATGTCGTGTGCCATAGCCAGTAATATTCCTGGGTATGAGAAACCGGTATGTTTTATAAGATGGGGGTGACCCCAGGAATTAGTCACCAGAATGATAGATTATCTAGCGACATTAGCGAAACTTGTGTATAGATTCTTACGCGCCAGTTTTAATCACGTATTTGATAGATTAAAAGATATATGGGTGACTGTAGTGACATCGTAGGGAAACTCAAGTCATACATAAGAGAGCTCCCCGTTTTAGGATTCAAATCTGGAAAGTGTGACTTGAAAATAATAAAACCATATTTAATAAGGCATTTTATAGCTGCGGCGAACAAAGAAAAAAAAAAGCGAACGAAGAAGAAGAAGAAAAAGAAGAAGAAGATGAAGATGATGATGAAGAAGCAGAGGAAGACGACGTAGAAGAAAAACTGAAACAAAACATAACTAAAAAAGTGGTGGCCTCGCCTTACAAGTTATCGTTAAGCACAATAATAATTTTACGTTCATTTCCACCAGGCGACTAAAGTTCTTAGATGTTATAAATTATCTCACCCCAGGGTTCTCTTATAGTAAATACTTGGAGGCGTACAAGATTAAAGAGACGAGAGGCGTATTTTGTTACAAGTACATCACCGATATTAAGAAGTTAGACGAAACCTCTCTCCCCCGCATGAAGCTTTCTTTTCAACGTTAAAAAAACTAATATTTGAGACGAAGAGTGCGCAGAGTGTCAGCACGTCTGGGTAGAGAATAACATGACCACGCTCAGAGATCTCCTAGTATTCTACAATTCAAAAGATGTGAAACCTATGCTTGTGGCAATCGGTCTTCAGGTTAAATTTTATATCGACCTCGGTGTAGGTATGTTTAAAGACGCTATTTCCGTCCCCGGTGTGGCATTAAGATATCTTTTTAACACCATACCTAAAAAGGGGGTATTTTTGTTATGCGGTAAACGAGAGGCAGATCTTCATAAAACCCTTAGAGATAATACAGTATGTGGCCCGAGCATAATCTTCCATCGCCACTACGAGAAGGGGCACACGTTTATTAGAGGTAACCCAAAAAAATGTAGTAGAAAGCCTTAACGGTTACGACTCAAATGCCCTGTATCTCCGAGCGTTGATGCAGAAATTGCTCACTGATTTTCCAATTATACGAAAAAAAAATATTATGGGCTTAGACAGTGTAAGGTTAATTATTACAATCAGCAGAGTAGAGAGTAGTTGATATGGGTAGCTCGCAGGCATAACATTGAGTTGCGAACTCAATACAACGGGGTGAGGTACCTTTGGGACCACATAGGATTAGAGTAGATGGCTTCTGTCACAAGGGTAAACTAACCCAAAATAATCAAGCCTTTCAATTCATGGGATGTCTGTACCATGGTCACAAAGACTGCGTGCTTACTAGAGGTCTCACTAGTAACCCCATAAACAAGAAACCCGTGTCCGAGTTATATGACCAGACCTGCGAAATTCGCGAATATTTAACTATTTATTCGCGAGTTGAAGTAGTTGAGATGTGGGAGTATCAATGGCAAGAGCTAAATAAACTGATAGCACCATTATTACATTTCTTAGACAATATTACACCAGATAGAAACCTTCATATGCCAAGGAAAAATTACCCCTAACCATTGCGAAGATTTTGAAATCTGTTTCAGAGGAAACGTTGTTTGGTCTGGTAGAATGCATTAAACATGTCCCCGATCACTTAAAAACCATTTTAGCGAAATGACACCCATATTTAAAAATATCGACTTGTCTAGAGACGATATAGGAGATATCATGAAGGATTACGCCGTGAAAAATAAATTATTGACGACCCCTATACGTACCCAAAGGAGCCGCGATAGCTCAGTGGTTAGTGAACTGGACTACCACGGACAAGGGATAGGGTTCGATCCCAACCGACGGCTTCCAGGTTCACCCAGCCTTAAATGGGTACCCGATTTTTTTCTGAGAAAGTAAAGCAGCACGGGCGTAATACTGACCACATTACCCCAAAAATCATGTGCTGAAGGTCTGTAAAATATAGGGTCACTAACACGATATTTCCCTATACGCCACTTGGTGTGACGGGGGTACTTTACTACTTTTACCTATACGTACCCTGATAGTTATGTCGGGAGGAAAATACTTTTGGCCACTCCCTTATTAAAATGGTATTTAGATCATGGTCTAGTGATAACTAACATCTACCAGGTGATCGAATACCGCCCTGTTAGTTGCTTGAAGCAATTTGGGGACACTGTATCCGACGCCAGGCGAAAAGGGGATGTAGATGAGACGCAGTCAATTACTAGTGAGACCATGAAGTTGTTAGGAAATTCGGCATACGGAAAAACTCTCACTGATAAAGCGAAACACGCGAACGTCCCGTACTGCGAGAGTGATGCCGCCTTCAAGCTTGTTAACGATCAAGTATTTAAACATAAGACAGATTTAGGAATAGGTAATATATTTGAGGTGGAAATGTTAAAACAAGACTACGATGTGGGACTTCCCCTTATAATTCGGCTACTTTGTGTATCTATACGCAAAGCTACGCATGTTAGAATTTTATTACAATTTTTTAGGCAGATTTGTAAACAGATCATATTTTCAACTATGTGAAATGGACACTGACAGTCTGTATTTGGCATGAAGTAAACCTAGTTTAGCTGACGCCGTTAGACAACATTTACTCTACAGTTTTTATAATGAGTACGATCAGTGGTTCCCCTTAGAGGCTTGTTGCGTTCATCGGGAGGAACTTGCTAGGAGTAAAGGTGAAGTTAAGATTGCTTGTCGAGACTGCGAAAAAACAAAATTGTACCATAAACGTACCCTCGGCCTATTCAAATTAGAGCACGAAGGGGATGGGATGGTGTCATTTTTTAGAAAACCTGAGAAGAGCAATGTGGTCCACGCCAACCTCCCTGGAAGAAAAACTATATAGGGCAATCGATTCGATTAAACCAACAGCTGACTTCATGAGAGCGTCTGGAATCCTACTCTGATTGAGTCTTGATCCCAGAGAGAGAGATGTAGCAAAACTTACCACTGTTTCGGTAAATACGACTAGAGTATTACTAAAGAGCAAACATCACAATAAATTAGACTTAGACATATTTATGAAGGTTCTCAAAACACAACAAGCACAGGGAGGGAAAAATGTGGGGATTAAACGATATAAATCGAGCGTCTATACATGTACACAGCACAGAAATTCTCTCTCATATTTCTTCATCAAGCGCAGTGTACACGAGAGCAAAGTGAGCACTTTCCCACTAGGTATCTAGTGTATTTATATGTATATAAATTGATAATGCTACTTCTGCGATAGTTTTATATACATTGATAATTATAATGCACATATGTTTGTGTCGTCACGTTAATAATGTATTAAAAGATATATATCAGAAGAAGTATGCTGTTTTTTTCTATTGTATATAAATATCACATAGTACTGTCTCGTAAGAATACTATGAATACTGTCATTGTCCGTGGTTGTAAACCTGTGTGTGTAAAACAGAAAACACAAGTCCACCGCCATCTAATTCTCCACTGTTATTATATCACTACGAGTATCAACGTCTATTGGAGAGTATGCTGGTTCTATGACTGTCATAGCTACACTCCATTATTTACGTAAACAGAAAAGACAAATAACACGAAGCATGTCTTGTAATTTATATATATATTACTGTGACAACACAACACCGATACTGCGTATGCAGTACATTTAGACAGGATATAAAAACACAACATCTAGTGTACGATAGTCTAAATGTTCAGTCTTGGCCCTTTTCTTCTAAGATGACCAGGAGAGAGTGCTGGTATTGGAGGAATGAATTCAATGTTGTCAGTATCGTAGACAGGAGCCATGGAAAAAACATTATTTATCGAATAAGGATCGTTGCTTGATGATGTAGATACTGCAAGTCTGTGATCTGACATAGTCGACGGAACGTTCAAGGGAAGAGGATGTGGTGTTAATGCATTAGTTTCAAGACGATCATACTCGGCCATTAACTCGTCCTGCATAGTCACGAGCAGTTCAAATTCATAACGATTCAACGTGATCTCAAACTTGGTGGAATATTTTAAATCCGATGTCCCGAAACATTTTCGAACATGAATCATAGTCGACCCTCTGTATGAAGACACAGACGCCACTTTCAGTCCCCCAGCCAATGGTTTGATCATTTGAAGATCTGCGGTAACGTAGACCTAGCTAGTGGGTACATCGACAATCGGTGCAGCATCTTCTGTATCTCAGCACTGAACGATGTGTGACTAGAGCTTTCTCACCCGCGACTTTTACAACAGAGTGAAATTATAGATCCGGTTTAGTCCGGTTTTAACAATAAAACAGATGCCAGACTTGTTTCCGATATTATTAGCCATTGACATTATTTTCAATCGTCACATAAAATCAAATTTTGCGCCTAAACGTGATTCGTTTAGCCATGGTCGTACTAGTCGATACACGATTATATCGTTTATGTGTTGTCTGGTCGATGAAGTAAACGGTATTAAGACCCTTTGCAATTGATCTGCCTCGAGTCTTAATCAGCAGAAAATACACAAAGTACAGTCCACACGCGTTACTGAACATGCCTTGTAACTGGCTCGAGTTGTAGATGAGAGGTCGGTTGGAATTCCTCTCGATAAAATGTATGATCTCAGTATGCCTGGGAAAAAATCCGAAACTGTCGAAATACACAAACTGACCAACACCGTTGTAGTAGAGGGCGACCCAGTGCGAGCCTGGTAGATTGCTGGGATCGGTATTGATCACGAAGGCTACGGTTTCAGTAGGATCGATATACCGGGATAATCGATCGCGAGCCACTACACTAACAATGGAACAGCGCTTTACAAAAATGTCAGATATAAATATGTTGAGAATATCCCTCGTGTTCATTGTCGGCGTGTTTACGCTGTAAGAAGCTGTATTGTTTTAGAGATCTCCAGCACTGACTCCAGTTCTGCCTAAACGCGGACCTGTATAGGGTTAGGCGTCACCGTTGCAAATTTGAGCTCAATGGTGATTGGCCCTAATTTTGCTAGTTCAAATTGTTGTGCGTCCAACAGACTAGGGCTGAGATCGTACGCAAACAGACTGTTTGCAGACAGAAGTCGTTATAATCTATTCCGTTACCAGCGTCTGTTCCCACTAGACCCAACGCCAGCATGGACTTGAAGTAGGCACGAGCGTACTGAACAATATAAAATTCAGTAGAGGTCTTCTTCTTCTTTCTTCTTTTCTCTTTTCACTGATACCTAAAAGGTGTCGTGGTTTATATCATTTGTCGTTCTTGTGCTGCTCGAATTGTCTGAATTAGTGATTTTCCTTTCTCGATACATGTCTCTGTCACTGCATCTATCCATCTTCTTCTGGGTCTTCCTCTTAGTCTTTTTCCATGCATTCTCGAGAAGAACGCCCTTGATGGTGATTGGCGAGGATTCATTCTGACCAGGTGGCCAAACCATTTAAGTTGTTGTTGTTCTATATATTCTTGGCAGGGTTAGATAGATGTCTACCTCAAATATTGTGACCGGCGCTCGTGACGTTCAAATAGATAAGGTCAAAATTTTTTTAATTGAAAGGGTTAGTGTCGTAACTTCCGTTAAAGACAACCGAGTCCAATAAACCGAGGACTAGATGGGTTGGTGTTTGGGTCAGAAAAAGGTTTGTCTTGGGAATGAGATAACATATATGAGGGGAGTATCGAGCATTGCCTCGTAAGAGAGCCTTTTCGTGAGTCAGCGAGATGGCTGGATTAACTCTGGCTTTCCTCTCCAACAAGGCGGCATAAATGATGACACTTTTATAACCGATGTTTTGACAAGATCTATGATGTTAAAAACGTCCTTCGATGAGGTCAACTTTATTTTCACGTCAACCCTGTTTAGCATGTAACGCTCCTGAGCAAAAATATCAGAGTGAAGTCGACCTATCATATCTTGCTCATGGCTACCTTGTGCCAGATTTCGCCGCGCTTTCAGACCCACATCGAGTCTCCTTGGGTGTCATCCATGTGTTTGGGAGTATTGCTGTAGAAGAGTGCACTCGTGAGATAGCCTTTTTTAGACCCCCTGCTATGGTTGAGAGTGGCTTCTAGGTACGTTCGAAAAGGGTATGTGTTTTCAGAAGCTGAAATCAAAGTATCGTTGAGAGATACGTCGACTTGCGAGATTAGACGGTGCAGGCAATAGTTCACTGGCGCCACATCGGCATCAGCCGATTGTCACCGTTGGACAGTACAATTTTTGCTCTCATATACAGATAAGTGTTGGAAAAATCGATGTATTCATCCAAATTTCCGCTAAAGGAAAATTCTATAGGGGCTCCAAACGCCAGAGAGGCTAATGGCGCAACTCCAATATATTGACCAGAATCTACAGATGTCTGAGTCGGTGGAACGCTAAACAAATCTAGTCCAGAATGGAAACATTCGCAAGACTTGGGGTACACTAGAGCCATATCGCTTAACCGAATATGTCCGAATATTCAGTCCTCATAGTCTTCTTGCGCACGGAATAAGAATGAGCGCGTCGTGTCGCCGTTTTTATTCTTTTTGTCCCAACTGGCATCCCTGGTGGCGCTGCCCGTCTTTTTCTTCTTTTACCGCTTCTGGTTTGTTGGCCTGTATCACCACCGGCCAGATGATCGATGGCTCACTGAATTAAACGATGACCGGATTCATTGGCTGTTTCTTTAAATGCCTCTCCAATGTTTCTTCCCGCCAACGTGTCTTGTGCGACTTGTAGTCCCGTATACCTTCTCTGAGAAAGTCTTACCACCGGTTTTTATCCATGGTAAAATTGCTCTTCTGATGCCTCCGAAAAAACTACCAATACCGCGCCCTCGCGGAGTCCTACCTCCGACAAATACCAGGAGGTCGTGGCCGGCTTGATTATAGCAATACTCTTCGTATAACTTAGCATTTCGATGAAGCGGCGTGTGTCTCACCATTATTTCAGCTCGAAGTGCTTCCGCGCTCTGAAATGTAACATTAGTACCGACGTTCCGGCTGTAAATGGGATCGCAACTCCCCTGTCGTTAGTTAAAAGAATTTCTAATCTGTCGAAAGAGAACCTGCTCAGAGGTATATAGTGTGGTTTGTCGTAGATGCTAAATATGGATGTGGTGGCTTTGTCAAGAATATGAACTGTCCTCAGTAAAGGTACCAAGACATCCCCGACTACTCTGGGTGACAAGAGATCGCAATAGACGTACACGTTTCTAGTTTGCGCTTCCAAGTTTCTTTATTTCTCGCTATGCAGTGTAACGATAGCGTCTGTCACGTGATTAAATGGAAAGTTTAAGATACTTTTCAATGCTTCGCTTATGGTAACCGAGGCTCCTTGTTTAACGACTTTAAAGTTGCCCTTATTTTCATTTCTTTTATTTTAAAAAATTCATATTGATTCCAGTTGTTTTTTTCCAATATCAGCTTATAAAGCATCGATAAAGTTATCCGCTGTCTTGTATAACCCCGGCACCATTTCCATTGTTGATGCTGTTTTACCAGAGGTGTTGGTTTTGCCTCCTTTGCTCGAGGTTTCGTAACGGATACAGATATCGCCAGGTAAGACGTTGAAATAAGTGTTTGGAAATTGTATCTCGACCAATCCAACTTCGTAGTTTGCATTCAGTTTGATAGTTTGAGGGAGTTGGACGAAGGAGTTCCACGTACTATTTTCAGGATAAATTTGCATCGACACGTTGCTGGGGGCTGTGATGTAAAAACTCATCTTCTCTAACGACGTGTCTCGAATTTGGGGTTAGGCAGCATGTATCCCAGACAACTACTCAGGGATATCGCGCGATCTAAATTTTTCCGTCCTGACCCTCACCGTTTCCACCCGTCAGATTAAATAAAGCCACGCCGGTGACGGCATATATAATGATCATTTGGCAAAGAAAAACGTTTTCCATTCGCGGGAGTAGTTTACCGAAAAAGGGCCAGAGTGAGGCTCTGCTGTCGCGGCTGGTCCCTTCGTCATTCTTCTTTTCTTCATCTTCTGTTTCTACTACCGTGATCAGAAAAGTTTGCACGTGTTCCCCCGCCTCCATTTCGTTAGTCTCTGTGTCTGGATACTTGGTCGCTCAAAATCCAACTGTTGAATTATGAGTTGTAACCGTACCATTTGACTAAATACTTTTTTCCACCAACTTTCCTATCTTCTAAAATGTTTTTTATTCGATGTACCTGTTTGTATCCTACTTTCTGTAGCTCTTCTGTATGAAACGAACCCTTCAGCTCTTCACCGTTATCATCTTTCACAAAGTAGATTACCGGGTTAGTGGTTCGTTTTACACGACTGATTATAAACAGTTCTTCTGTCCACGATGGTGATTATTTTAATTAATAAATACAGTAAGTATGTCCTTTAGTCCAGTTCACTAACCACTGAGCTATCGCGGCTCGCTAAATAAATACGGTGAATAATTGTTTTGACAAATTAACAAATTTGTTATGGGTGGAATGCAACAGTCAAAAGTAGTAAGTCTATCTTTCGAAAGTGAGTAGCCTGTGGGTCGGAAGTTTTCAGCCTATACGTTGTAATTATATAATCTTTGAGGATATTTGATCATTATGTGGGTTGCAAGTCAACAGCATGTTGGTCGCATTATACCAGTGAAAAGGTTCCACTTTGTCAGCAGGCTGAGTACGTAATTATGTAAATCTTTTGGGTTATATCTGACCATCATTTTGCTGAAAGTGATCAGCTAATAGGTCAGAAGAGAACCATATGTAAGTCGGAAGTGCTCTGTAACTTTCTACATGTTATATTGACTTACACTAAAATAAATTAGGTGATAACGAGCTTATGTGGTCTTTTCACGATATATGTTATCGATCTATCCATTCTATTAGTCATCACTTCTCTTTAACGACACCCTACTTAAACCACATCTTACACACCCCTTCTACGACACTCTAATTACACAGATGCTTTCATCAATGAGCTCAGTGTCAACCACTGCACGATTGTGATGTCATCTAAACTGAGGTTGGTTGTGTACTGACACAGAGTTCCAACCTCAGTTTTGATGACATCACAATCGTTCTCACGAATATCAAAACAAAACTAATTAATGCTGACATTATAGGTGCACCAGAGAAACTCCCTCAACGGAACTTTTTGCTGACTGAGCAGCAGACATTCAAAGTCCCGCGAATATGTTCGACATACCAATGTTTCGACTCATTCTCGCATGATGACACCACATAGTTTGATTTCAGGAATATCAAATGCAGCAACATTTGTCACATCGACTGCCTGTTCATTCATACAACCTAGTGTTTCGACAACAACACGACAGACTTATACATGTCACCAACAAGGGGTAACAACATTGTCGTTTTGACAGCATGATTGTTCTCATGACGCAACCATCCTGTTCGATGGCAGGCGCACAGATAATCTGTTCTAGTCAGCTTGAGGTGGGGAACAGTCCACCATATACACATTTTCATTACCCATTTAAATAAACATTTCACCGAGTCATGATGTTGCAGACGAATTTTTTTTGTAGTCATGTAGATGCAGCAGTGAGACCATCTGAAAAAAAAACTTTTCACCATGTCATGAAGAGGCAGCACACATCTGAACACATGCTCTTTAAAACATCAACCTTAGTTGTATGCAGTTGTGACGTCAAAGACAGATCCTTCCCGCAAAGTCTGACGGAAATGTTTGTCTACCCGCCCCTCCCAGAAAAATTACACGACGACATGTTTTATATTATGATCCACCTAGTTCACGACATTTAATCTCTCTGATTATCACCGAGCACCTATATTTATTTATACAGAAATTCAATTTCTGTGAGTAAAAGTGAAAGTCATAATTTTCTTGACAGTTTCATTTTTGTTATTTTCGTATTTGGAGTTATATATTTTTGTGCTCGCAGTGCTGGTGACTATAAGTGATTTAATAATATTTTAGTATCCGTTTAATTCACGACATTTAATCTCTCATATTAATAGTGAAAACCTATATTTGTTTAAACAATAATATATATTTTATCATTTCTATGAGTAAAAGTAAGAGTAATAATTTTCTTGACGGTTTCAATTTTGTGAAATTTGTCTTCGAAGTTGAACAATATTTTTACGCTCACAGCGCCGGTAAAAGAGACACTCATAAACGCTGAACTATTAGAACGGCAATTTTTATTTTAGCAAATTTGTGAGGTGAATTGAAACAACAACAAAACCTCAACGTCGGCGTTGTTACATAAACAATAACTATTTTTTACAGCAGAAAGTCGAGAAAAGATAATGAAAGCTGTGCAGACAGCAATCTTGAATGTAAGTTAGAAACATTGGAATTTTTGTCAGAGGAAGGGCTTCATTTTTATCATTTTAGGGTCTCATTTGCGTCATCGTGACTTATGTATTTTCATATAAAGAACATATTCCGAACAGGCGTGAGCAGAGTCGATCTGACTATTCTTTTCAAGACATTTTTACCATCCGACGTCTGCAAAGTCCAATCACTTTTGGTTGTGTCAAAGAGTACTCTGATGTTGACACCACTCTCATCACCACCAATTGTAGAAGGTTTTTCATCGAGTCGTGAATCATTTTTTGTATCGAGGCATTAAATTGCAGCAGAGTTGATCTATACTTCCCCTAGTTTTACCAGACGATCTACAAAAAGTTCTCACATCTGGAGAGAGAGAGAGAGAGAGAGAGAGAGTGAGAGAGAGAGAGTGAGAGAGAGTGAGAGAGAGTGAGAGACTGTTTTGTTTACGATCACAACTCCAGCATTCCTCCTTTAAGGATCGGTTACATGCACAGGTTCACTCATATAATGATCGACCTTGAGTTGGACGATGGTCCACTGATGACGCTAGCTTCGTGGCCGTGAGGTCACGTTGACTCTGTTTGCTCCAAAAAAGTAGGAGATGAAATCACATCAGCCATCATTCATTTTCAGCAAGTGGTTGGAGCCCAATTGTGGGATAGAGTGGTCAGTTCATCCCACATTTTCAACAGGAGGTTAATTTTATTTCACTTTTTCAACAGTTGAGTATCCCTCTTTTATATTCAATAGGTGGTAGTTTTATCCCACTTTTACACTCAGCAGTTGGTTAATTCAGGTCAAATGTGGGACGCTTGAGTCATTCTGGTCAGTTTAATTCCAAAAATACATTCAACAAAATGATAATTTACATTTAAATCACATTCAAAAAGTGGGAAATTCCTACATGCTTATTCACAAGTTTGCAACATAACCTTACTATTTATATATATATATATATATATATATATATATATATATATATATATATATATATATATATATAGATATATATATATATATATATATTTATATATTTATTTTTAAATATTTATATATATATAAATGTATATATATATATATATATATATATATATATAAACACACATTTCTTTGCCATGTAATGAGAAGAGAAAAGCTAGAATATATTGTAACAACTGGGAACATTGAGGGACGAAGAGGTAGAGGGAAGCAAAGAGAAAAGATACCAGACAGCTTAAGAGAATGGTTTGGCAGAAAGTCAACAAAAGAAATGACAAATAATTGTCGAGATCGAAAGTTATGGAGAGACATGATCACCTACGCCAGCAGACCCGGTATGTGTGTGTATATATACATATATATACATATATATATATATATATATATATATATATATATATATATATATATATATAGCAATGACAACACTATAAGAACGTGTCTAAATCCTCAGCCTGAGAAGCACTTCGGAGAACTTAAAAGTCTGTGCCTCTATAGGTATACTCAGTGTAAAAAAAAAGTAATGAGCCCCGTCCCGCCAAGTGGCGTATAGTGAATATGGCGTTAGTGACCATACATTTTAAATACCTTCGGCACAGGAATTTTTGGGGTAATGTGGTCGGTATTACGCCAGTGCCGCTTTACTTTCCCAGAAAAAAAATCAGGTACCCATTAAAAGTAGGGTGAACCTGGAAGCCGTCGGTTGGGATCGAAACCTATCTTTTGTCCTTTGTAGTCCAGTTCTTTCAGAAGCCTTAAAAAGTTGTGGAAATCAAAACTCATTAGCACAAACACAAAACTTAGGCTATTCAAATCAAATGTGCTATCAACCCTTACGTATGCGTGTGAAAGCTGGAAAACAACAAGAGATATAGAAACAAAGTTGAACGCATTCGAAGATAAATGTCTAAGGAAAATACTTGGTATAGAATGGAACGAATTCAAAACAAACGAGGAAATTAGAGAAATCGCCAATCAACCACTAATATCTTCAGTAATAAAGAAAAGACGATGGTCATACGTTGGACATGTGTTGAGAAGAGATAATAATCGAATAGCAAAGCAAGCCCTCATATGGGAAACAACAGGTAAAAGAAAAAGAGGAAGACCCAGGGAGACACTGAGAAGAACATTGATGAGAGAGGCAAGAGCAGCAGGAATCGGCTCCCTCAATGAGATCGAACTGCTTGCACAGAACAGAGACAGATGGCGAGATTTGATAAAATATCTTTAAAAGAAAACTGGTAGAACAAAAATTCATATAGGAGAAGGTGTATCTTGGTCTACGCCCTATGGGCCGTTTACGGCTCGAAAGGTCAATAGATAGATAGTCCAGTTCACTAACCACTGAGCTATCGCGGCTCCCATTCTCTCTAAGATATATATATGTATATATATATTTGGTTATGGAAGGCCCCGGTATCACTGCAAACGAATTAAAATTCATAATTGCTCAACCGCCCGTGCCAGTGTAATCATCCGAATTAATATCTCATCTCCCAAACAAAGAAAGGTAACTGTAGTCCCCATCGTAGCAGTCTCAGTACACGCCAAAAGACATAAGGCGAAATCGCGCAGAAAGTTAACACAGCCGACTGTTTCCGGTCATACGATATCATATATATATATATATATATATATGTATATATATATGGCGGTGCATGGGGCAAGGTAATCTAGAGACGCTACGTCGGTCTCTGAACATGCAGGACCCGGGTTGAAAACCCACTAAAGGCAATTGTAAAAATACTATAAATTAATCTGGTTTCTTCGTGGCGTTACCCTCTCCTGATTTCTTTGATAGTGAGATCCGATGTGTAGTCCTCTGAGTTAATATCAATAAACAGGAGAGCCATTAACACTTTAACTGTATCTTTGTGCTCCTGCGCTCGTTACCCCTTTAGCGGCTACGTACTTCAACTCACGTCTTGATAGGACTATTGAGTTATTGAGTTATTTGCAGTCATCATCATTGCACTCCGAACATGTCCATAGGTACTCAGATCCCCCCTTCAGCAATTCCCTCAGTGTCCAGTGACTGACGACTCCAGTTCTATGTTGGTTGATAAGTCTTCTTACACGGCCACTAAGTTTCTCATTTCTGGCTGTGCCCATCTTAACTCCCATTTCCATCATCCGAAGAAGTGACGTGGATCTGTGTTTGTCGAAGTCCTGTGCTCTTCCCACATCTTGGAGGGCATTGATGATGTCCGCCTGATCCATTGGTTGCCCGTCCTCAACGACAGCGCAGCTAGCCAACCTGTCCGCTCTTTCATTTCCCCGTACTCCAGCATGTCCAGTGACATAGTCAAAGGTGACCTTACGTATTTTGGATTTCTGCAACGACTCTACCCATTGCATGCGTACAGAGCCCGCCTCCACTTTTTTATCATGCTCATCGAATCACTCAGTATACATGCGTCGGTGTAGTCTTGTGACTCTAACCATTTGAATGCCTTGGTCACTGCCATCGCCTCCATTGTCATGCTACTCGTGGTCATAGCGTATGCACCACTGTCTTCTTTGACTATTCTGCCTGCCGAGCGTGCTGTAAATGCCCATGCACTTTTTTGGTGTCGTATTACAGATCCGTCTGTATAGATGACTGCATCTTTATCATCGGTGTTATAGCAGATGAGACCGTTGACATCGGCATTAACCACGACCGGGTTATGTTTTTCCTGCTGAGTGTGACAATACACGAGAAAGTCCCCTTGAATGACGTAGGCAGCGGTATCCACTCCTCACCAACGCAGATATTGTAAGCCCACAGACCTGTTTGATAACATCTTCTGCTCGGCCCACCCATGATTTGCCTCTTTTTAGCCTGGCACCTTTCACTGTGTTGAGCACGTGGTGCAATGGATGCTCTGTATCTGTACTAATCTTCAGGTATGCTCGTGCTCTCCAGATCTTGATTCTGTCATCCATGGTTGGAAAGTCAAGAAGATACCTCATTGCTACACAGGGAGTGTCCCTCGTACATCCCAGGATAATGCGCATGGCTTCATTTTGTATTTTCTCCAGCCTATCAATTTGAGTTGTACTGACAGTAAGTATTGCCAGGGCATACTCGATTGGTGCGAGGACTAATCCCTGGAACAGAAGAGTAAGTAGCCTCTGCTCGATGTTAGCAGCTGCCATGACCTTCAAGGCGTCTAATCCTTTGCGGGATTTTGTTATCACATGGTCGACGTGGTCCCGAAAACACAGGCTGCGATCAAACTTAACTCCGAGGTATGTCATCAACTTGTCCCTGGTCACCTCATCAGCTCCCATTCGTACTACCGGTGTGGTCGTATTAACGATATGATTGTTAAGGGGGAACCATGAAACTGATGCTTTATTAGGATTAACCAAGGCACCTGAAACCCCACACCAGGAAGAAATGCGATCGAGTTCGTCTTGCATTGTGGAGGCGATTCCCCGTCTGTCTCTGATATACCAGTATATCATCAGCAAAAGTCATAGTTCTTCCCCTCCAAACCAGCTGTTGATCCGTGATCATTATTGTGTACACATTCAATAGAACTGGTGACAATGGTGAGCCTTGTGGCAGCCCTGGACAAATGGATATTGTCTCGGAAGACCAACTTCCACATCTGAGTATCACCTTCCTCTGAAACAGTGCCGTGGCGATCCATCTAATGGGGAAGGGGTGCACCGCCAGTTTGAGGAGCATATGCATGAGATATTCAAATGGTACTCTGTTGTATGCATCCTCCAGATCTATAGCAGCAGCACATGTCTCCTCTCGTCTGTGGAAGCCTTCGAAGACTTCATAGGCAAAGACTGTCACATTGAGCCATGTTTCTTTGTTATATCTATAACCTCCGAGTGTGGGTGGGAATACGCGTTTCTGTTCAAGGTGACAGGTGAGGACACGGGCAACTATTTTCACCAGCAGCTTGCCTACAATGTTCTGCATTGTGGTGATTCTGTAGGCACTGATCTGAGAATGGTCCTTGTTTGGCTTCGGTAGCGGTAGTAAGTAGCTGTGTAGCCACTCCTCCTTAATCTGGCCACGCCGAATACTGGCCTTAAACTCATTGGCCAGTTTTGTCAAGTTGTCGTCAGCTAAATCGCCTATGTCATCGTACCGAACACCATCTGGACCAGGAGCAGTGTTGTGTGACCTTTTAAGTGTCATGCGAATGGTATCGGTTGTGATTGTGAGATCTTCTTCCAGCCCTACATCCTTACACAATTTTGACAGCGATCCCCGTATCCTCATTCTTACAGCCTCATTTTTTTGGTCCGTCTGCTCAATGTAGCGGGCAAGCAGGGCCTTCCCTTTGCTCTCATCAGATTTGTGCTACATCCGGCCTGTTCTCTGAAAGTCTGGTATGCCTTTGTGTCGTGTTGTGCCATTCATGCTCTGATGAAGGCGCCAGAATGTGGCGAGCGATTTTTCTGAGCACACTTTTTTACAGAAGTCATCCCATTTGGCATCCTTAGCGCATAGTTTAAAGTGCACCATTTTTTGGTCTACCTCTATTTTGAGACGCTTCAAGAGCTCAGGTTGTGTTCTTCCATTCCTTCTGGCTTTTTGCCATGTCTTGGTCGTTTGTTTCTTATCCTACCAAGCTTCCTCGATTTCTACGTTCCACCAGAGTGACTGCATACATCTCTCCTGCCTCCTACGAGGGGCACTCTGTTTCCTATGTCTGATTTTGCTAATGACGTCCTGGTCTGTTTTCTCGTAGTTGAATGTATTGAGCTTTCTTTTCTGGCTTCTATTTCTGATTTTCTCAATTAGGAGGCCACATGGATAGTGATCACTTCCGTGGAACCCCAGTGCACTCCACCTGCAAACCGGTGCGAAGGTGGAAGACACCAGTGCCAGGTCTATGACACTATCAGAGTCCCCTGTTCGAGTGGCCATTCTTGTTGCCCTTCCATCATTCAAGCACACTAAATCGGCCGACACGAGTGCGTTCTCTAGGTCTTCTCCCTGCTTGTTGGTTATGACGTTACCCCACTGGTTTCCTCTAGCATTATAGTCTCCGCAGAAAATGACGTTCTCTTCATCGAACTCGAAGAGATTATGCCATTATTATGTGTTCACCTTCCCATTACAGGCATACACATTAACAATCACGAAATGAACTGGGGTATGCACCCTAACCGCATGTACCTGCAATTCTGCATTGTCCCACGCAGACATATCAACCTCAGCTGCCACCATATTGTTGGGCACAAGGATGGCCTGTCCAAGGTGTCGTCTATTGTAAAAACAATGAAAGCCAGGAGTACTTACTGTCCTATCACCGAGAAGAGTTTCTTGAAAACCATTATATCGGCGCCGCACAGTAGCTTATCAAGAATGGACCGTCGTTGGATAATGGACCCACAATTCCTATAAGTAACGCGCAAATACTTTAGGCCTAGCCTCTCACACTTCGATCTTTTAATGCCACCACGCTTGCCCTGTCGTGTTTTCCTTCTTCGATGATGTCGTTTGGGCTGCATCTGAATACATACATTGGGCTGCATCTGAATACATACACTTACCGTCGTCATAGATTATTTTGTCGCTGAACGTCGATGCTGTGGATGGTCCAGACTCACGTGCACTTACTCAGTCGCACGGTCCAGAACCCGTTTCCATGTTATAAACTGGCCAACTCCAGTAAATATCTCTTCAGCACGCGGATACACTGAGAGTCTTCCACAAATTAAATGAATTACGCATCCTTGACGACAGACCTGCGTAAACAAACCGCCATTTTTGACGCGTTCAATAGTGCAATCAACTACAAGGATGAGTATAAGTGATGAAATAAGGAAATTGTAACAAAATACAATGAATTAAAAGAAGCAACATGATTTACATCAAATAGAAAGCGCGTACAATCACATAATCCCTTAAAATATCAATAAAAACAAACAAATAAACAGAAAAGTTCACTGGAAATCAGCACTTATTTGTGAGTCCTCTGAAAAGGCCAGCGAACAGTGCGCCATACTCCCCGGAAGTCCAGGATTATTGACACCACTCTATTAACGTTAACTGACGCTATGACGAACGTTTGCTGTTAACGTTAACTCATGTCGAGACTTTAAACATCTTTTAATATTCTCGCCCCGCAATAATTGCATACAATGTCTTGAAACGTTTATATAATTTGACATATTGACAATATTAGCCGAGGTTTCAGTGTTTGATGGTCCCTAATCATCATCATCATTAAGAACTAGGTTTCTGACCTTGCCTCCTAGGTTTCTGTCTTTGCCTCCTAGGTTTCTGCCCTTGCCTCCTAGGTTTCTGTCCTTGCCTCCTAGGTTTCTGCCCTTGCCTCCTAGGTTTCTGACCTTGCCTCCTAGGTTTCTGCCCATGCCTCCTAGATTTCTGACCTTGCCTCCTAGGTTTCTGCCCTTGCCTCCTAGGTTTCTGTCCTTGCCTCTTTGGTTTCTGCCCTTGCCTCCTAGGTTTCTGACCTTGCCTCCTAGGTTTCTGCCCTTGCCTCCTCGGTTTCTGCCCTTGCCTCCTAGGTTTCTGACCTTGCCTCCTAGGTTTCTGTCTTTGCCTCTTAGGTTTCTGCACTTGCCTCTTAGGTTTCTGCCTGTGCCTCCTAGGTTTCTGCCCTTGCCTCCTAGGTTTCTGACCTTGCCTCCTAGGTTTCTGTCTTTGCCTCTTAGGTTTCTGCCCTTGCCTCTTAGGTTTCTGCCCTTGCCTCCTAGGTTTCTGACCTTGCCTCCTAGGTTTCTGTCTTTGCCTCTTAGGTTTCTGCCCTTGCCTCTTAGGTTTCTGCCTGTGCCTCCTAGGTTTCCGCCCTTGCCTCCTAGGTTTCTGACCTTGCCTCCTAGGTTTCTGTCTTTGCCTCTTAGGTTTCTGCCCTTGCCTCTTAGGTTTCTGCCCGTGCCTCCTAGGTTTCTGCCCTTGCCTCTTTGGTTTCTGCCCTTGCCTCCTAGGTTTCTGACCTTGTCTCCTAGGTTTCTAACCTTGCCTCCTAGGTTTCTGCCTACATTTTAGTGATCTGGTGGTAATATTTTTCTCGGCCTATGGGAAGACCTTGACGAATTTGGGGAAACATGTGAACGTGACCTATGTTAAAGAGGGGGCCAATACAACAAAGTTGGTAAATAACCCCCTGTTTAAAACCATGACGCCTATTGGTGAAGACCTGTATGATGTGTCGTTTGGAAAACGAAGTATCCTGTGGGATCTTCCTTCACAGATTGGTTTTTTCGTCTACCAGTACGCCAAATTGCGAATGTTGGAATTTTACTATGACTTCCTGGATAGATTCGTAGAGAGGTCCGACTTTCAACTCTGTGTAATGGATATAGATAGTCTGTACTTGGCACTCAGCGAGTCATCACTAGAAGGGGTCGTTAAAAGGGATAGGGTAAACGAGTTTTTCTCCCAGTACGACAAATGGTTCCCTTCCGAAACTTGTGAAGAGAACGCTGGAGGCAATGTTAAAGAACGATCGTGGCAATGTTAGAGAACGCTCGAGGTAATGTTAGAGAACGATCGAGGCAATGTTAGAGAACGCTCGAGGCAATGTTAGAGAACGCTCGAGGTAATGTTAGAGAACGATCGAAGAACGCTGGAGGCAATGTTAAAGAACGATCGTGGCAATGTTAGAGAACGCTCGAGGTAATGTTAGAGAACGATCGAGGCAATGTTAGAGAACGCTCGAGGTAATGTTAGAGAACGATCGAAGAACGCTGGAGGCAGTGTTAAAGAACGATCGTGGCAATGTTAGAAAACGATCGAGGCGTGATTTGTTCTAACTTTTTGGAGTTTGGAAGTAATTATCTGTTTGATGTGTCTAACTTTTATGAGTATGGGAGTAGATTTGTATGGTTTTAAGGTCGACTTTTTGAATATGAGCCTAAATTTATGTGTTCTGGTGGTAAAATCTTAGTGATTTGGTCTAACATTTTGGACCTTGAATATAACTTCCTGCTCGTTGTATCCAACTATTTATAACTGTCATGGAACTCCTGGTATTGCATCAGGGGTCAAAACGCGTTCAAGTAACCCGTCACTTGTATTATTTTCCCCACCATTGACCCGCTAGGTGGATTGTATCAGGGGCCGAATCGATTTAAAGTAACCCATGCATCAGACTCGACAGCACTTCAAGTTGAAAATGAGGTCAGTTATCACGATAACAGTAATCCTCTTCTCTGATTAGTTAATCCAGAGGTCAGTCATTTCGTTGATGGGTGTCCGATAGAAATCTTCTTCTCTGATTGGTTAACCTAGATGTTAGTCGAGGGTGGAATAGTGTCGTCCAACTTTTATTTACCAGATTATATTTAAACTAGTCGGATGTGAGACTTCGTGTTATAAGCGCGCTTGATTCACGGACGTTTATTTTCATAGTACTGTTCAGTCTAGCGGTCTGTGTTGTAGTGGAATATTTTACGATGTAAGTTGAATTTTATTCTGTTTTTCTCTTAGCTCATAACGATGTGATAGGTTATCATCAAAGGAATTTCAGTTGTATTAATGGTGATGTGTATAAAGTACGTATGTTAAGCCTTGTCGAGTGTATTATTCCTTCGTTTTGCATATGGTTATCTTATTGGTTCTTTAAAAAGTAGATATTTCAAGTCTTTTTGTAATTGATATTCAATGTTATTAATGTGTTACACTGGCGGTAAGGTAAAAATACGAATGAAGGCGGAACGCTAGGCGAGGTAAAGAGAGAGAGAGAGAGTGGAAGAAAGGTGGAATGGTAGGAGAGAAGTCTAGTAGGGGTTAGAAGAGACAGAGCGAGAGAGAGAAGCATATGAGAAAGAAGGCGAGATGCTAGGTATAAATGGTGAGAATAATCAAGTGTTACAATAGGAGAGACGCTAAAAATATGAGGGAGGGTGGGGGAGCTAAAGGGAGAGGCGGAGGGTGGACTGATAGGTTATAAGTCTAAGAGAGGATAGGGGAGAAAGAGAGAGAGAGAGAAGGAAGGCGAGATGATAGGGATAAATGGTGAGAATGAGTAAGTGTTTCAATGGAGGGAAATCTAGGCTGGAATAGTAGAGAGAGAGAGAGAGAGAAACTTAGGGGAGCTAAGTAGAGCTAATGGGTTTAAATGGAGAGAATGAGTAAGTGTTACAATGGAGGGAAGTCTATGACGGAAGCTAAATGTACGATGGAGGGTGGAATGTTAGGAGAGAGAGAGAGAGAGGATGAAAGCTGGTGTGGTAGGAGAGACGTCTAGGAGTGAGAGAGACGTCTAGTGAAAGAGAGAGATAGCGAGAGAGAGAGAGATGGAGAGGGAGAGAGAACGAGAGAGAATGATCAAGAGCGACAGCGATGGAGAGGGAGAGAGAGAGAGAGAGAGAGAGAGAGATAGCGAACCACTAACACCGAGGAACATATTTACACTACCAGCTTAGACTAACCAGTAATCTCTAACTGTTTCACCCTTATGCTTCATTTATGGTACAACGTTAAGCAGACACCCAACTACATAGCTATAAATATTTTCTAACGTCTACCTGGCGCGATAGCGTCCCACCGAACCGAGATAATCCCCGATCCGATAGCACGCTGTCCGAACCACTCGAGCTAATCTGAAGGGGTCACCCGCTGACACGCGATCCGCCCCGAGGTCACCAGGCACTCGCGCGATCCGGCGCCCGCCACACGAGGGGTCACGCCGCACGAGGGGTCACGCCGACCGCACGACCGAATAACTCCCCTTGATTCTCGTGTACATTTCGCGCGAAACGCGCCTGCTATATAGATTTATTAATTTACGCCTAAATACGGTATGATTATACCATTGTATACTACTCACCAAGCTATCTAGTATTTTCTCTCTTTGTCATATGCGATCTCTCTTTCCCGGTATTTTGCCGGTTGTAACCAAATATGGAGAGGGAGACGTCATGGGACGCACCAAAATGGCAGCTTATTTCTATTCGAGCTATGGACTAAGCAATGTTTACATTGAACACCACGATATATGTTATTGCAGCGAGTTGGCAGATTTTTGAAAATGTTTTCAAGGGTTTGAACATAAATGTTTGTTCACAGTTCGTTAACCTTCGCTGTAGATAAAGTCGTTAATTCGTTTCGGACGTTTGTGACCTTGGTAGCTAAGGACCTAACTTGTGCAAACGGATGGCATTGGCAAGGATCATTTTGAATCTATGAAGTGGGCTCATTTTGTGTTTAACTCAAAAGCATATGTGCTTTTTAACCAAAGACATTTTTTGGGGACTCAATGAAGATATCCTCGATGAAAGAATAAATTGTACTATTAGTCCCATAAATTATTTGCTTCCAGAGGTTTATGATGTAAACAAAGCAGTTTTGTCATTGCAAGTGAATAATGTCCACACCTATAATTGGTCAGGATTGTGTAGCACCAGCAGCTTTATAGCGAACACAGAAAACATCACAGGATTGTGCTATTCTGAAACAGCTATACCATGCTACCCTAGAATTGCCTTTAATGGGATTACTGTGACCACAAACCACTCTCCATGTGTGTGCCACATATTTACACCCCAGAAAGAAATACTGAATATAACATCATGTGCCGTCTGTGATATTAATGACCACAGACCAGGAGCCTCCAGTATGATTGATACAACTGTTGCACCAAGAATTTCATCAGCAGAGCCATATTATGGAATGTTAATCTGACATTGTTCTTGAATGATGTCCAAGTTAATGAGACATCATAATCGTGTGGCGGCAGCTACAAGAAGGGAGCGGAGAACATCAAGTTCTGCTGCTATAAAGGAGACTTGCCTTGCTATCCCAGAATTGCCTTAAATGGGATCACTGTAGTTGAAAACTTCTCCTCTTGCGTAAACTACACATTCACATCTAAGAGTGAATCAGTGAAAGTCACAAAATCATATTCTCTCTGTGGTTTTACTAACTACAGGTCATGTGGCTTCTGTTGGATTGGAAATGATAACTTACCACCACTGTGTGTCTATATGTTTGGAATTGGAGTCATCAATGATGGCCTAACATCATCAAGTGCTATGACGATCATCATTTTCGGGAGGACGTGAACTCCCATGGTATATGGTGGATAGGCGGCAGGAACCATTGAAGGCTATGTCTGAAAAGTGTTCCTTCTTGCAGTTTCCTCATATTCCAAGACCGGCTTGTTGCAGGAGCTACTGCGTTAAGTGCTCTGTGCACACCGTGAGCTGTGTGTCTCATCCGTTTTGATCCTGCTTCGATATCCCGCTTGTTTACGATGAATGATGATATCGTATTACAGGGAACAGTTGGATGTGTTCACTTTCTGCGCGGTTTCGCCTTATGTCTTTTGGCGTGTGCTGAGACTGCTACGATGGGGACTACAGTTACCTTTCTTTGTTTGGGAGATGAGTTGGTAATTCGGATGACTCCACTGGCACGGGCGGTTGAGCAATTATGGATTTTAATTCGTTTGCTGTGATACCGAGGCCTTCCATAACCAATAACCAATAACCAAATATTTCAACTTTCCTCTTCTCATAATGTGTATGAAAACTGTTGATTATTTCAATTTGATGATTTTAGGAGCTCCCTTTTTGTGTTGGCTTCTTTGGTTATTTTAGCTGTCCATGGAACTTTTAACATTCTTCTGAGAAATTCCATCTCTGTGGCCTCCAATCGTCTTTTCATTTGTTTATTTACTGTCCATAAATCGCTTCCATAGGTCATAATTAGCTCTATATGACACCGATGAACTCTCTTTCTCATTTCTGTTGACATAGATTTGTTGCAATAAACGTTTTTTTCATTTTCTGAAATGCTATTTTGTCCTGAGCTATTCTGCTTTTTATTTCTGTAGTGTACCTCCAATCTGATGTTATTATTGTGGCTAAGTATTTGACGCTTTGCACTTGTTTCAGATTTGTCCTGTTTATTCTTATGCTGCATGATGGTGACTGTTTCTTCGATATGACCATTACTTATGTTTTCTTACTATTCTTACTGAGACTTTCCTGTTGCTTTCTTTTACTATTATGTCTATCATTTCTTGTAGTTCATTCTCTGTCTCCGCTATTACGACTGTGTCATCCACATATCGCAAAATGTTTATGTTGTGACTGATATCTTCAATTCCTGTTATCTACTTTATATATATATATATATATATATATATATATATATATATATATATATATTGTTTATTATATTAATTAATATATTATTATATTAACATATGTATTTACTTAGTAAACTGAATTTGAGTCTACATTTGTTGTTAGTATTTACGTAGTCAGTGTGCCGCGATAGCTCAGTGGTTGGTGAACTGGACTACAAAGGACAAGGGGTAGGGTTCGATCCCAACTGACGGCTTCCGGGTTCACCCAGCCTTTAATGGATACCGGATTTTTTTCTGGGAAAGTGAAGTGGCACGGGCGTAATACCGACCACATTACCCCAAAAATCATGGGCCGAAGGTCTGTAAAATTTATGGTCACTAACACCATATTCCCTATACGCCACTTGGCGTGACGGGGGTACTTTACACTTTACATTTACGTAGTCGTTTTATGAAACGTAGACGGTGTCAGAAATATTTTTGTCACCCATGTCTGATTATTTTCAGTTGCTTTCCTCATTTCACATTGGACGAGTATATTTTTGCTCACGTTCATTTTTAAGTTTATTCACCCACGGATATCTACTAACAAGACTGTGTTTTCCATAATATCAAATGAAATTGAATTGTTTTATTCCGTAGTGTGACGAGCAATTGCTTCTTTTCTAACACGGCTAGAAAGAGATTTCACATTGATGAAAAACTGTTTATATTTCCAAGCATGATAGTGAAAACGACTTTGAAATACGTAGTTCTGACAGCAAACAATGCGAATTAAGTTTCTCTACTATAGTTCTGTCGCCCGTGCGCTGCCGGGCCCCGAAAGGGGAGTAAAGAATAGTGACGCTGTACCTTACAAGGCATGTTCGTAAGAGGCGAGAAAGGAGGGTTGGGCATGGGACTGGCTATCCCATACTGTAAAAAAATTAAGCCGAAAAAACTTCACAAACATGGACAAATCAAAGAGAGAAAAAGTAAATCCGCCATCCAGGTAAGATAAGGGCTCTCTGTCTAAGAGACAAATGACGCAAGCCGGAGAAAGCCGTAAGGAGTCCGGGTTGTCGACTCACCCATTGTCTATCAGGAAATCCTCCAGAATTGGCACCTGGAATGTTCGTACTCTAAACGAACAAGGAAAAGCTGCACAGGTAGCAGCAGAAATGTCAAACTACAAGATAGATATTCTGGGAATGTGTGAAACAAGATGGCTAGGAACGGGTAAAATAAAACTAAATACAGGAGAGATGATTTTATCATCAGGACACCAGGAACCTGGAGCACAACATAGTGAAGGGGTAGCTATAATGCTATCAAGGAATGCACAGAAGACATTAATAGAATGGGAAGCAGTAGGACCGAGACTAATGAGAGAAACATTTAAAACAACCACAAACAAAATAAAATTACACATTATCCAATGCTATGCACCAACCAACGATAAAGATGACTTAGTTAAAGATGATTTCTATAAACAGCTACAATGTTTGATGGATGCAAGACGAGTCAAGGATATTATAATCTTGATTGAAGACCTAAATGCTAAAGTAGGATCAGACAACAGAGGTTTCGAAGAGATTATGGGAAAACATGGACTTGGAGATATAAACGAGAATGGAGAAATATTTGTGAATTTCTGCGCCCTTAATCAAGTGAGCCTAGCAGGAACAATATTCCAACATAAAAGAATACACAAAGCTACATGGGTGTCACCAGATCATAGAACGGAAAATCAAATTGATCACATATGTATTAATAATAAGTTTAAGTCATCCTTACAGGATGTAAAAGTATATAGAGGGGCAGATGTAGCTTCTGATCATCATCTTCTGATAGCCAAACTTAAAATTAAACTAAAAAGGTATACTGCAACGAATAAGGGTAGAAAGTATTTCAATGTAGGGTTTCTTAAAGATCAGGGAATTAAAGATAAATTCGCAGTTACAATATCAAACAAATACTAAGTCCTCCAACAACTAGAAAATGCAATAGATATAGAAGATCATTGGAAACAGGTAAAAGGTTATATGGAAAGAGACATGCGAAGAAACACTAGGGAAAAGAGAACGACAGAATAAGGTATGGATGACAGCAGAGACTGGACAAAATTAAAGAAAGAAAGAACAAGAAAGTAGACATAAATAAAAGCAAAACGAGAAGTAATAAAGCCAAGACACAGGAAGCTTACACAGAGTTGAACAAAGAAGTGAGAAGATGCATTATAAGGGATAAAAGGAAATATATAGATGAACTAGCTAAAGAGGCAGAAGAAGCAGCAAATAAAGGGAATATGAAAGAACTGTACAACAGCACAAAGAAGAAATTAAGTGGAAAATACAAACAGATCAATGCCTTTATTAAAGATAAGAAAGGAAATCTGCTTAGTAATATAAGTGGAACAAATGGAGAGATGGAAAGAGCATTTTGAATAACTTTTGAAGAGACCCGGTTCAAATAATCCTCCAGATATACTACCAGCAGAAGAATTCCTTCGGAAGCCATCAAAACAGATATTAACACCTCTAACAAGATGCTACATAATCTATTAGATAAAATTTGGGAGAGGGAAGAAATACCTAAAGATTGGAAAGAAGGTTATATGATCAAACTACCAAAGAAAGGAAGTTTACATGAGTGCGCAAATTATAGGGGAATTATGCTACTATCAGTACCAGGAAAAATATTAAGCAGAATCATTCTGGAGAGACTAAAAGAGGCCATAGAGAAACATTTGAGAGATGAGCAAGCAGGTTTTAGAAAGAACAGATCTTGTGCTGATCAAATAAATACTCTAAGCATAATAGTTGAACAAAGTTTAGAACTAAAATCCCCACTTTATATTGGATTCATAGATTACAAAAAGGCATTTGATAGTTTAGACAGAAGAATGCTTTGGAAGTTGCTGAGTCATTACAGAATCCCCATAAAGTTTATTAACCTGATAAAAACAATGTATGAAGGAACGAAATATAGTGTGGTGCACGAAGGACAGCTTACAGTAGCAAATGAAATAAGAACAGGAGTAAGGCAGGGATGCCTTCTGTCTCCATTTCTCTTTCTACTGGCCATAGATTGGATTATGAAAATAACTCAAAACAACAGAAATGGAATCCAGTGGTCACTGACCAAACAACTCGATTATTTAGACTTTTCTGATGACATAGCTCTCCTATCACACAGCCATCAACAGATGCCGGATAAAATGAGCATACATGATGAGAGATCACAACAACTAGGACTGAAGATTAATAGAGATAAGACCAACATTATGAGAATTAATACAGTTAGCAATAACCAAATAAAACTAGGAGAAATACCTCTATTAGATGTACAATCTTACATATATCATGGCAGTAATATAGATAAAGAAGGAGGAATAGAAAATTATACCAAAATTAGGATATCAAAAGCAAGAGGGGCTTTCATTGCACTGGGAAACATATGGAAGTCCAAAGAGATTAGGTTAAATACAAAAATAAAAATGTTCAACTCAAATGTTAAGGCGTTCCTATTATATGGCTGTGAAACATGGAGAACAACAAAATTGACAATCACGAAGATACAGACTTTCATTAATAGATGCTTACGCAGAATAAAAGGATGGAAATGGCAGGACAAAATCACTAACATAGAATTATGGAAATGTACCAGTCAAAAGAGATACAGCGAAGACGATGGCGCTGGATAGGACACACACTGCGGAAGCCAACTGAGAGTATTACACAACTGGCCCTTTTTTGGAATTCCCAGGGGAAAAGACAAAGAGGAAGACCAAGGAATTCTTGGAGAAGACAGATATAAGCAGAGATAAAGATGATGGGGAAGACATGAAATGATCTTAAAAGAATGGCAAAAAACAGAACGACTTGGAAAGTGTTTGTTGAAGACCTATGTTCCACAGGGAGCTAAAAAGGTAGAAGAAAAAACTATAGTTCTGACAGCAAACAAGATGAATTAAGTGTCTCTAATATAGTTCTGTCAGCGAACAAGATGAATTAAGTATCTCTACTATAGTTCTGACAGCGAACAAGATGAATTAAGTGTCTCTACTATAGTTCTGACAGTGAGCAAGATAAATTAAGTGTCTCTACTATAGTTATGACAGTCAACAAGATGAATTAAGTGTCTCTACTATAGTTCTGACAGTGAACAAGATACATTAAGTGTCTCCACTATAGTTCTGACATCGAACAAGATGAATTAATTGTCTCTACTCTAGTTCTGACAGCGAACAAAATGAATTAAGTGTCTCTTCTCAGCCATCAACATCAACTGGAAAAAAACTGTAAGTAGAAAAATGTTTCAGTGGCCATCGTCATCGTCGTCAGAATAAGAGCTGAACAGTGAGGATGAAATATAACCAAAAAAAGGCAGAAATTTGAATCGATTCGATGATCAGAAAATTATTTGAGGCCAGTTGTTCATTCTTTTGAAAACTCAGGTTCATTTTGTCTGCTGATGTGAATAAAAACAGTTCAGTGCTTGATTTTTTTGTCAGCTGTTTATTATGGAATCCTTGATGACATTTATATCAGATGAATGCAACAGATTCTACAAGGACATTGTTCATAATGCTTCTGATACCATGAGTGCTCGTCTTTCTCGTTGAACTCAGACGAATTATTTTGTTTTCTGGCCGTGTGTTTGCTTATGTCAAGAGTAAAAAAAAAACAGAACATCAATGAATACTCTTCGAAACTCACTTTGCTGAGAACATCTGTGTTTGCAAAAATAATGTTTCAGGACAGATTTTTATTACTGTTGAAAATTTGCACTTTTCAAACAATAGTGTTGATGCTTTTAATGACCGACTTCACGCTTTGAAGTGTGATTGAAAGACTACGTGTTTCGTTTCCTAAGGCAATCTCACCTTATCAGAATATGTGTATTGATGAGTCACTTCTATTTTTCAAAGAAAGATTATCATTCAAACAATATATTCCATCTAAGTGGAGACGATTTGGTGTGAAAACGTGTGTTAAGTGTGACTGCAAAACTGATTACATTTGAGATTTTATAGTTTATACTGGAGTCAGTAAAGTCTATATATTGTGGAGGTTTAAAACTAAACTAACTAAAGACTTCACCGTAAAATTTCTGTAGCTGCGACGGGCAGAAAAAAAAACGCTTAGCTAAGAGGGATACGCCAGTGACAGTTTTCATAGCCCCAGGAGAACTCATTAGCGTTACACACCGGCAGCAACGAAACGATTAAGGAACCCTTGGAAGGTAAAATCAAAAAGAGTAGACCATAAATATTGCCGCCACCGCCCAGGCAAAATTGTCAGTAAAAAAGAAAACCTACCCACAACCTGGATCTCAGGTCTCGCTGCGGAATTCGTGCATGTGAGTCAGTGTTATCTTCTAATTTTCTCGAGATTCTCTAGGGAGATATCGGAGCATCTATGGATTCGTCCGATGTGCAGTGATAACAACAACAAAGATCTATTTCCAAACAAAACGTTTAAATAGTTACCCTTTCCATTAATGAACAGAGGAGCCACATGAAAGACCTGAAGGTGAATCATCATGTGCCATACCGGTTGGCGTCGTCATGTCCCTCCACAATCTTCTATCTACAGTGCATCGTATCAGTTCTGTTGTTGACTGTTTTCCATGCCATGACACCAAGCTATCCAGTATTTTCTCTCTTTGTCGTCCGCGATCTCTCTTTCCTTTTATTTTGCCAGTTGTAACCAAGTATTCCAACTTTCCTCTTCTCATGATGTGCCCGAAAAATGTTGATTGCTTCTTTCTGATGTTTTTTAAGAGCTCCCTTTTTGTGCTGGCCTCTTTGAGAACTTCCTCATTGATCTTTATAGCTGTCCAGGGAACTTTCAACATTCTTCTGAGAAATCCCATCTCTGTGGCCTCTAATCGTCTTTTCATTTGTTTGTCTACTGTCCGTGATTCGCTTCCATAGGTCAGAATTGGTTCTATATAGCATCGATGAACTCTCTTTCTAATTTTTATTGACATAGATTTGTTGCATAAGATATTTTTCATTTTCTGAAATGCTATTTTGGCCTGAGCTATTCTGCTTTTTATTTATGTGGTGCATCTCCCATCTGATGTTATTATTGTGCCCAAGTATTTGAAACGTTGCACTTGTTTCAGATTTGTCTCGTTTATTTTTATGCTGCATGATGGTGATGATTGTTTCTTCGATATAACGATTACTTTTGTTTTCTTACTGTTCAGACTGAGACCTTTTTTGTTACTTTCTTTTACTATTATGTCTATCAGGTGGATACGATAGAAAAAAGGTTGATAAAAACAGTGGTCTAGATGTAAAAAGCGCTCTTGCCACGCAAGTGACCTGGGTTTGATTACAGGTTGCAGCTGGATTTTTCTTTTCTTTTAAAAATAGGTTAAACCCCCTAGTTCATTTGGCTGTCTGACCTATAACCCCAATATTAACAACTCAAGTTGTTACTAAATTTGAATAACACTGCAAGCTTAATAATAAAAAATAAAGTATTCCACACAATCACGTACTTTCCCCCTCAAAGTCTATATTGATTGCTATGACCATGAACAAGTCCCAGGGCAAATTGCTCAAAGTGGTAGGTATATCCTTGTGGGAGGACTTCTTCTCATATGACCAGTTCTACGTGGCTTGTTCAGAGTGAGCCCATCAGTCTGCAGGCAAGCACCTTCGGTGAGAACCATTAATGTTCTTCTACATTGATGTCCTTCATTAGTGCCCAGGTAACAGTCTCACCCGCACTGCTATACTGTCACTTTTAGATAGAACACCAAGGATATGCAGTTCCCCCCCCCCCACAGTTCAATGCACCTGTGGTCGGAACATGATCAGAGAGAAAATTTGTCCCCAACCCCCTAACCTCTCCTCCTGCTGCCATTTTAGTGGCGACTTTAACAGACCTCAGGGAGGCGAAGGCGCGCCTACCAGCACCAGAGCTGGAAGTTGTCAGCGACCCACGGCTTGCGCTAGGATCGGTGAACCAAAACCATCCAGACCCTGGTCCACCTCTCCGCGGTGCCTCCAGTAACAGACTAACCTGTCTAGTCTGGCCAAGCGTGCAGGGGTCGAAGAGGGAAGACAACCCGGTACTCAAAAATGTCGTGCTGAAGTCGGATGTGTTGGGCCGAAAGGCGCAAATATAACAGTTATACTGCAAACCACAACACAAGGCAGACACGTCCACCACGTCCTTGTAAGGGCGGATGATGAAGAGGAATATTCTAGTCTACCATGATACTCTAGAATACTTTAGTCATCGAGCAAACGCAACCAACCAACAGACCTCACATCCATTATATACCCAAATATTTTCGATGTTGGTATTCACGGAGTGTAGCATGTTCTGCATTTCTTTGACCAGCCACAGATTCAAGTGTGGAAAGCACCTCAAAGAATCTCTGTTTCATACAGATCAGATAGAGATAACCTTGTTCACTACCCTGTTCCTAAACACCCTCAATCTTTCTTATTTTTGAGCTCACAAGCTTCTTTCTCCTCCAAGTTGATCATTATCATCATCAAGTACCGTGCCTACTGGCGTAGGTGATCATATCTCTCCACAACTTTCGATCTCGGCAGCTATTTATCATTTCTGTTGTTGACCTTCTGCCAAGCCATTCTCTTAAGCTGCCTGTTATTTTTTTCTCTTTGCTTCCCTCTATCTCTTCGTCCCTCAATTTTCCCAGTTGTTACAATATATTCCAGTTGTTCTCTTCTCATTACATGACCAAAAAATGATGATTGTTTCTTCCTAATATTGGAAATTAGCTCTCTTTTTGCTTTGACCTCTCTCAGAACATCTTCATTACTCTTCTCGGCTGTCCATGGTACTCTCAACATTCTTCCGTAAAACCACATTTCTACAGACTCCAGTGATTTTCTTGTCTGTTGTCCTATTGTTAATTATTCGCATCCCTATATTAAGACTGGCTCTACATAACATTTAAAAACTCTTTTTCTAGTTTCTATTGTCAAAAATGGATTGCATAGTATCTTCCTCATTTTTTTGGAAAGCTGCTTTTGCCTGAGCCATTCTGCATCTCACCTATGTTGTACATCTTCCGTCTGAGGTTAACGAAGTTCCCAAATATTTAAATTCATTTACCTGTTTTAATATTGTCCCACTTGTCTTTACTTTGCACTGAGGTAATGTATTTGTCTTTGTTGTTACCATTACCTCTGTCTTTTTGCTATTAAGGCTGAGTCTATTTTTGCTTTCTTTCACTATAATGTCCAACATTTCTTGTAACTCATTTTCACTCTTAGGTTGATCACTAAACGTATATTAATAAATACTGATTTTTTTTTCATTTCTTTTGCTAGGCTTTTTGCTTATTCATCATATTTTCTAATTTCATCATTTACTTCATTATCAATAATTACAATGTATTGTCTGACATGGGGTTGTTGGGATAGTTTATACGTTATGGTTATGGTTATGGAAGGCCCCGTTATCACTGCAAACGAACTAAAATCCATAATTGCTCACCGCCCGTGCCAGTGGAATCATCCGAATTACTAACTCATCTCCCAAACAAAGAAAGGTAGCTGTAGATACATCTTAGCAGTCTCAGCACACGCCAAAACACATAAGGCGAAACTGCACAGAAAGTGAACACAGCCAACTGTATACGATATCATCATTCATCGTAAACAATTGGAATATCGAAACATGATCAAAACGGATGAAACACACAGCTCACTGTGTGCACAGAGCACTCAACTCAGTTATACGTTTCTCATTGAAGTCTTAGTAATTTAATTGCAGCCGACATGGCTTTAAAATACTTAATTTCCATATTGTAGCGTTGCACGGGTAATAAATCTTGTATCACCATAAAAACGATAAATGAAATGTGTAAATGTAATGTAATGTACATTAAACATTACAGTAAGGTTTCAACTAGTTTTATGGTTCGATTTATTCGCGCATTACCAGTTGTGGCGAGAACAATTTTTGTCAAGGTTTCAGTATTAAATCTATCTAACCATCCATCCATTTATCTGTCTGTCTCTCTCTGTCTGTCTGTCTGTCTCTCTCTCTCTGTCTGTCTCTCTGTCTATATGGTAACGCTTATCACCAAGATATTTAACGAAATATTTCTCAGTTTTTCATCAATATTGTTAATTAAATGGTCCTGAGCTTCTCTCAAAATTCAATACAATCTCACTTGAATATTTCAAATTATGGAAGCAGCGGTCCCTCAGGAGAGTTGTTAAATGGGTTTTTACCTTATCGTCTTTCCATTTGTTTGTTGCCATTGTGTTTTGTTACCTTTTTCTCTTTACTGAGCGTTGGTGCAAACCAAAATTAGTGTAATGTGCATACGTGTATGTGAAGGAACACTTGTGTTTACTTCTGATTTTTATGGCAGTGCAATAAATAGACTTGTGTATTTCATCATCATCACTGAGTGCCGTCTCCGCATCGAAGGTTGGCTACCATGGAGCGCCATTCTTCTCTGTTTCTTGCTTTGATGGTGCAGGTTGTCATAGGCTGACCTGTTCATCTTTTGATGTTACTCGTCCATGTTAGTCTTGGTCTGCCTCTTTTACCTTGTATTTTCCTCTCCAATATTAATTTTAGTAAAACACAGTGAAGGGCAAAACCTGTATCTAAGTATACAGAAAACTGAGATAGCGTCCATTCATCTTCACCATCAAGTGCCATCTCCACAACGAAGGTTGGCTACCACGGTGCGCCATTCTGCTTTGTCTTTTGCTTTGATGGTGCAGGTTATCATAGGCTGATTTGTCCATCTTTTGATGTTACTCGTCAATGCTAGTCTTAGTCTACCTCTGCCTCTTTTACCTTGTATTTCCCCCTCCAAGATTACTTTTAGTAGGCTGTTGTGTCTTTTAACATGATCCAAAAATCGCATTTGTCTTGTTTGAATTGTGTTTAGTAGTTTTCTTTTCATTTTTAGTTGTTTTAAGACTTCATCGTTTGTTTTCTTTTCTTTCCATCCAATTCTACCCATTCTTCTATAAATCCACATTTCAAAGGCTTCAATTTGTTGTTGTGTTGTCCATGTTTCTGCACCACACAGGAATATTGAGAAGATGCAACATTTTGCTATTCTTTGTTTTAGCACAGGTGTTATTTGTTTTGATGTTAGTATACTTTTCACGACATTAAAATTACTTTTTGCCATACCTATTCTTTTGTTTATTTCAGTTTTACATTTTCCATCACTGGTTAAAGTATGTCCCAGGTAGTTGTAACTCTGAACTGTCTCCAGGTGTATTCCTTCAATTTTGATATTTATTTGTAGGTCATGAGAATGTTCGTTCCTTATGATCATAGTTTTAGTCTTTTTGATATTCACATCTAATCCATATTTTTTACTTGTCATGTTTATTTTATTTAGTAATTGTTGTAGATCTTTAGGATTTTCTGCTAGCAATACAGTATCATCAGCATATATAGGTTATTGATTATCTTGTTAGGTTATTGTGTATTTACACTCAGCAAAAATAAACAAAACAATAAAAACTAACGTTGATAGCAAACATTTACTTAAAGATTCAAAACTAAACGTAATCATTACCATGTCAGGAGTGTCAATTTTCATTCGTCTTAGCTTGGGATCAAAGAGCAGCAACCTTGGCTCGATGTTGATTGGCGACTGGAACTTGCCGGACCTACACAGCAACCATTCGGGATTAAGATAGCCCCAGTGCTGGGGACCTGTAAATAATCAGTTTTAGTTTCATTCTTTGGCTGGAAAATATTTTACATCTCTTTAAAGATGTGTGTGTTGTGGCTTTATTATGATTACCGAAATATTTTAAAATAACAAAATACATTACTACAATTAGCAAAATACTTAAATTGCAAATGTTGTATAATAGTATTATGAAGACACTGTCTAATGTTGAATGGTTATGCTTCACTAAGAGAAAACAAACAGTTTTAAACTATCACAAATATTACTGATGCAGCTAAGTAAAGCAATCTGTAGAGAAATAAGAATGATGATTCTTTGTCATCCTTTGAACCGTTCACTTTGTTAGCACATAACATTAATGCCTCTGTTTTAATTTACAAATTTCGTTTTTAAAATATACATGTCATCATTCGTTGTTCCAATCCAACGGATTAGCGGATTTCTCATCATCATCATCGAGTGCCTTCTCCGCAACGAAGGTTGGCTACCATGGAGCGCCATTCTGCTCTGTCTCTTGATTTGATGGTGCAGGTTGTCATAGGCTGATTTGTCCATCTTTTGATGTTGCTCGTCCATGTTAATCTTGGTCTGCCTCTGCCTCTTTCCGTTCTAGTGGTCATCAATGATGAGATTAAATCTAGTAAAAAACCATGTGCTGAAAAATTAAGTCCTATAGCGTGTTGTGCCCATCTGACATATCTGTCCAATACAACGGTCATATATCATGGTATGTATGTCTGACATTTCAGTCCAATGCAGGAGTGTGCCTGCCTAACACGCCTAAAACAATTAATTTACCTGTTTTCATTAAGTCGCTGTACACACACTCACATAAAATCAAATAACTAAATAGCAGTACATTAATTAGTTTGTTATCAAATGTAACTCCGAGATACGTAGCTTGTGTGTCTTCTTTTACAGGCTCATTGTTTATGTAGATGGCTCCTGCTTTTTGTTTTGGGGAGAGAGTGAAAAGTGTAGTACTGCATTTGTCTGTATTGATCTGTACAAAAGATAAACAAAAAAAGAGGCTGCATGTCAATCGTCATTAGGATACTTTGCTAATCCGTCACCTAGATTGGGCGATCGGTTCTCTGTAATAAACCATGTTATTGCCGTCATTGCTGCTCCTATCTCCATTCTTATACTGGACACCATAATGTTGCAAGAGCAAGAAACCCTAGCCACATCTGTACCATGTTGGTATGCCAGAAAATCCATCCCACAGCAACCACCGCGGGATACCTAACCGTACGTTATAAGATGGAGTCCTGAGGTGACGATGCTTTTCTATATATTCCCACTATTACGACCTCGGTAACTTCTTATAGTCCATTCAGAAATTCATAATCACACCTGAATTAGTTTTGCGTGATAATCGCTTGTTATTTTGGTTTCAAATTTTGCATGCAATCTTAGAATATTGATGACGTTATAGAAACATTTTTTGCTCTGAGAAATTTGATCTAGTTTAAAAGTTTTCTTCTTTCGGCTATATTAAATTCACTCTGTTCGAATTTGACACCATTTTAGGATATATACATTAATTTGGTGCGGTCGTTCACGTAAAATAGTTTGGCTATTGCAGAAACACTAACTTCAGGAAAATCCCGTGCACAAAACTTAATTGTTATTGAACGACATGACGCACCACGGCCTTGGCATTAATTAGCGAAGGGAATGCGTATCTTTATTAATTGTGTGAAGACTCAGTAGACAATTCGGTGTGAAGACTCAGTAGTCAATTGTTGACTTTAAATACCAATATTTATATCTAAATTACAATGAGTTTGAAATGCAAATTTATAACTATGCAAAAGGTTACTGTTTTACTACATCAGCACTTCCTTAGGGAATCCAAGATGGAGCATTTATATTGTGATATTCATGACCCAGAGAGACGAACGCAACTCGCGCTTGGTCATAATAAATCGTCATTTTCTCGTTAGATTAAACAAGACTCAGAGTGCACTCATGTCAATCAAGGAAGGAAAAGGAAAGTCGACAGCTTTGACATGGATGTCATAAAACGTGAGATATTGAAAATGTTTGCTAATAATGTACTTGTTACTCTCAGGAACTTGAAACTAAAATTGCATGCAGACTGCAATATTGACATTTCTAAAAGTACTCTAAGGAAGATTGTGCGATCACTTTCAGAAAAACGGTTGGGGGCAGGAATATTATTTGTGAAAAACCACACTTGGTCATTGCTCGAAGCAAATACCTGAGACAGATCCGTGAGCGGCGGAGTGAACGGTATGATATTGTATATTTGGACGAATCATGGGTCAACGCACACCACACCTATGCTAAAGAATGGCAGTCAGTAAATGGCAAACTCAAAAGAACAATTCCGAGCAGCAAAGGCCAGCGCATTATATTAACGCATGCTGGAAGCACTGAAAACGGCCTTGTCCATGATGCGGGACTTATTTTCCAATCAAAAAGTACCGACGGTTGGGACTACCATACTGAAATGAATGGAAACATTTTCAGGCACTGGTTGGAGAACGATCTTTTACCAATCCTGGAGAGACCTTCATGTATTGTCATGAATAATGCATCATACCATAATGTCGTATCAGAGGAAGACAAAGTGCCTACTGCATCAAAAACAAAAGAGCAAATTAGGACATGGCTTGCGAATGAAAATGTCAAATTTGACGACACATATTTAAAACCCGAATTGTTACAACTTCTGAAGAATACAAATAAGAAAATGGTGTACCATGTTGACAAAATCATTGAGAAATACGGCCACACCTCTCTTCGACTCCCTGCATATCATGCGCACCTTAATCCAATCGAACTTGTCTGTGCTCACGTCAAAGGACAAGTTGCAGAACAGAACAGGACGTTTAAAATGTGTGATGTTGAAGTTCTGACACGCGAGTCTCTCTCAAAAATAGACATTCCGTTCTGGAAGAAGTGTATTGAACATGTGCTGCGGGTGGATGATGAGTACTGGAAACGAGATGGATTACTATTTGTCCAGCCAGTAATGATTATCAACCTCTTGGAATCGTCAGATTCGGAATGATTAAAATTAAGATGAATTCAATTCCAGCTGCAGTTAGGACGTCCTGGGATCTAATGGTGACCGAAGGGCAAGACTAATTGTAACCAATTGAATTCATGTTTGCAAATACACATAACGAACAACACCCACAATTAAGCACTATGTAGATACGCCTCTGACAAGAATTGCAGTAAACTGGAAAATTTAACACGATTACTGTAAACTCTAAAATTTGAATCAACGTGTGTGATATCGTCATAAAAGATCAAAGGAATTCGCTGATGTGCAAAATCTGTTGTGTTTGTGGAATAAAAAATACCAAAATCTTTGCGTCATCAGTATTCTAAGATTGCATGCAAAATTTGAAACAAAAATAACAAGCGGTTATCACGCAAAACTAATTCAGGTGTAATTATGAATTTCTGAACGGACTATAGGTTCATTTGCTGCACTCCCTGCCTAGCTGAATGATTACTTTCGTTAGCCTCTTTTTTCCGCTGTTACTTCTAGTCAATCTTTGCTCGCCCTAATGTCCTTCAGATCATATACTCTCCTTATCGACTCTACCTCCTCGGCCACGCAGGATTTCCACGTTTGAGGCTCCTGCCCTTGGTCACACCCAATTCTGAATACAGGAAATGATTTCTGTTAGTTAGTTTTTTTCTTTTGCCACGTTAAATAAGCCCTAAACCGAATAGACCTATGTCGCACATTGATGTTTGGTATGTCAAGTAGGCATCTCAATGAATGGATAGGTGTTTCTCTGATGCATCCGAGCACAGCTCGCAGGTCCTCACTTCAAAATCTCTCTCCATCCTTACGATGTGAGTTGACAAGAGAGTGATTATACCCAAACCATAGTCCAGCAATAAACAAAACAATAGGTATGGCATAAGGTAATTTTATTGACATGAAAAGTATACTAACATCAAACAAATAACGTCTTTTTCATTCTTCTTCATTTCTCTTTCTCACTGGTACCGAAAAGGTGTCGCAGTTATATCATTTGTCGTTCTTGCGCTGCTCGAACTGTTTGAATTAGTGATTTTCCTTTGTTGTTACATGTCTCTGTCACTGCATCTATCCATCTTCTTCTGGGTCTTTCTCTTGGTCTTTTTCCATGCATTCCCGAGAAGAATGTTCTTGATGGTGATTGATAAGGATTTATTCTGACCAGGTGGCCAAACCATTTAAGTTGTTGTTCTATATATTCTTGGAAGGGTTTTGTTCCTACCATTTTTCTTATGGTTTCATTTGTTATTCTATCTCTTCTCGTGTTGTTTGTTACTTATCTCAAGCATCGAATCTCACATGTATTGATCTTTCTTAAATATGATTTAGAAAGGGTCCATGTTTGACTTTCATAGCACAAAGTTGGTATGAAAATGCTATTTATCATTTGTTGTTTAGCTGCCATAGAAATGTTTGGATGTCAATGTTGTTAAGACAACAATGGTGAAAGCTGGTATGTAAACAAATAACACCAGGGCTAAAACTAAGAATAGCAAAATGTTACATCTTCTCAATATTTCTGTATGGCGCAGAAACATGGAAATTAGACAAGAAAACAGAACAGAAAATTGAAGCCTTTGAAATGTGGATCTATAGAAGAATAGGTAGAATTGGATGGAAAGAAAAGAAAACAAACGATGACGTTTTAAAACAACTAAAAAGGAAAAGAGAACTACTAAATACAATTCAAACAGGACAAATGAAATTTTTGGGGTATGTTAAAAGACACAACAGCCTACTAAAAGTAATATTAGAAGGGAAAATACAAGGTAAAAGAGGCAGAGGCAGACCAAGACTAACATGGATGAGTAACATAAAAAAATTGGACAAGTCAGCCTATGACAATATGCACCATCAAAGCAAGAGACAGAGTGGAATGACGCTCCATGGTAGCCAACCTTCGATGCGGAGAGGGCAATCAATGATGATAATAGTCCAGCTCTGATAGCATCATAGCCTGCATAAGCGAGAATAACAACGATTGCTGGAGGTTCGCCCTGGTCATGATCTTGATCGCATGGAGATCATATTTTGCATTTTGTGAGACATTGCTAACGTTGTGATGGAAAGAAAAGGACTTATCAAATGTTATTCCCAAATATTTAATAGTCTGACTTCTCACGATGTTTACACCATTGCAGTTTACAAATGTAACTGTTAATGATGGGGACAGTTTCGCCCTCCGTGCTTGCCAAAATCGGCTGCACGTACAACAGTTTTGAAGACGTCCATCGCATAGAGATTAGTTATGCACGTAAAATTCTCTCAGAATCAAAAGCAGAAAAAAAATTAAAATCAGCACTATACGATAACTTATATATATAAGAAGATAAAAAATCGGCGACTTAACCGTAATCTTTCCAGAACATCTTTCTAATAACATAAAATTGACTTCATAATTAACAAATTAATTCTTCACTTAAAGAGATTCATTTGCCTTTCATTGAGAAACTAATCACCCAATCAGTAACATATTAATAATCTACATATCCACAATAGAATACCTCCAAATCTAAGACAATTGTCCAGGGGGCGTGCTTGTCTTGGAAGAGCTAGTACTGTCCCTGAGTAGAAAGTTACTTGTTGTCAAGTGAATGTTCTCTAAGCTGGTGAAGAAAGATCAGAATAAAAATCTAGAACCAAGAAGGAAACTTACCAGCCAGGCCTTCGTATGTCCACCATGTTGCCCAAGGAGAATTGTCCGCTGAAAAGACAAGGTTATGTCACATTAGAGATCAGATAACAAATTGCATTAGAATAAGAAGATAAAGAGACACGATTATGTAGAAATGGAGGTGTGAGATAACACCGGTAAAAAAGGAGATATGAGATAAAACTAGTAGACATGGAGATGTGATATAGCACTGGTAAACATGGAGGTGTGTGGTTAATGTTTAGTCACTGATTTATGTGTATTTTCGTTAGAATAATATCTTTCAGTGGTTGTAGAATTTTCTCCAAAAAGCTTCTAGCACGCCTATTTCGATCCAAGTTGTCGGCGTCACATCTGTTTAAAGGTGACACGGCCATTAAAGGTATTAATAAAGTCCAAAATGAGAGATTATCGCATTATCACTATGCAGAAGGCATATGAAAAGGTTATCGGATAATGTAATCTCAAAAATGTTGGCGACACATCTTGAGATACGCTGGTACACAATGAGATGTGCGATAGCATTGGTAGGCAATGGGATATGAGATAACACTCGTAGGTATGGAGATGTGAGGTAGCACTGTAGAAATGGAAGTGTGAGATAACACTGGTAGACATGGAGGTGTGAGATAGCACAGGCTAGCATGGAGATCTGAGATAACACTGGAAGGCAAGAAGGTGTTGAGCCATAGATTTGACCGTACTACAAGGTTCGTGCTGGTGGACCAAGATTATCCTTTGATATTCTCGAGACTCTTCAGGAGTATATCAGATGAATATATATATGAATATGAATATGAATGTATTCAGGGGTTTGAAAATAAATGTTTGTTCACAGTTCGTTAACCTTCGTTGTAGATAAAGTCGTTAAATTGATAGCTTAGTTTTTGACCTTGGTTGCTAAGGACCTAACTTGTGCAAACGGATGGCATTGGCAAGAATCATTTTGAATCTATGAAGTGGGCTCATTTTGTGTTTAACTCAAAAGCATATGTGCTTTTTAACCAAAGACTTTTTTGGGACTCAATGAAGATATCCCCGATGGAAGAATAAATTGTACTATTAATCCCATAAATGATTCGCTTCCAGAGGTTTCTGATGTAAACAAAGCAGTTTTGTCATTGCAAGTGAATAATGTACACACCTATAATTGGTCAGGATTGGGTAGCAGCAGCAGCTTTATAGCGAACACAGAAAACATCACAGGATTGTGCTGTTCTGAAACAGCTATGCCATGCTACCCTAGAATTGCCTTTAATGGGATTACTGTGACCACAAACCACGCTCCATGTGTGTGCCACATATTTACACCACAGAAAGAAATTCTGAATATAACAACATCATGTGCCTTCTGTGATATTAATGACCACAGACCAGGAGCCTCCAGTATGATTGATACAACTGTTGCACCAAGCACTTCATCAGCAAAGCCATATCTATGGAATGTTCATCTGACATTGTTCTTGAATGATGTCCAAGATAATGAGACATCAGAATTGTGTGGCGGCAGCTACAAGAAGGGAGCGGAGAACATCATCAATTGTGTTTTTACTAACTACAGGTCATGTGGCTTCTGTTGGATTGGAAATGATAACTTACCACCCTTGTGTGTCTATATGTTTATAATTGGAGTCATCAATGATGGCCTAACATCATCAGATGCTACGACGATCATCGTTTTCGGGAGGACGTAAACTCCCATGGTGTATGGTGGATAGGCGGCGGGAACCATTGAGGGCTATGTCTGAAAAGTGTTCCTTCTTGCAGTTTCCTCATATTCCAAGTCCGGCTTATTGCAGGAGCTACTGAGTTAAGTGCTCTGTGCACACCGTGAGCTGTGTGTCTCATCCGTTTTGATCCTGCTTCGATATCCCGCTTGTTTGCGATGAATGATGATATCGTATGACGGGGAACAGTTGGCTGTGTTCACTTTCTGCGCGGTTTCGCCTTATGTCTTTTGGCGTGTGCTGAGACTGCTGCGATGGGGACTACAGCTACCTTTCTTTGTTTGGGAGATGAGTTGGTAATTCGGATGATTCCACTGGCACGGGCGGTTGAGCAATTATGGATTTTAATTCGTTTGCTGTGAGACCGAGGCCTTCCATAACCAATAACCAATAACCAATCAGATGAATTCATCTGACGTACAATGATAATGATCCTAACAGCAACATGCAGGTGTAAGATAACAATGGTAGACACGGAGGTGTGAGAAAGTACTGATAGACATGTAAATGTGAGTTAATTTTGGTAGAAATGTAAGTGTGAGATAACACTCATAGAAATGTAAGTACTATCTAACACTAATACAAGGTAAAAGAGGCAGAGGCAGACCAAGACTAACATGGACGAGTAACATCAAAAAATGGACAAATCAGCCTATGACAACCTGCACCATCAAAGCAAGAGACAGAGCAGAATGGCGCTCCATGGTAGCCAACCTTCATTGCGGAGATGGCACTCGATGATGATCTAACACTGTTAGACACGGAGGTATGAAATAATAATAAAGAGCCTGGGGAATTGTTTTTTCATGTATGCGTGTGTACATGGACACTACCTCCTCGGCCACGCAGGGTTTCCACGCTTGAGGCTCCTGCCCTTGGTCGCACCCAATTCTGAATACAAGAAATAATTTCTGTTTTTTATTTTTTATAATCACTTATTTCTGTGTGTTTTTGTTATAATAACGGCATCTTTCAGTGGATGTAGAATTTGCTTCAAAAATTAACATAACTAAATTTCGATCCTAGTTTTGCGGAGTCACTGCTGTTTGGAGATGACACGGCCGTTAAAGGTACTTGTACAAGTCCAAATTAAGCGGATATAAAGGGGAAGCCGCGATAGCTCAGTGCTTAGTAAAGTGGACTACAAATGTGTTCGATCCTGATTGATAGCTGCCGGGTTCACCCAGCCTTAAATGGGTACCGGATTTTTTTCTGGGAAAGTAAGTCGGCATGGAGTAATACCAATCACATTACCCCAAAAATCATGTACCGAAAAGATCAATAAAAATTACTGTCACTAACACCATTTTGCCTATACGCCGCTTGACGTGGCGGGGCTAGAAGGATCAAAGGAAGGATATGCAGAATGGTTATGGAAAGGTTTTCAAAAAAAGTAAAGTTGGTAAGTAAAGTTAAAGGCAAAAAGTTGACATCTTGAAATCAAAGGATTCTTGTCAAACACACTGGGTGGCTACAGGCCGGACATGGCTACTGCTTCTAATGTCTCCATCCTTGCAAATAACGTTTATTAAACTTTTCAAACAATGGGGAGTCGGCCCTAGCAACACTAGATCTTGACGACGATACATACATTCGGGTGGATTATGGCACGCTTGGATCTCTACTTGAAGAGACAGACTTTTACCTACGGGCTCGTGCGCTGGGTAGCATCGATAATGGTGCAAAAGAAAACGGGCGTTTGGTCTCGGTGCCTGGACATCTGAGCAGCACTATAACTCGAGAGTCGCTAGTATCACCTGCTTTGTTTAACATATATATATATATATATATATATATATATATATATATATATATATATATATATATATATATATTGCCAGGATAGCGCAGTTCAATAATGTTGAGCCTGGTCGGACTTCCGTCTTTGCAGATGATATTATGATTTATGTCTACGATCGAGACAAAGTAAAGTTTCTAAGGCAACTGCGAGGGTATTTGGATCAGACCAAACAATTTCGTGGAATAACAACAGTGCACTCATTAACTTAAGCAAGGCTTTTGTCATGCGGGTCTTGCTGAATAACAAAATGGTTAAAGACACCCTTTGAGTAATAAACTGCAATGGTATAAACATCGTGAGAAGTTAGTCTATTAAATATTTGGAAATAAGATTTCATAGGGTCCTTTCTTTGAATCACTACGTTAGCAACGCTATTCAAAAGGCAAGGAGGAGTTGTCACTATCAAGATCATGGCCAAGGGCGAACATCCATGAATCTTCCTCGTCTAACTAACACAAACTTTGGTTCTATCAATACATTTGACTTTGAACATCACGCTATCTGTTATAACAGCGAGTTGGCGGATTTTTATAAATGTAACCATGGGTTTGATTATAAATGTTTGTACACAGTTCGTTAACCACCGATGTAGATCAAGTCTTTATTCTGCTGGCTTCGCTACGACCTTGGAAGTTAATGACCTAACTTGTGCAGACGGTTGGTTTGGGGCAAATTGTACGTTACAATGTCACTGCTATAATGACTCAGTTTGTGACAAAATGACAGGGACATGACCAAACAATGACAGTTGTCAGCATGAATATTTCGGACCCCAGTGTCAGTACTTGGATCTCGTTATAAATACGCCCAAAAATCTTATCCTACTTTCCTGTTTGATAACAATGACACCACATGTAATCCGGACACAGATTCTACATCAGTTGAGGCAACTCTCAATCAATCTTTGCCGTTCTCCTGGTTTAGGATTTATGTGAATGACTTAACCTATCCGGACAGTTTCACGGTTAAACTAAATGGTTCTGTCTCATGTAACAATGAATCAAGGTTTGTAGTTAGTTCGCACGAGATTGATATCTTTTGCTCTGGGGCTGGTCTGATCAACAAGTTATGTATTGAAGGGCGATAGTTGCAAATATCTGCTCCAACTACATTGGCGGGGGTCGGAATGTGGCTCTCAAACAGAACACAAACCAGACCGACACATTTAATGCTTGTTATACAGGATACAGATGTGGACCAGAGGCCGCAGTTAATGGCAAAACAAAGACCAATCTCTATGACAATGACTGCACACACACACACAATTGAGAAGTGGAACCAATTCTGTTTACTGGTATCTGAACTTTGCCACGCCCCAGAAGATTCACACCATTCGAATTTTTCATCGAGCTAGCACTATGATTCGGGTAAAGAATGCCTCTCTAAAGGCTTTCTCTGACAGTGGCGGTGTAGTGTTCCAGTATAGTGATATATCATACCCAAATATTTCTGTGAACACTATTGTAGTCACCACACACGCGTCAATGGCACACATTAAGATTGAGTTCTCACCGACCATTTCGCAGGCTGACAGTGCACTGACGGTGTGTGAGGTGCAAACATTTACAGACACCTATTGTCTGGACGGGCATTCTTGGTCGTTTTGTGCAGTGTGTAGTGGGTGTAGCAAAGGCTGCAACGTCATCATCGGTACGTGTCACGGCAACTGTTCACATGGGATATATGGACACGACTGCTCCGGGTCTTGTCTTAGTGTCTGTCCTTTATGTGAGGAAAAATCCGGAAAATGCCTACAATGTAAACATCCTGGCTACACCTATAATGACACTTGTCCCGATGGTAACTTTGGGCTACACTGCAAACAGACGTATTCTGAGGGCTGTGACATCATATGTGACCCGGAAAGTACAGACTATTCGTGCAAGGAAACGTACTACGGGTCAGACTGCACTCTCAAATCTCCGGACAACTGTTTGAACGAAACCTGTGAACAGTTAATCGGGGCCTGCGTCTCGTATGTCGATGATTCCCACGTTAAGAAGAGTCTGCCGACTACAACAAACCCAAGCATATGGATACCTTAATGTGTTTCTGTGCGGGACATGGTTCATTTCTTGGTGTTTTTTCCATGAAGCCATGGCTCATATCTTGATGTGTTTATGTGCTAGCCATGGCTCATATCTTGATGTATTTCTGTGCTGGCCATGGCTCATATCTTAGCTTATGTGTGTGTGTGCTGACCATGGCTCATATCTTGGTGTGTGTCATGTTCGTCATATCTCATAACTTGGTGTGCCCGTGTTAATCATGTCTCATATCTTTATGTGTGTATCTGTTTAGTCATATCTCATATCTTAGTGTGTTTCTGTGTTAGCCATGTGTCATATCTTTGTGTGTGCATGTTTGGGTTAGTGATATCTCATATCTTTGGGTGCATGTTTATGTTAGTAATATCTCATATCCTTGTGTGTGCATGTCTGTGTCTGTCACATCTCATATCCTTGTGTGTGCATAGTTATGTTAGTCACATCTCATATCTTGTGTGTGTCAGTGTTAGTCATGCCTCGTATCACTGTGTGCATGTCTATGTTGGTCATATCTCATATCTTTGTGTGCATGTCTATGTTAGGCATGTGTCATATCTTTGTGTGTGCATGTCTATGTCAGTCATATCTCATATCTTTATGTGCATGTTTATGTTAGTCATGTGTCATATATCTTGATGTGTGTCAGTGTTAGTCATGCCTCATATCACTGTGTGCATGTCTATGTTAGTCACATCTCATATCTTTGTGTGTGCATGTCTGTGTTAGTCACCTCTAGTGACTCGGGCAGATGGTGCTCGTAAACCTGGGAGGGCCTACCATCTAAGGGCAGAATCCCCCTACAGAAAAGATCATCTGCTGCCTTGCAGGAAGATTGGGGACAATCAAAGGCTAAGGAATGCAAACCTGAATAAAATGCTGGCTGAAATCGGATGCACTGGGCCACTGCGCAGAACACAGTGCAACGTTTTAACGGGTGTTCAATTAGAGTGGATCTGGCGGACTCTAATTGTGATGTTCTGTCTGTGGGGGCGATCAACACACTTAACCTGACAGCTGACGTCATGTGAGAGTCTGAAATCCTACTCTGATTGAGTCCTGATCGCAGAGAGAGAGAGAGAGAGAGAGAGAGAGAGAGAGAGAGAGAGAGGATAATGGTTTGGCTCACTGTCTCGACAACTCATCTCAGAAGGTTGGAGAGGTTTAGAATGTGAGTCTCCGACAGTGCTCGGTTGCACTATCGAAACACCTATTAGTTCATTGAGATACCTACTTTAACTATGAAGCTTTCCAGTGCGAAACACGTCTGATCAGGTTCGGGTTTATTTGAACGTGATAAGAAATATAAATAGTTATTTGCATTTGCAATCGTTCCAGGCTTCGAAAATCCTGATTGGCCAAAGCGGAAGAGTCCACAAGGAGAGTATGTAATCTGAATATGACATTGGGGATGGCAAGGACTGTGCAGAAATAACAACGAAATAAAAGAGGCTAACCAAGGTAATTATTCAGCATGGAAAACTACAAATGGAAGAAAAAATTCTTGAATTTTAAACAAATTATTAGAGTTGTTCCAACAGATTTTAAACCCTGGATATTATTTCTGGATGCAGAAAGGTAAAGGCAATCGTAAATATCGCAAACAGAGCTGTCACTTAACAGGTGAGTTATGTCTGTATGCGCTTACCTGTAATGATTCCACTTTCCCTACCTTTGAGCCCATCAGTGGAGTTGGATGTCATCCATTAGGATTTGTTGCTTGACGTTCAAAGAATGAACATTGATTTTATTGCCCGTCAATACAATGAGAACAAAGATCGATATCTAAATTAAAAGTGCTCGAATTTACTCGACTCATTTTCTTGTACGGGACACAAATTGAGCAATTTAGTCTCAATAGATGAAAGATACATATCTTTCTGTGGCGAATAAAATTTGCAGGTCAGTGATTCACATTAGCAAGTTCAAGCATCGCTTAAATGAGCTTAATGCAGTATCATTTAAAATCAATTTAACTGAGAAAAAAAAACATGTATCGTTTTTTTTCGTGTAAACGTTGCATGTGTCGTCTAAATGAGTCCATGAATGAGACTGAAAGATCTTAAAAGATGGTTATATCGTTTAAATGAGTTGAAAACATGGGTGCATCGTGGTGCATTTAAAAAAAACATAAAACATGCATGCAGCATGGAAGAGCTATGGAGTGCATGTAGAGTCAAAATTAGTTGATCACTTATATCGTCTAATATGTATCGCCTAGATTAGAGGTGACCAACCCATTTTGACGTTGGGCCAGTTAATTGATTTTTAAATTTTAAGGGCCATCCAACTAAATTTATATTAATAACTATTTTTCAAGTAAGGTACAGTATTATATGAATATTAGTAAAGTATTCAGGTAAGTATAGGGTTGTAGACTGATAAATAAAGCATAATGTTTTAAAAGTAATCCAGTTACTCATGTAATCATATAATTTATTGCATACATTTTTTTTAAAAATTGTCATTAAAGAAAATATATTGAATTATTATAGAAGTACTCGTTAAACTAGCCTTACAGTCTTGAAGTTTTGAAGACCTGTAATGTTAATTTAATCTGATTTGTGAATTTGCTTTTCATTTAACAATATCTCAATATTAGGTGTAATTTTTATTGAGTACAGAACAAGTATTTATGCAAGATGTGCATCTGTAATAGTTGAACATAATTTATTCTTAATAACATTCATGGCAGTAAAAGTTCGCTCACAAATGTATGTGGGGCCAAATCTGCACACGAGCCTTAGAACAAGATCTTGAATTTCAGGAAATCGGTCTAAAAAGATATATTTCTAAAATTCGGTCAAATTAGGAGAAGTGGGTGATTCACGATGTTCTTTAAATTTTTCACAAAATCTAGAACGGTTTTGGAATTCTATTATTTCCATTTGTAAGCATGGAGTATTATGAATCTCAGACTGTGAAATACAAAATGGATTTATGAATAAATCGATGTTACTCTTTTCAGATTTGAAAGAGGAAAATCGAGTTGAGAATGCCTCACTCAAAGCTGTAATTCCTGCTTTGTATTTTAAATGATCCACGATAAAGTCACTGCATTTACTTAACATGTGATGAATACTTGGAAAATGATCAAGTTTGCACTGCGCTAAGCTGTTAATAAACAATTTAAGCTTCAATTAAAAAGTGTTGACTTCATTGAACATCGATGGAAAAAAAAGTATTTTCCTTGTAACCTCTTGTTAAGAATATTCAAATAATGTGTCATATCAACTAAAAATGCCAAATCACAAACCCACTCTTGATTTTTAAGTAAACCACACTCCAAAGGCAAAACAGTTTTTGATTCCAAAAATGAAAGATCTTGATCTTTTAATTTTTAAAACGCAACAGCATTTCTCCTCTAGAGAGACACCTAACTGAGTTGTGAAGTAAAAATTCACAATATTTATTTATGTCTCCTTCAAAAATGTCTCTAAATTCTCTTCGATTGAGGGCGCGTGATCGAGTCATATTGGGCAACGCAGAACAGGATGAATGACGCGTGGAAAGTTCATGTCTTTAGCACACTAAACCTCCTGATGAATCAAACAGTGATATGAAAGCAACTTCCTATCTAAATACTACTCAAGCAAAGAAACACAGCCATTCCTTTTCACTAACATAACATGGCGGCGCCATCTGTTAACCAACCCCAGAAAGACAAATTAATGTGTCGACAATTATTTAGAACCGAACAGGTAAGACTGCCTCATCTGTTGCAAGAAATATTATTACTAACAAATTACACCACAAATTTACTGCAAATTACAAAACAAGAAATAGAAAGAAAGATTAATAATATAAACTCCCATTTGATTTATTCGATCTAAACTTCACAGATGGTGAAGGGTTATCATTTTAAAAATTGTTATATCTCCGTAACGACTAGACCTAGAAATGTCCAGCGTGGCTCAAACGTAATTTTGTAGATGTATTTCTGGGTCAATTCAAATTGAGATTAGGCAGAATTGATGCATTTTATGGAAGATTTCGGAGACCAGTAACGATGGCAAACTAACGCGCCTTGACAGAAGGAAGGTTTTACTTGAAAATCGACTTCTATGAATGGCACAGTCAGATAGTGATAAGCGGGTTAGCATCGGATTTTGAGCTATCGGTGGGCCAATAAAAATGTCTTGACGGTTTATTTGTTGGCCCGCGGGTCTAGGGATGGCCATCTCTGGTCTAGATGATCTGAAATCGTGTATATATATCATCTTTTAAATAGTTTCAATAGTTACTCTGCTTTTAGCAAACTTCAGGGCTAGCATTTTTTAATAGTGTACAGAGATCAGTCAAGTGAGACCATTGCGAGTATAGAAGGCGTACATCATAATGTTCTCAACAAGGCAGACGTCATGTGCTAAGAATATATCATGTATATCCAGTGGCACATGTAATGTCGTGTAACAGAAGTATTAAACCTCACCACAACACATACATACATAACATTTAGACTTGAGGAAGATCAGTGTTTTTCTTCGCTGCTATTACAGTACCTCTCCAATCTCAGGGAATTAGATCCATATTATTATGTAACTAAACTAAACGATTTCTAAGCAATGAATGTCAACATTCACACACACACACACACAAACACACACACACATACGATGCAGGGGAAACACGCGAAGGCATTGACATGAGCACTTAATTTTCTCTCGATACTGAAAAACAAGAGATAAAGAAAAAAAGTAAAGCAAATTTGGTAATAAAATAAAATAAAATTGCCGTTATATAATTTAACCCTCATATACACTTATACGAATTCATATTTGTAAATGATATGTACTTATAAAATCTAAGTCTATTACATCTCTGTCCATTGCTTTTTTTTTTGTTGTTGAGAACATTTCTTTTTTAAGATGTTTGCAGAAATGCATATTTACATTCTCATAATCACCATCGAGTGCCGTATGTGCATGGAAGGTTGGCTACAATAGAGCGCCATTCTGCCCTGTCTCTTTCTTTGATGGGACAGGTTGTCATAGGCTGACTTGTCTATCTTTTGTTACTCGTCGACGTTAGTCTTGGTTGTGTCGTTTAATGTGCTCCCAAAATCTCATGTCTTGTTTGAATTGTATTTAGTAGTTCTCTTTTCATTTTTAGTTGTTTTAAGAGTTCATCGTTAATTTTATTTTCTTTCCACGCAATTCTACATATTCTTCTATATATCCACATTCAAAAGGTTTCAATTTTCTGTGACAATGACAATTTTTTTTAAAAAAGGAGAAAAAGTGGCATGGTAACAGCTGTACGTAGGTGAGTAACAATAGAAAAGTCGACGTTTCGGCCAACTTCAGCTGGAAGAACAATCAACAACACAAAAATGTATGTTTGGATATATACACAAATCTAACTACACGGCGATAATATGCTAGATACTCGTGAAAGGAAATTAAAAAAAAGGTCACTTCCCTGAGGTTAAGATCTCGGCCAACCTCTGACTGAACTAAAATAGGTGGGCGGACTGATCAACTATATATCTCACTGACCAGGCAGTCAGGTGAGAAATAAAAAGGAAGGGTTCTAAAAATATAGGAAGGTGGATACAAGATACGTATAAACTGTGTATATCTAACTGTGGGTGTGCACACCTAACAGATGTGCAAAAAAGCATGTGTACATAACCATATATGCATACAAGCATAAGTGTGTATATATTACCACAAAGCACATTCGACATTAAGGCGGGGTTTACTTGTGTGTCACGGAATATCATCTACGCCATAATATGTAAGCATATATAAATGACGTATGTGGGCGAGGCGGACGACGCCTGAGTAAAAGGTTTTGTGAGCAGTTTCGTGATGTTGAGCAAAAGACTGACAGCCCGATGTCTGCCCATTTCAATTTCCCTGGCCATTAGTGGTAACCCTGATATGCAACTTGCATTGTCTCGTGTCATTCCATCATTCACAGCCGGTTGGCGATCCGCCTTTGAGGATCGTCTCATTGACCGGTTGGGTTCGCTGTCCCCCAAAGGCATGAACATATTGCGCTGTAGGACACTTACCACACATTTCTTACTACATGCGCTACCACACCTATACATGTATGTATATTGATCTGCATATGTATTGGCACATTTGGATACCGTCGGGCTTTCTTTTGTTTTGTTCGCTTTGTGGGATAGACATTCCCGTCTGCCCGGAGCAACAGTAAAAAACAATGACCTATCACGATAGTTCATCTCGATTGAAACGAAGATAAATATCAACTTAACAACGAGATGTTTCACCGTCCACCAGCCTGTCAGAAGTTAAACAACCACAACAGGCATGAACAAGTAGAAAAAGTGAAGTTTTTGTCTCCACAGGGACACAAGGCAGCGTGAGAAAGATTGCATTGCATTGTTTACATATGGAATGATACATTTTTGTCACATTTGGATTGTGAATTCATCAAGTGTGGCCAGTAGTTGTTTTGTTTGTTTGTTTGTTTTGTTTTGGAATAGGCATTTTAAGCCAGTTAGATAGGTTGAGGTTGGGGAGTTAGTCGTAAAAGAAAAGTAGAGTAGGCGTAATTTAAAGTAGGGACACATGTTGGTGGTATAAGTAATATATATATATATATATATATATATATATATATATATATATATATATATGTTAGTTGCATTTTATGTACAACATGTAGATGTATGAAATTATGTAACATTTTAACACAAATTGTGTTGTATGAAAATTGCTGAAACTTAAGTAGAAAGAAACAGAGTATTTAGTTGACAAAGAAACAGTACAGCAGAAGAAATGAAATGGGAAACAGTTTTATATAGATGTGTTGAGGGCGGTCGCGTTTTAAATACGTACTTGTTGACTCGCTTGTAAACCACCTGATGGTGCCCGTCGACGCTCGTTGCTATCTCGTGGTTCTTGATAATGGAACACTGCGAACAGGACCATTGGCGTCCCGCTCCCTCAGCGCTCTCTTCCTGTACACTTGAGTGACTGTAGTCCCGCGACTCAGCTGGGCACGATCTGGTCTTTCTTCGCTTCTTCCACCGTAATTAGGTTCAAAGCGTCCCGACACTTAACTCCTCATCTGGTCGTATAGACTGCACATGTTTATCGCCTCATTATGTGTACTTCGCGTTGTGTTGATATGGCATTGGTGGTGGTGATATTTCTTACTTCCTGTTGTGTTGATCGGCCAAATCGGCCAACTTAACAATCTTTTACACAGCCTTACACTATTAAATTCACACAAGTCATGAATAAACACAATACTTCACTGGATTTATTTACAAGGTGCTGAGTTTAACAATCTATCTACATGTGTTGAGCGATCCGACTACCGGCTCCAGTATATCCAGTAGGCCTTACAACGTTTTGGCTCTCTATCGCCCTACACTTACAGGTGATTTATCTAGTCTTACTCTAACTCCCACCTGATCTATATCTGTGTTGGAATCTCCACCTAAACTCTTACTTACGAAAGAGCGTTTTGCTCTGATCTCAATGAATGGGCCGGCGCAGACGTCTAGCAGCGCGGCCGCCTTCTAACTGGCTCTATCTATCTCTCTACCACCTAACTGGAACTTCCCTTTACCAATCAAACTGGCCTAAGCTGGAACTTCTTCTACCACCTAAACTGTAGCTTAGCTGGAAAGCTTTTCATCTATCACTCAACTCCTTTGACTAGGCTGGAAAAACCTCTCTTTCCCTCTCTTCAGCCGTTTAAGTATCTCGTATTCCAACCAATCACAGATCACCTACGTCATCACTCAGCCAATCAAATCAATCTCCCCATCTTAAGACAACTCACCCTAGAGTTTTTCATCATTCACTTATTGCACGAATTTCTTACAATCTTCACTCAACACTATCAACCGCCCCGTGCCACTGTCTCAACTCACGGCGGTTCTCAAATCTCACATTACCTACAATGGTTTTCCCATTGTCTTTACCCTATACCCAACTACATCTATTTCCTTACATCCCTAAATCTCCCAGCTACAAGTATACTACAAAACCCCAACCGCTATGCTCTCCCCGGGATACAGAGCCGTCCGTTTAGATAATGGGGTCCTGAGGTGACGACACTTTTTTCTGTGGATTTTCTTATTACGACCTCGGTAGCCCATAAACCAAAGTTGCTATACTTCATGCCGAGCAGAACGATTAGCCCTTTTCCCACTGTTACTTCTATTTAATCCTAGACACCAGCCCTACTGTCACTCATATAATATACTCTCCTTATGGATTCAACCGTCTCGGTAACCCAGAATTTTCCACTGCCCATGGGTAGCATCAAATTTTGAATGCAATGGAATATCGAAATATGCAAGCCCACCATACATTTACATAATATTAATAGTACGTGAATAAAAATTTTCAACTCAAATGTTAAGGCGGTCCTATTATATGGCTGTGAAACATGGAGAACAACAAAATTGACAATCACGAAGATACAGACTTTCATTAATGGATGCTTACGCAGAATAAAAGGATGGAAATGGCAGGACAAAATTACCAACATAGAATTATGGAAAGGTACCAGTCAAACACCAGTGGATAAAGAGATACAGGGAAGACGATGGCGCTGGATAGGACACACACTACGGAAGCCAACTGAGAGTATTACACAACAGGCCCTTTTTTGGAATCCCCAGGGGAAAAGACAAAGAGGATGACAAGGAATTCTTGGAGAAGACAGATAGAAGCAGAGATGAAGATGATGGGGAAGACATGGAATGATCTTAAAAGAATGACAAAAGACACATCGACTTATATTAACGAGACATATTAACATCACTCACTAGCCTGTCAACAGTAACGGGTGGTAAATTATGGTTTAAAGCCGCTATACAATCACAGTAATATACTTTTTTTAATGGGGTGTAAAAGACAGAAGTAATGGTAGCAACAAAGCAAAAGACATCGCCTCAGTGCAAAATAAAGACAAGTGGAACAATATTAAAACAGGTAAATGAATTGTTGTTGTTGTTGCGTTCACCAGCTTTCAACTCTGACGAAGTCCCTAGATACTAGGAACTGAGTTTTGCGTGTTAATCCATTTTTTCCTGGCAGCCGCCTGCACCGGGGCCCCTCGCCGCACAGGAAGATAACTCCGACTTCGGAGGTACTCATGTTTTTTTCCGTCGATGAGTAACAGACCTTTCAAGCCGGTCCTCACTGCTGAGACCAGGGGTGGTTGTTGCAGAGAGAATTCATAAATAAAAATCCCAACCAGTGTAGCCGAGATTTGAACCCACAACCTCTCTGTCCCGAAGCCGGCGTCTTGCCTCGAGACTAACCAGTCCCTCATGGACTTTGAATATGAGGAAACTGCAACAAGGAACACTTTTCATGCATAGCCTGCAATGGTTCCTGCCGCCTATCTACTTTATACCAGACAGAAGTTCACGTCCTCCGGGAAGTGATGATCGTCATATTTCTTTTAAAATGTATAGCGCTTGATGATGATAGGCCATCGTTGTTGACTCCAATTTCAAACACATAAACACACAGTTAATCGTCAGATTATCCCCGTCGCACATCAAACAACAGGCCGTAAGATTAGCGTACGGTCGGTCTTGGGATTTACGATGGGCCATTACGATGACTTGGCACACATAACAATTTAAGCACAGCAATGACGCGCCCTTTAGATTCTTGATTACTCTAGTGAATGTAGCCTGCGACGAACAGAACACGGTGCAAATTCCCTAGAGAGATAAAACTGCGGCTGACGAAGCAGTTCACATTTAATGAGAACATATCAATAACTTGCGTCAAGCAAATCCATCAACGGTCATGAACAGCACCAATGTGACGTAAAGCGCAGAACAAGCCTAGACGATGGAAGGTCGCATTCACAGCATTTGATTTGTCGAAAATGAAATATTGCCGGCGTACGACATTGTTTTATCGGCGCAGATGTTTCTCGTTTCTGGTTGTACCCATCTTAACTCACATCTCTTAGTTCTTTCATCCGAAGAACTAACGTGAACTTATAGTTGTCGAAGTCCTGTGCCCATCCTACATATCGGAGGACATTGATGATGTCCGCCTCATCCATTGGTTGACCGTCCTCAACGATAGCGCGTCTAGGAAACCTATCCGCTCTTTCAACTTCCGCATGTCATGGGACGTAGACAAAGTTGACGTAGACGTATTTTTGACTTCTGGAATGACTAACCATTTCATACGTACAGAGCCCGCCACCACTTTTTATCATGCTCATCGAATCACTCAGTTATTGGTTATTGGTTATGGAAGGCCTCGGTATAAACGAATTAAAATCCATAATTGCTCAACCGCCCGTGCCAGTGGAATCATCCGAATTACTAACTCATCTCCCAAACAAAGAAAGGTAACTGTAGTCCCCATCGTAGCAGTCTCAGCACACGCCAAAAGACATAAGGCGAAACCGCGCAGAAAGTGAACACAGCCATCTGTTCCCCGTCATACGATATCATCATTCATCGTAAACAAGCGGGATATCGAGGCAGGATCAAAACGGATGAGACACACAGCTCACGGTGTGCACAGAGCACTTAACTCAGTAGCTCTTGCAACAAGCCGGACTTGGAATATGAGGAAACTGCAAGAAGGAGCACTTTTCAGACATAGCCTTCAATGGTTCCTGCCGCCTATCCACCATATACCATGGGAGTTTACGTCCTCCCGAAAATGATGATCGTCATAGCACTTGATGATGTTAGGCCATCATTGATGACTCCAATTCCAAACATATAGACACACAGTGGTGGTAAGTTATCATTTCCAATCCAACAGAAGCCACATGACATGTAGTTAGTAAAAACACAATTGATGATGTTCTCCGCTCCCTTCTTGTAGCTGCCGCCACACGATTCTGATGTCTCATTAACTTGGACATCATTCAAGAACAATGTCAGATGAACATTCCATAGATATGGCTCAGTATGCAGGCGTGGGTGTAGTCGCGTGACTCCGATGAATGCCCTGGTCACTGCAATCACTTCCATTGTTCCATTGTACTGCTCGTGGTCATAACGTATGCACCAGTCTTCCTTAACTATTCTGCCTGCCGAGCGTGCCGTAAATTCCCATGTATTTCTTTGGTGTCGTATTACAGATTCGTCTGTACAGATGACTGCAGCTTTCTCATCGGTGGTACCCCATATAAGACTGTTGACCTCTGCATTGACCACGTCTGAGTTCTGTTCCCTATATTTCCTGTCGAGTGTGACATTGCGCACTGTTTCATTCTGTATTTTCTCCAGCTTGTCAATTTGCGTCGTACTGACAGTAAGAATTGTTAGGGCATACTTGATTGGTGAGAAGATTAATACCCCGGAACAGTAGGGTAAGTAGCCTCTGCTCGATTTTGGCAGCTGTCATGACCTTCAAGGCGGCTAATCCTTTGCAGGACTTTGTTATCACATGGTCGACGTAGTCCCAAAAAAAACAGACTGCGAACAAACTTAACTCCGAGGTATGTCATCAGCCTGTCTCTGGTTACCTTATCAGTGTTTCATGAAGAATGTTACATGAAGAATGGGTGGCTGAATCGATTACTTGTCGAGCTCCAAACGAGGAGAACGCGGGTTCGAACCCCGGTGGGGGTTAAAAGGTTTTTTTTTCTATCGGGAGGTGAAATTTAATAAAAAAGACCCCCGCACTTCGCGGCGGATAAACTTATGCGGCTTTTCTTCTCCGGTCTGTAAGTCCAGACTCCAGTAGTGGGAAAATAATGATGTGCATCGAAACCCACATTCGAATACTCATTTTAACTTGACATAAAACACTTAAATACGACAAGAAAAGAATATGGATTGGAGATGAATATAAAATATACTAAAACTGTTATCATAAACAAAGATAATACTTAAAACCCACAAGCGGATATCAAAATTGAAGAAAAATACACGGAGACAGTTCAGAGATACAACTACATTGGACATACTATAACAAATGATGGAAAATTTAAAATTAAAATAAACAAAAGAATACAAGTGCTCTTCGTCTTACATGTTATATAAGAAGAATCGGATCGACATGAAAAGAAAACAAAAGGAGAAGAACAACTACAAATGAAAAAAAGAACTACTAAACACAATTCAAACAAGAGAAATGAGATTTGGGGGCATGTTAAAAATACACAGCAGCCTAGTAGAAGTATTCTTGGAAGGGAAAATACAAGGTAAAATAGGCAGAGGCAGACCAAGAATAACATGGGCGATAATTTTTTTTTAAATATGACGATCATCATTTTCAAGAGGACGTGAACTCCCGGTATATGGTGGATAGGTGGCGGGAATAATTGAAGGCTATGCATGAAAAGTGTTCCTTGTTGCAGTTTCCTCATATTCCAAGTCCGGCTTGTTGCAGGAGCTACTGAGTTAAGCGCTCTGTGCACACCGTGAGCTGTGTGTCTCATCCGTTTTGATCATGTTTCGATATTCCAATTGCTTTCGATGAATGATGATATCGTATGACAGGGAAATGTTGGCTGTGTTCACTTTCTGCGCGGTTTCGCCTTATGTCTTTTGTCGTGTGCTGAGACTGCTATGATGGGGACTACAGTTACCTTTCTTTGTTTGGGAGATGAGATTAGGATGATTACGCTGGCACGGGCGGTTGAGCAATTATGGATTTTAATTCGTTTGCAGTGATAGCGGGGCCTTCCATAACCAAATAACCAAATAACATGGGCGAGTAAAAAAAAGTAAGAGACATGCGGAATGGCGTTACATGGTAGCCAACCTCCGACGCGGAGACGGCACTCATATGTGAATGATATGTGTATACATATATATACATATATATATATATATATATATATACATATATATATATATATATATACATATATATGTATACACATATATATATATATACATAGTGAGGCCACCCTACAGTCGCTGATCAACAACCTGGATAAAGCATGCGACCTTTTTTCACTGTCAATTAATGTTCAGAAGACAGTAATACTAAATCAAGGTGACTTCAAACCTATATCTATTACTCTAAAAGACTGCCCACTAGAATCAGTACAGAAATTTACATATCTTGGATCCACAGTTACGCAAACCATCTCTCTTGATGAAGAAATAAACTGTCGAATTGGTAAGGCAGCTACGACCTTCGGCAAACTCACAAAAAGGGCATGGAACAACACGAAACTAACTCAAAAGACTAAACTCTTAATATATCAAACTTGTGTGCTTAGCACACTACTATATGGATCCGAAACCTGGACAACATACTCAAACCAGGAAAAAAGACTAAATGTCTTCCACATGCGATGTCTCCGCAAAATAATGCACATCAAATGGCAGGACAAAATAACCAACTTAACTGTCCTGCAACGTGCTAAGACCCTAACAATCATGTCAATGCTCAGAAGTCGAAGGCTAAGATGGCTGGGGCATGTCCAACGGATGGAAGAAAAACGCATTCCTAGGCAAATACTATATGGCGAGCTAAAACACGGAAAACGACAAATCGGCAGACCTAAACTACGATATAGAGATATCTGCAAATCATCTCTGAAAGACTTCTCCATCTGTGAAAACGACTGGCAACATCTGGCAAGTGATCGCACATCATGGAGAGCACGTATAAGGAACGGTATAACAACATTTGAGACTGTTCTAAGACAGGACTTAGAAGAGAAGAGACTCATGAAAAAGGATGGTAAACCCTGTGGACCAGCGAGCCTGACCTGTTCATTATGTGACCGCGTGTGTTTGTCAAACATTGGTAGAATTAGCCACGAGAGAAGCTGTTCGGCAAAAACAATACCTCAAAAAAATACGCAATAGCCTCCACTAGACCGTCTGACAAGACGAAAAGGGCCATACGTTACGATATATATATATATATACATATATATATATATATATATATATATATATATATATATATATATATATATATATATATATATTCTTTATCCTTCTCGCGCCGTTTGACTTCCCATAGGGCTTGCAGTCTTTTTCGAAACCCAACTCTATTCTGGGCGAGATGTTAGATCTTCTCTAATGAGTCTATGCCTACCAACTTTGCTTCTCTTATAAGTGTTATTTTTAGTGTCTCTCTCTTTCTCTCTAGGTCTTCCTATTTTTCTGTATCCTGAGGTTTCCCATAGCAGAGCCTGTTTTGAGCAGGTTTCTCGGCATGACTCATAGTAACACCACAAGATTCTACAACCATGATGGTTTCCCCTTGCTTAGGGTTGCCCCGAAACAACATTCGGGACAATATGTCGGACATTATGTCTTAATAAAGGGTAAAGGCATATGTGTCATGATGCACATGCAAAGCTGCTATAAAGCGGATGATAATAATAAAAAAAATTAAAAATAAAATGTGGTATGGTAACATGTAGGTGAGAAACAAAACAAAAGTGGAACGACGTTTCGGCCAAATCGTGAGCACCATGGTAAACTTTGAAATCGATAAAAAAACTTTTTTAAAATTTAAAAATTATCACTAGAGTATATTGCAAAAAATATAAATGACTTATTGTTCAATAAAACAATACTTTGTATATTTCTGTGGGGTCTTTCTTTTAACAAAGTAAAGTAATAATGACAGATTTAATGCGAACACGCTGTTAAGAAGTCAGACCACTTAGAGATGAAAACGCCCACTTAGACAGTAGTTACGTTGCTGGGATAAACCAGTAGCCGAGAATGTCAGTGCAGGATATAGAAGAGATACGTTCCCCGCATGATAAATATCCGCCTTCTGTCTTCGTTGGTTCATTTTACAGAGAAAAAAATGTTTTCATTATTCGAATTGGTTTTTTTAAAGCAATTTCTTTATTTCATTCAATCCTCTTTTCTTGTCGTCGTCTATGTGAGTCGTGTGTGTGTGTGTTATTGTCTTTAGATCCATAAACAGACACAGATTGACAAATATGCAGACAGACAGAAATAAGAACAGATGAACGGACAAACGCATAGATATCTAAATTAATGGGGACAGCAGGCAAGTATATTATGTAAATTTATTCTTTCTGGCTGATAGATTTGAAAATTAACCACACTTTTCAGCCACGCCCCCCTCCATCCCTCCCTCCCCCAGTATGTCCCGCGAAGAACGCATTTACAATTTTCATTCTTTTCATAAATGAGATTTTTGTGCCAGCAGACCTAGATGTTTATACCAACACATACAAACGTGTGTTGTGAACTTCAATTCTGTTAAAATATTTCTGACAACGTTCTACTTCAGACTGTTTCTGTAGTGCTGTGCTGCAGCTCGTCTCTATAATTGTCTGTTATTATTTTATGTTCACTATTTCTTTATTGAATGAATTTTAGTCGATGGTTATAATATAAACAGCATGAGGTAGACTATAGACAATGTCTTAACTGTAAATAGATAGGGAAAAAATAGTTGTAGAAATTGGTTGTAATTGCAGTGATGGAAAGAGAAAATAACGGACTTCGAGCTCTCTTTCCCTGTATTTTTCAAGTTGTAGCCAAGTATTCCACCTTTCATCTTCTTTTGATGCGCCCGAAAAATGTTGATTGTTTCTTTCTCATATTTTTGGAAGCTCCCTTTTTGTGTTGGCCTCTTTGAGAATTTCCTCACTGATCTTTTTAGCTGTTCGTGAAACTCTCACCATTCTTCTGAGAAATCCTATCTCTGTTGCCTCTAATCGTCTTTTCATTTGTTTGTTTATTTTTTTTACTATTTGTTGATTACAACTGTAATTGCGAGATTGTATTTGTAACTGTAATAAGTCAAGTCAATAAATTCTAATACCTCTGAACGATGTTAACTTCAGATGGTAGATGTACAGCAGAGTTCAGGTACGGAATAGCTCACACAAAGGCTACATTCTCATTCCAAACAATGAAGAAAATATTCAATCCATTATTGTCAAAAGATAAGAAGAAGAAATCTTTAGTGTTATGTGGAGCCAGTCTTGATATATGGTTGCGAATTGTGGACAATTGGACTACAAACAAGAACATTGTTAGAGGCCGCAGAAATTAAGTTTGATGAATAAATTTGAAGAATATCACAACTAAAAAATGCAACGAGACCGCTTTAAAAGTGGCCAAAGCGGAAAAAAAACTTAATGCAGACATTAGGAGGAAACACTTATAGTTTCTTGATCATGTTATAAGCGGGCAAATGCCAGAATATACTGTCATAACAGGAAAAAGGGAGAGAAGAAGAGAAAGAGGAAAACAGAGATAAAAGACAAGGCAGTTTAAGAGCGAGTGGTTTGGTAGGAAGTCAACAACATAATCTCATAAATGGCTGCAGAGATATAAAATTGTAAAGAGACATAACTACACCACCGGGTACAATGATGATAATAACGTTATATTTTTGGAGGTACTTTTTCCCTCTTTGCGTATCCTATGTTATATTCATACTTTATGTTGTTCACCGCTTCCATCGAGGGAGGCTGTGATCAGTTTTGCAAACTTATCATATTTCAGCAATCATTCAATTAAAATCGAATATTCTAGTCGTAAAGTTTGAATATCGAAGGACTTTAATAAACCGTCACAACGCGAAAAACATTCTTATCATCGCGACAGTAAAGAAAGAACATTTGTCTTTGTTTTAAACTGTCATCACTTCACTCAAACAACGCCCATTAGCATTAAGATCATTTTAATGATGATAATCCAGCAGACTTCACGAATTTCGCAGAACTGACAAGACACCACCACCCCATTCCCTCTCACTCGTTTCAGACATTTAAAAAAAATTGGAGTTTAATGTAAAATCTTTAATCAGGCTCTGATAGCAACATACAGCTAATTGAAGAAAAAACGTTTGCCATTTTATGAATACATTGACCTCCATCAACATATCATCACTTAATTTTTTTGCTGATATATGTATGGCCTTTGGCGTCTTGACAGACGGTTGGTAGCAAGCAATCATGATAAGTCAGTAGTTCGGTAAAGCATTAGTGTCTCATACTGGGTGATGCTTTACTGAACATCTTCTCTCGTGGCTGAATTTGACAATCCTGGACAGACAGATCCACCCACAGAACGAGCAAGGTGTGGTTGCGGTATTTGGCCTTGTCTCTTTTCTCTTGCGCCTTTTGTCTTCTGAATTTGATATCAGCACTGTCTCGAAAGTTGATGTGCCAATTTTTATGTTTGCTCTCCATGTGCTATGATCCGCAGCCACATTTTCCCAGTTTCTTTCACTTATAGAAAATTCCCTCAAGGAAGCCCTGCAAACATCCTTATATCCCATCACTGATCTGCCCTTTGGTTTCTTTCCGTCCTTAAGTTCGCCATACAATATTTGTTTGGGAATACAATTGTTTGCCATTCTTCTTACATGGCCCCGCCACCTTAGTCTACGAATCCTAAGTGTTGCCATGATCAATTGGAGTTTAGCTCTTTGTAAGACATTAGAGTAGTTACTTTGTCCTGCCATTTGATGCCCATAATCTTGCGAAGGCAACGTACATGAATGATGTTTAATCTTTTCTCCTGCCCTGCATAGGTAGTCCAAGTTTCTGATCCATATAGAAGTGTACTAAGAACACAAATTTGGTAAATTTGAATTTTAGTTCTGAGTGTTAAATTGGTGTTGGCCCATGCTCTATCTTTAAGTTTACCAAATGTGGAAGCTGTCTTTCCGATTCTGGAATTTATTTCTTCTTCAATGGAGACATCGGTTGCTACCATAGAACCGAGACAGGTGAACTTTTTCACAGGTTCAAGGAGTATGTTATTTAATGATATAGCTGCGGGGCTGGCTACACCTTTTTCAAGCACCACAGTCTTCTGAATACGTATTGATAGGGAGAATAATTCACATGATCTAGCAAGATTGTTAATCATTGACTGCAGGATGGATCATATAGTTCATCAATTAACCACTCTTATGTATGCTGTGCATTAATCAACCTAGAAAACTCTAGGATAAATCAAAGTCCTCTTGTTGGTTTCGGAGTGTCCGCTGACCGTTGAATTCTATTCCGTTTGTTTTGTGTGGTGGTCTAACACTGGATAACAATCAAATCTATTGCCAAAATGAAATAACTGTAACAAAACATCCATGTCTAATTTAAGACATTCTGTCATTATCCCACCGTGCACTATCAAACATATTGTTTCTTCATCCATGGCTTTTGTGAGACGCTGACGATCATTCAGCTATTGATCACATTTATTCTTCTATGAAAACTTGTATCGTTTTTGGTTACAGGAACTGGCAAATATAGAGGACTGCGCCGTGATTGCCAATCCATCTTTGTTTCTCAAATCGGTTGAAAGTATATTCGATTCACTGAGCATTATAAAGAAAAAAACATATTTTCTTCCTATTGGGAGTGAAAAAAATATGTTAATCAGAGGAGTGCCACGGACCAACTGCAATGAGTATGCGCCTGTATTTTCCAGTCTCATAGAACTCCAACTCTTCTTGCCCCTCACCCCCAGTACACCATATACATTGAAAAAAAATATTGCAATGGTAGACAGCTATAATTATCTACAAAAATACGAGTAGTGAAAAAAATGATTTATGCAAGCAATTCTTTGGTCCAGCCCCACTAAATATAAGGGGGTCTAGAGGGGTAAATATAGTACTATTTATCGGGTCCACTGAAGTACAAGCATTTTGCGTGTCCAGACAATTAAATATAAGGGTCCAGAGGGGTAATTATAGTACTGTTTATACCACTTAGGTAAATAGGGGTCCCAAAAGCCAACTTTAATTGTTGAGATCAATAGGTTGAAGATGGTGGTTCCTTCTTTATGATGCCTGTTCGTCGCGTGGATTTTGTTGATTGTCCTTATTTCGGTTTAAGTAAATGGTACTAATTTTTTCTCTCATTCCATACGTGCGGACACACCAACATATATATATATATATATATATATATATATATATATATATATATATATATATATATATATATATATATATATATATATATAATGGTAAAACATAATAACACAAATTCACATTGCAGGGGAGATAATCCGCCGGAAAGCTGTGTTTCGTATGTTCGGATTTGGAGACAAAAACGATGTCCTAACATCAAGATTCTTTTTTAATATGGTGATCAAGATTTTCGGGAGGACGTGAACTTCTGGTCAATATGGCGGATAGGCGACAGGAACCATTATACGTTGTGTCTGAAATGTGTTCCTTGTTGCAATTTCCTCATACTCCAAGTCCGGCTTCCTGCAGGAGCTACTGAGTTAAGTGCTCTGTGCACACCGCGAGCTGTGTGTTTCATCCGTTTTGATCGTGTGCTGAGACTTCTATGATGGGGACTACAGCTACCTTTCTTTGTTTGGGAGATGGGATACTAATTCGGATGATTCCACTGGCACGGGCGGTTGAACAATTATGGATTTTATTTTGTTTGCAGTGATACTGGGGCCTTCCATAAACATAACCATACCCATATTATTCTTAGACCTTTGTTATCTACTTTTATGCCTTGTAACATTTTTATTATTTCTTGGTGCTTAACTTTGTCAAATGCTTTGGTATAGTTTATAAAACATATGCATAGATCTGTTTTCAGCTGTATGGCTCTTTCTACTAAAGATCTTATGCTGTATATGGCATTATTCGTACCTTTACCTCCAACAAAACTACACTTCCTCATTAGATGAATCGCCGCGGCACTGTTTCAGAGGAAGGTGATACTCAGATGTGGAAGTTGGTCTTCCGAGCCAACATCCATTTGTCCAGGGCTGCCACAAGGTTCACCATTGTCACCAGTTCTATTTAACGTGTACACAATAACGATCACGTAACAACAGCTGGATGGGTGGGGAAGAACTTTGACTTTTGCTGATGATATTCTGGTATATCGACAGGGAAGAGACAGACGGGGAATCGCCTCCACAATGCAAGACGAACTCGATCGCATTTCTTCCTGGTGTGGGGTTTCAGGTGCCTTGGTTAATCCTAATAAAGCATCAGTTTCATGGTTCTCCCTTAACAATCATATCGTTAATACAACACCTGTAGTACGAATGGGAGCTGGTGAGGTGACCAGGGACAAGTTGATGACATACCTCGGAGTTAAGTTTGATCGCAGCCTGTGTTTTCGGGACCACGTCGACCATGTGATAACAAAATCCCGCAAAGAATTAGCCGCCTTGAAGGTCATGGTAGCTGCCAACATCGAGCAGAGGCTACTCACTCTTCTGTTCGAGGGATTAGTCCTCGCACCAATCGAGTATGCCCTGGCAATACTTACTGTCAGTACAACTCAAATTGATAGGCTGGAGAAAATACAAAATGAAGCCATGCGCATTATCCTGGGATGTACGAGGGACACTCCCTGTGTAGCAATGAAGTATCTTCTTGAATTTCCAACCATGGATGACAGAATCAAGATCTGGCGAGCATACCTGAAGATTGGTACAGATACAGAGCATCCATTGGACCACGTGCTCAACACAGAGAAAGGTGCCAGGCTAAAAAGAGGCAAATCATGGGTGGGCCGAGCAGAAGTCATCAAACAAGTCTGTGGGCTTACCAATATCAGCGTTGGCAAGGAGTGGATACCGCTGCCTACGTCATTCAAGGGGAATTTCTTGTGTATTGTCACACTCGACAGGAAAAGTAGGGAACAGAACCCGGTCGTGGTTAATGCTGAGGTCAACGGTCTCATCTGCGATAACACCGATGAGAAAGATGCAGTCATCTATACAGACGGATCTGTAAGACAACACTAAAGAAGTGAATGGGCATTTACAGCACGCTCGGCAGGCAGAATAGTCAAGGAAGACAGGGGTGCATACGTCATGACCACGAGTAGCATGACAATGGAGGCGATGGCAGTGACCAAGGCATTCAAATGGTTAGAGTCACAAGACTACACCGACGCATGTATACTGAGTGATTCGATAAGCATGATAAAAAAAGAGGAGGCGGGCTCTGTACGCATGCAATGGGTAGAGTCGTTGCAGAAATCCAAAATACGTAAGGTTACCTTTGTCTATGTCCCTGCACATGCGGGAGTACGGGGAAATGAAAGAGCGGACAGGTTGGCTAGCTGCGCTATCGTTGAGGACGGGCAACCAATGGATCGGGCGGACATCATCAATGCCCTCCGAGATGTGGGAAGAGCACAGGACTTCGACAAACACAGATCCACGTCACTTCTTCGGATGATGTAAATGGGAGTTAAGATGGGCACGGCCAGAAATGAGAAACTTAGTGGCCGTGTAAGAAGACTTATCAACCAACATAGAACTGGAGTCGTCAGTCGCTGGACACTGAGGGAATTGCTGAGGAGGGAATCTGAGCACCTATGGACATGTTCGGAGTGCAATGATGATGACCCGCAAATAACTCAGTAACTCAATAACTCAACAAAACTACACTGTTCATCACTAATTTCTGGACTGATTTTGTTTCGCACTCTTCACATTATGATTTTTAGTAATATCTTAGTCATGTGACCCATAAGGCTTTTTGTGTGAAGATCATCGCATTAATCACACAAGATTTATTTGGCAGGGCTATGAATCTTGATTTTAGAAGATCATCTGGTATAAGTAGTATACAAGGGTCCATTTGACCCGCATTTGGGCGCGAATTAACAAAGATATATAGCAGGCGCATTTTGCGCGAAATGTACACGAGAGACAAGGGGAGTTAACCATGACCGCGCGTGTCGGGATGTTGACCGCTCGTGTCGGTGACCCTGGAAGTGACCTGTTTATGTCTGGTGTGCGCTGACTTTTGGAGTTCTTGATATACTTGGTGATCGATAGTGATAGGTTAGTAGATTATACAACAGCATTGAAAAACAATCAATATAAAACAAAAGATAAAAGATATATTTTATTCTGTTATTATCTCAATAGATGTATAACATACAGTGGATATTATATAACATTACAAAAATATTCAGTACACGAAGTAAATATATAGTACATGGATAACCTTTATGTAGTTGGGTGTCTGCTTAGCGTTGTACCATAAATGAAGCATAAGGGTGAAACTGTTAGAGATTCCTGGTTAGTCTAAGCTGGTAGTGTAAAGAGTTAAATATCTGACCGTTAGAGTTAGGGTTAGGGTTAGGTTCACCATTAGGGTTAGGGTTAGGTTCACCGTTAGGGTTAGGGTTAGGGTTAGGTTCACCGTTAGTGTTAGGGTTAGGGTTAGGTTCACCGTTAGGGTTAGGGTAAGGGGTAGGTTCACCATTAGGGTTAGGGTTAGGGTTAGGTTAACCGTTAGGGTTAGGGTTAGGGTTAGGTTCACCGTTAGGGTTAGGGTTAGGGTTAGGTTCACCATTAGGGATAGGGTTAGGGCGTTTTGGTGTATGCCTTAACACCCTTACAGTTTACACAGTCTGGCTAATATGTTCATCGCAAAACTCGACAGGAAACCAGTCTTTATATACGCTATTAAACTCATCCCGCAGACCTGACTTAACTATGTCCTCTAACTTAGGGACGCTTAAGGTTAAGTATAAACTATCAGTATCTGTTTCACATAACTGAAAGTCGGACCTATCTACAAACTTATCTAAGAACTCAAAATAAAAATCTAACATACGAAGTTTCGCATATTGATACACGAAGAAACCGATTTGTAGGGGTAAGTCCCAAACAGTTTTCTTTTTCTCCATCTCAATTTCGAAAAGATCCAGACCTATTTCAGTCATCTTTTTAAACCGGGAACTGTTTATCATTTTCTAGACTTCTCTGTATCTCTCTCTATCTCTCTCTCGCTCTCTCTCTCTCGTTCTCTCTCTCTCTCTCTCTCTCTCTCTCTCTCTTCTAACCCCTACTAGACTTCTTTCCTACCATTCGTACTTTATATACATCACCATTAATACAACTGAAATTCCTTTAATGATAACCTATCACATCGTTATGAGATAAGAGAAAAACAGAAAAAAAAATTCAACTTACACCGTAAAATATTCCACTACAACACAGACCGCTAGACTGAACAGTACTATGAAAATAAACTTCCGTGAATCAAGCCCGCTTATAACACGAAGTCTCACATCCGACTAGTTTAAATATAATCTGGTAAATAAAAGTCTACTAACATCTAGGTTAACCAGTCAGAGAGAGGATTTCTATCGGACACCCATCAACGAAATGACTGACCTTTGGATTAACTAATCAGAGAAGAGGATTACTGTTATCGTGATAACTGACCTCATTTTCAGCTTCAAGTGCTGTCGAGTCTGATGCATGGGTTACTTTAAAGCGATTCGGCCCCTGATACAATCCACCTAGCGGGTCAATGGTGGGGGAAATAATACAAGTGGCGGGTTACTTGAACGCGTTTTGACCCCTGATGCAATACCAGGAGTTCCATGACAGTTATAAATAGTTGGATACAACGAGCAGGAAGTTATATTCAAGGTCCAAAATGTTAGACCAAATCACTAAGATTTTACCACCAGAACACACAAATTTAGGCTCATATTCAAAAAGTCGACCTTAAAACCATACAAATCTACTCCCATACTCATAAAAGTTAGACACATCAAACAGATAATTACTTCCAAACTCCAAAAAGTTAGAACAAATCACGCCTCGATCGTTCTCTAACATTGCCACGATCGTTCTTTAACACTGCCTCCAGCGTTCTTCGATCGTTCTCTAACATTACCTCGAGCGTTCTCTAACATTGCCTCGATCGTTCTCTAACATTACCTCGAGCGTTCTCTAACATTGCCACTATCGTTCTTTAACATTGCCTCCAGCGTTCTCTTCACAAGTTTCGGAAGGGAACCATTTGTCGTACTGGGAGAAAAACTCGTTTACCCTATCCCTTTTAACGACCCCTTCTAATGATGACTCGCTGAGTGCCAGAAACCTAGGAGGCAAGGACAGAAACCTAGGAGGCAAGGGCAGAAACCTAGGAGGCAAGGGCAGAAACCTAAGAGGCAAGGGCAGAAACCTAGGAGGCAAGGGCAGAAACCTAGGAGGCAAAGGCAGAAACCTAAGAGGCAAGGGCAGAAACCTAGGAGGCAAGGACAGAAACCTAGGAGGCAAGGGCAGAAACCTAGAAGGCAAGGGCAGAAACCTAGGAGGCAAGGGCAGAAACCTAGGAGGCAAGGACAGAAACCTAGGAGGCAAGGGCAGAAACCTAGGAGGCAAGGGCAGAAACCTAGGAGGCAAGGGCAGAAACCTAAGAGGCAATGGCAGAAACCTAAGAGGCAAGGACAGAAAACTAGGAAGCAAAGGCTGAAAAACACTCGTACTGACTAAGGCTTCCAAGGTGTATTTGATTGTCTCCCTATTTTTGTCTGTATAACCTAATATATCACTTTCATTTAATCTATCGATAAACGTTTCAAAGTCATTTCTGTTGTTAACTAACAAGGGTTTGTCTAACCCTGTCGCGTTATTTGAGCTTGTGTGTGAAAGTAACGCAGCCCCTGTGTCTCTCTATGTCTTAAAACTAGATGATGACTATAATTTTAGGTTACACAAATAACACGTGGATACTAAAAAAACCAACTTTTCGAAAATAGGTTACTAAAGTAACATACTATAACATTAAAGATCTAAGATAACACTTACTTTTATGTGTTGAAAGTACGAGACACATCCATCGTCAACAACTGTAAGCGTATGTTTGATTACAAGCTTCTCAGATATATACACTTGAAACCCTAGAGGTGTTACTAAAAATAGAACTGACCTCTGAGGCAACTCCATCAAAAAAACAACAAAAAACTAGTAGTAGGGAGAGGTGTTTTTGAGCCGTGCATACTACGCAGATGTATTGTGCTAAATGCACCATGCGGAAAATGTTAAAATCCTAGCTCAAAACACCCTTCCATACTACTAGTTTTTTGTTGTTTTTTTGATGGAGTTTGATATGTAGGGGTGTCAAATATTATGTTTGGGGTATGCCTTAAGGTTATATTTCAATTTGTTATCGATTTCAGGGGCGTAACCCTCAAAAATGGTAGGGGGGGGGGTTACAATTTCAAAATTGATTTTTAAGTTAATTCTTGAGTTTTTTGTTGTTTTTTGGGTGGAGTTTGATATGTAGGGGTGTCAAATATTATGTTTGGGGTATGCCTTGAGGTTATATTTCAATTTTTTATCAATTCCATGGGCGTAACCCTAAAAAATGGTAAGGGGGGTAACAATTTCAAAAGTGATTTTTAAGTAAATTTTTGGTGTGGGGATGTCTAAAATAAAGTTTTAGGTAAGCCTGCGTGCTAAATTAACGCTTTTTATCGATTCCATGGGCGTAACCCTCAAAAAATGATAAGGGGGTAAAATCCTAAAAGTGGTTTTTAATGTAAATTTTTGCAATGGGGATGTCTAAAATAGAGTTTGGGGTATGCCTAGAGTGTAAATTTACGATTTTTACCGATTTCATGGGCGTATCCCTAAAAAATGATAAGGGGGTAAGGTAAACTCATAAAATTGCCATCATACGTCAAAATCTTTTTAGTAACACATCCGGTATTGCCTCAGAGGTCAGCTCTATTTTTAGTAACACCTCTAGGGTTTCAAGTGTATATATCTGAGAAGCTTGTAATCAGACATACGCTTACAGTTGTTGACGATGGATGTGTCTCGTACCTTCAACACATAAAAGTAAGTGTTATCTTAGATCTTTAATGTTATAGTATGTTACTTTAGTAACCTATTTTCGAAAAGTTGGTTTTTTTAGTATCCACGTGTTATTTGTGTAACCTAAAATTATAGTCATCATCTAGTTTTAAGACATATAGAGATACAGGGGCTGCGTTACTTTCACACACAAGCTCAAATAACGCGACAGGGTTAGACAAACCCTTGTTAGTTAACAACAGAAATGACTTTGAAACGTTTATCGATAGATTAAATGAAAGTGATATATTAGGTTATACAGACAAAAATAGGGAGACAATCAAATACACCTTGGAAGCCTTAGTCAGTACGAGTGTTTTTCAGCCTTTGCTTCCTAGTTTTCTGTCCTTGCCTCTTAGGTTTCTGCCATTGCCTCCTAGGTTTCTGTCCTTGCCTCCTAGGTTTCTGTCCTTGCCTCCTAGGTTTCTGCCCTTGCCTCCTAGGTTTCTGACCTTGCCTCCTATGTTTCTGTCTTTGCCTCTTAGGTTTCTGCCCTTGCCTCTTAGGTTTCTGCCCTTGCCTCCTAGGTTTCTGCCCTTGTCTCCTAGGTTTCTGTCCTTGCCTCCTAGGTTTCTATCCTTGCCTCCTAGGTTTCTGCCCTTGCCTCCTAGGTTTCTGACCTTGCCTCCTAGGTTTCTGTCTTTGCCTCTTAGGTTTCTGCCCTTGCCTCTTAGGTTTCTGCCTTTGCCTCCTAGGTTTCTGCCCTTGCCTCCTAGGTTTCTGCCCTTGCCTCCTAGGTTTCTGCCCTTGCCTCCTAGGTTTCTGACCTTGCCTCCTAGGTTTCTGACCTTGCCTCCTAGGTTTCTGCCCTTGCCTCTTTGGTTTCTGCCCTTGCCTCCTAGGTTTCTGACCTTGTCTCCTAGGTTTCTGTCCTTGCCTCCTAGGTTTCTGCCTACATTTTTGTGATCTGGTGGTAATATTTTTCTCGGCCTATGGGAAGACCTTGACGAATTTGGGGAAACATGTGAACGTGACCTATGTTAAAGAGGGGGCCAATACAACAAAGTTGGTAAATAACCCCCTGTTTAAAACCATGACGCCTATTGGTGAAGATCTGTATGAGGTGTCGCTTGGAAAACGAAGTATCCTGTGGGATCTTCCTTCACAGATTGGATTTTTCGTCTACCAGTACGCCAAATTGCGAATGTTGGAATTTTACTATGACTTCCTGGATAGATTCGTAGAGAGGTCCGACTTTCAACTCTGTGAAATGGATACAGATAGTCTGTACTTGGCACTCAGCGAGTCATCATTAGAAGGGGTCGTTAAAAGGGATAGGGTAAACGAGTTTTTCTCCCAGTACGACAAATGGTTCCCTTCCGAAACTTGTGAAGAGAACGCTGGAGGCAATGTTAAAGAACGATCGTGGCAATGTTAGAGAACGCTCGAGGTAATGTTAGAGAACGATCGAGGCAATGTTAGAGAACGCTCGAGGTAATGTTAGAGAACGATCGAAGAACGCTGGAGGCAGTGTTAAAGAACGATCGTGGCAATGTTAGAGAACGATCGAGGCGTGATTTGTTCTAACTTTTTGGAGTTTGGAAGTAATTATCTGTTTGATGTGTCTAACTTTTATGAGTATGGGAGTAGATTTGTATGGTTTTAAGGTCGACTTTTTGAATATGAGCCTAAATTTGTGTGTTCTGGTGGTAAAATCTTAGTGATTTGGTCTAACATTTTGGACCTTGAATATAACTTCCTGCTCGTTGTATCCAACTATTTATAACTGTCATGGAACTCCTGGTATTGCGTCAGGGGTCAAAACGCGTTCAAGTAACCCGCCACTTGTATTATTTCCCCCACCATTGACCCGCTAGGTGGATTGTATCAGGGGCCGAATCGCTTTAAAGTAACCCATGCATCAGACTCGACAGCACTTGAAGCTGAAAATGAGGTCAGTTATCACGATAACAGTAATCCTCTTCTCTGATTAGTTAATCCAAAGGTCAGTCATTTCGTTGATGGGTGTCCGATAGAAATCCTCTCTCTGATTGGTTAACCTAGATGTTAGTCGAGGGTGGAATAGTGTCGTCCAACTTTTATTTACCAGATTATATTTAAACTAGTCGGATGTGAGACTTCGTGTTATAAGCGGGCTTGATTCACGGAAGTTTATTTTCATAGTACTGTTCAGTCTAGCGGTCTGTGTTGTAGTGGAATATTTTACGGTGTAAGTTGAATTTTTTTCTGTTTTTCTCTTAGCTCATAACGATGCGATAGGTTATCATTAAAGGAATTTCAGTTGTATTAATGGTGATGTGTATAAAGTACGTATGTTAAGCCTTGTCGAGTGTATTATTCCTTCGTTTTTCATATGTTTATCTTATTGGTTCTTTAAAACGTAGATATTTAGGTTATCATTAAAGGAATTTCAGTTGTATTAATGGTGATGTATATAAAGTAAGAATGGTAGGAAAGAAGTCTAGTAGGGGTTAGAAGAGAGAGAGAGAGAGAGAGAGAGAGAGAGAGAGCGAGAGAGAGAGATATACAGAGAAGTCTAGAAAATGATAAACAATTCCCGGTTTAAAAAGATGACTGAAATAGGTGTGGATCTTTTCGAAATTGAGATGGAGAAAAAGAAAACTGTTTGGGACTTACCCCTACAAATCAGTTTCTTCGTGTATCAATATGCGAAACTTCGTATGTTAGATTTTTATTTTGAGTTCCTAGATAAGTTTGTAGATAGGTCCGACTTTCAGTTATGTGAAACAGATACTGATAGTTTATACTTAGCCTTAAGCGCCCCTAAGTTAGAGGACATAGTTAAGTCAGGTCTGCGGGATGAGTTTAATAGCGTATATAAAGACTGGTTTCCTGTCGAGTTTTGCGATGAACATATTAGCCAGACTGTGTAAACTGTAAGGGTGTTAAGGCATACACCAAAACGCCCTAACCCTATCCCTAATGGTGAACCTAACCCTAACCCTAACGGTGAACCTAACCCTAACCCTAACGGTTAACCTAACCCTAACCCTAATGGTGAACCTACCCCTAACCCTTACCCTAACCCTAACGGTGAACCTAACCCTAACCCTAACACTAACGGTGAACCTAACCCTAACGGTGAACCTAACCCTAACCCTAATGGTGAACCTAACCCTAACCCTAACTCTAACGGTTAGATATTTAACTCTTTACACTACCAGCTTAGACTAACCAGGAATCTCTAACAGTTTCACCCTTATGCTTCATTTATGGTACAACGCTAAGCAGACACCCAACTACATAGCTATAAATAAAGGTTATCCTTGTACTATATATTTACTTCGTGTACTGAATATTTTTGTAATGTTATATAATATCCACTGTATGTTATACACCTATTGAGATAATAAAAGAATAAAAAATATCTTTTGTCTTTTGTTTTATATTGATTGTTTTTCAATGCTGTTGTATAATCTACTAACCTATCACTATCGATCACCAAGTATATCAAGAACTCCAAAAGTCAGCGCACACCAGACATAAACAGGTCACTTCCAGGGTCACCGACACGAGCGGTCAACATCCCGACACGCGCGGTCATGGTTAACTCCCCTTGTCTCTCGTGTACATTTCGCGCAAAATGCGCCTGCTATATATCTTTGTTAATTCGCGCCTAAATGCGGGTCAACTGGACCCTTGTATCTCTTCTACCTTTTAGCTCCCAGTGGAGCATAGGTCTTCAACAAACACTTTCCAAGTCGTTCTGTTTTTTGCAATTCTTTTAAGATCATTCCATGTCTTCCCCATCATCTTCATCTCTGCTTCAATCTGTCTTCTCCAAGAATTCCTTGGTCTTCCTCTTTGTCTTTTCCCCTGGGGATTCCAAAAAGGGCCTGTTGTGTAATACTCTCAGTTGGTTTCCGTAGTGTGTGTCCTATCCATCGCCATCGGACCCTTGTATACTACTGGTGTATATCCACCGTTGTAGATATCGATCAATATTTTTTTTATTATTCCTATTCCAAAATCACCCATGGCTTCAGTCTCTTCTTTAGTTATATTATCTGGACCAGGAGCTTTTCCTGCTTTCATATTGTGCAAGACGTCTTCCACTTCTTTGAGTATTTCTGGTGCTTCTCCATTATCCTTAATATTTACTTCTTTTCGTGCATCATCATATAGATCTTTAATGTATTCTGTCCAAACTTCCCTTATGCTTTTTTTGTTCAAACAACAGTTCTCTTTCCCTTGATCTTAAGCAAAACATTTTAATTTGACTGGATACTTTTACATAATTCTACGTTATTGATTTTGTCCTGCCATTTCCATTCTTTTATTCTGCGCAAGCATCCATTAATGAAAATATGTGTTTTCGTAATTGTCATTGTTGTTGTTCTCCTTGTTTCACAGCATTATAATAGGACTGACAAAACATTTGTGTTGAAGATTTTTTATTTTTGTACTTAACCTAATTGCTATGGATTTCCATATGTTTCCTAGTGCAACGAAGGTTCCTGTAGCTTTTTGTATCCTAATTTCGATGTCATTCTCTGTTCCTCCTTTGTCTATATTAATATCCATATATATGTAAGATTTTGCCTTGGTAGAGGTATTTTTCCTATTGTTATTTGGTTAATACCCACTGCATTAATTCCTATGATTTTGGTCCTATCTTTATATATTTTCAGTCACAACTGTTGTGATCTCATATCAAGTATGCCCATTATATCTTACATATGTTGATGATTATGTGATAGAAGTGGTATTAGCAAATTTTAAGTCATCAAGTAACTGGGTCATTGACCACTGGAATCCATTTCTGTTGTTTTGAGTTATTTTCATAATCAAAACTATGGCCAGCAAAAAGACAAAAGGAGATGGAAGGCATTCTTGCCTAACTCCTGTTCTTATTTCAAATGCTTCTGTAAGCTCCCTTAGTGCCCAACACTGCATTTATTCCTTCATACATTGTTCTTATCAGGTTAATAAACTTTATGGGGATTGCGTAATGACTCAGCAACTTCCAAATCTATGTAAACTATCAAATGCCTCTTCATAATCTATGAATCCGATATAAAATGGGTACTGTAGTTCTAAGGTTTATACAACTATTATACATAAGGAAGTTATTTGATCAGCACATGATCTGTTTTTCCTTGAACCTGCTTGTTCATCTCTCAAATGTTTCTCTATGGCCTCTTTTAGTCTCTCCAGAATGTTTCTGCTTAATATTTTTCCTGAAATTGATTGTAGCATAGTTCCCCTATAATTTTTGCACTCAATCATCGTTGCAGACAAACATTTAGGACGAAACAGCACGAATACACTATGAACTTGCGTACGCAAGTATTCAGCCCTACCCTATCCGGGAGATACTTGTCTTAACAGAAAAAAATACAGATACACTATGTTTTTCCGAGCTGTGATCACGGACTTATGCTATAGTCATGAGAACACCTGCGCGAAAAGACATTGCCTACGAAGCAAATTTTTTAGTTAGCTGAGTGGCAGTGTTCCCTAGCGTTTGGCCTTTCGTTACAAGGCGCTCTGTGCCACTGAGTACGGGTTCGATCCTGCTTTGGTCCATATTTTTTTCTGTTGTTGATTATTTGTCATTTTTCCAAGTGCTGTAAACATACCTCTTCCTCTGAATTGATTCGCTAGACAAAAGGTGACATATATAAGACATAGAACCTTTATCTTTCCTGGATTGGGATTTACGTTTTTTCTTATTTTCCTTGACGTGCCCGTGTTTGTGAATTTTTGCAGATCATTTTTTTTACGGCACGGCCAGTCCCATACCCAATACTCCCTCCTTAGTCGCCTCTTACAAACATAAAATGGCATTGAGCAGCTAAACTAACAGAAAGACAAAATAAGCTACAACGTTTCGGCATGTAACAGGTATAACAAAAAAAACAATCCACATTAAACACAAAGTTCCGAGTTACGATGCTCAGCAACTACACAGCTCTAAAAAAAACAGTAGCCAGGATTTTCGTACATTCTGGTATATTTACAAATATGCCTGGTAGGAAACAGCGCTACATCTTTACTCTCCTTTCGTGCCCCAGCCGCACACAGACGATAAAACTGTGAGTGTATGAGCTGATATATGGTGATGTCCTGCAATGTAAGTCACCTCAGTGTGTAACACCAACGTTGTCTACCAATATCAAAACCCGAGAAAGTTATAAACATTTAAGAATTCCTAGTCATGCACAACAATATACATTATTTCAGTTGTTACATGACAAGTGAAGCAAAACGATACACTTTTTACCAGACAGGCAACAAATTGTTTATATCGAATGATCTTGCTCAAGTGAGCAACAAATGAGAACACCGAGATGATTATACAAAGCAGAAACAACTGGATTTGGAACTACAAAATATGAATGAAATTATGAGAGATGTGTGTTCCTGCCAGAACCTTGTGGCGATGAACTTTTTATATGCTAAGTCTCTGTGTTCATTATCATTGTGTCATGAATCACTGTGTCTAAGATAAGTGTGTCCAGAATAACTGTTTCTAGGATCATTGTGTCAAGAATAACTGTGTCAAGAATAACTGTGTCAAGAATAATTGTGTCAAGAATAACTGTGTCAAGAATAATTGTGTCAAGAATAACTGTGCCTAGAATCATTGTGTCAGGAATAAGTGTTTCAATGATCATTCTTTCAAGAAACACCTCATCAAGAAGCATTGTGTCAAGAATAGCTATACCTAGAATCATTGTGTCAGGAATAACTGTGTCTAGGACCATTGTGTCAGGAATAAGTGTTTCAATGATCATTGTTTCAAGAAACACCTCATCAAGAAGCATTGTGTCAAGAATTGCTATACCTAGAATCATTGTGTCAGGAATAACTGTGTCTAGGATCATTGTGTCAGGAATAAGTGTTTCAGGGATCATTGTGTCAAAAATAATTGTTTTAAGGAACATTGTGCCGGTTATAACTGTTTAAAGAATCATTGTGTCAGGAATAGCTGTTTCAATTATCATTGTGTCAGGGACAACTGTTTCAACGATCATTGTGTCCAGATAACTATGTCAGGAATAATGTTTCCAAGAATCACTGATTTAAGGATAATCGTGTCAAGAGTCATTGTATCCAGGATCAATGTGTCCAGAATCACTGTGTCAAGGATCACTGCGTCAAACTTTTGTTTCAATTAACAATGTGTCAAGAATCATCGTGTCAAGAAACACTGTGTCAAAGATATTTGTGTCAAAAATCCTTGTGTCGAGGAGCGTGTCTCCTTGTGTCCTTCCTCCTCTGGGTGTCAATGTATATTTGAACATTTCAATGGCAGCGCATATGCGAGACTTTTAGGACATTTTTGATAGAGTATTTGTCTGTTACTGTGACACGCGATTAGTTCCATTAATACTCTCAAGTATTGACACACCTTGCATTTATTTGCTATCATTTTCGCACCCCTGCCACATTGGAAAGCTCCATCTGTGCTTGCGTTTCCCCCCCCCCTCTCTCTCTCTATCTATCTCTATCTCTCTCTGTCTCTCTCTTTGTATTCGTGTGCGTGTGTGTGTATGTGTGGGTTGGGTGGCTGGCTGGTCGTCAGTGTGTGAATCCAGAAGTGGAAATTTCTTCTCGAGGCGAGAGAATAGAAGATTGTTATTTATTTTAGAGCCACATGGGATTTCAAACAATGACAGATTGAAACATTTGGTCGGCTGATATTTTCGCTTCTAATTTCGTCGTGCTAGCAGTCCATTATAAAAATTGCATTATCTGACTGGCAATCCTTGTCTGGCTGTGCCATCTACGGAACCCTCGTCGCTGATGTTGCCTTTTTCATGTCGTGCAACGCAGTGAACCGCTAGCTGAGATCCTTCCCTCAAGGGAAAGATCTAAAATTGATGGGGTTGTTCTGGCTCTGACACAATTATATATCTGCACGCGAAATGCGTAGGGAATGTGTAGGGAGCAAAAAAGTGACCTCGCGTTTTGACGGAACAATAATGTTGTTCCTGTGTTGTTTATCCAGCTTCCGGCCTATGAAGAGAAGAGTTCATCCAAAATAACTTTCAACTTACTCTGTTGTCTCTTCCTATCAACCTTTTAAAATCGCATACAGGACGAACTGCTCAATGTATTTTAAGTTATCGTTCTTGCCTTCATAACACAATCTACCAAATATTACTACTTCGTGTTGATTTCAGTAAACCCATTAGTTTCTATTGTACAGGGATGAAGATGATTTTGAAACAACAGATAAAAATATGCATTTGAAAAATCTCAAAACAAACATATATGGTTGAGCGAGTCAATTAAAGTCAGGCAACTTTGGGGTAAATTTGTTCTTTTTTAATTTATTTTCTCGTTTGCGAAATCACAATGATAAGGTTCCTTCAGACCAAGACAACAACTTTCATCACAGCCATAAGACAACCTTCATCACAGTTACAAGACAACTTTCATCACAGCAAAATAACAACCTTCATCACAACAATAAGACAACCTTCATCACAACAATATAACAACTTTCATCACAACAATAAAACACCCTTAATCACAGTTATAGTTATAGTTATTCAAAGGCCCCGGTATCACTGCAAACAAATGGAATCCATAATTGCTCAACCGCCTGTCTCAGTGGAATCATCCGAATTAACATCTTTTCGATTAAATAAACAAAGAAAGTCAGCTGTAGCTGACCCCATCGTTGCAAACACAGCACACGTCAAAAGACATAAGGCTTATTAGCACCGACAGTGAACGCAACTGAACTGTCCTTCGTCATTTCCCATATCATTTTATGGTAAGCAAGATGAATCATACAGCTAACGGTGTGCACAGAGCACTAATCTCAGTAGCTCCAGCAGCAAGCCGGACTTGGGATATGCTGAAACAGTAACAAGGAACCCTTTCAGACAGTGCCTCAACGGCCCTTGCCGCCTGTCCGCCATATTAACCGAAATTCCACTTCATCACAGCAATATGGCAACCTTCATCACAACAATAAGACAACCTTCATCACAACAATATAACAACTTTCATCGCAACAATATGATAACCTTCAGTGCAGGAATACGACAACATACATCACAATACAACTCTCCTCACAGCCATATGTATACTATTCTCACGACAATACTAGAAGTTTCAGCAGAAGACACAAACTAGGATGTTTCAGCTTTGGAAACTAGACAAGATTAAACAAAGAATCAACGTCTCGACCGATGATAAAATATATGTTCACTTTGTGGGAGATACTAACAACATACGAAGTAAGCCAACATCTAATCAACCTAATTAAAAGTTATGCTTATGGTTATGGTAGGCCCCGGCATCACTGCAGACGAATTAAAATCCATAAGTGCTCAACCGCCCGTGCCAGTAGAATCATCTGAATTACTATCTCATCTCCCAAACAAAGAAAAGTAGCTGTAGTCCTCACCATAGCAGTCTCAGCACACGCCAAAAGACATAAGGCGAAACCGCACAGAAAGTGAACACAACCGTCTGTTCCCTGTCATACGATATCATCATTTATCGTAAACAATCAGAAAATTGACACACGATTAAAACGGATGAAACGCACAGCTCACGGTGTGCACAGAGCACTTAACTCAGTAGCTCCTGCAGCAAGCCTGATTTGGAATATGAAGAAACTGTAACAAGGAACACATTTAGGCATAACCTTTAATGGTTCCTGCCGCATATCCACCATATTGACCGGAAGTTCACGTCCTCCAGACTTACAAATTGAATCAAATGTCTACTCCATTAAATGTCTTATCAAATGCTCACCCAATTGTAGAAATGTGATAAAATGACCAACGCAGTACAAAATCCCTTGTTTTACAAAGGAACAAAACTGATCTAATGTACACAGCAGTGAAAGTTAGACCAAACTTGAAAGAGAAAACCAATCTGATACTAGAGGACAACACACAGCAACATCTATATAAGTATAAACTATCATAACTAACAGGTCATGGGAGAGGCATTCGGTGATTCAGTGCTGCCTTTAGTCATGCACTGGCTTCAATCGATGGTTGTGTGTTGAGATGCTTTATTATGTTTTATTGATGTGCATACTTTCTGAGCAAAGTTATCAGTTGTATTTTAATGTCACTAATTCTTTTTCGTCTCATTCAGTTTCTTCTTCGCCATCGTCGTCTTCTTCTTCCAGCAATCAACATTAGTTACATGTTCCCTACAATGACAATGATATAACAGGAAATTAATATTAAGTTCTGCTCTCTTTGCCTGCTGTATATTACATTTCTGATAACTAGTTTCCGTGCACATTTTTCTCATTTCCTGACACCTAATTCCAGCGGTTCTCATACTTTTTCGAGATCCGACACCATTTTATAGAGGCAAAGTGACCCAAGACCCCTACACTTTAAAAATAGGCATTTTAATAGTGTAATTCGACATAGACATATCGAAAATAGATATATCAGTAAAATATAATTTAAAATAATGCTAACTTACGACGTATGTAATAAACGTATTGACATTGTAACTCATTAACAATCTTAGAATTTAGCATTTGAGTTGTCATTAAAGTCAGACGCATATATTACCAAATTTTTCCCCTTGTTTTTATTTTAAATTGAAGAAGCGTTGAAATCCATCATTATAGAGATATGTAAAAACAAAGAGGAGTAAAACTCGATACGTAAGCGTGGTGATATTTGGATGTGACCGATACACAGCACATCAGGATTGGACAGGAGCTGTCCATCAAATAAGTTTGTTCCACGAAATATTTTCAGACCACCTATGGGGGCCTCGGTAGCCTAGTTGGGAAAACCACCCGTCTGGACAACTGACGTTCGGACAACCCGTGTTCGATTCTCGCTGGGAGCAGTGTGAATTGTACTCGTGGTTGAAAAAAAAAATACCGCCACGGTCGACCCAGCCGTTGGCAGAAATGGGTACCAGGGAATTACCCTGGGAATGTGAGGAATGTCGCCTCGCATCTGAGTTTCGATGCTTGAGGCGACACTGTACAGAAGTCTCCGAACATTTCTGGATAGGCGGCCGAGCACATATGGATGTAAACTCGCGTGCTAAGACGCCGGTTCAAGTCTCGTACTTTACCTTGACCTTTACCTTTTCGCAGATCCAAGAATTCATTTTGTACTTCATCGGGAATGCTGGCGACATCAAGAGAAGCAGAGAAGTGATTTCCTACCAGTGCAGCTTCTTCTGTCAGCTCATGGAGATAACGTTGGAGTTGGTTTTCAAGTGAATCAAGACGCCCAGTAATGTCATCTTTCAAATTGTTATTTATTTCACCTTTAGATTCCTGGAACTCGCTGCACAGTTTCTCAAACACGGCAATGTTTTCTAGATTTACTTTTCTTCGCCAGTTTTAGAGTTTGGATATAAATACCCCGAGATTATCTTAAAACAAACCTCCAACGATAGCGTGATTTTTAATTAAAAGTGTCTACATCAACAGCAACTGCACAGTCAGAACAGCAGCAGGCTACACAGACCACTTCGAAGTTAGATCAGGTGTAAGACAGGGGTGCGTACTATCCCCCCTACTAATTATTACATACGTGGACTATATATGCAAGTTAGCCAACCCATCAGAGACAGAGGAGATCAACGAGCTTTTATTTGCAGACGATCAGGCACTGAAGCATGAAACTATAGAAGACCTACAAGAACACTTAAATAAACTCAACAGCACAGGCACAAAATACAACAAGAAAATCAACAACGGCAAAACAGAAGTCATGAATGTTGCCAACAATAAACAGAACATCAACATAACTATAGAAGGCAGGCAACTAAATCAAGTAGAGGAATTCAAATACCTAGGAAGTTTAGTGACACACGATAATTCACAAACAGCAGAGATAGAATCAAGATGCAACAAAGCTTGCCAAATCATTGGACAGTTATTCCCATTATTATCCAACAAGGAAATAACTCTAGAGGCAAAACGAGCTCTATACAATACAATCTTCATCCCAACGTTGTGCTATCAATGCCAGTCCTGGACCCTAGATGCAAGAACAATAAGACAAAATAACCTGAGATGAAATGTGCCAGACGAATGACAGGAAACAGTTTGAGAGATAAGATCAGAAATGAAGAACTGAGAAAAAAGCTAGGAATAGCCCCCGCCTAAAAATATATAAAGAAACAACAGATAAAGTAGTTTGGCCACGTGAAAAGGCAGAAGTTCAAAACACAACACAACGAGCTTTCAATAAACGTTGTGGAAATACCAGACCTAAGGGTCGACCACGATAAAGATGGATTGATAGAGTATTAGAAGTACTAGGAAATATAACAGCAGCAGAGGCGAACAGAAGAGCAAAGGACCGCAAATTATATCTCCCCTCGACGGTGAAAGGCAAATGGGGAAGGAAAGAAGAGGAAGAAGTTCACTTTGCAACACAAATGACATCTTTACACAATCATTGAGTCATTGAGTTATTTGCGGGTCATCACCATTGCACTCTGAAAATGTAAATAATAAAAAAAAAAAGATCCCCGCATCAGCAAGTCTAGCAGTGTCCAGCGACTGAGGACTCCAATCAATTCTGTGTTGGTTCTTCCAGTATAAGTCTTCTTATAAACCCACTAAGTTTCTCGTTTCTGGCTGTGCCCATCTTAACTCCCATCTCTTTCATCTGAAGAAGTGATGTAGATTCATGGTTGTCGAAGTCCTGTGCTCGTCCCATATCTCAGAGGGCATTGATGAAGTCCGCCCGATCCATTGGTTGACCGTCCGCACGATAGCGCATCTAGCCAGCCTATCCGCTCCTTCAATTTCCCATACTCCCGCATTGTCTTGGGCCGTAGACAAAGGTGACGTTACGTATTTTTGACTTCTGCAATGACTCCAACAATTGCATGTGTACAGAGCCCGCCACCAGTTTTTTATCATGCTCATCGAATCACTCAGTATGCAGGCGTAGGTGTAGTCGTGTGACTCTAACCACTTGAATGCCTTGGTCACTGCCATCACTTCCATCGTCATGCTACTCGTGGTCATAACATATGCACCACTGTCTTCCTTAACTATTCTGCCTGCCGAACGTGCTGTGAATGCCCATGTACTCCTTTGGTGTCGTATTACAGATTCGTCTGTATAGATCACTGCATCTTTCTCATCGGTGTTATCCCATTTGAGGGAAAATTGAAAAAAAAAATAGAAAAAAATGGTATGGTAATAGCTTTACGTGATTAGTAGACGACACAGATTTGAACGACGTTTCGGCTCAATTTTTCTCACATTCAGCTTTACTGCAGCTTCGCATTTTTATGCATTCATTTGCATTTCTTTGCCTTAACCCCTTATCCCATATGAGACAGTTGACCTCCGCATGGGCCACGACTCAGTTGTGTTGTGAATATTTCCTGTCGAGTGTGACAATACACGAGAATGTCCTTCTGAATGACGTAGGCTTCGGTATCCACTCCTCGCCAACGTTGATGTTGGTAAGACCACAGACATGTTTGATGACATCTTCTGCTCGGCTTTCAGAAACCTTTATATAAAATATGAAAAATCCTTCATTTGAAGTAAAGTAATTTCCTACCTTTGAAAGGTCTCGCTGTATTCAATGGCGCATTTGTTTCTTGCAATTGTTCTAATTGTGTTATAAGCGACATTATATTTGCCTATTCAAGATCCCTTGACATATAAAGTTTGATTGTAATAATTATAGTCCCGTTGTCGCTATTATTCGCTGGGAATGTTCGATCTTACTGATGATAAGCCTAGCAGAAACGATAACTTCTTGATTATCGTAACAATAGTATTTCTATTGCAGCATAGAACAATTCCATACCTTTCTTCTGCATACGTTTCTGTATCTATGAGAATTTAAGGATTCCCACACACTCTTATTCGCATTTGGCATTAACAAATGACCATGCGGCCGTGCTCCAGGTTTTCAAGTGCCATTACTTTGAATCCCGTCAAGCTTCGTTTGCTAATCTGTAATTGTGACACAATCCACTAGGTGTTTGAAAAAATAACTGTGGATGAAATCTTTCATCAAGGTAATTAATCTGTTAATTAATTGCAAAGAGATAGAAATGCAACAAAAAGGAGATGTCAAAGCTATATACAAACAAATTGAAGAATTAACAGGAAGAAAAACTGGATGTTGAAGATCAAAGGAAGGAGAACTGTTGATTGAACAAGAAAGCAATAGGGAACGATGGATAGAATACATTAAAGATTTTTATAATGATGAACGAACAGAAGTAAATATTAACGATAATGGAGAAGGACCAGAAATACTCAAAGAAGAAGTTGAACATGAAATATATATATATACCAGACGACTTGCTCAAATCAGTATTCATAGCCCTACCAAAGAAATCGGGTGCGATTGAATGCGATGATCATCGCACAATAGGCCTTATGAGTCATATGACTAAGATATTACTAAGAATCATCATGCGAAGAGTGCGAAACAAAATAAGTCCAGAAATTAGTGATGAGCAGTGTGGTTTTCTTAGAGGTAAAGGAACAAGCAATGCCATATACATCATACGATTTTTAGTAGAAAGAGCCATAGAGGTGAAGACAGATCTATATCTGTTTCATAGATTATACCAAAGCATTTGACAAAGTAAAAAACAAAGAGATAATCAAAATTTTAGAAAGCATAAACGTAGATAGCAAAGATCTAAGAATTATAAAGAACATGTACTGGCAACAAACAGCGGCCATAATAACTGGAAACCAATTGGGAATGTTACAGCAAATAAAACAGGGTGTTAGGCAAGGTTGTGTGCTGTCACCAGATTTGTTTAATATTTATAGTGAGATTATTTTAGGATCCATAAGGGGCATGCCTGGAATAACAATCGGATGTCATAATATAAATAATCTAAGGTATGCTGATGTTACAGTCTTAATCGCTAAGACTGAAAATGAGTTACAAGAAATGTTGAACATTATAGTGAAAGAAAGCAAAAATAAAGGACTCAGCCTTAATAGCAGAAAGACAGAATGGTAACAACAAAGAAAAAGACATCACCTCAGTGCAAAATAAAGACAAGTGGAACAATATTAATGCAGATAGATGAATTTAAATATCTGGGAACAATGTTAACCTCAGATGGTAGGTGTACAACCGAGGTGAGATGCAGAATGGCTCAGGCAAATGCAGCTTCCCAAAAATTGAGGGAGATATTATGCAATCCCTTATTGACAATAGAAACAAGAAAAAAAAGTTCTTAAATGTTATATAGAACCAGTTTTAACATATGGATGTGAATCACGGACAATAGGACAACAGACAAGAAAATCACGGGCGACTGTAGAAATGTGGTTTTACAGAAGAATGTTGAGCTAAGAACATGGACAGCTAAGAAGAGTAATAAAAACGTTCTGAAAGAGGTCAAAGCAAAAAAGAGAGCTAATTTCCAATATTAGGAAGAAACAATCATCATTTATTGGCCATATAGTGAGACGAGAACAGCGGGAATATATTGTAACAACTGCGAAAATTGAGGTAAAATTGAAAAGAGATAGAGGGAAGCAAAGAGAAAAGATACCAGACAGCTTACGAGAATGGCTTGGCAGCAGGTCAACAACAGAAATGATAAATAATTGTCATGATCGAAAGTTGTGGAGAGACATGATCACTTACGCCAGCAGGTCCGGTACTTGATAATGAAGAATTAATCTGTCGCTGCGCCTATTGACTTGTCCGTTCTATGCGATTTTATTAAAATTTGCTAGTTGTTTAACATGTACAACCAAAATGCTGTTACTATTTGGAGTCTACCAATGAGTTAGACACATCGCACCATCTAAGATCGCAATGTCAAAACTTCGAACAATTTTTGCCTATCAGAAATATCTTCTTATTGGAGGAACCCAGGTGCAATAGTATTACATGTACATCATTGTTTTAGGTTACGCCAGAATTAATACTCCTATTATAGTCCGTTCAGATTCGTTTGCCGAGATGTTATGATTTATAATTCAAAAAGTTCTTGATTTCACATGATTTTTGGCATACGGTGTTAAAATGTCCATGTCACGAGAACATATGTGTTACTCGATGTCTAGCTATAACGGTTTTCTTAAAGCGGCGAATTCCTTTGATCTTTGCCCATGTAACTATTATTTTGACCCTAATCAAAATGTTTTACAGTAATCTAGTGCAACGATGACCCATAGGCGTGTCCATAAAATTTTACTTGGTGGCAAGTATACAAATTTTAAATTATATATAGAACTTTTGTTCGTAGAGTCAATTTGATATAGTTCCATGCTCTTGGTGTGAGTTTCCCAAATGTTGTCGCTGCCTTTCAAATACGTACATTTAGTTCCTCATCTAAGGAAAGTGTGGCTGTAATAGTGGATCCAAGATAGCTGAACTTCTGTACTGACTCAAGCAGGCTTCCATTCAAAGTAATGGTTGTTGGTTTGCTTATAACATATTTTTGATTGCTTGGGTGGTCTTGAACAATAAACTGTTTAACAAATCAACTAGGAAATTTTGCAAATCAAACTATTTATCTGTAGACTTAATCAGAGTAATGATCATTCAGAATCAGACGAGTCAAATAGGTCGATTACAGCTTTCGGCTGAACAAACAACAAACCATCCTTTTTCCAATATTCCTCTTCTTGTCGTAACACATGATCCTCACATTTTACCCAGTAGTCTTTATTTATATTTGATAGAGCCTGATTTGTAAGTGTCTCAACATCGCATAATTTTAAAGTTTTATTTGTATATGCTACGTGTCCTTTAACTTTTGCCCAAACTAGTTCTATAGGATTTAAGTGTGCATGATATGGAGGTAGTCTCAAACATCTATGGCCATGTTCTTGAATTAACTTGTCTATTTTAAATATCTTTGTACGTTGTGTCTGTTTTACAAGGCTAAGCAATTCGGGTTTCAAGTAGCTGTCGTTAACTTGTATGTGTTCTTTTATGAGCCACGTTTTGATTGCATCTTTTGTACTTGATGATGTTGGGATTCTATCTTCTACGTTAACTACGTTATGGTATGAAGCATTGTCCATTATCAGACAAGAAGGTCGATCTAATATTGGAAGGATACTTTTCTCGATCCAGTCTTTAAATATGTGCCCATTCATTTCGGAGTGGTAGTCTCTATTGTCTATGGATTTTGAAATGAAAACGAGATGAGCATTCTGCAACAACCCATTATGTCTGCTACCTGCTGTGCAACTATCAAACGTTGCCCTTTACTGCTTGGTACTGATCTTTTAATACTTCCATCTGCTAACTGCCATTCATTTTCATTTGTATGATGAGCGTTGATCAAAGTTTCATCTAAATAAACAATATCATAATCATTTTCGCGCATTTCCTTCACTTCACGTAAATACTTGCTTCTAAGAGCTACTAGATGTGGCTTCTCACAAATAATGTTTTTTCCACCAGCATACTTTCTAAAGGTGAAGCCTGCACTTCTTAATATTTTCCATAATGAAGTTTTTGATATTTCAATGTCGTTGTTAGTTTTCAGCCAAAGCTTCAACTTTCTAAGTGTCACTTCTTCGTTTATATCAAACATTCGACAGATTTCTCTTTTTACTAGGTCCTTATCAAAACTGTCTAACGTTTCTTTCCTTCCTTGCTTTCTTGCATTTGTTGGCAATAAATATCCGCTTCCTTTAACTATTCGATCAAATGAACGTTTACACAAACCTAAAATATGCATTGTTCTCTTCTCAGGGTTTGATAAAGAACAATAAAGATGTCCCTTTTTACGCTCTCTGCAGAAGTATTGATAAATCTTTATAGCAATGCTATGCTCAGTAAAATATTTTGCCTTTATATTCATTCTCACATAGACTTGCAGAAGATAATATGGATAGTGCCGCCTCCTTTCTGTAAATATTGAGATTTGCCTCTGAATTATGACTCGAACTCGAGTCTACAGCCGTGATTTTGACGTCACATAATTTCCGATTTCGGCTAAAATGTCATTTTGTGCTAAACGGGAAATTTCATATGTAACATTTCTTTATAAAAATGTATAGTGGAAACATAACTATTTTAGGACGGTGCTCATTCAGCCGTGAAGGTCATGCCTATATGTTAAAGAATCAGCTGTGAGATGTAAGCATCTACATAATCCCGCCGGTGTTTATAATATCGATTAACTTTTTTTAAATATAGGTTAAATAAGGCATCTTTGAAACTGGATCACATTTCTTTGATAAAAAAATATTTTTATAGCGACATTAGTATTCTAAACCTAACTTCAAAAGATCAATGCAAATGAACAATAAGTTTTTGAAAAAAATAAATTAATGTCTAGGCAAACGAATCTGAACGGACTATAGACATTATTTGATAGACATAAACGGTTCCCGCACCCATGCAATTTAGGAGCGGCTTTGAGATATGAAATGAATGTTTGATATTGATACGAGTTACTGATAACGCAGTGAACTAAAGACAAGTAAACATACAAGATAATCTCTCGATGGCGAGATTAGATATAAGTTCCATAACTCGTAAGGACCCACACAAATTTATTTTGGACTTGCCTTTGAAGTTAAACGTTTGCATGCAATTAAAGGAATTGACTTCCAGTTCCAAGATGGTGGAATGCAGTTCATGTTCTCTCGACCGCTGCAGGATTTGCATTTTTGGACTGATTAATTTCAGCTGTCCAATGCAGATTTCTGCGTTAAAATCAACCTGACGATCCACTAAACGGATTTCCGTCGGTGCTTGTGAGTCTTGCACATGGCAACATTCCTCTTTGGCAGGTCAAATGTTGTGAATGCGACCTTCCCCCGTCTTGGAGTTGATATGCGGTCTACGTCAACATATTGAGTGGTGTTCAATTGCCGTCGTTGGAATTGTTTAACGCCAATTGTTTACAAGTTACAACTTATTAATATGGACAGCTCTGCTAAGTCAACCGAAGGTTTCACTTTAGGGATTTTGCACCATCGTTACAGTGCGTTGTTGGCTGCATTCACTGGTGTAATCGGGCGTTTGTGGGCGCATCCATTGTTGTGTGTGCTATGTCATCATGATGGCCGATCGTATATTCCTAAACCGGCCGTATGCTTATAATGAATGGCGAAATGACGGAGTTTTGTTCATGGCTTTGCAGCCCCTGTGTGGCTCCCAGAATTTCAAATTGGTCAGGATTCAAGAGGGTTACTATAAGATCGAGGGTAGACTTGTGAACTGGTTTATCATTTCACAAATTCACATTGCAGGAGAGATCTGAGCACTTACGGACTGTTGTTCGATGGTCGATGATGATAATCCGACGAATAACAGTGTTTCATATGATGGATCAGAAATTTTGCCGATGATATTTTAGTATATCGACAATGAAGAGACATAGGCAAATCGCCTCCACCATGCAAAACAAACTCGATCGCATCTCTTCCTAGTATGGAGAATCAAGCGCATTGGTTAATGATTGGATAATGCATCAGTTGCTTGGTTTTCCCTTAACAATCATATCGTTAACAAGGAAACACCGGTGGTACGAATAAGAGTTGATGAGGTGACCAGGGAGAGGTTGATGACATAGCTCTGAGTTAAGTTTGATCGCAGTTTGTGTTTTCGGGACCACGTCGACCATGTGATAATAAAATTCCGAAAAGGATTAGCTGCTTTGAAGATCAAGACATCTGCTAACATCTAGCAGAGGCTACTTACCCTTATGTTCCAGGGACTAGTCCTCGCACCAATCGAATATGCCCTAGCAATTCTTACTGTCAGTATGACGCAAATTTACAGGCATGAGAAAACACAGAATGAAGCTTTGACACTCCCTGTGTAGCAATGAGGTATCTTCTTGACTTTGCAACCATGGATGACAGAATCTATATCCACATAAGCACGTGCACATCTGAAGATAAGTGCAGATAAAGAGCATCAATTCTACCACGTGCTCAACACAAGGAAATGTGTCAGGCTAAAGGAGGCAAATCATGGGGTATCAGGTTATCGTTGAGGACGGTCAACCAATTGATCGGGCGGACATCATCAATACCCTTCGAGATATGGGAAGAACAAAGGACTTCGACAACTATGAGTCCACTTCACTCCTTCGGATGAAAGAGATTGGAGTTAAAATATGCACAGCCAGAAAAGTGAAACTTAGTGGGCGTGTAAGAAGACTTATCAATCAACATAGAATTGGAGTCGTCAGTCGCTGTCACTGCGGGACTTGCTAAGGAGGGGATCTAAGCACTTATGAGCATATTCGGAGTGCAATGATGATGAACCGCACATTTTATTTTTTTTTAACGTTCGCCAGCTTTCACCTCTGATGAAATCCCTAAAAACTAGGAACTGAACTTTGCGTGTTAATCCGTTTTTCCATGGCAGCCGTGTGGACCACTCACCGCACAGGCAGATAACTCCGTCTTCGGAGATACTCATATTTTTTCCGTCCATGAATAATTGACGTTTCAAGCCGGGTCTCGCTGCTGAGACAAGGGGTAGTTGCTGCAGAGAGAAATCATAAATAAAAATCCCAACTGGTACAGACGGAATTTGAAACCAACACCCTCGATGCCAGCGTCTTGTTTCAAGATCAACCAGTCCCCTGACCCGCAAATAACTCAATAATTCATCGGTGGGTCGAGCAGATGCCATCCAACAGACCTGTGGTCTTACCAATATCAACTCTGTCGAGGAGTGGATACCGGTGCCTATGTCATTCAGGGGGACATTCTCGTGTATTGTCACACTCGACAGAAAATGTAGGGAGCAGAACTCAGTCGTGGTCCATGCGGAGGTCTATGGTCACATATGGGATAACACCGATGAGAACGATGCAGTCGTCTATACAGACGGATCTGTAATACGATATCAGAGGAGTGCATGGGTATTTACAGCACGCTCGGCAGGCAGAATATTCAAGGAAGACAGCGGCACATACGTTATGACCACGAGTAGCATGACGATGGACGTGATGGCAGTGGCTAGTGCATTCATCTGGTTAGAGTCACAAGGTTACACCACGCTTGCATACTGAGTGATTCGATGAAAATGATTTTTTTAAAAGTGGAGACGGGCTCTGTACGCATGCGATTGTTAGAGTCAATGCAGGAAGTATGGGGAAATGAAAGAGCGGACAGGTTGGCTGGCTCAGCTATTGTTGAGGACGGTCAACCAATGGATCGGGCGGACTTCATCAATGCCCTCCGAGATTTGGAAAGAGCACACAACTTTGACAACCATTAGTCCAGTTCTCTCCTTCGGATGAAAGAGATGGTAGTTAAGATGGGCATAGCCAGAAAAGAGAAACTTAGTGGGCGTGAAAGAAGACTTATCAACCAACACAGAAGTGGAGTTGTCAGTCGCTGGACACTGCGAGACTTGCTGAGGAGGGGAGCTGAGCACCTATGGACATGTTCGAAGTGCAATGATGATTACCCATAAATAACTCAATAACATTGACACATATCATACTCCCTATGCTCCACACTCAATGCGTGCATGTGTAACAGTGACACTACAGCGTTGATTCAATTATACACAACGGATAGAGAATATGTCTAAACAATCCTGGTCACGTGGATAATTATCCGTTGACCGCGTGCTCAACACAGCGTGATTAATTCACAACACAGAAACTGCAACTTCAATTATTCTTAGCAGCACTTGTGTTGACACTTTATATGATGACACAACGCGTCGACTAGATCTCGTATAAAAGTTTATTCACAGTTTTTTTAGTAAAAAGTCATCAGGATACATATCTTGGTTGCATATAAAAGTCACTCATTTATTTACATAATATAGTCACATATAATATTTGCCTTATTATTATTACTACCTTCTAAACCTCTATCGAACTAGTGTTGTTAGTAGAAATTCTGTATTCGTATTGGCTATCCCCGTTGTTAAATGACACTCTTCCAGGTCATGTAATTATATCCACATGACTTCGTGTACTTCTTGTGCATAAAATCACACACACGATAATAAGCCTTCTGTATTAATCCGTATATCCCTAACCTTGATTTCCTTAATAAGCACTGATCTCTTTTGAGACCTGAAATATCTGCCTTCAACTAAATATCTTCCTTTGAAATAAATCTTTAGAATAATCCTTTACTAAAACATCCCTCATTGTTTTTCCAAGTCTCGAATCCAAAATAAAGTCCTCAACTGTAATGTTCTATTCACTGTCTTCATTCCGGATCTAATGTACTCCTGACTGTCCTCTCTGTTCTGACTTTCCTTTCTTTCCCGACTCTTTTGTAGTCTAGATCAATCTTGGATCCCGCCATTTTTGTTTCCGCGTTTCTGCAATCTTCCTTTATGGTTATGGAAGGCACCGTTATCACAGCAAACGAATTAAAATCCATAATTGCTCAACCGTCCGTGCCAGTGGAATCATTCGAATTAATATATCATCTCCCAAACAGACAAAGGTAGATGCAGTCCCCATAATAGCAGTCTCAGCACACGCCAAAAGACATAAGATGAAACCGCGCAGAAAGTAAACACAATCATTTGTTCCCCGTCATACGATAACATCATTCACTGTAAGCAATCGAAATATCGAAACACGATCAAAATGGATGAAATGCACAGCTCACGGTGTATACAGAGCACTTAACTCAGTAGCTCCTGCAGAAAGCCAGACTTGGAATATGAGGAAACTGCAACAAGGAACACTTTTTCAGACATAGCTTTTAACGGTTCCTGCCGCCTATCCGCCATATTGACCGGAAGGTCACGTCCTCCTGAAAATGTTGATCGTCATATTTTTTTAATGTATAGCACTTGATGATGTTAGGACATCATTTTTGCCTCCAAATCCTAACATATGAAACACAGTTATTCGTCGGATTATCCTCATTGACCATCGAACAACAGTCCGTAATTGATCTCTCCTGCAATGTGAATTTGTGAAAAGATAAAACAGTTCACAAGTCTACCCTCGATCTCACAGTAGCCCCCTTGAATCTGGACAACATACCTCCTGACTAATTTGAAATTCTGGGAGTCACACAAGGGCTGCAAAGTCATGAACAAAACTCCGTCATTTCGCCATTCATTATAAGCATACGGCCGGTTAAGGAATATACCATCGGCCATCATGATGACATAGCACACACAACAATGGATGCGCCTACAAACGCCCGATTACACCAGTGAATGCAGCCAACAACGCACAAAACACCGTAACGATGGTGCAAAATCCCCTAAAGTGAAACCTTCGGTTGACTTAGCAGAGCTGTCCATATTAATGAGTTGTAACTTGTAAATAATTGGCGTTAAACAATTCCAACGACAGCAATTGAACAGCACTTAATATGTTGCGTAATCCGCATATCAACTCCAAGACGGGGAAAGGTCGCATTCACAACACTTGACCTGCCAAAGAGGAATGTTGCCATGTGCAAGACTCACAAACACCGACGGAAATCCGTTTAGTGGAACATCAGGTTGACTTTAACGCAGAAATCTGCATTGGACAGCTGAAATTAAACAGTCCAAAAATGCAAGTCTTGCGGCGGTCGAGAGAACATGAACTGCATTCCACCATCTTGGAACCGGAAGTCGATTCCTTTAATTGCAAGCAAACGTTTAACTTCAAAGGCAAGTCCAAAATAAATGTGTGTGGGTCGTTTACGAGTTATGGAACTTATATCTAATCTTGACATCGAGAGATTATCTTGTATGTTTACTTGTCTTTAGTTTCCTGCGTTATCAGCAAATCGTATCAATATCAAACATTCATTTCATATCTCAAAGCCCCTAAAATGCATGGGTGCGGGAACCGTTTCATCATCACCAGGTACCGGGCTTGCTGGCGTAAGTGATCATGTCTCTCCACAACTTTCGATCTCGACAGTTATTTATCATTTCTGTTGTTGACCTTCTGCCAAGCCATTCTCTTAAGCTATCTTGTATATTTTCTCTTTATTTCCCTCTATCTCTTCGTCCCTCAATTTTTCCAGTTGTTACAATATATTACAGCTGTTCTCTTCTCATTACATGGCCAAAAAATTATGATTGTTTCTTCTTAATATTGGAAATTAGCTCTCTCTTTGTTTTTGGCCTATTCTTAGCTGTCCATGGTATTCTCAACATTCTTCTGTAAAACCACATTTCTAAAGCCTCCAGTGATTTTCTTGTCTGTTGTCCTATTGTCCATGATTCACATCCATATGTAAAGACTGACTCTATATAACATTTAAGAACTCTTTTTCTTGTTTCTGTTGTCAAAAATGGATTGCATAGTATGTTTTTTTATAAAAGGGAACCGTTTATGTCTATCAAATAATGTCTGATAGCAGTATTAATTCTGGTGTAACCAAAAACGATGATGTAATACTATTGCACCTGCGTTCATCCAATAGGAAGATATTTCTGATAGGCAACAAATGTCTGAAGTTTTGACATTGCGATCTTAGATGGTGCGATATATCTAAACTCATGGGTAGACTCCAAATATTAAAAGTATTTTATTTGTACCTCTTAAACAACTATCCAATTTTCAAAAAAATCACAAAGAACGGACAAGTCAATGGGTGCAGCGACAGATTAATTACCTTGATGAAAGACTTCATCCACAGTTATTCATTCAAACACCTATTGGATTGTGTCACAATTACAGATTAGCAAACGAAGCTTGACGGTATTCAAAGTAATGGCACCTGAAGACTTGGAGCACGGCTGCATGGTCATTTGTTAATGCCTAATGCGAACAAGAGTGTGTGGGAATCCTTACATTCTCATAGATGCAGAAGCGTAAGCAGAAGAAAGGTATGGAATTGTTCTATGCTACATTAGAAATACTATCGTTACGATGATCAAGAAGTTATCGTTTCTGCGAGACTTATCATTAGTAAGATCGAAAATTTCCAGCGAATAATAGCGACAAACGGGACTATAATTATTACAATCAAAACTTTATATGTCAAGGGATCTAGAATAGACAAATTAATGTTGCTTATAACACAATTAGAACAACAGCAAGAAACAAATGATCAATTGAATACAGCGAGAGCTTTATTTAAAAGGTAGGACAAATTTACCAAATAGTAATCGTTAGCTGCGGTAGTTGAATATAAAGTAAGCTTTGTTTCAAGGATGAGGCAATTTATCAAGAAGTCATCGTTACGTGTGGTAGGAAATATAGCAAGATCTTTACTTCAAATGAAGGATGAAAGAACCCAGGATAAGATAATTTATTTTAAAATTCATCGTTACCGATGCGGCTTGGAATACAGCACGTGGTGATACGGGTAAACTTTCCTTGACTTCTAGCAGTGAGAATGAGATGTTTCTGTGCGGCAGATAAAGTACTATGACCGGGCGTCTCAGAAATACAACATCGGATTAAAATTAACCCCTTCTGAAAAGAAGAAAGATATTTACTGCTTCCAAGCACGGCATTGAGAGAGAGAGAGAGAGAGAGAGAGAGTGTGTGTGTGTGTGTGTGTGTGTGTGTGAGAGAGAGAGAGAGAGAGAGAGAGTGTGTGTGTGTGTGTGTGTGTGTGAGAGAGAGAGAGAGAGAGAGAGAGAGAGAGAGAGGGAGGTTTCATGTTAGATACTCAGTTCCTAATTTGAAGGGTTCAAACTGGATGGTTATCATATGGTTGAATACAATGTATAAAAGTATCAAACTCGTGTGCGTTTAATGTTCAGGGCAGGATATATACAGGGAAATGAGAAAAGTGGACAGGTAATTAGTAGGTGTAATTGGGATACTGAATGCGGGCAAGAGAGGTGGTCACTCTGTGATAGATATCTTGATGTGAGCATGACAGGTGACATTTCAATTTTGTAAACGGGAGACCTTTATTTTTTCGGCATAATACAAGTAGAAAACGACAGTTTGTGGAAACACTGATAGATTTTCTTTTTAATCAGTGAGCTTTGTTAACTACATCACGCACAATAATTGCCTTTTTTTGGTAAGATCATCTCAGTGGCTGTCTTGAGTACAAAAGACTGCTAACTAATCAAGTTACCGGCCACTTATAGACTGACGTTGTCAGCCGTTACCAGACAACAGTGCAGCAGCAGTGTTATTGAATGTACTAATGACAATCAGTTACGTGTAACAATCCAACAAATGTTTGTCAGTTATATTCTTATCTCACTATGGATAAAAGATCATTTTATTTTTTTCCAAACCCTGAATTGTTCTCCGAACTCAATCGACCGCTTGTTAGTTCTCATCGTGTACGGAAATAAGAGCTCTGCGTCGAGATAACACGTCGCAACTGTGCAGAACCCGGAAGCTGTAATGGTAGACTAGACTTCACTTGAGCTTCGAAAAATGCTGATTATACAGACAAATGTGCCATTGATTTTGATTAGGGTCCTAATCGATTTTTCTGTTTAGCCGAGCTCATTATGAGCCAAAAAGTTTGGTAATTGGACAATCGCCATCGTATCGACAGGCACTCAATGATCGTTTGCTATTGATAGGACCGTAATGATCAGGAATGTAGATCCCAGAGTCGAGTAAAGAGCGAGATGTATTGTTTATTGGTGAACATTATCCTCGTTACGAAACAAATATATGGTTCAATTTTGCTTCACTGTTGTCACGTTCACATGCACTCGCCACCCCTCTGTTGCGTTGTGTTAGTGATCTTCTTTCATTTCTTTAGTCTTTTTGGAAATGCCAGTGGTTGATCAAATATTTCACCGCGGCTTCATACATACCCCCTGACGTTTATGACGAACATCTTATGGGTGGTAGGATCGGTATCACACTAAGTCGCCCTTACTCCACCCCTTCCCTCCCCCCCTCCCCCCAAAAAATAAAAAAAATTATGACACTCATTTTCAGAAGTTTGGTGAACTCGGAAGGCTTGTTGTCAGTCCGAATAAAAGATATTCGTCACGTCTAGGAAATGAACCCGAATGTATAGTCCTCTTTTCAGTAACAAACTATGTTTTTGTTCTACATCAACAATTACTTTGTAATTTAACAACAGGTTTTTGCATTCATAGGCACTAAGCATACAGGTCTAGGCTTTTTGTGACAATGTTTATTTTACCAATTTGTTTATATTTTCCTGTCATGCTCGAACTTTAAATGTTTTCACATTGTTTCACAATTCTTACATTAACGCCTGCCTATGTGTTATTCGGGGATCTGCTTGGTTGTTTACTAACTGCTCGTTGCTTGATTTGCTCACATAAGTGGGATTTAACATTGCTAATTTTTTACTTTATTTTTTCTATTACAAATATGGTAAAATGCTTTGAAAACCAGAAACTGTCTAGACTGCTACTTTTGTATTACTGTTTTTGTTTTGGTCTTTTTCTTGTCCATTTACAATGTGCACTTTCCACGTGTTGTTGTTATTGTTTCTAGGTACTTGTTTGTAAATCAGTTGGTATGGACTTGGCTGGCTGGGACAATTGATCATGCTCTCCGACAGTCACAGAGACGCCATCAATACACGCAGCAACAAGATTAAGGCGATGATTGAAAGCCTCAACAAAGTAATACTGCAGGCAGACACCGAGTAGATCCCCAGGGGCACAAGGAAAAATTACAAACAGAACTTTGAGCAGAAAAAAAGCAAGAGTTCGAGAAAAAAATGGGTGAAGCCAAAAACACAGCAGCGAGGGAAGAGAAACATTTATCTCATTGAAACCCATTACTGCAAGAGATTCTGTAAGGATTGTTGGAAAGAGAAAGCCAAAAAGACTTACCTTCCAGAAATAGAAGAAAGTTATTGACTGCATTGGAACCATGACCCCTGTGTTTGGTCTGTGGCCATTAACATTCTGATATCTTTAGTAATACTACAGAAAGATTTCAGCACAGAGAACGAACTCATTATTATCGTCATGGATCCCCGGGGTCGATATCTGAAAGGATTGATTAACTATTGTCAAGATGGTTGAATTTTGATACTTGGTTTTATTTTATTTGGTCTGGGCATGGAGTCAACATTTTTGTTGATTTTAGTTGCCAAAGGATCTTTCTTCCTTCTCTTCTTCTTCTTCTTTTCTCTTTTCACTGATACCTAAACGGTGTCGTGGTTTATATCATTTGTCGTTCTTGAGCTGCTCGAACTGTCTGAATTAGTGACGTACCTTTGTTGTTACATGTCTCTGTCACTGCATCTATACATTTTCTTCTGAGTCTTCCTCTTGGTCTTTTTCCATGCATTCTCGAGAAGAACGCCCTTGATGGTGATTGATAAGGATTCCTTCTGACCAGGTGGCCAAACCATTTAAGTTGTTGTTGTTCTATATATTCTTGGCAGGGTTTTGTTCCAACTATTTTTCTTATGGTTTCATTTGATATTCTATCTCTTCTTGTGTTGTTTGTTACTTTTCTCAAGCATCGCATCTCACATGTATTTATCTTTCTTAAATGTGATTTAGAAAGGGTCCGTGTTTGACTTTCATAGCACAAAGTTGGTATGAAAATGCTATTTATCATTTATTGTTTAGCTGGTATAGAAATGTTTGGATGTCTTAGCAATGGTGAAAGCTGGTATGTGACAGCATTTGCTTTTTGTATTCTCATGTCAATTTCTCTGTCTAGTTTTCCATCTTCTGTGAACATTGTGCCTAAATACTTGAATTCATCTACTTGTTTTATTTCTTTATCTTTGATCTTAATGTTTAATGGGTGTCTTAATTTGCTTATTCTTATAGCCTCTGTTTTTGCTGTGTTAACTTTCATACTGTAGTTTGTGCAGCTGTTATCTATAGATGTTAAATGCTGTTGTAGCAGGTTTTCATCCTCATATACTAGGCATTGGTCATCTGCGAAGAGTAGCTCGTTGATGTTGGAGTTTTCTACCTCTATGTTATTATTTGATTTTTCCTTATTGTTGGTTGTTTCCTGATTTATTTTGTCCATATATATGATGAAGAGGAGTGGTGAGAGGACGCATCCTTGTCTTACACCTGTTGTAACCTGAAACCATTCTGACATACCTTCCGGTGTTCTAACGGCACTTTGACTCTTTTTATATCTTCTTCTTCTTCTACCTTTTTAGCTCTCAGTGGAGCATAGGTCTTCAATAAACACTTTCCAACTCGTTCTGTCTTTTGCCATTCTTTTAATATCATTCCATGTCTTCCCCATCATCTTCATCTCTGCTTCTATCTGTCTTCTCCAAGAATTCCTTGGTCTTCCTCTTTGTCTTTTCCCCTGGGGATTCCAAAAAAAAGGGCCTGTTGTGAAATACTCTTACTTGGCTTCAGTAGTGTGTGTCCTATCCAGCGCCATCGTCTTCGCTGTATCTCTTCATCCACTAGTGTTTGAGTGGTACCTTTCCATAATTCTATGTTAGTAATTTTGTCCTGTCATTTCCATCCTTTTATTCTGCGTAAGCATCCATTAATGAAAGTCTATATCTTCGTGATTGTCAATTTTGTTGTTCTCCATGTTTCACAGTCATATAATAGGAACGCCTTAACATTTGAGTTGAACATTTTTATTGTTGTATTTAACCTAATTTCTTTGCATTTCCATATGTTTCCCAGTGCAATGAAGCTCCTCTTGCTTTTGGTATCCTTATTTTGATATCATTTTCTGTTCCTCCCTCTTTATCTATATTACTGCACAGATATATGTAAGATTGTACATCTAATAGAGGTATTTCTCCTAGTTTTATTTGGTTATTGTCAACTGTATTAATTCTCATAATGTTGGTCTTATCTCTATTAATCTTCAGTCCTAGCTGTTGTGATCTCTCATCAAGTATGCTCATTTTATCCTGCATCTGTTGATGGCTGTGTGATAGGATAGATATGTCATCAGCAAAGTCTAAATCATCAAGTTGTTTGGTCAGTGACCACTGGATTCCATTTCTGTTGTTTTGAGTTATTATCATAATTCAATCTATGGCCAGTAGAAAGATGGAAATGGAGACAGAAGGCATCCCTGCCTTACTTCTGTTCTTATTTCAAATGCTTCTGTAAGCTGTCCTTCATGCACCACACTACATTTCGTTCCTTCATACATTGTTTTTATAAGGTTAATAAACTGTATGGGCATTCCGTAATGACTCAGCAACTTCCAAAGCATTCTTCTGTCTAAACTATCGGACTTCCGGTAACATGGCGTAGCCTAGTAGCTGCTTGCAGATCGCGCTAGTGATTTACAATTTCTGTGTATGTCCATTCACACGGATTGAGTTTGTTGTGTGGTTGTTGTCATTCCAAAGGATTTATAAAGTGACTGTAATAATTCTATCTATCTATCTATCTATTGACCTTTCGAGCCGTAACCGGCCCATAGGGCGTAGACCAAGATACACCTTCTCCTATATGAATTTTTGTTCTAGCAGTTTTCTTTTAAAGATATTTTATCAAATCTCGCCATCTGTCTCTGTTCTGTGCAAGCAGTTCTATCTCATTGAGGGAGCCGATTCCTGCTGCTCTTGCCTCTCTCATCAATGTTCTTCTCAGTGTCTCCCTGGGTCTTCCTCTTTTTCTTTTACCTGTTGTTTCCCATATGAGGGCTTGCTTTGCTATTCGATTATTATCTCTTCTCATCACATGTCCAACGTATGACCATCGTCTTTTCTTTATTACTGAAGATATTAGTGGTTGATTGGCGATTTCTCTAATTTCCTCGTTTGTTTTGAATTCGTTCCATTCTATACCAAGTATTTTCCTTAGACATTTATTTTCGAATGCGTTCAACTTTGTTTCTATATCTCTTGTTGTTTTCCAGCTTTCACACGCATACGTAAGGGTTGAAAGTACATTTGATTTGAATAGCCTAAGTTTTGTGTTTGTGCTAATGAGTTTTGATTTCCACAACTTTTCAAGGCTTCTGAAAGACATTGCTGCTTTAGCCAGTCTGATTCTAATTTCTTTGCTCGTATCCCCTTCTCGATCAATGTGACTTCCAAGATAGATAAAGTGATCGATCTCTTCTACTGGTTTGTTTTCCATGTATATTTTGTCACTTGTTGGAATTAAACTTTTCATGACTTTAGTCTTTTCATGATTGACCTCAAGCCCAATTTTGCTGGCTATTGATGATAGTTCATTTGTGTTTTCCTGCATCGTTTTTATCTGACTGCTGATGAGAACTATGTCATCAGCAAAGTCGAGGTCCTCCAAATGGTCTCCTTGTATCCATTCGATGCCTTTATTACCAGTGCAGCATTTCTTCATTATGAAGTCCATAACAATTCCAAATAACAAGGGCGATAAAATACATCCTTGTTTAACCCCAGTTTCTATTGGGAAACATTCGCTCAGTCCTTCCTCTGTTCGAACTGCACATGTGTAACCATCATACATGTCTTTGATAATATTTATTATTTTTGATGGTAAACCATATTGCTTCAGAATTTTCCACAAAGAATCTCTATGAATACTATCAAATGCTTTTTTGAAGTCGATGAAGTTAAGTACAAAAGGTTTTTGCTTTTCAATGTGTTCCTCCAATATAAGTCGTAGAGTGAAAATGTGGTCAAGACAGCTTCTCCCTTTTCTAAACCCAGCCTGTTCTTCACGCATTACTGTATCTATTGAATCCTTTATTCTATTTAGGATGATTTTACAGAATAACTTTGAGGCAACTGACAAAAGTGTCACGCCTCTCCAGTTGTTACAATCTCTAAGATTGCCCTTTTTTGGGATCTTAACAATGATTCCTTTTTTCCATTTATGAGGCGTCTTCTCTGTTTTCCAAATGATGTTGAACATTTTTTGGAGATGTATTAAATTATGGCTATCAATTGCCTTGAGGATCTCAGCTGTTAACTTATCCTCTCCAGCAGCCTTGTTATTGGTCATTAGCTTTAAGGTGGTTTCTATTTCACTCAAGGTGAAGTCATCTAAATTTACATCTAATTCTGCTGCTGGTGTTTCAGCTTCAAAATCTATTAAACTGTGAGGTAGTGGACTGTAATAATTACCGATAATAAACTAATAATCATACAGTGTTACAACTTAATGCGTGTAGGCCCATTGTAGCTTCAAGGACAAATTACTATAACCTACTTATAGCTGACAATCGCTCACCCTCGGATACCTGCCACCGACACTATTGTGTTTAACCAGGGTTTGTGTGTGCATTCATGTGGAATGTTTTCTTCCTGGACACTGGGCCTTAGTCTAACACACCATGGACACACAATAAGTTACTAAACATATAATATGCATCGCTAGCGCCGTCTGTTGCCGGAAGTCACAGGGTTGACGGAAACCCGTTAACGAGAGATACAGTTAACAGCCCGTCCAGGGTAAGGCCAACCCTGCAACAAGGAGCATTGTGTAATGCCCAACATAAATGGCCAAGGAGAGGATGGTACCCTCTAAGTGCGATAGTACAGCCCATTGTGTATGAAATTGCGTGCACTGTATTTCACTAGTCCATCCCCAACTCATGGGTCAAATGTGTTCTTGCCTCGATCCTTCCTTTTGTCTACTGTTTGTCAATCCCCATGGACATCAAAGGAGCGTAGCAAGGCGGTCATCGCACCTCTGACTCTCTGTGCAGGTTCCTTGGTGGCGGGGAATGCCAGTTTTCGCCACCGCTGCAGACTGTGTCTTGTTATGGGTCAGCGGGTTCATCATTCTCTCGTTTCTGACGAGAGAATGATGAACCCGCTGACCCATAAGCAAGTGTTAAACTACTGGCAGGACGTGACAATCCTGGGACACCAACACACCGATCTACTCTCCTTTGGGGATGAAAAGGAAAGCGCCCATGACACCCCCAATAATTATCATGCCTAGAATACGACAACCTACTTTATACGAGCTCGGGCGACGCCTCGGTCAACAAGGCCCGCGCTGTCCTCTGCAACCCGGGGAGGGCAGTGACAAGTATGCTACCGGACCCCAACACAATCTTTCAACTCTACGCATCCTGCAACTCAACATTTCAGGAATACGTACTAAAAAACTGGAGTTGGCAAAGCTACTATCTGATCAAAACATCCACGTTGCACTCATCCAGGAAACAATACTACCACGAGAAGCTCATTTCCATATTACAGGCTACACCGCACACCGATGCAAGTGTCGGAAATGTCAAGGGATCATGTCGCTCATTCGGAACGACATACAGGCTGAGGTTTCCCCAGTAGAAACCAATGAAGAAACTGATATCCAAGAAGTGACAGTTTGGACAAACAACCAACCGCTAAAAATTATGAATGTATACAACCCACCAAAAAACATGATCAGCCTACCACTCTTTACTAACACTGATCTTTTCAGAACTATCGTAGCAGGAGATATGAATGGCCACTCCCATCTATGGGGCTATAATGACAGAAACCACACAGGACTGATCATCGAAGAACTCATTAATACAACTACCCTTATATTACTCCACAACTCAGATTCCCCACCAACACTCCTTCATAGAGCCAGTGGAACCTCAAGTAGACCCGACCTCACTCTGGTGACAGCGGACATCCATCCCAAGTGCTCCCTCAGTGTCCTCGATGACATAGGTAGTGATCACAGACCAATCATACAAGAAATTGCCAACAATAAAGAAACCATAAGTAGTTGTCCAGCAATAGTGCCATTCAATTATAAAAAAGCTGACTGGGCAACATTCAGGAACCTAGTAAACCAAGCATTTCAAGAGATAGATATAACAGCGGATATTGACACTGTCTATAACAACATCACCGCAGCTATTCTACAATCTGCTAAACAATCCATCCCCCGAGGACGCCGTAATAAATTCAAACCGTTCTGGAATGAAGAACTAGAGTGCATTGTCAAAGAAAGAAAAAAGGCAAGAAGATTAGTCGAGAAACATCCAACCCCCGCCAACAAAACAAATTACAACAGATTGACTGCGAAGGTTAAACTACTAAGCGCTAAAGCAAAGAAGGTCACATGGATCACGAAATGTGAAAACCTGGATTTAAGAAAGGAAGGCAAGCAAGCATGGCGTCTTATTTCTAACCTATCAGGGAAAAAAAGACGATCGAACATTGTGCCACTTAAGGCGGGTTCGGAAATAATACCAGCTAGTTCACAGAAAGCAGAAACCCTTAACAATTACTTCGCCAGTATCAATAAACAACGAGACAACCAAAGACTAGACTACGCTATCAACAAACTTACCAAAGAAATGGAAAAGCGCCATACAGTAAGCATTGAAGTCTTTGAAAAAGATTTCACCCTTCCAGAGCTCAAAGCTGCCCTTGATAAGTGTAAAAAGGGAAAATCAGCTGGCCCCGATAGACTGACTAACGAACTTATTACTAACCTCTGAATCAAAGAACTTGATGTCATCTTAGAGTTTATCAACATAACGTGGAGAGAGGGTAAGCTGCCGGCTCAGTGGAAGAAAGCAAATATAACACCCTTACTAAAGAAAGGGAAAGATCCCAACGACCTTAGCAGTTACAGACCAATCTCCCTGACCTCTAATCTGGGGAAAATAGCAGAACGAATGGTCAACGAAAGGCTGTACTGGTGGCTTGAGAACACAAAGACACTCAACAATTACCAAGCAGGCTTCAGAAAGAACAAGCGTACCATGGACCAGCTGATAAGACTCACTCAAGAGATAGGTGACTCATTCCAGGAGCAAAAACACGTATTAGCCACATTCATTGACCTGAAACAAGCTTATGACAGATTCTGGAGAAAAGGTCTTCTATTCAAACTGCAAAAAATGGGAATATCAGGACGAATGTACAAGTGGATAAAGGGCTTCTTTTGTAATCGAACAGTACAAATAACATACACGGGAACAACTTCCAAACAAAGAACCCTGGAGGAAGGCTTACCTCAAGGATCAGCCCTAAGTTGCACATTGTTCCTTATGTTTATAAATGACATGCCAGAATATATCACATGTCGTAAGGCACTTTTTGCAGACGACCTCGCCATCTGGGTAAGAGGCAAGAATATTCAAGAATATTCAAGCCCTTACTCATAACATAAATACGAACCTTACTACCATTGCTGCTTACTGCCAGTTCTGGAAGTTAGAGCCTAGCACTGAGAAGTCAGTCTACAGTATATTTACCCTAAGCAACAAAGTCAAAGGGGAAGAAATAGATGTCCGGATGAGCGGAGAGAAACTAAAATACGACAAATATCCGAGATATCTGGGAGTTGACTTAGACCGAAGGCTATCTCTGAAACAACACATAAACAAGCTGATAGAGAAAACCACAACTAGACTCAGGATCATCAAGCACCTCGCCACTTGTGAATGGGGGGCAGATCAACAAACACTGCGTCAACTCTATACTGGTTACGTGCGATCCGTAATAGACTATTCACTACCTCTGCAATCTATTGCTAGCAAGACTCTACTCCAAAGCTTAGATAAAATTCAAAATCAAGCCCTGAGATTTATTAGCGGTGCTATGAAATCAACTCCTAATAATGCTTGCGAAATACACAATAACATCGAACCTCTTGGCATTCGAAGAGAACGTGCTGTAGTGGAAACCTACGAGAGATATTTGCGGACGGAACCAACAGGGGAAAATCGCATTATGGCAGAAAAGTGGCGGCAGAAAACCCGGATTAAGAAATCATCCTTTTTAGACCATGCAACTAACTACAGCTCCAAACATCACCTTCCAGCAGACAGACTTCAAGATATGCCCATCCGCCCTGAAGCACTTTGCCGCCAAATAGTTGTCCCCGATGTCAGGACTGAGCTCTCCGACCCCCTAGCAGATAGAAATACTCTACCTCCTACACTCAAAGCCATAGCACTGGAAACCATTGACCAGTATCCACGTAATGCCATCCATGTTTATACTGATGGATCTGCATTCAAGGCCACCCTAAATGCTGGTTACGGTGCTGTTGTCAAGTATCCCTACTCTCACCCAGACGACTACCCCAAATTTACGGTCCATGCGGAGAATACTGCTCCAATTACTCTGCAGAAATTATAGCTATAGAGAGAGCACTCAGAAGGATATTTGTAGACTTTGAATGTGACACCATCGCACCGGAAGATATATATATTTTCTCGGATTCTAAATCAGCACTCGAAGCAATTGAAAGCGGACTAACTTCCGAGGTTTCTAATATAAGATCTTTATCCAACCAACTCGCCACTACCTATGGCGTGGCTGTAACCCTACAATGGATCCCTGGTCACATCGGCATTGCGGGAAATGAGAGAGCGGATAGGTTGGCTAAACTGGGAGCATCTCTACCACAGCTTCCTGTTCAAGTTAGCCTCAAAACATGTAAGCAAATTTTGAGAAACAACTACCACGAGGAATGGTTGAATATGTGGGCCTCAGCTAAGACTGGACGCCTACTCTACAGATATCAAACAAAACCAGACCCCCTCGACCCTGTGCGGGAGCTGAGGCGAAGGGACCAGAGCCTGAGAACAGGCCATGCTCCTACCAATCAACACCTGAGCAGAATAAAAACACAACATGACCCAATCTGCAGACACTGCCGTCAACAATCTGAGACAGTAGATCACCTGCTACTACACTGTCCCCATTTACTAAATCGACGGAGCATGTTACTCCCACTACCTCCAACCATCAATAACACACTGTACTCTTCATCTGTTCAACTGAGAAGGACCTGCGCCTTCATGCGAGAGGCATTAAGCTGTAAAGAGCTCATAGCTCACGGCTAACAAGGGGATTAAGTCAAGTCAAGTCAAGTCACTATCAAATGTCTTTTCGTAAGTAGTATAGCAGGAAGGATGTGATATTATTTGGCCCGTAAATTAACAAAGATATATAGTAGGTGCGCAGCGCACCTAATGTACTCTAGGTGCAGGGGGAGTTAACCATGACCGCTTGTGTCGAGGTGTTGATCTCTAGTCCCAGTGACCCCGGAAGTGACCTGTTTATGTCTGGTGTGTGCTGACTTTGGAGTTCTTGATGCACTGGCTCGATAGTGATAGGTTAGTAGATTATACAACATCAGTAAAAAACGGTCAATATAAAACAGAAGACAAAGATATATTTTATTATCTCAATAGGTGTATAACATACAGTGGATATTATATAACATTACAAAAATATTCAGTACACTGAGTAAATATAGTACAAGGATAACATTTACTTATAGCTATCTTTCTTCTGTATTAGTGAGACTAAGCATCTCTCTCTCTCTCTCTCTCTCTCATCTCCTCATAGACTACTCTCATGTTGCTTCACATTTTTTCTGCACTTACTCATTCTCGTCATTTACGCCTATCATCTCTCCTACGATCTCCAAGACTTCGCTCGCTCCTTCTCTCCTCTCTCCATCTCTCTCTCTCTCTCTCTCTCTCTCTCTGTCTCTGTCTCTGAGACAAGTGAATTAATCAAGACAAATAAAATAAACAAATATGAAGCTTTCTATATAATTATCACAATAACGATTTTATTAATACATCAGGGACCAGATATTTTATAAATCAATATTAAAGGTTTAACCTCTCTCTCGCTCTGTCTTTCACTCTCCTAGCTCCTCCTACTCTTCTCTCATGTCACCCTTCCTCCTCGCTTTCCCTCTTTTGACCATACAAGATGGAACATGAGGGCTAATCAACTGATCGGGAAGGCATGTAGGTGAAATAAATAAAAACTAGTGGCGGGAATGCTCTCCACCATCCACTTAGTATCGGGTCTGTTGAGCATGGCAGTGTCTACGGGGTTATGTTCCTTTAGAGAATCAACGAATCTTGTGAAATCCTAACGATTATTGACTAACCTTGGGAACTCGAGAACAGCTGAATTATTGAAGGATGCGTGGAAGAAGCGTAAATCTCCATCCTCTTAGTTGCGGAGGATAAGATGGTGACCATAATTAATTTTAAAACAAGTTATCTGACTATCAAACACATCTCTTAGAATAATAGACCAGTCTGTGGTGAAAGGGCGATCAGGTGCGTGAAATAAAGTATATGTGGAAACCGTTTTATTTAGATTAGCATGAGTATTTATAACTGACCAGTTTTGTTAACATACATCCCGTACATCGTCAGGCAGTGTTGCTAATGGATCATTGGCCTTGTGGTTTTTTTTTACTCGCAGGTGAATGTTCTTCGTCTATCGCTCGTTTGGTCGCTGGTGAAGGGGCAACCGGTGGCGATGAAGTTGGTGTTTTAGCAGGTACCGAGGCTGAAGCTGGTGGTGTAGAAGGAACCATTGATGAAATTGGTGTTGTAGAATGTTTTAGTCTCCTATGGCTGGCTAAAGAACTTCAACTAGTATAAAGGCGTTGACAAAGAGGACAAGCATGGCGTATAAGTCGATGTGCGGCACGTATATGCTGAAGCATAGCTTGGCGCCGTTTAAACTTCTTTAGACACAATGAACACTGGTGTTCATCAGAAGATAACTCATTAGGAGAAACCATCTGGAGAAAATCAAATAACCATTATCAATAATATTTAACATATCTAGTTTAAATACATTAAGAAAAATTAACCATCAGGACTTAAAATACCTAGTTTATTCATCCAATAGGAAAAGATGAAGGCATAATATATTCAACATTTCTTAACTACTTTAAATACATTGAATAACCTTTTATCGATAACCTTTAATATACTTTAAGAGAAAACAAAATATTACAACTTACAGCGTAAAATAGACCCACAACACAGGCCGCTGGACTGAACAGTACTATGAAAATAAACTTCCGTGAATCAATCGCGCTTATAACACGAAGTTTCACATGCGACAAGTTTAAATATAATCTGGTAATTAAAAGTTGGACGACACTATTCCATTCTCGACGAATAGCTAGGTTAACCAATCAGAGAAGAGGATTTCTATTGGACACCCATCAACGAAATGACTGACCTTTGGATTAACGAATCAGAGAAGAGGATTACTGTTATCGTGATAACTGACCTCATTTTCCACTTGGAATGCTGTCGAGTCTGACGCATTGGTTATTTTAAAGCGAATTGGTCCCTGATAAAATCCATCTGACGGGTCAATGGTGAGGGAAATAATACAGCAGGCGGGATACTTGAACGCGCTTTGAGCTACTCCCATACTTATACTAGTTAGACACATCTAACAGATAGTTATATCCAAAGTCCCAAAAGTTAGGCCAAATCGCAACAATTTTACCCCAGAACACAAAAATGTAGGCTCATTAAAAAAAGTCGACCTAAAAATCCTAAAAATCTACTCACATAGTTATAATAGTTAGAATCAACGAGCAAAAAGTTATATTCAATGTCCAAAAAAGTTAGACCAAATCGCACAATTTTAGCACCAAAACTCAACAAATTTAGGCTCAGAAGCAAAAAAAGTCGAGCTCAAAACCCTAAAAAATCTATGCGCATACTCTTACTAGTTAGAAACATTGGACGGATAGCTGTATCCAAAGTCCCTAAAGTTACGCCGAATTGCAAAAATGTTGCCCCAGAACACAAAAATGTAGGTTCATATTCAAAAAGTTGACCTAATATTTCTAAAAATCTACTCACAGTCATAATAGTTAGACACAACGAGCAGCTTGATATATCCAAAGTCCAAAAAGTTAGACCAAATCCCAAAATGTTAGCAGAAAAACACAAAAATTTAGGCTCATAAGCAAAAAGTCGATCTCAAAACCCTAAAAATCTACTCACATAGTCAAACTAGTTAGACAATCACTTTTAAAAGTTTTACCCCATTGATCATTTTTGAAGGCTACGCCTATGAAACTGCTAAAATTAGTAAATTTAGCCTCTAGGGTTGCCTCAAACTTCAAATTTGACATTCTCCTAGCAAGATTTTGAATAAAAATCACTTTTGAAATTTTTACCCCCTGATCATTTTTGATGGCTACGCCAATTAAACTGTTAAAAATTGACTCTGAGTTTACCCCCAAACTATATTTTAGACATCCCCACACCAAAAATTTACTTTAAAATAACTTTTATGATTGTTACCCCCATTACCATTTTTTAGGGATACGCCCATGAAACTGTTAAAAATCGTAAATTTGGCACCTAGGCTTACCTAAAACTTTATTTTAGACATCCCCAAACCAAAAATTTTCTTAAAAATCACTTTTATGAATGTTACCTCTTTACCATTTTTGAGGGATACGCCCAAGAAACTGTTAAAAATCGACTCTGTGTTTACCCCCAAACTATATTTTAGACATCCCCACACCAAAAATTTACTTAAAAATCACTTTTATGAATGTTACCCCTTTACCATTTTTGAGGGATACGCCCATGAAACTGTTAAAAAATCTAAATTTACACTCTAAGTTTACCCCAAACTTTATTTTAGATATCTCCGCATCAACAATTTACTTTAAAATCACTTTTATGATTGTTACCTTCCTTACCATATTTGAAAGATACGCCCCTGATATCAATAAAAAATTGAAATTTAACCTATTGACATACCCCAAACATAATATTTGACACGCCTGTGTATCAAAGTTGCATTTTAAAAAACAACAAAAAGCTAGAAGTGTAGAAAGTGATTTAGAACTATTTTAGTTAAGATGAAAGTGCAGATTCTGCACGAACCTGCATATTTCTGATAGCGAAAAGATTTACGATTTTTAACAGTTTCATGGGCGTGTCCCTCAAAAATGGTAAGGGGTGTAACATTCATAAAAAAGAATTTTTAAGTAAATTTTTGGTATGGGGTTGTCTAAAATAAAGTTTTGGGTAAGCCTAGGTGCCAAATTTACGATTTTTAATAGTTTCATGGGCGTATCCCTCAAAAATGGTAAGGGAGCAACAATAATAAAAGTGATTTTAAAGTAAATTTTTGGTATGGGGATGTCTAAAATATAGTTTGGGGGGTAAACTCAGAGCCGATTTTTAACAGATTCATTGGCGTATCCCTCAAAAATGGTAAGGGGGTAACATTCATAAAAGTGATTTTTAAGTAAATTTTTAGTATGGGGATTTCTAAAATAAAGTTTTAGGGAAGCCTAGGTGCCAAATTTACGATTTTTAACAGTTTCACGGGCGTATCCCTCAAAAATGGTAAGGGGGTAACAATTATAAAAGTGATTTTAAAATATTTTTTTGGTATGGGGATGTCTAAAATATAGTTTGGGGGTAAACTCAGAGTCAATTTTTAACAGTTTAATTGGCGTAGCTATCAAAAATGATCAGGGGGTAAACATTTTAAAAGTGATTTTATTCAAAATCTTGCGAGGAGGATGTCTAATATGAAGTTTGAGGTAACCCTAGAGGTTAAATTTACTAATTTCAGCAGTTTCATAGGCGTAGCCTTCAAAAATGATCAATCGGGTAAAACTTTTTGAATATGAACCTACATTTTTGTGCTCTGGGGGTTACATTTTTGCGATTCGGCATAACTTTTGGGACTTTGGATGCAGCTATCTGTTCGATGTTTTTAACTAGTATGAGTATGCGCGTAGATTATTTAGGGTTTTGAGCTCGACATTTTTTGTTTATGAGCCAAAATTTTTTGAGTTTTGGTGCTAAAATTGTGCGATTTGGTCTAACTTTTTGGAGCTTGAAAATAACGTTCTGCTCGTTGATTCTAACTATTATAACTATGTGAGTAGATTTTTAGGATTTTTAGGTCGACTTTTTTAATGAGCCTACATTTTTGTGTTCTGGGGTAAAATTGTTGCGATTTGGCCTAACTTTTGGGACTTTGGATATAACTATCTGTTAGATGTGTCTAACTAGTATAAGTATGGGAGTAACTCAAAGCGCGTTCAAGTATCCCGCCTGCTGTATTATTTCCCTCACCATTGACCCGTCAGATGGATTTTATCAGGGACCAATTCGCTTTAAAATAACCAATGCGTCAGACTCGACAGCATTCCAAGTGGAAAATGAGGTCAGTTATCACGATAACAGTAATCCTCTTCTCTGATTCGTTAATCCAAAGGTCAGTCATTTCGTTGATGGGTGTCCAATAGAAATCCTCTTCTCTGATTGGTTAACCTAGCTGTTCGTCGAGAATGGAATAGTGTCGTCCAACTTTTATTACCAGATTATATTTAAACTTGTCGCATGTGAAACTTCGTGTTATAAGCGCGATTGATTCACGGAAGTTTATTTTCATAGTACTGTTCAGTCCAGCGGCCTGTGTTGTGGGTCTATTTTACGCTGTAAGTTGTAATATTTTGTTTTCTCTTAAAGTATATTAAAGGTTATCGATAAAAGGTTATTCAATGTATTTAAAGTAGTTAAGAAATGTTGAATATATTATGCCTTCATCTTTTCCTATTGGATGAATAAACTAGGTATTTTAAGTCCTGATGGTTAATTTTTCTTAATGTATTTAAACTAGATATGTTAAATATTATTGATAATGGTTATTTGATTTTCTCCAGATGGTTTCTCCTAATGAGTTATCTTCTGATGAACACCAGTGTTCATTGTGTCAAAAGAAGTTTAAACGGCGCCAAGCTATGCTTCAGCATATACGTGCCGCACATCGACTTATACGCCATGCTTGTCCTCTTTGTCAACGCCTTTATACTATCTATCTATCTATCTATTGACCTTTCGAGCCGTAACCGGCCCATAGGGCGTAGACCAAGATACACCTTCTCCTATATGAATTTTTGTTCTAGCAGTTTTCTTTTAAGATATTTTATCAAATCTCGCCATCTGTCTCTGTTCTGTGCAAGCAGTTCTATCTCATTGAGGGAGCCGATTCCTGCTGCTCTTGCCTCTCTCATCAATGTTCTTCTCAGTGTCTCCCTGGGTCTTCCTCTTTTTCTTTTACCTGTTGTTTCCCATATGAGGGCTTGCTTTCCTTTATACTAGTCGAAGTTCTTTAGCCAGCCATAGGAGACTAAAACATTCTACAACACCAATTTCATCAATGGTTCCTTCTACACCACCAGCTTCAGCCTCGGTACCTGCTAAAACATCAACTTCACCGGTTGCCCCTTCACCAGTTGCCAAACAAGCGATAGACGAAGAACATTCACCTCCGAGTAAAAAAAAACACAAGGCCGATGATCCCTTAGCAACACTGCCTGACGATGTACGGGATGTATATCAACAAAACTGGTCAGTTATAAATACTCACGCTAATCTAAATAAAACATTTTCCACATATACTTTCTTCCACGCACCTGATCGCCCTTTCACCACAGACTGGTCTATTATTCTAAGAGATGTGTTTGATAGTCAGATAACTCGTTTTAAAATTAATTATGGTCACCATCTTATCCTCCGTAACAGAGAGGATGGAGATTTACGCTTCTTCCACGCATCCTTCAATAATTCAGCTGTTCTCGAGTTCCCAAGGTTAGTCAATAATCGTGAGGATTTCACAAGATTCGTTGATTCTCTAAAGGAACCTAACCCCCGTAGACACTGCCATGCTCAACAGACCCAATACTAAGTGGATGGTGGAAAGCATTCCCGCCACTAGTTTTTATTTATTTCACCTACATGCCATCACGATCAGTTGATTAGCCCTCATGTTCCATCTTGTATGGTCAAAAGAGGGAAAGCGAGGAGGAAGGGTGACATGAGAGAAGAGTAGGAGGGGCTAGGAGAGTGAAAGACAGCGAGAGAGAGGTTAAACCTTTACTAACTAAATAATAACTAAATAATAACCCATGAAGCCGCATTCCTCTAGCGGTAGATCCCGCTATATTATTTTGAATCCCATTTTTGAATGTCAAGGTCGTTAAAACTAGGTCCGGATAAAGGAAAAATGTACCGCTTGCTACAAGAGGTTTCAATGTAGAGTAGTTTCGGTTTCATTCACAAACGTTTAGTGGCCAGAGGAAAACCTTGCTTTAATAAATGCAAATCAAAACAAATAAATCATCTTGGCCTACGAAATGTGTAATAGAATATTAGAAAATATGTAATATAATTATAAAAAAGAAAATAAATTATCATTTCCTTTTGTAATTCGTTAATATGTTCAAAGCTACCGGCGGTAGCTGCGGCAACATAGAGAATACGCCACTGATCTCTATACCATTTTTTTATGATTACATTTTAATCTGTGTTGAACTTATTAAACACTCGCTATCGTTAATATATGTCTGTTACTTTTTGTTGTTGTTTTCTTCTTAATTATTTTGCATTTGTAAATTTTTCGGGCATATCATGAGAAGAGGAAAGTTTGAATACTTGGTTAAAACTAGTAAAATACAGGGAAAGAGAGATCGCCGCCGACAAAGAGAGAAGATACTGGATAGCTTGGTGTCATAAGGCGGAAAACAGTGTACGATGTACAGTGGATATAAAATTGTGGAAGGACATAGCCGTCTATGTCAACCGGTATGGTACATGATGATGATCATTATTATTTCCTTCTTGGACAGTTTAATTGTTGCTGCACTTGTAAAATAATTTGCAAACACTGATCTTTTTTCTATGTTTAATTTGCTATTGTTTAAAAATTAAATATTTCTAATTTTCAGTAATGCGGTTTTTTTTACTATTAAACTTTTAAAGGGTTATTTTACATCTATGTACTACATCCACCACATGATGTAAATATCAAATAAATAATGATGTTTTAAAAGGCATGAACAAAATACAAATGTAGGTATCCTTACAAAATATGGGTAGAGAATAATATAACTAACAAAGAAACAAACACATTAAAATGTGTATTTAGCCTCATGTCACTGTATGCAAAGCAATAAAGACAAAATATTGATGAAATCATCAAGAAAGGTCTCAGTCCGAATAGTAAGAACACAGAAGTAAATGCCATATAGAAGATACAATCATCACCATCATGAAGCATCAAAAATAACCATTAAAAATCTGAAACAAGTGCAACACTTTAAGTACTTAGTCACAATAATAACACCAGGTGGAAGATGCACTAAAGAAAACAAGCACAATATTTAAAGCCAAAATAACATTTCATAAATGTAAAACGTCTTAAGCAATAAGTCTATGTCAATAGAAGTGAGAATGAGAGTTCATCAGTGCTATAGACAGCCATTTCTGAAGCATTGCCGATCATCGGCCCCAAATATGGGATTTCATGACTGATGAAATTCTCAAAGAGGCCAACACAAAAAGGGAACTTCTTAAAGACAGGAGAATGAAACAATCAATATTTTTCGGGCACTTCATAGAACAGGAAAGTTAGAATACTTGGTTACAACTGGCAAAATATACGGAAAGAAATATTCCCGACGACAAAGAGAGAAGATATTAGTTATCTTGGTGTCATGGCATGGAAAACAGTCAACAACATAATTGATGCGATGCACTGTTGATAGAAGATTGTGGAAGGACATAATCGCTTACGCCAAACGTTATGGCACATGATGATGATGTTGATTCAAATGCACAAATTTATTAAATAAAATGTATAAAAAATTAAAATTTTTTCTTAGTATTTAATACGTTGCATGATTTTTTTTCAATTGCCGCCTACTATATTAACGTACGATAAACAAACACCAGAAATAGGAGACCCAATTTTTATTTACAATAGCCCATTGGTTATTGGTTATGGATTGGTTATGGAAGGCCTCGGTATCACTGCAAACGAATTAAAATCCATAATTGCTCAACCGCCCGTGCCAGTGGAATCATCCGAATTACTAACACATCTCACAAACAAATAAAGGTAACTGTAGTCCCCATCGTAGCAGTCTCAGCACACGCCAAAAGACATAAGGCGAAACCGCGCAGAAAGTGAACACATCCAACTGTTCCCTGTAATACGATATCATCATTCATCGTAAACAAGCGGGATATCGAAACAGGATCAAAACGGATGAGACACACAGCTCACGGTGTGCACAGAGCACTTAACTCAGTAGCTCCTGCAACAAGCCGGACTTGGAATATGAGGAAACTGCAAGAAGGAACACTTTTCAGACATAGCCTTCAATGGTTCCTGCCGCCTATCCACCATATACCATGGGAGTTCGCGTCCTTCCGAAAATGATGATCGTCGTAGCACTTGATGATGTTAGGCCATCGTTGATGACTCCAATTCCAAACATATAGACACACAGTGGTGGTAAGTTATCATTCCAATCCAGCAGAAGCCACCTGACCTGTAGTTAGTAAAACCACAGAGAGAATATGATTTTGTGACCTTCACTGATTCACTCTTGGATGTGAATGTGTAGTTTACACAAGAAGAGAAGTTTTCAACTACAGTGATCCCATTTAAGGCAATTCTGGGATAGCAAAGCAAGTCTCCTTTATAGCAGCAGAACTTGATGTTCTCTGCTCCCTTCTTGTAGCTGCTGCCACACGATTCTGATGTCTCATTAACTTGGACATCATTCAAGAACAATGTCAGATTAACATTCTATAGATCTGGCTCTGCTGATGAAGTGCTTGGTGCAACAGTTGTATCAATCATACAGGAGGCTCCTGGTTTGTCGTCATTAATATCACAGACGGGAGACGCACCAAGATGGCGCCCTGTTGGCTGGCCTATTCATAAGATTCACAGATAGGTGCTGTTTTCCAGTGAAATTTCCTGTTTATTTGTTTGTTTTTATTTATTTTGTTGAGGGTTCATGTGAGTGTGCGCGCTTTCTATTTGATGTTAATCACTTTGCTTCTTTTGATTCATTGCATTTTGTTATAATTTCCTTATTTCATCACTTATTATTGTTGTTACACTATTGAACGCGTCAAAAAATGGCGGTTTGTTTACGCCGGTCTGTTGTCAAGGACGCGTAAGTCATTTAATTTGTAGAAAGCTCACAGTGTTTCCGCGTGCTGCTGAGCAAGTTACTGGAGCTGGCCAGTTTATATCGTGGAACGGGTTCTGGGCCATGCGACTGAGCAAGTGCACGTGAGTCTAGGCCATCCAAAGCAACAACGTTCAGCGACGTTCATCTTTAAAGACGACGGTAAGTGTAAGTTTTCAGATGCAGCCCAAACTACATCATCGAAGAAGGAAAACACGACGGGGCAAGAGGGGTGGCACTAAACTATCAAAGTGTGAGAGGCTAGGCCTAAAGTATGTGCGCGTTACTTATTGGAATTGTGGGTCCATTAATCAACGACGGCCCATTCTTGATAAGCTACTGTGCGGCGCCGATATAATGGTTTTGCAAGAAACTCTTCTTGGTGACAGGACAGTAAGTACCCCTGGCTTTCATTGCTTTTACAATAGACGACACCTTGGGCAGGCCATCCTTGTGCGCAACAATATGGTGGCAGCTGAGGTTGATATGTCTGCGTGGAACAATGCAGAATTGCAGGTACATGCAATTAGGGTGCAGACCCCAGTTCATTTCGTGATTGTTAATGTGTATGCCTGTAATGGGAAGGTGAACACACAACAATGGCAGAATCTCTTCGAGTTCGATGAAGAGAATGTCATTTTCTGCGGAGACTTTAATGCTAGAGGAGACCAGTGGGGCAACGTCATAACCAACAAGCAGGGAGAAGACCTAGAGAACGCACTGGTATCGGCCGATTTAGTGTGCTTGAATGATGGAAGGGCAACAAGAATGGCCACTCGAACAGGGGACTCTGATAGTGTCATAGACCTGGCACTGGTGTCTTCCACCTTCGCACCGGTTTGCAGGTGGAGTGCACTGGGGTTCCACGGAAGTGATCACTATCCATGTGTCCTCCTAATTGAGAAAGGCGGAAATAAACGCCAGAGAAGAAAGCTCCACACATTCAACTACGAGAAAACAGACCAGGACGTCATTAGCAAAATCAGACATAGGAAACAGAGCGCCCCTCGTAGGAGGCAGGAGAGATGGACGCAGCCACCCTGGTGGAACGTAGATGTCGAGGAAGCTTGCCGGAGCAAGAGACAAACGGTCAAGACATGACAGAAAGCCAGAAGGTATGGTAGAACACAACCTGAGCTCTTGAAGCGTCTGAAAGTAGAGGTCGACCAAAAAATGATGCACTTTAAACTATGCGCTAAGCAGGCTAAGGATGCCAAATGGGATGACTTCTGTAAAAAAGTGTGCTCAGAAAAATCGCTAGCCACATTCTGGCGCCTTCATCAGTGCATGAATGGCACACCACGACACAGAGGTATACTAGACTTTCAGAGCACAGACCAGATATGGCACAAATCTGATGAGAGCAAAGGGAAGGCCCTGCTTGCCCGCTACATTGAGCAGACGGACCAAAGAAATGAGGCTGTAAGAATGAGGATACGGGGATCTTTGTCAAATTTGTGTGAGGATGTAGGGCTGGAAGAAGATCTCAAAATCACAATCGATACCATTCGCGCGACACTTAAAAGGTCACACAACACTGCTCCTGGTCCAGATGGTGTTCGGTATGATGACATAGGCGATTTAGCTGATGACGACTTGACAACACTGGCCAATGAGTTTAATGCCAGTATTCGGAGTGGCCAGATTAAGGAGGAGTGGCTACACAGCTACTTACTACCGCTACCGAAGCCAAACAAGGACCATTCTCAGATCAGTGCCTACAGAATCATCACAATGCAGAACACTGCGGGCAAGCTGCTGGAGAAAATAGTTGCCCGTGTCCTCACGTGTCGCCTTGAACAGAAACGCGTATTCCCATCCACACTCGGAGGTTATAGATATAACAAAGAGACATGGCTCAATGCGGCAGTATTTGCCTATGACGTCTTCGAAGGCTTCCACAGACGAGAGGAGACATGTGCTGCTGCTATAGATCTGGAGGATGCATACAACAGGGTACCATTTGAATATCTCATGCATATGCTTCTCAAACTGGCGGTGAACCCCTTCCTCATAAGATGGATCGCCGCGGCACTGTTTCAGAGGAAGGTGATACTCAGATGTGGAAGTTGGTCTTCCGAGCCAACATCCATTTGTCCTGGGCTGCAACAAGGCTCACCATTGTCACCAGTTCTATTTAATGTGTACACAATAACGATCACGGCCCAACAGCTGGATGGGAGGGGAAGAACTATGACTTTTGCTGATGATATTCTGGTATATCGACAGGGAAGAGACAGACGGGGAATCGCCTCCACAATGCAAGACGAACTCGATCGCATTTCTTCCTGGTGTGGGGTTTCAGGTGCCTTGGTTAATCCTAATAAAGCATCAGTTTCATGGTTCTCCCTTAACAATCATATCGTTAATACGACCACACCGGTAGTACGAATGGGAGCTGATGAGGTGACCAGGGACAAGTTGATGACATACCTCGGAGTTAAGTTTGATCGCAGCCTGTGTTTTCGGGACCACGTTGACCATGTGATAACAAAATCCCGCAAAGGATTAGCCGCCTTGAAGGTCATGGCAGCTGCCAACATCGAGCAGAGGCTACTTACTCTTCTGTTCCAGGGATTAGTCCTCGCACCAATCGAGTATGCCCTGGCCATTCTTACTGTCAGTACGACTCAAATTGATAGGCTGGAGAAAATACAAAATGAAGCCATGCGCATTATCCTGGGATGTACAAGGGACACTCCCTGTGTGGCAATGAGGTATCTTCTTGACTTTCCAACCATGGATGACAGAATCAAGATCTGGAGAGCACGAGCATACCTGAAGATTAGTACAGATACAGAGCATCCATTGCACCACGTGCTCAACACAGAGAAAGGTACCAGGCTAAAAAGAGGCAAATCATGGGTGGGCCGAGCAGAAGATGTCATCAAACAGGTATGTGGGCTTACCAATCTCAGCGTTGGTGAGGAGTGGATACCGGTGCCTACGTCATTCAAGGGGACTTTCTCGTGTATTGTCACACTCGACAGGAAAAGTAGGGAACAGAACCCAGTCGTGGTTAATGCTGAGGTCAACGGTCTCATCTGCGATAACACCGATGAGAAAGATGCAGTCATCTATACAGACGGATCTGTAAGACGACACGAAAAAAGTGCATGGGCATTTACAGCACGTTCGGCAGGCAGAATAGCCAAGGAAGACAGTGGTGCATACGCCATGACCACGAGTAGCATGACAATGGAGGTGATGGCAGTGACCAAGGCATTCAAATGGTTAGAGCCACAAGACTACATCCACGCATGTATACTGAGTGATTCGATGAACATGATAAAAAAAAGTGGAGGCGGGCTTTGTACGCATGCAATGGGTAGAGTCGTTGCAGAAATCCAAAATACGTAAGGTCACCTTTGTCTATGTCCCTGGACATGCGGGAGTACGGGGAAATGAGAGAGCGGACAGGTTGGCTAGCTGCGCTGTCGTTGAGGACGGGCAACCGATGGATCGGGCGGACATCATCAATGCCCTTCGAGATGTTGGAAGAGCACAGGACTTCGACAAACACAGATCAACGTCACTTCTTCGGATGATGGAAATGGGAGTTAAGATGGGCACGGCCAGAAATGAGAAACTTGGTGGCCGTGTAAGAAGACTTATCAACCAATATAGAACTGGAGTCGTCAGTCGCTGGACACTGAGGGAATTGCTGAGGAGGGGATCTGAGCACCTATGGACATGTTCGGAGTGCAATGATGATGACCCGCAAATAACTCAATAACTCAATAATCACAGACGGCATATGATGTTGTTATATTCAGTATTTCTTTCTGGGGTGTAGCTATGTGGCACACACGTGGAGAGTGGTTTGTGGTCACAGTAATCCCATTAAAGGCAATTCTAGGGTAGCATGGCATAGCTGTTTCAGAACAGCACAATCCTATGATGTTTTCTGTGTTCGCTAAAAAGCTGCTGCTGCTACACAATCCTGACGAATTATAGGTGTGGACATTATTCACTTGCAATGACAAAACTGCTTTGTTTACATCATAAACCTCTGGAAGCGAATCATTTATGGAACTAATAATACAATTTATTCTTCCATCGGGGATATCTTCCTTGAGTCCCCCCCCCCCAAAAAAAAAAAAAGGTCTTTGGTTAAAAAGCACATATGCTTTTGAGTTAAACACAAAATGAGCCCACTTCATAGATTCAAAATGATCCTTGCCAATGCCATCCGTTTGCACAAGTTAGGTCCTTAGCTACAAAGGTCACAAACTAAGCCATCAAATTAAAGACTTTATCTACAGCGAAGGTTAACGAACTGTGAACAAACATTTATGTTCAAACCCTTGAATACATTTTTAAAAATCTGCCAACTCGCTGCAATAACAGATATCGTGGTGTTCAAAGGAAACATTGCTTAGTCCATGGCTCGAATATAAATAGGCTGCCATTTTGGTGCGTCCAATGACGTCATCACAATAACCCATGATGTCAGTCACTACAAAAAATCGGGATCGATACCGAGTGAAAGACGCTGAAAAAGCGCCTGAATGCTGAAAATCCACCGAGAGTCACGATTTTTAACAGGAAAATTTAGTGCAGTCAACGGCGGCAACATGGCTTACTAGATCTGCTTGCCGTAATATCCTACTCGCTCTTTAAAACAACGTTAGCGAAAGAAGAGTATTGGGCTGATAACATGCCATTGTTTTTAATTGCAAATGCTCTTAAATTAAATTTCACAGTTGCGTCATGTACGTTGTAAACACTACTTTCCAACCTGAACATTATTACATTGTTAATAAAAAAAATAATAAGTCGCTAATAACAAGGACTAATGATGTAGAGTGCAGTAACTTGAGAACAATACGTCTGATGTTTCACGAAACACACCTTTTGCATAATTATCAGGGAACGGGGAAGAGCAACGCTTTTGAGTTTGAAAACAAACCACTAAATCAAGAGAAGCCATCTTCTGCACGAGGATGTTAGTGTAAAAGTACACCTCATTTTTTTCCTTTTTGCGCCAAATATTAAGTGTAACTTCAAGGTAAGTGGTACTCTTTATTTGGCTAATTTATTTACACCTGTCATCTTCATTATCAATTATCATGGTGTCCTGTGTGTTTATATAGTTACCAAAACCTTGTCTCATTGTTACCGTAGCCAAATACAACATTAGGTGAAATAATGTGTTCACATTTCAATTTAATTGTCCTTTTATCAGATTAACCTAACCGTCAAGTCTGAGTTATTTATTTTCATATAAATTCCCTCTATATATTTTTACCTCGCTGAATAATCTTTCATCTTGCATAATAATAACACTTCCTGATTCAAATAATTCTATATTGTTATGTTAATTGAACAGTTGATAATGAGATTTCTCATGAGTAACGTGTGTATGTGTGAAAAATCATAATAATTTGTGAATATGTGTGTTTATGTGTGAGTGTGTGCAAACTTAGAATAATATATGTGTGTGACACAGTCCTTTCTGTGTGTGATTTCTGATCCTTCACTTCTTTTTCCTTTACTTTTCAATCTCCCCGTCCCATGCCTCCGATACAAAAACTACCCTTAAAAATAATCAATTAATTAAATATTAATAAAAACTTATACACTAATATAGCCAGCAAATTCCGACTTTTCTCTATATAAAGACATCAATTCCATCTTCAACCTAATTACTCACGCTGCCACCTAATTACGTGAGCAACACAACCTAATTACTCACGCCATCACCTATTTATGTAAAAACGTTGTCGGCTGCCACCAACACAGCCCCATGGCTCCAAAACAAAACCGACCTTAAAAAATATATTTAAAAAATTCAAACCACCAAAAGAAAAAAACATACACAAATAAATCCATCAAAATTCGACGCCGTCTATTTTTCTCTATATAGACTCATTAACGTGATATTACAATCAACCTTATTAGTCAGAACGCCAGTAATTACCTCAAACTACGCCAATAAAACGCCAAGATCCTATAAGGAAACCGATATTCTTTACTACTGATGTTTCCCCACGTGCTAGATCACTAGCTGTTCCATGCGATCTTCTACGGTCACACAAAATAGTACACACAATGGTAATACACAATATTAATGTTCACAAAATAGAAGTGAATGTAATTATTGAACAAAATGTCAACATTCAGCAAATTTTGCAAATGAAGTCAAATGTGTCTACAGATTTGAATGTAGATACAGAATAATTGGTATTTTTTTTTAAAAAAAGATAATTACAACAGAACTTGTTCTCCTTCTTCAGTCGCTCTTTCTTTAAGTAACATATTTAATAGTCACAAGTTACAGCAAACATTGACACAATGGTTAAACATTCCAGCGCTATATATCCAACTAAGACAGCGTAACATATAGTAAACGGCAGCCCCATCAAGGGATTGTATTATTTCTCTCTCTCTCCCTCTGCGATGAGGACACAATCAGAGTAGGATTCCAGACTCTCAAATGAAGTCAGCTGTCAGGTTAAGTTTGTTGATCGCCCCCACAGACAGAACATCACAATCAGAGACTGCCAGATCCACTCTGATTGAACACCCGTTAAAACGTTGCACTGTGTTCTGCGCCAGTGGCCCAGTGCATCCGATTTCAGCCAGCATTTTATTCAGGTTTGCATTCCTTAGCCTTTGATTGTACCCAATCTTCCTGCAAGGCAGCAGATGATCTTTTCTGTAGGGGGATTCTGCCCTTAGATGGTCTGCCCTCCCAGGTTTACGAGTACCATCTGCCAGAGTCACTAGAGGTGACTAACACATACATGCACACACAAAGATATGAGATGTGACCAACACAGACATGCACACAGCGATACGAGGCATGACTAACACTAACACACATCCAGATATATGACACATGACTAACATAAACATGCACATAAAGATATCAGATATGACTGACATAGACATGCACACACAAAGATATGACACATGCCTAACATAGACATGCACACAAAGATATGAGATATGACCAACATAGACATGCACACAAACATGTGAGATGTGACTAACATAGCCATGCACACACAGGGATATGAGATGTGACATACACAGGCATGCACACACAAAGATATGAAATATGACCAACATAAACATGCACACAAAGATATGAGATATCACTAACCCAAACATGCACACACAAAGATATGACACATGACTAACACAGATACATACTAAAATATGACTGAACACATACACACATAAAGATATGAGACATGATTAACACGGACACACCAAGATATGAGACATGACTAACATGACACACACCAAGATATGAACCATGGCCAGCACACACACACACACACGCGCACAAGCTAAGATATGAGCCATGGCTAGCACAGAAACACATCAAGATACGAGCCATGGCTAGCACAGAAATACATCAAGATATGAGCCATGGCTTCACGGAAAAAACACCAAGAAATGAACCATGTCCAGCACAGAAACGCATTAAGGTATCCATATGCTTGGGTTTGTTGTAGTCGGCAGACTCTTCTTAACGTGGGAATCATCGACATACGAGACGCAGGCCCCGATTAACTGTTCACAGGTTTCGTTCAAACAGTTGTCCGGAGATTTGAGAGTGCAGTCTGACCCGTAGAACGTTCCCTTGCATGTACAGTACCCGGTTGACTGTTCACATGTGTCGTTGAAACAGGTATCGTTGAAACAGTTGTCCGGACATTTGAGAGTGCAGACTGAACCGTAGTACGTTTCCTTGCACGTACAGTCTGTACTTTCTGGGTCACATATGATGTCAAAGCCATCAGAATACGTCTGTTTGCATTGTAGCCCAAAATTACCACCGGGACAAGTGTCACTACAGGTGTAGCCAGGACGTTTACATTGTAAGCATTTTCCGGATTTTTCCTCACATAAAGGACAGACACTAAGACAAGACCCGGAGCAGTCGTGTCCATAGATCCCATGTGAACAGTTGCCGTGACACGTACCGATGATGACGTTGCAGCCTTTGCAGCACCCACTACACACTGTACAAAACGACCAAGAATGCCCGTCCAGACAATAGGTGTCTGTAAATGTTTGCACCTTGCTCACCGTCAGTGCACTGTCGGCCTGCGAAATGGTCGATGAGAACTCAATCTTAATGTGTGCCATCGTCGCTTGTGTGGTGACTACAATAGTGTTCATAGAAATGTTTGAGTATGATATATCAATATACTGGAACACTACACCGCCACTGTCAGAGAAAGCCTTTAGAGTGGCATTCTTTACCCGAATCATAGTGCTAGCTCGATGATAGATTCGAATGATGTGAGTCTTCTGGGGCGTGGCAAAGTTCAGATACCAGTAAACAGAATTGGTTCCACTTCTCAATTGTGTGTGTGTGCAATCATTGTCATAGAGGTTGGTCTTTGTTTTGCCATTAACTGCGGCCTCTGGTCCACATCCGTCTGTATAACAAGCATTAAATGTGTCGGTCTGGTTTGTGTTTTGTTTGAGAGCCACATTCCGACCCCCGCCAATGTAGATGGAGCAGATATTTCAACAATCGCCCCTTCAATCCGTAACTTGTTGATCAGACCAGCCACAGAGCAAAACACACCAAACTCGTGCGAACTAACTACAAACCGTGATTCATTGTTACATGAGACAGAACCATTTAGTTTAACCGTGAAACTGTCCGGATGTGTTAAGTCATTCACATAAATCCTAAACCAGGAGAACGGCAAAGATTGATTGAGAGTTGCCTCAACTGATGTAGAATCTGTGTCCGGATTACATGTGGTGTCGTTGTTATCAAACAGGAAAGTAGGTTAAGATTTTTGGGCGTATTTGTAAACGAGATCCAAGTACTGACACTGGGGTCCGAAATATTCGTGCTGACAACTGTCATTGTTTGGGCATGTCCCTGTGGTTTTGTTACAAACTGAGTTATTATAGCAGTGACAGTGTAACGTACAATTCGCCCAAAACCAACCGGCTGCACAAATTAGGTCATTAACTTCCAAGGTCTCGAACGAAGCCAGCAGAATAAAGACTTGATCTACAGCGGTGGTTAACGAACTGTGTACAAACATGTATTATCAAACCCGTTGTTCCATTTCAAAAAATCCCCCAACTCGCTGTGATAACAGATAGCGTGATGTTCAAAGTCAACATTGTATAACACCACGGCTCGGACGCGGACAAGCTTCCATCTTGGTGTATTATTTCATAAGAAATCATTTTGAAGGAAACGCAACGAATAAAAATTAAGCTTATGTAATAAAAAACATTTTTGACAATAGAAACAAGAAAAAGAGTTCTTAAATGTTATGTAGAGCCAGTTTTGACACATGGATGTGAATCATAGACAAAGGACAACATACAAGAAAATCACTGGAGTCTCTAGAAATGTGGTTTTAGAGAAGAATGTTGAGAATACCATGGACAGCTAAGAAGAGTAATGAAAACGTTATGAAAGAGATCAAAGCAAAAAGAGAGCTAATTTCCAATATTAGGAAGAAACAATCATCATTTTTTGGCCATGTAATGAGAAGAGAACAACTGGAGTATATTGTAACAACTGGAAAAATTTAGGGACGAAGAGATAGAGGGAAGCAAAGAGAGAAAATACCAGACAGCTTAAGAAAATGGCTTGGCAGAAGGTCAACAACAAAAATGATAAAGAACTGCCGAGATCCAAAGTTGTGGAGAGACATGATCACATACGCCATTAGGCCCGGTACTTGATAATGATGAATAAAAAACAATTAAGTTCAGGGGAGAATGAGTATAGTGTCCAAACAATTTGTACATTGCTTATTTTTTCTTTAGAATGATAATCACAAAAGCATTACTATCTATCTTATATATCTATATATTGACCTTTCGAGCCGTAGCCGGCCCATAGGGCGTAGACAAAGATACTCCCTCGCTTATTTGAATTTTTGTTCTAGCAGTTTTCAATTCTTTTAAAGATATTTTATCAAATCTCGCTATTTGTCTCTGTTCTGTGCAAGCAGCTCTATCTCATTGAGGGAGCCGATTACTGCTGCTCTTGCCTCTCTCATCAATGTTCTTCTCAGTGTCTCTCTGGGTCTTCCTCTTTTCCTCTTACCTGTTGTTTCCCACATGAGGGCATGCTTTGCTATTCGGTTATTATCTCTTCTCATAACATGTCCAACATATGACCATCGTCTTTTCTTTATTACTGAAGATATTAGTTGTTGATTGGCGATTTCTCTAATTTCCTCGTTTGTTTTGAATTCGTTCCACGCTATACCAAGTATTTTCCTGAGACATTTATTTTCGAATGCGTTCAACTTTGTTTCTATATCTCTTGTTGTTTTCCAGCTTTCACACGCATACGTAAGGGTTGATAGTACATTTGATTTGAATAGTCTAAGTTTTGTGCATGTGCTGATGAGTTTTGATTTCCACAACTTTTCAAGGCTTCTGAAAGACATTGCTGCTTTAGCTATTCTGATTCTAATTTCTTTGCTTGTATCCCCTTCTTGATCAATGTGACTTACAAGATAGATAAAGTGATCGATCTCTTCCACTGGTTTGTTTTCCATGTATATTTTGTCGTCTGTTGGAATTAAGCTTTTCATGACTTTAGTCTTTTCATGATTGATCTCAAGCCCAATTTTGCTGACTTATGATAATAGTTCATTTGTGTTTTCCTGCATCGTTTTTATCTGACTGCTGATGCGAAATATGTCATCAGCAAATTCGAGGTCCTCCAAATGGTCTCCTTGTATCCATTCGATGCCTTTATTACCAGTGCAACATTTCTTCATTATGAAGTCCATAACAACTCCAAATAGCAAGGACGATAAAATACATCCTTGTATAACCCCAGTTTCTTTTATGTAGTAATTACGAGAAAGTAATTACAAGACGTAGTCTCAATTAAAACACAATAATCACATGATTAATCAAAATGAAAGAATATTAAGCACTTCCATGTTAGTGCTACAATTTCTGTGTTCATTATGTATTAATATAAAACTATACCCAAAATATTTATTGTGGATATCAATGAGACAAACGTAGCATTCGAACTCTTATGTTTCTCGTCAATGCCCACACATTCAAAGCTGACAACCCACACTACATCAATTACAAACAATATTCACACATTCACCGCTGACTACCCGCACTGCATTCATTACAAACAATGTACACATATTCACAGCTGACTACCGGCACTGCATCCATTACAAACAATATCCACACATTCACAGCTGACAACCCACACTGTATTCATTACAAACAATATACACATATTCACAGCTGACAACCGACACTGCATCTATTACAAACAATATACACACATTCACAGCTGACTAACCGCGCTGCTTTCATTACAAACAATGTACAAACATTCACAGTTGACTACCCGCACTGCATTCATTACAAACATTATCCACATATTCGCAGCTGACAACACACGCTGTATTCATTACAAACAAAGTACACACATTCACAGCTGACTACACACACTGCATTCATTACAAAGTTCAAACATTCACAGCTAGCTACCCACGCTGCATTCATTACAAACAATGTACACACATTCACAACTGACTACCCACACTGCCTTCATTACAAACACTGTACAAACATTCACAGTTGACTATCCCCACACTGCATTCATTACAAACAATATACACATATTCACAGCTGACAACCCACACTGAATCCATTAAAAAAATATCCACACATTCACAGCTGACAACCCACACTGCATCCATTACAAACAATATCCACCCATTCACAGCTGACAACCCACACTGCATTCATTACAAACAATGTACACACATTCACAGCTGACTACCCGCACTGCGTCCATTACATAAAATATCCACACATTCACAACTGATTACCCGCACTGCATCTATTACAAACAATATCCACACAATCACAGCTGACTACCCACACTACACTCATTACAAACTGTACACACATTCACAGCTGACTCTACACTGCATTCATTACAAACAATATACACATATTCACAGCTGGCAACCCACCCTGCATCTATTACAAACAATATCCACACATTCACTGCTGACTACCCATACTGCCTTCATTACAAACACTGTACAAACATTCACAGTTGACTAACCCCACACTGCATTCATTACAAACAAAATCCACATATTCAGTGCTGACAGCCCACGCTGTATTCATTACAAGCAATATCCACACATTCACAGCTGACTACAGACACTGCATTCATTACAAACAATATACACACATTCACAGCTGACTACCCGCACTGCATTCATTACAAACACTGTACAAACATTCACAGCTGACTACCCGCACTGCGTCCATTACAAATAATATCCACACATTCACAGCTGACTATCAACACTGCATTCATTAAAAACAATGTACACACATTCACAGCTGACCACACACACTGCATGCATTAAAAGCAACGTACACACATTCACAGCTGACTACCCGCACTGCGTCCATTACAAATAATATCCACACATTCACAGCTGACTATCCACACTGCATTCATTACAAACAAAATCCACATATTCACAGCTGACAACCCACGCTGTATTCATTACAAGCAATATCCACAGATTCCTAGCTGACAACCCACACTGCATTCATTACAATGTACAAATATTCACATCTAACTACCCACGCTGCAATCATTACAAACAATGTACACACATTCATAACTGACTACCCATACTGCATTCATTACAAACACTATACAAACATTCACAGCTGACTACCCCCACACTGCATTCATTACAAACAATATACACATATTCACAGCTGGCAACCTACACTGCATCTATTACAAACAATATCCACACATTCACTGCTGACTACCCATACTGCCTTCATTACAAACACTGTACAAACATTCACAGTTGACTATCCCCACACTGCATTCATTACAAACAAAATCCACATATTCAGAGCTGACAGCCCACGCTGTATTCATTACAAGCAATATCCACACATTCACAGCTGACTACAGACACTGCATTCATTACAAACAATATACACACATACACAGCTGACAACCCACGCTGTATTCATTATAAGCAATACCCACACATTCCTAGCTGAAACACACGCTGCATCCATTACAAAAAATATCCACACATTCAAAGCTGACCACCCACACTGCATTCATTGCAATCAATGTACACACATTCACAGCTGACTACCCATACTGCATTCATTACAAACGCTGTACAGACATTCACAGCTGACTCTACACTGCATTCATTACAAACAATATACACATATTCATAGCTGGCAACCCATACTGCATCTGTTACAAACAATATCCACAAAATTCAAAGCTGACTACCCATACTGCCTTCATTACAAACACTGTACAAACATTCACAGTTGACTATCCCCACACTGCATTCATTACAAACAAAATCCACATATTCAGAGCTGACAGCCCACGCTGTATTCATTACAAGCAATATCCACACATTCACAGCTGACTACAGACACTGCATTCATTACAAACAATATACACACATTCATAGCTGACTACCCGCACTGTATTCATTACAAACAATATCCACATATACACAGCTGACAACCCACGCTGTATTCATTATAAGCAATACCCACACATTCCTAGCTGAAACCCACGCTGCATCCATTACAAAAAATATCCACACATTCAAAGCTGACCACCCACACTGCATTCATTACAATCAATGTACACACATTCACAGCTGACTACCCATACTGCATTCATTACAAACGCTGTACAGACATTCACAGCTGACTCTACACTGCATTCATTACAAACAATATACACATATTCATAGCTGGCAACCCATACTGCATCTGTTACAAACAATATCCACACATTCAAAGCTGACTACCCACACTGCATTCATTACAATCAATGTACACACATTCACAGCTGACTACCCGCACTGCATTCATTACAAACAATATCCACATATTCACAGCTGACAAACCACGCTGTATTCATTACAAGCAATACCCACACATTCTTAGCTGAAACCCACACTCCATTCATTACAAACAATGTGCTCACATTCACAGCTGAACTACCCAAGCTGCATTCATTACAAACAATGTACACACATTCACAGCTGAACTACCCACACTGTATTCATTACAAACAATGTACACACATTCACAACTGAACTACCCACACTGTATTCATTACAAACAATACCCACAGATTCATAGCTGACAACCCACACTGCAATCATTACAAACAATGTTCAAACATTCACAGCTGACTACCCACACTGCATTCATTACAATGTACAAACATTCACAGCTAACTACCCACGCTGCATTCATTACAAACACTGTACAAACATTCACAGCTGACTACCCGCACTGCGTCCATTACAAATAATATCCACACATTCACAGCTGACTATCAACACTGCATTCATTAAAAGCAATGTACACACATTCACAGCTGACTACCCGCAGTGCGTCCATTACAAATAATATCCACACATTCACAGCTGACTATCCACACTGCATTCATTACAAACAATACCCGCAGATTCACAGCTGACAACCCACGCTGTATTCATTACAAGCAATATCCACAGATTCCTAGCTGACAACCCACACTGCATTCATTACAATGTACAAATATTCACATCTAACTACCCACGCTGCAATCATTACAAACAATGTACACACATTCATAACTGACTACCCATACTGCATTCATTACAAACATTATACAAACATTCACAGCTGACTACCCCCACACTGCATTCATTACAAACAATATACACACATTCGCAGCTGACTACCCACACTGTAATCATTACAAACAATGTTCACACATTCACAGCTAATTACCCACGCTGCATTCATTACAAACAATTTACACACATTAACTGCTGACTACCCACACTGTATTCATTACAAACAATATCCACATATTCCTAGCTGACAACCCACACTGCATTCATTACAAACAATGTACAAACATTCACAGCTGACTACCCACACTGCATTCATTACAAACATTGTACACATATTCACAGCTGACTACCCACATTGCATTCATTACAATGTACACACATTCACAGCTGACTATACACACTGGATTCATTACAAACAATATTCACACATTCACAACTGATAACCCACACAAAATTCATTACTAACATTGTCCATATACTTGTCATAAATGTTAAGAAAACAAATAGTGAAGGTTATATAGTCAATAGTGGGGGTAAAAAATAAAAATGTGACCGATGTCTTACTTGAAAGCGCTAATTTCTGCTAAATCCGATCTAACATTCCACTTGTCTTCAGAACAAAAAAAATGCAACTCAACATCTCTCATAGATGCGGAATCTACGATTTCCAGAAAGATGATTATCATCATCATCAAGTAACAAGCCTGCTGGCGTAGGTGATCATGTCTCTCCACAACTTTCAATCACGACAGTTATTTATCATTAACTGTCAATTTATCAATACATTTCTACAGCCTCCAGTGATTTTCTTGTTTGTTATCCTATTGTCCATGATTCACATCCATATGTTAAAACTGGTTCTGCATAACATTTAAGAACTCTTTTGTTTCTATTGTCAAAAATGGATTGCATAGTATCTTCCTCATTCTTTCTGAAAGCTGCTTTTGCCTGAGCCGTTCTGCATCTCACCTCTGTTGTACACCTACCATCTGAGGTTAACATTGTTCCCAAATATTTAAATTAAATTCATTTACCTGTTTTAATATTGTTCCACTTGTTTTTATTTTGCACTGAGGTGATGTCTTTTTCTTTGTTGTTACCATTACGTCTGTCTTTTTGCTATTAAGACTGAGTCCTTTATTTTTGCTTTCTTTCAATTTCCAGAAAGATATAACAAATATGTCAAATGTGTCTATGTCAAATTTCTACATTCTACAACATGTCCCTGTAAACATCTCATAGTGCCACCAAAGAAGCACAAGGGACATTAAGTCTAGATAAGAAATGTTTAAGAATTGCAATCACATTTATAATCTGTAGTCTGTCTTATAAATATAGTCTGTCTGTCTATCTCTGTCTGTCTGTGTGTCTGTCTGTGTGTCAGTGTGTCTGTGTATCTGTCTATCTATCTATCTATCTATCTATCTATCTATCTATCTATCTATCTATCTATCTATCTATCTATCTATCTATCTATCTATCTATCTATCTATCTATCTATCTATCTATCTAACTATCTATCTATCTATCTATCTATCTATCTATCTATCTATCTATCTTTCGTTCGCCTGAATTATTGTCTATATCTGCAATGTCGTTTCCTGTATAAATTTTACTGTCTTTTGTAATTCTTGCAGTGACCCATATAGTTTTGTTTGTAGTGTTGTATGTATGGACCAATGGATTTTCCTCAGTCTACTAAATTCAGTGCAGTCGTGAAGTATGTGTTCAGCGTTCTGGGGCGCCTGACCACATGTACATGTAGTTGAGGTACCGATCTCTAATTTTGTATACATGTGACTGTGGAGCCGATTGTGTCCTGTTCTGGGGTGTATAATGATAGCTTGTTCACATCTATTCATATTATGAAAGACATCCTGATTTGGTGCTTGTGGTCCTCTGATTGATTTGATTATCTCTTTCTTATGATGGTATAAAACCGGTGCATCTGGTTGTGTGCCTGTTCAACCTTCCTTTGCCAACTGATCTGCTTTCTCATTTCCTGGTATTTCACAGTGAGATGGGACCCACTGTAGGGCAACCCTGTGGTGCTTACAGAGTTCAGTCAATAAAGTCTGCAGATCTGGCAATTTTATGGATTGTAGTGCCTGGAGTACTGATATTGCATCTTTCAAAAACACTAAAGGCTGTGGGCTAAGACTACTGTTCAGCAGTTTTTCTATTGCCAACTTTATTGCTTGGATTTGTGCTTCGTAATTGTGAAAATATTTTCAGGTTGCTATTTTATTCATATCCCTACTGTTATTTTGGTACTCTGTGTATGCAGTTAAGGCAAAGAAATGCAAATAAATGCATAAAAATGCGAAGCTGCAGTAAGGCTAAATGTGAGGGAGAACTGAAAAAATGGTATGGTAAAAACTTTACGTGATTGATAGACGACACAAATTTGAACGACGTTTCGGCTCAATAGGCCCTCAGCAGGAATAAATGAAAAACACACGCACTAAGTAAATAAAACTAACCCTACATAGCTAACTAGTAATGAAACATCCGAAACAAAATAACCGAAACTGGTTTAAGAAAAGAAAAAAATTCTTCCCTGTGTCGTGGACCGTGGCCGGAATGAAAAAGAGTGAGAGAGTCGCGGATGTGCTCTGTAATCACACTGTTGGTGGGAGGGTCAAATCCGTGTAAAGGGTTCTAAAAATATGTGAGTGGGGGTAACACTGTCTAGGTTACCTCGACTACAAAGACACTGACAATGTCTATACGTATCTAAGGGCCCACACATACATATATACACTCACACACAGATGCGTATGCATATATATATATATATATATATATATATATATATATATATATATATACATATATATATATATATATAAACATACATTCACATACATATATATATATACATATATATATATATATATATATATGCATATATATTATATATATATCTATACCCATGCATATTAACACATACATGCATATGCACACCCATACTGGGGCAATCATATATGTGTAGAAATGTGCGTATAACGCCCACATAACCAGAAGAGTAGACACCGAGGTCAGTGTGTATACACAAAGGAGATAGAATAGAACAAAAGAATAACAGGTACTCGAAAGGTGGAAAGAATGAGATGTCTGAGAGTGGGTACAATAAAAAAAACATATGAAAGGTAAGTAGTACAGACAAAAGAGGTATAGGTGACCACCGAAGTAACGCAGTGGGGTCTAGTGGAGGAGAACTATGAATAGCACTGATTAGTGGATAGACTAAAGTGCCTAAACATGGGCAGGAGAGGGAAGGAGCAACTAAAGGGAAACTATGTGGACGAGTGAGACACATTCATATCTCGTGGGATTAGCGAACCAAATTGGACTTTAAGGCGATTCTCCACAGCAAACCGGCTACGGTCACCAGAGTGGCAAAGGACAATGCAAGTGATACGGATGTCGTCTTTGCCCTTGTGGTCAAAGTATTCTGTATAACATCTCGAAGATTTTCCCAAAATCAACACGCTAAACGTCTCCCAGACTCACCAATATAAGTCATGTGACATCGTTGGCATATTATGGCATAAATTATGTTTTCATGACACACATGAGAAGCCATGCTTAATCTCGAACCATCCGTTAGGGAATAAGACAGAGTCAGTTTAGAGCACATAGGCGCAGGTGATACAGTTCCGACCACAAGAGGCCGTACCCAAGTGTTGATGGTCGGAGCGTTGGAGGTGGTTCCTAACCAGAATATCTCCCAAATTCCTGTCGCGTTTAAAAGGCGATCATATGGAGATCACTAAAAAGTAGACGAGTTGTGGGATCATTGTGGAGAATGAAACGATAGCGATTGAGTATCTTCACAGCAGCCAGGTAGTGAGGATGATAGTTGAGGATCAGTATTGTTCTCTTAGAGGGGGGCGGGGGACGGATGGGAGGAGTGAGTGCCTCGGGACGAGAGATAAGGAGGACCCGCTTGTAGGCAGACTGGAGGATTGAGTCTGGATAAAGCAGGCGGTTAAAGAAATCTAACATAAAGTGAGCCTGTTGGAGGAAATTTTGGTCATCCCCCCATTCATTACTGCATTCTGTGCTGATCCGCGTGTATACACGCGAATCCATAGGTCTTGTGAGTATTCTTCATCCAAGAAACTGAGAGTTATTGTTTTACGCTTTATACTATTTTGTTCCTCTTTGTCGAGTATTCCTTTCACTCCTGTCCGTAGTTGTATTGACAATCCTGATTCTTCTGTCCATGGAGTCTGTTCTGGTATAGGTAGTCTGTTCTGGTGTAGGTCTTTTGTTTGCCTACAAATTCGTGTCGTGAGGATAAACTATAATAAATATTTTTATCCGCGTATACCATGTGAATACACAATAACAAATATTTTATCCTGGTATACCATTCGTATAAGCAATAATAAATATCCTACCCTCGTAGCAAAATGCTGCAGAAAAATCCTTAGAGTTAAAAATGAAGATTAAGATTAGAAAAGGTAAAAAAGAAGAGATATTGAAAACTCCCGGCATTGGAGGGAACTGGGTTACAATCAATACCTTACACAGAAAAATGAAATGTTTCAGTTCCATTAAAAGACGCAGTGGTCTGGAAAGAACAATAGTGGAAGGCAAGGTTCCAGGAAAACCTGACAAGGTCTGACCAAGAAAAAGACGATTTCAAGACATCGAAGAGAAATTGAACTGCAAAATACAAGAAGTAGGAAATCTAGCTAGAGACAAATATTCCTTTAGACTGGTTGTGATGAGAGGAACTTTCTGTAAAGGACAAGTGACTAGATGTATTGTCCATGTGCGTAAGCTTTTTTAAAAATAAAAATAAAAAATACTTGTATACATAAAACTGCATACCATATAGCTATAGTCTTGAAAATATTGGCTCGTTGATAACAAACGATAGAGAGACTATTAAAAATACCAAAAGAATGTTGAACATAGCTGTGAACAAATTAAAACAACTGCAAAATATATTACAAGGAACTAATATAGCAATCCATAGCAAGAACTGACTGTAGAATGTGGACTATCTCTAAGATCTGCTAAGATATATAAATGCTTTTGCCAATGCAAGTGTTACAGAAGAAAACTCAAAATACTGTGGGCAAAGAAAACAAATATAAACTTGTGATTTTTTTAAAGTACTGAAAATTCCTGAAAATTTCTGAAAATTTGCAATAGAGGCCATTTCATTCATTCATTTATTTTCCTTTTGGGCCGAAGACGGCACATAGAGCTGTAGTCATAGTTCTCCGCGACTGACGATTTGTTGCTAGTTCTTGATTGTAAGAGGGCAGTTTCAGTTAAACATGGGAGATGACTTTGAAGGTCATCAAGGTAGGTGCAAGATACTACAAACGGCTAAGATTGATTGTTGGGAACGCTGGACATCTCATGCAGGACTTGGGAAATATTCAGAGTAGCTGTAATGTGAGTCACGTTCCAGCAAAGACAAGTTAAATGCTGGCTGATTTATAATAAATATCGTATCCTTATATACCATGAGGGGTAAAATATAATAAATCTCGTATCCTCAAAAACCATGTCGTTTGAACTATAACATATATCATATTCTCATGTACCATGATGGGTGAGCAAATATCTTATACTCATATCATGACAAATAAATGAGTTCTGAGAATATCTATACAATCTTTCACACACAAATGAGTGTAAATAACGCTAATCGAGACATTTTTAAAAGTTGTTTGCTTCAGAAAAGAATTTCAAAATTTCTTAATGATTGGACATGTTAATTTAAAATATAATGAAATTCGTCAAGTGGATCTTGTTTAAATGATATTTATTTAAAATGTAATCTTATATATGTGCGTGCGTGCGTGTTTGTGTGAGTGTGTGAATAATTTTAATGGGTGAACAATTAGTACTTCTACTTGAGATTTATTAAAATTAAAAATCCACCATAATTCAGCAGCTGTTCGACACCACTTCACGTCATTTCTGTATAGAAGTAACGAGATGTCTCTTGACTCAAGACTCGACCACAAGATTTGTTGTATATACATTGCAACATAATGTGCGGCGCTCAACTCTTTATCGTGATCTCGTATTTACAGTAAAAACGGAAGGCTTTCTTAATCACCACAGGCTTATTTCGTTTGTGTGATACAAACACCACTTTACCACAAATATAACATATTCATGGCACATGTTCACGGCGTTTTTATACTACTTTTGATAGGGAGAGACCAATAAAACTAAGCCAAAATAAATCTCATTTATGAGAGCTGGGTATTTATGCAGAGAGGTGTTGCAAACAACGGTATTATATCGCCATTAATGTATTATTCGATTGTTATTGTTCGTTGGTACAAATTATACAATAGGGCATTAAAGTTGCATTACCATCTATATACTTTCTATATTATTATTTATGTGTGTCTGTTTAGTGTTGGTCTGTCCAAGCTGCAATAATGTGAATTCTAAATTAATGATCATTAGTTACGGGCCGCTAATTGTCGCGCTAACCGAAGCTGGTGCTAGTTGTAACGCACGGGCTACTGTAGCCATTGTCATTCTGATAATGCATCGACAGAAGAAAAATTATGCACACAATGCTCTCACACAAGAGCGTGATAAATCAATCATGGGTGTGTTCCCCAGTGACCAACTTACTCATGGGCTGCCGGTTCTCAGTGAAAGTTATGAATTTTCATGATCAGGCCAACGCAATTTGAATAAATTACAAACTGTTATGTAGAGTTTTCGACCTGAAAAGTGGATACCAAAAGATCTGTTTTATTAGAGCGTTAGGAGAATAAAAGAGAACTGTCACAGAGATCTGACAGGATGTTTGAGTCTGTTCCTGTACAACTGATTAGGCTGGCATCAGGCATGGTTAATACTTCCCTAAGCGAGAAAACTGAACACACATTTTGGTCCTGCTATTTTTAATAGTATAATATTCTAATAAAGACACGAATCTACACTAACATTATATAATATATAATAAAGATGATATAGTACATTATCAAGAAATACTATTGTAATAAAGACACTATTGTGCATTATCATTATATAATATCCTATTAAAGACACTATTGTACAATATCATTATATAATATTATAAAAAGACATTTTGTACATCACCATTATCTAATATTCTAAGAAAGACACTATTGTACACTATTATTATATAATAACCTAATAAATTCTAGCCGCGATAGCTCAGTGGTTAGTGAACTGGACTGCAAAGGACAAGGAGTAGGGTTCTATCCCAACCGACGGCTTCCGGTTTCACCCATCCTTAAATGGGTACCGGATTTTTTTCTGGCAAAGTAGAGCTGCACGGGCGTAATACCGACCACATTACCCCAAAAAATCATGTGCCGAAGGTCTGTAAAATTTCTGGTCACTAACACCATATACCCTATACGTCACTTGGCGTGACCGGGGCTCTTTACTTTTTTTACTTTTACTAATAAATTCTGCCCTTTGGAAGGGAATCAAGGACAAATAAATTAAAAGAAAAGCTACAAAGATGGAATTTCTCAGAACAATGTTGAGAGTTTCCTGGACCAACGAGGAAATTGTTAGAGGCCAACCCGAAAAGGGAGCTGCTAAAAAACACCGGAAAGAGAGAATCGACATTTTTTTCAGGCACGTTATGGTTATGGAAGGCTCTGTTATCACTGCAAGCGAATTAAAATCCATAATTGCACAACCGCCCGTGCCCGTTGAATCATCCGAGTTAATGTATCATCTCCTAAACAAAGAAAGGTAGCTGCATCCCCATAATAGCAGTCTCAGCACACGCCAAAAGACATAAGGCGAAACTGCCCAGAAAGTGACCACAGACATCTGTTCCCCTTCATACGAATATCATCATTCATCGTAAGAAATGGAAATATCGAAACACAATCAAAATGAATGAAACGCACAGCTCACGGTGTGCACAGAGCACTAAACTCAGTAGCTCCGGCAGCAAATCGGACTTTGAATATGAGAAAACTGCAACAAGAAACACTTTTCAGACTTAGCCTCAATCTGTTCTTGCCGCCTATCCGCCATATTAACCGGTATACCAATGATGACGTATATTGTAATCAACACAGAACACACTATTGCGCACACTGTAGTGGATTTTAGATTATATGAATGTAATCCGCTTCACCGGCGAATATCCCAACAGTGGAACTTCCGGTCTATACACTTATCTGCACTGGAAAGATAGAATTAATTAATTAACCATCTTTCCAGCAAAAAAACTTAACAGTGATCGTTGACGTAAACATGACCACGCCATCTTGAAACCTGAAGTCCTAGCACATTATATATAGGAAAGGAATAAGAAAGTTGGAATACGTGACTATAACTGGCAAAATACAGAGAAAGATAGATTGCGGACGACAAAGAGAGAAAATGCTAGATAGCGTGATGTCGTGGCACGGAAAACGCTCAATAACTGAATTGATGCGATGTACAGTGAATAGAAAATTGTGGAAGGACATGATTGTCTGCGCCAACCAGTAAGGCACATGATGATGATTCTAATAAAGATTCTATTGTCTTCTTCTTCTTCCTCTCAACTCCCAAATGAGCATAGATCTTCAACAAACACATTCCATACAGACTTGTTTCTTGCCATTCGTTTAAGATCGGTTCATGTCTTCCCCTTCATCTTCATCTCCTGCTTCCTCCAAGTATATTTTGGCCTTCCTCTTTTTCTGATCCACTGGGGATTCCAAAGAGGGCTTGTGTAATACTCTCAGTTGGCTTCCGCAGTAGATATCCAGTGTTATCGTCTTTGTTGTATCTGTTACTTTCTCATATTTCTAAATTCATGTTTTTGTCATGGAATTTCTATTCCTTTATTCTGAAAAAATTAATGAGAGGAGCCGCGAAAGCTCAGCGGTTAGTGAACTGGACTACAAAGGACAAGGGGTAGGGTTCGATCCCAACCGACGGCTTCCGGAAGAAATATGTTGCTTGGGCAACAACTTGTCTCTTTTTTTTTTTCTGCCCAAGTTCGGGTCCTGGAAATGAAACTCTAGCTTCGCCCTTTTGGTGGCACATGAGTTTTGGGATAATGTAGTTTGTATTACGCCCGTGCCGCTTCACTTTCCCATAAAAAAATCCGGTACCCATTAAAGGCTGGGTGAACCCGGAAGCTGTCGGTTGGGATCAAACCCTACCCCTTGTCCTTTGTAGTCCAGTTCAATAACCACTGAGCTATCGCAGCTCCCACCGCAGAATGAACAAGATGTATTTGTGGCGCTTCACCTCGTGTTCCTTTTCCTCCACCCCCTGTCTTCCGAATTTGACACCAGCGCTGACTAGAATGTTGCTGTGTTGCCTTTCACCCTTGTTCCCCAGGTACCACGATCCGCAGCCATCTACTCTCAGTTCCCTTCACTGATAGAAAATTCACCCAAGGAAGCCCTGTAAACATCCTTATATATCAGGACTTGTCTGTCCTTCGGTCAAGGACACATCCCTGTTGGACCCCACAATTCACCTGAAAGGGTTGGGGAGATATGCTGCCGAACTTGATGGTGGCAGACATATTGTTGTAAAATGACTTGACCATCTTGAGTTATGGAGGAGATCTGCCAAGTTTTTTTTTTTTCTGTTGTTGATTATTTGTGATTTTTTTCCGAGTTTTGTAAACATACCCCTTCCCATGAAATTATTCGCTGATCAACCTCGGAATTTTCCTTCTATAATATTATTCATTTATTATTATTTGTCTCCACCCCATATATCCCGCTCTTCTCACGTCGTCAAAAGCTTTTGTGAAAATCAACGAAGGCTATAAATAGAGATCTTCTCTGTTTCTTGCACTTCTCCTGCAATTGGATATATAATGTAATGTAAAATCATACAGACATGAAAGGTTGCAGCCAACCTGAGTCACTAAGCATATACAGGAATACAAAACTGTAAAAATGTTACAGCTTTATGAGTAAATACACGGAACAAAACAAATAGTTTTGATCTAATTCTTCATCATCACATTAAACAAAACAAACAATAAAACGTTGCAAAAAGGGGGACTCGCTATCTATCGTCAAAACGGATCATTTTAATCTTCTAATATGCTTGACTGCTTTCGATGCTTAGTGGAAAGTCCAAACAAAATTGTTTGAAAATTATTGTTACTCAGTAGAACCCAGCGATAAAATAGTTGTAAAGCTTCTCAGTGATTTCCTCATGGCTTATAAATCTGAGGCCTTGACTTTATTCTGCACTTCCATTCCCATTTGTTGTCCCTCTACGCCTACTCCCTTCCCAAAATCCACATTTCCACCACCCGCTTTACAGTCACGTTTCAACCATCCTGACTGACTACGTTATGACACTATCAATTTTAATGTTTACTAGACCTACAGCCTAAACTTTCACAATTAGTTCGAGTCAAATGAAAGAACGCTTAGCTGCAATATCAATTAATGATGTTAGTCACACAAATGGACCCCAAAGCGAAAATAATAATTTGGCTATTTTTTTTTTCAATAAAGTATTGTGCTCATATGGCTGCATTATTTTCCGTCTTTTAAGTTTCTTACTGCATCTATGTTTTTGAAATATTTGTAAAACTAAAATGACTAAAATTTATTTCGCTGTATTGCTCAGTATATTCCAAACCATTTAGTATTGTTGGTAGAACTTGAGTTGTGAAAGCTGCCTATTCATGAATGTTTGTTCCCGACATTAGTTATTTTGTCAAAACTACATGCATGCTGCGGCTCCTTGTTTGCAAGGCTACATTCTGTCCAACAATTAGGCGTCTGCTAGTTAGCGTAAACACGTTTACCCTGCTTTGTGACTTCGGGTTTTAAGTTGATGGAATATAATTTGTGTTCCGTCGACCGCTGCAGGAATTGCGTTTCTGGAGTGTTTGATTTCGGCACTCCAATGCAGATCGCTGCGTTAGAGTCAACCGGATATTACACTTACCTGATTTGTGTGCTGGTGCTACGGAGTCCGCACGACTGGCAGCGGTCACTTGTTGGCAAATCAAGTGTTGTGAATCCGACTTTCCCCCGTCGTAGAGTCGATATGTGGTTTACGTAATGACATTGACAGCTGTTCAATAACCGTCGTTGGATTTGTTCGGCACCAGTTACTTACAGCTACTTAATATGGATTGTTCTGCCAAATAAACCAAAGGTTCCACTTTAGGGATTCTGCGCCATCGCAACGGTGTTTCGTGGGTTTTTTCTGCATTTTTTTTAGTTAATTGGGCATTGTGGGCGCATCCATTGTTGTGTGTGCTAAGTCATTATGATAGAAAATCAAATATCCCTAACCCGTGCTTGTGCTCGAAATGAAGGGCGAGATGATAGAGATTCCGGTGCTGTTTGTGAATTTGCAGCCCTGTGCGACTCCCGGATCTTCATATTAGTCAAGAGGGATGCTGTCTACATTCAGAAGAGCTACGAGGAAATCGGGGGTAGACTTGTGAACCGTTTTATCGTTTCACACTAATGGATCTGCTGCAGTGGAGATCCGAGCGGTTATGGGCTGTTGTTCGATGTAAGTAATGCCATGTGGCGTATAGGAAATATTGTGTTAGTGACCAAAATATTTTACAGACCTTCGGCACAATATTTTTGGGGTAATGAGGACGGTATTACGCCCGTGCCGCTTTACTTTCCCAGAAGAAAATGCGGTACCCATTTAAGGCTGCGTGAACCTGGAAGCCGTCGATCAGGATCGCACCCGACCTCTTGTCCTTTATAGTCAAGTTCGTTGTTCTATGAGCAATTAGGATAATCTGACGACTAAAAAAACTAATGCTAACACTTTGCTTTTGGCTTGATTTGCAGTTAGACACTGCCATTCTTTTTGCATATGTGATGTCCAGCCTTACCTTTTTATGTTGTTGGCATATCTATACTGGGAAAATTTGAGAAAAAAAAAGAAAAAAAGGTATGTTAGAAGCTTTACGTGATTAGTAGACGACACAGATTCGAACGACGTTTCGGCTCAATATGCCTTCAGCAGGAACAAACGAACAACATACACACACAGATATGTGAATAAATAAAACTAATCCTACATAGCTAACTAGTAATGAAACATCAAAAACAAAATAATCGAAATATGTTGACTTCCCTGTGTGTCGTGGACAGTGGTCAGGCTATGAAACTAATTTCTCACGGGTGTAGCTGTAATTTATACCCTGTGGTCAGAGGTGAAGGGTTCTAAAAATACACGAGTGGGGGAACGCTATCTAGGTACATCGACTACAAAGGCACAGGTAATATCTGAAAGTATCTAAGGGCCCATAAATACATAAATACATGTATACACACACACAGATGCGTGTATACATATGTACACGTGCAAGAAGACGTGCACATACTAATACATATCAACATTCACATACATATACACACGCATACATGTGTATGCATACAAGCAAGAGCACATATACATGCATGTATATGCGTATTCATATATATACCAATACCCGTGCCTATGAACACATACATGCATGTGCACATCCATACGGGGACAATCATATATGTGGGGAAGGGTTCACACCGGGGTCAGTGTGCAAACTCGATGGAGAAAGAATAGAACAGTAGAATGACAGGTACTCAAAAGGCGGAAAGAGTGAGATGTATGAGAGTGGGATGCAATAAAAACATATGAGGGGTAAGTAGCGCAGAAAAAAGGTGTATAGGAGAACACCGAAGTGCCTCAACGGGGACTAGTGGAGAAGAACTAAGAATCGCGTGGCATAGTAGATAGACTAAAGAGCCACAACATGGGTGGTAGAGAGGGCTATGCAAGAGGGAAGGAGCAGCCGAAAGGAAACTATGTGTATGAGTGTGATACATTCATGCCCCGTGGGGTCAGCGAACCATACTGGACTATGAGGCGATTTTCCAAAGTATATCGGCTGCGGTCGCCAGAGTGACAGAGGACAATACCAGTGACACGGATGTCGTCTTTGCCCTTGTGATCTGGGGAGTTGAAATGGGAAGACACTGGAGTGCCACTATTCTGTTGGACTGATTTTGTGAACATCTACGATGATATACTGATATTCTGATTTTGTGAACATCTACAAGATGTCCAACAGAATAGTGGCACTCCAGTGTCTTCCCATTTCAACTCCCCAGATCACAAGGGCAAAGACGACATCCGTGTCACTGGTATTGTCCTCTGTCACTCTGGCGACCGCAGCCGATATACTTTGGAAAATCGCCTCATAGTCCAGTATGGTTCGCTGACCCCACGGGGCATGAATGTATCACACTCATACACATAGTTTCCTTTCGGCTGCTCCTTCCCTCTTGCATAGCCCTCTCTAACACCCATGTTGTGGCTCTTTAGTCTATCTACTATGCCACGCTATTCTTAGTTCTTCTCCACTAGTCCCCGTTGAGGCACTTCGGTGTTCTCCTATATACCTTTTTTCTGCGCTACTTACCCCTCATATGTTTTTATTGCACCCCACTCTCATACATCTCACTCTTTCCGCCTTTTGAGTACCTGTCATTCTACTGTTCTATTCTTTCTCCATCGAGTTTGCACACTGACCCCGGTGTGAACCTTTCCACACATATGATTGTCCCCGTTTGGATGTGCACATGCATGTATGTGTTCATAGGCACGGGTATTGGTATATATATGAATACGCATATACATGCATGTATATTTGCTCTTGCTTGTATGCATACACATGTATGCGTGTGTATATGTATGTGTATGTTGATATGTATTAGTATGTGCACGTCTTCTTGCACGTGTACATATGTATACACGCATCTGTGTGTGTGTATACATGTATTTATGGGCCCTTAGATACTTTCAGATATTGCCTGTGCCTTTCTAATCGACGTACCTAGATAGCGTTTCCCCCACTCGTGTATTTTTAGAACCCTTCACCTCTGACCACAGGGTATAAATTACAGCTACACCCGTGAGAAATTCCTTTCATAGCCTGACCACTGTCCACGACACACAGGGAAGTCAACATATTTCGATTATTTTGTTTTTGATGTTTCATTACTAGTTAGCTATGTAGGATTAGTTTTATTTATTCACATATCTGTGTGTGTATGTTGTTTGTTTGTTCCTGCTGAAGGCCTATTGAGCCGAAACGTCGTTCGAATCTGTGTCGTCTACTAATCACGTAAAGCTTCTAACATACCTTTTTTTCTTTTTTTTTTCAATTTTTCCTCGCATTCAGCTTTACTGCAGCTTCGCATTTTTATGCATTCACTTGCATTTCTTTACCTTAACCCCATATCTAAACTGTCAGTTTTAGATAGATTTGTACCTTAAGGGATATTGCGAATCTTGAAATAACCGGAAAATATATAAACAATACCTGACATTGAGGTTGTCATGGCGAAGTTCTTTATTTATCTTCAATAGAAAAAAGACTGAGCACATTTTTCAACGCTGCCAAAGTTATAGTTACCTACCATGTCAAACACGGTTAAGAAGTGCCAAAATTAAGCAAAGATTATTTATATGTCGATGTGACCTTTAAAAGAAGGCACAGCTTCGTTCTGCCACTCTCTGCAGATCTAACATAAAGGGTGCCAAAAATGTGACATTAGCTGTGGAAGTAAGAAGAAAAATGAAAAAAAAGACACTTCAAGCTTACGTAGCTACATTAATGAACCGAGTCAAAAAGTCCATGTTAAGAAACACGTCAATCATAGGCAGCTTTACCATTTTTGCAGAAACAGACGATAACGAAGTAATGAATGTTAATTTTAAGCAAATTTGGAAAAGGATTAAAAAAACTCACATTTAATGAGGCTGATTTCTACCAAAACATCTCATTACTTGTTTGTAATTATACAAAAATTAATGAGAATTAGCAAACTTTTTAACTCTATATTGACAAAAACGAGGATTTCACAACACATTTTTTAAACGTTCTTTCATAATGTTTCAATAAAACTTCGAGTTGTAGGATCGACCCTGCATATAATAACTGTGTCGTTAGTGTTAAATTGCTTTAGGTGCTGCAATTTTAATAACTTTTGCTTCTAAGATAGAACATTACTGCTTCAAACCTTTGTTTTCACTTTTCGTCGTTTTCAATTCACATGTCACAGTGGTTGCCTGCTTCTGCGGACATCTTATTAAATTGGAGTGAACATAAGATAAACAAGTACAATAGGCTTATCATTTTATGTGTCGCATAGCAGAAATGGTGGGAACGAAAAGCAGTTTAACATGTTGTTTATTTTATGCATACGCCAGTTTTATATTTCTAGCGCAGTCTAGAGGGACTGATTTATATGTGAATATCGCTTTTTCCTATTTTTCAAACAGGTAGCCGTATGTTCTGATGTCCTCCGCCATAAATCGTTCATCGTATATCCCTAGACCGGCCGTACGCTGATCTTTCGGTCTGTTGTTTGATGTGCGACGGGGATAATCTGACGACTAACTGTGCGTCTATATGTTCGGAATTGGAGTCAAAAACTATGGCCTAACATCATCAAGCGCTATATATGACAATCATAATTTTCAAGAGGACGTGAACTTCCGGTGTATGGTGGATAGGCGGCGGGAACCATTGAAGGCTATGTCTGAAAAGTGTTCCTCCTTGCAGTTTCCTCATATTCCAAGTCCGGCTTGTTGCAGGAGCTACTGAGTTAAGTGCTCTGTGCACACCGTGAGCTGTGTGTCTCATCCGTTTTGATCCTGTTTCGATATCCCGCTTGTTTACGATGAATGATGATATCGTATGACAGGGAACAGTTGGCTGTGTTCACTTTCTGCGCGGTTTCGCTTTATGTCTTTTGGCGTATGCTGACTGCTACGATGGGGACTACAGTTACCTTTCTTTGTTTGGGATATGAGATATTAATTCGGATGATTACGCTGGCACGGGCGGTTGAGTTTTAATGTTTTGTGTAGATTTTTTCCATTCAATTTTGCCTGGGCAGCGGCCATTTTTGACCTACTCTTTTCGAGCTCCATCTGCTAAGGACTGTTTAACCTGTACGAAGTGCAAACAGGGTCTCCGTTATTAGAGAAAGAGTTAGATATTGCATCTCACTACCTTTAGACCATAGGAAGGTAAAACCACAAAGAAACCACAAACTTGAATTTGGAAAATTTCTCACCGCCTGTGGTGCATTTCGAACTCTTTTTGTCCGGAGATTGACGTCTTACTTCTAGACCAGTCAGCTCCCAACATTCAAAATGAAAGTTAATTCTGTTTATTATCACCACAAATGGTTGGAAGGGGGGCAGCAGTGTTCACCGGCAGGAAAACATAGATATAATATATATATATATATATATATATATATATATATATATATATATATATATATACATGTATATATATATATATATATATATATATATATATATATATACATCATCCTCATCAACGTTCTCTCGATCGCTGCAGAAAGTGCATTCGATGTCTGATTAATTTCGGTTCTAAATAGCACTCCTATGCGTTAAAGTCAAGATGATGATCTACTTATTACATCTGCGCCGATAAAACAATGTCGTACGCCGGCAATATTTAATTTTCTACAAATCAAGTGCTGTGAATGCGACCTTCCATCGTCTAGGCTTGTTCTGCGCTTTACGTCACGTTGGTGCTGTTCATGACCTGGGATGGATTTGCTTGACGCAAGTTATTTATATGTTCTCATTAATGTGAACTGCTTCGTCAGCCGCAGTTTTATCTCTTTAGGGAATTTGCACCGTGTTCTATTAGTCATAGGCTGCATTCACTAGAGTAATCAAGAATCTAAAGGGCGCGTCATTGCTGTGTTTACGACATTGTTATGTGTGCTACGTCATAGTAATGGCTCATCGTAGATCCCTAAACCGGCTGTGCGCAAATTTTACGGCCTGTTGTTTGATGTGCGGCGGGGATAATCTAACGACTAACTGTGTGTTTATATGTTCGAAATTAGAGTCAACAACGATGGCCTAACATCATCAAGGGTTATATATTTTTAAGGAAATACGACGATCATCACTTTCTGGAGGACGTGAACTATGGTGGATAGGCGACAGGAACCATTGAAGGCTATTCACGAAAAGTGTTCCTTGTTGCAGTTTCCTCATATTCCAAGTCCATGAGGGACTGGTTGGTCTCGAGGCAAGACGCAGCCTCGGGACAGAGAGGTTGTGGGTTCAAATCTCGACTACACCGGTTGGGATTTTTATTTATGATTTCTCTATGCGACAACCACCCCTGGTCTCAGCAGCGAGGCCCGGCTTGAAACGTCAGTTACTCATCGACGGAAAAAACATGAGTACCTCCGAAGTCGGAGTTATCTGCCTGTGCGGCGATGGACCCCTGTGCACACGGCTGCCAGGGAAAAATGGGTTAACACGCAAATTTCAGTTCCTAGTTTCTAGGGACTTCGCCAGAGTTGAAAGCTGGCGAAATTGCATCAACATCATCAAGTAATAATCCTGCTGGCATAGGTGATCATGTCTCTCCACAACTTTCGATCACGACAGTTATTTATAATTTATGTTGTTGACCTTCTGCCATGCCATTCTCTTAAGCTGTCTTGTATCTTTTCTTTTTGCTTTCCTCTATCTCTTTGTCCCTAAATTTTCCCAGTTGTTACTATATATTCCAGCTGTTCTCTTCTCATTACATGGCCAAAAAATGATGATTGTTTGTTCCTAATATTGGAAATTGGCTCTCTCTTTGCTTTGACCTCTTTCAGAACGTTTTCATTACTCTTCTTAGCTGTCCCTGGTATTCTCAACATTCTTCTGTAAAGTCACATTTCTACAGACGCCAGTGATTTTCTTGTCTGTTGTCCTATTGTCCATGATTCACATCCATATGTTAAGACTGGCTCTACATAACATTTAAGAACTCTTTTTCTTGTTTCTATTGTCAAAAATGGATTTCATATTATCTTCTTCATTTTTTGGAAAGGTGCTTTTCCCTGAGCCATTCTGCAGCTCACCACAGTTGTACATCTTCCGTCTGAGGTTAACAAAGTTCCCAAATATTTAAATTGATTTACCTGTTTTAATATTGTTCCACTTGTCTTTATTTTTCACTGAGGTGATGTCTTTTTCTTTGTTGTTATCTTTACTACTGTCTTTTTTTGTTATTAAGGCTGAGTCCTTTACTTGTACTTTCTTTCACTATAATGTCTAATATTTCTTGTAACTCATTTTCACTCTTAGCGATTAAGACTGTATCATCAACATACCTTAGATTATTTACATTATTACCTCCGATTGTTATTCCAGGCATGTCCCTTATGGATCTTAAAATAATCTCAATATAAATATTAAACAAATCTGGTGACAGCACACAACCTTCGATAACATCCTGTTTTATGTGTTGAAACATTCCCATTTGGTTTCCAGTTCTTATGGATGCTGTTTGTTGCCAGTACATGTTCTTTATAATTCTTAGATCTTTGCTGTCTATGTTTATGCTTTCTAAAATTTTGATTATTTCTAGGTGCTTTACGTTGTCAAATGCTTAGGTATAATCTATGAAACATAGGTATAGATCTGTTTTCACCTCTATGGCTCTTTCTACTAAAGATCTTATGATATATATGGCATTGCTTATTCCTTTGTCTCTAACAAAACCACACTGTTCATCACTACTTTCTGGACTGATTTTGTTTCGCACTGATTGTTAGTAATATCTTAGTCATGTGACTCATATGGCTTATTGTGCGATGATCATTGCATTCAATCGCACCAGATTTCTTTGGTAGGGCTATGAATATTGATTTGAGCAGGTCGTCTTTTATATATCCGGTGTTGTAGAAATCATTCAATATTTTTGTTATTATTTATTTTCCAAAATCACTCATGGCTTCAATGTGTATATATATATATATATATATATATATATATATATATATATATATATATATATATATATATTGTTATATATAAGGCATGGGTTATGTTTTCGTATTCCCTATGAAGTAATCATCGGCGAGTCGGTGGCCCCATAACCTCCTTCTCGAGTAGGTGAGGCCTGTTAGCCTAAAAATGGGAACCCAACTAGGAGAAGGTGAACTCCGATTATAAACTCCTGTTGTCTAGCGGGTCTACCGATTAGTGGAATAGACGTCGAGAGTATACCTCTGAGGAAAAATCTTGAGATGGAGTCCCAAAGGCAGTTCAGTATTGATTTCAACATCGCTCTGGCAATTACTGCGACACAGTTGGCACCAAATTATTCTGGCCCTGACAGACCTTTAGATCGCTCGGCTGCATGGAGAGAAGAAACATGTTGCTTGGGCAACAACTTGTCTCTTATTTTTTTTTTCTGCCCAAGTTCGGGTCCTCTAGCTTCGCCCTTTTGGTGTCGACACAACAGGAGCAGCACCAGTTACCGGTTATAGGTCATCTACCTAAATTGGCGTAGGGCATGAAGCCGGGGTTGCTTCCGACAGTGGAAAATGTCAATCGACTTCATTGGATAGCTATCCCTGCTCAAAGCTGGGCAGCCCCCCAGCCATTAAGGTGTCATCTCGTCAGAATGTGCTTTCCCCATTGGGTGTATGGGATTTAGGGGAAAATCCGAAAGGCAGACTATTACAATTCACACTTATCACACAAGAGAAATCAGCAGCCAAGAAATTTAAACTAAGATTTGGTTGATAGAAACGTCCGCACCATGCAAGCTGGCTTATCTTACATTTAGCACGACATAAACGAAGCCAGAAAGACATCCATAATCAATAAAGAACTGAAAAAAAAACTTCAGGTAGATAATGCCGCACCCCAAGACACTCGTTTGGACAAGTACATGTATGCTTTCCTTGAAGGTTTCCTTCATAATGCCCACCACATGCTTGACATCTTCCACCGACGCCGCTATCCTGAAGCGGCTTTCCTCTCTGCCCTCCGTCGAGTTCTCCGCACCTCACGCCACACTGCTCTCACCCCCTCTACCCATTCCCCATCTTATAGGATAGTGCTTGCGCTCACCCATTACCCTCACCACTACGCGGAGATTAGGATCATTCAATGCTACCTCCCTATTATCCGCTCTGACTCTATTACTCGTCTTCTCTTCCACGACCCCCCATTTGTGGCCTTTAAGCATGACCGGGATCTTCGTGACTTTCTTGTTAGGAGCTGCATTCCTGCTTGCCCCCACAGCCATCGGAGAAGGATCCGCTGTAACTGCAGCGTATGCAATACCTGCAACCACGTTCTCCGGACTGATACAATTCTCTTCCCCAATCGTCCTTTCGAGATCAGAGAGAGAGTCACTTGCACATCACGCAACATTATTTATGCTATCATTTGCAAGCGATGCAAATTGACCTACATTGGTGAAAATGGACTGTCTCCGGATAGAAGGCCCTGAACATCTATATGACTTCACCCGGGATGCAGGCACTCCCGTAGCGTCCCACTTTAACTCTATGGGTCATCGGGGTAAGACTGATGTCCTAGTTATACCGACCTATTGTCATGCTCCTCTGACAGTCACAGTCGATTCACTCTAGAGAATCATCTGATCGCCCGTTTGGGTTGCCTCACCCTCATGGCATCAATGTATCCCTGTCCCTCTCATGACCCCTCTTCCTCTCACTCCCTCCTTCCACGTCTATACTCCACTTCCCAATTCACATATTCTCTGTTTATCTACTCCCAGTACACCCCTTCTCTCTCTCTCTCTCTCTCTCTCCACTTAAAGTAACCCTTATCTTTCTTATCCATCAAGTACACCACCTCTCTATGTACTAACTTCTAGTTCACCACTTCCCTATTACTATATCTGCTCCTAGTATACTGCTTGTCTACTTTGGGTGCACCGTTTCTCTATACATATTCTGCTATATATGCACATATCAAAGGCTTCAGTAATCTGTTATGTTTTCTTGTCCAATGTCCATGTTTCTGCACCATATAGGAATGTTGAGAAGACAACATTTTGCTATTCTTAGTTTTAGCCCTGATCTTATTTGCTTTGATTTTAGTATATTTTTCATGGCATTAAAGTTATTTTTCACCATTCATATTCTTTTGCTTATTTGAGTTTTACATTTTCCATCACCTGTTATAGTATGTCCAAGGTAGTTGTAGTTCTGAACTGTCTCCAGGTCTATTCCTTCAATTTTGATATCCACTTGCTGGTTTTGAATATTTTCTTTGTTTATGATCATTGTTTTACTTTCTTTTGATATTCATATCTAATCCATATTTTTTTTTTGCTTGTCATGATTAATTCATTAGGTAATTATTGTAGATCGTTATGATTTTATGGTACTAATACAGTATCATCAGCACATTTTAGGTTAAAGATCATCTTTCTATTAATGTTTAGGTCTGGCAACTCTGTGATGTTTTTAAAGGTTTTCTCAGTGTATAGATTGCACAATCATGGTGATAGGACGCATCCGTGTTTCACTCCCCTTTATATAAAATAGGTATCGAGTTCTCTTTGTTATATTTTATTATCGCTGTTTGCTCCCAGTATAAATTACCTATCTCAGTCAACCTTTAAAACTGGGAACTATTGATATGGTGATACGAGGGATCAACAACAAGATATTTTTTGACAGCGTAATCTCTCCTAAACTCAACGAAGGCGTTACGAGTGACGTCGATAATATTTTTTTTTAAAGTTGAGATAGTTTAACAGCTGTTGAACGGGCTCTTTTCAATATTGGATATTCAGATGAGGCCAAAATCAAGGCTGAATCCATAAAGACCGAGTAGTCGAAACACTGGGATGTGCTGTTGGTGACACATGTAAAAAATATGATGGTGTTGATGTCTATACACCATGAGACTTAGTGAACATGTTGTTGACATGACAGATAATGTCGTTATTGTTGCTGACAACAGAAGTCTTTTTTTCTGTGGTAATAAGCATGATGTGAAGGATCGTGATGTCAGGACAGACAGAGATAGTTGAAACATGGTATCTCTGCACCAGCCCACGACTTGGTAAAAACTTATAGCTGGTGGTTCTGGTGTAAGTAATGTAAAGTTTGTGTTCAGAGAGGTGTCACTGAAAATGTTGCTAGTGATGTTTTTTGTTGAGAGAGGTGTCACTGAAAATGTTGCTAGTGATGTGCCTGGTGTCTGCATGGGACTGTTCCTATACACCATCGGAAATGTCTGTGTTTTGTGTGAGATATAGCATCTGAACATCGGTGTGGTTGTATCCTAGATGTGTTGAAGTGAAGAGAAAAAAGCACGAGCCATATTACGACCACCAACAAATTCAACCGTTCCAACAAAACTAGCATCTGTCATTTTCCCGTTACAACCGAATGTCTAGTGACGAATCGCAAATAGATATTTACAACACCTCTAGTCCAGCGCCATTACCAAGCAGCTAAGTGTCCTTCAACCAAGAAAAAAATTTCCATGACCAACTTCCAACACGATGATTGGTCGTGTGGTGGTTACATGCGACACACGACCGATCATCGTGTTGGAAGTTGGTCATGGAAATTTGTAGCACAAATAGCCCTCCAGATATACTACCAGCAGAAGTTATTTTAAAAAATGGTAAATCCACAGGACCAGATGAAATTCCTTCGGAAGCCATCAAAGCAGATATTAACACCTCTACCACGATGTTACATAATCTATTAGATAAAATTTGGGAGAGGGAAGAAATACCTAAAGGCTGGAAAGAAGGTTATATAATCAACAACCTTTAGAAAGGAAGTTTACAGGTGTGCACAGATTATATGGGAATTGTGCTGCCATCAGTGACAGGAAAAAAAATATTAAGTAGATTTATTCTGGAAAGACTAAAAGATGCCATAGTGAAACATTTGACAGATGAACAAGCAGGTTTCAGGAAGTACTGTACATGTGCTGATCATATAACTACTCTACGTATAATAGTTGAACAAACATTACGAAAATGTATTTGATAGTTTAGACAGTGGAATGATTTGGAAGTTGATGAGTCACTACGGATTCCCACAAGTTTATTAACTTGATAAAAATAATGTATAACAAAAATAGACATTCTTTTCTTTAAAAAAAAACATTTTTATTACATTATAATATGTTTTGCAAACATTTTAATAGAAAAATATCCGCCCTGTGAGAATATCCATGTTGTAGTTTTTTTTTTTTTTCTACGATGCAGTTGGAAGCATCGGTTGCAAATTGTTATATCGTGAGTCTAGCGTTCACGTCAGAATCGTAAAGGGAGTATCGTAGGTTTTTCGCTATGCGAAAAGTAAAAACAAGAAAGAAAACACGCTGTGTATGATGGGTAGTTTGTCAGTTACAGCATGGACTTGATGGGTATTAGGTTTATCGCACGTTTCATAGTTTTAGAAGCTGGGGTTTTTGTTCGTTTTAATTATTACATCTCTAATTATGGCGCTCTTTTCCTTCTCGATTTCTTGAAGAGACGCGACTTATAACCTTTCCTGATTTTGACGTTAGCACGGCATTGCGTGTAAACTTTTTGCTTGGTGCAACGGTTGAAGAATAGGCTCTATAACTAATGCCATGGTTACTATTCTTCTCGCAAATCTGTGCCTGTCACAGGCATCCTGCATCCACGTTGAGCGTCTATCCTCTGTAAGATGATTAAAATGATGGACTGTCACCAACTCTTGGGCAAACGTCACCTAAATTAATTTGAAATTTTAAAAAGTATGAGTATCTTAACGATATCCTAAAAGATAAGCGCTAGAGAGAGAATAAGATACGACATGCTAACCTTGAGGCCGGTTTTTTGTAAAATACTCTGCTCACTAATATCCATAGTGCTCTTCCCAATTAGCGCATTGCTTTCAGTTATTCTAGCTAGTTGCTTTATAAATATAGATATATTTTTTCTCTCTTTTGGAGAGGTAGCCTAAAGGAACACGATGGCTGGTAATTGATACGCTTGTCTTTGATGTGGACGAGTATTCTCCAGGCTCAACTCGCTAACTAGACACGTTGAACGTGTTCAGGGGATCTGTTAATAATTTACAGATATGGAAAAGTATCAAGCTGTGTTAATACTCTGACTACCTTGTGGCGACTGACCAACGCTATCGTGAGTAACGGAATGCTATTGTTTTTTAGCTCACGCCTGAGCAATCCCACGCGCGCGGGAAAAACAATCTATAACCTCACAGGAGAGGAGTATTAGTTGACTCATTATGTGCCACGGTGGGAGAATATGATTGTCCGTTCATGTCGTGAGCGAGAGATACCTGATTAGATATCACTGATCCTGGTCCATTTCTATCTTAAATACGGTCTCTTTACGTCCACGTGGATATATTAACTATTAATTTATTACTATTATAAGTATATATGCACAACATATCTATGAAATAACTATCGCTAGTCCCTAATATGGTAGTTTCGCTTCCGGAGTGGGCGTGGTCTATAGCCGGACAACATACACTCGCTCCTATTAGCTCTGTGGAATTTGGCGGGAAAAACACTGATGTCCATTACATGACTCATGACCAATCTACTCAATTATCCCCCAACTATCCCCTTCATGAGCTTGCGCAACCCACCATACTTCTTCTATGTCCTATACATATATACATATATATCACTGCATCACTCTGGCTTGGCGCAGTGTCTATATAACTCTTGTACTTACCAGAGTATCATCTTAATCCTTCATACTACACTTTGTTCAACTAATTATCCAGGATCGAAAACCACCGCTTATACTACTGTCAATGTATTTGCAGTCAAAGTAACCTGGACAGCGTTCCCCCCACTCGCTTTTTTTTAGAACCCTTAACACGGTCCTGGCCAGCAGGGTATAATTACAGCTACACCCGTGTAACTCTCTCTCTTTCCCATTCTGACCACGGTCCACGACACAGGGAAGTCATTTTTCTTTTCTTAAATCAGTTTCGATTATTTTGTTTTGTATGTTTCATTACTAGTCAGCTAGGTAGGATTAGTTTTATTTACTTACATATCTGCGTGTGCGTGTTGTTTGTTTTTTCCTGCTGAAGGCCTATTGAGCCGAAACGTCGTTCTGTGTCGTCTATCAATCACGTAAAGATTTTACCATACCATTTTTAAAATATTTTTTCCAAATTCTCCCTCTTATCATAGAACTTTGCAACTGGAGGCATTTTGATTATCATAGACAAACCCCGTCGAGCAAGTTTTTTAACCATTTAGTTTCTTGACATTCTTAGAGGAGGATGGGCCTGTCTGTGTAAAGACTCTCTGAAGTCAGTCTTCTACTGTATTCTGAGCCCAAAAAAATTCATGGAATCTCCTGGCTTTGAAGTTGAAGATCCAGTAATCCAGGGCTTGGTTTCTCCGCCTACGTTAACACATGTAACCTATTACATTGGTTCTGGAAAATCATAGGTAGCGCGGGCTGAGAACATTACTCAACCGATTTGTCTTCTAGTAACATGGAGCTCGAGAAAGAGTGGATGCGAGTGTCAGCAGAGTGTTCTACGATGTGCTATGAGGACAATCCGTCGACTAAACTAAACTAAATTATTTCTTCTGGTATGGTAACTGTATTTACTAAGTGAATCGCTTTGAAAATTTCACTGGGAGAAAGTCGTATTTTTTCCTTGGCTGTTCCATTAGCTCCTAGCTCTCGTTCGAAGCTCTATTTCAGCCCTAGCTGCTTTAAAATAAGTCAACCACATGTAAGAACACCAGACAACTTCAATCGCTATTGGCTACTCTTCTTTTATGGATTCATACAGTAGCAATGCCAGACCTGGACCCTAGATGCAAGAACAATAAGCAAAATAACCTCTACAGAGATGAAATGAGTTAGACGAATGACAGGAAACAGTCTGAGAGATAAGATCAGAAATGAAGAACTGAGAAAAAAGCTAGGAATAGCCCCCGCCATAGAATATATAAGGAAACAACAGATACAATGGTTTGGCCACGTGACAAGGCAGAAAGATCAAAACACAACACAACGAGCCTTCAACAAACGTTGTGAGAACACCAGACCCAAGTGTCGACCACGAAAAAGATGGATCGATGGAATATTAGAAGCACTAGGAAACATAACAGCAGCAGAGCGAACAGAAGAGCAAAAGACCGCAAATTATATCTCCCCTCGACACTGAAAGGCAGATGAGGAAGGAAAGAAGAAGAAGTAGAATACGGCACCACCACGTAACCATCTCCAGGTTTGTCGAATTATTCCAGTTAGATTGCTTTGGGAGTTGATTATTTAAGACCTCTCGGATTTTACTATTTGCCTTCAATCCTTCATTTGAGCCAATTTACGAAAGCAGCAATCTTTCATGCAATACTTTCTTGTGTTGTCACTAATAGTTCCCTTCAGCTAGTGCTGTTTGCAAGAAGAAAAAACGTGTTCCATCTTCTGTCTTATGTGGCAGAGGTCAGCGGATTTTATCTGTATTTCCACCTCATCACCTTTTTACCTCATCATTTTATCGGCTGACGTGGAGGATCACACATAGATTTGATTATGTAATTTATGCCATTCCATATTATCGTTCCACAGTCTTATTTTATGTGGCTCATAGGCCTTGTTGCCAACGTTCTGTACAAATCCTCATCCTATGTGGTCAATTGGCAATTAGATGTTGCACGTGGTTCGCTGCAATTCAACATCTTCGGCTTTTCTATCCTTCCGGCCTTCTGTTCTTGCCAGTTTCCTAGGAGACCTTGGCCGTATTTCTGTGCAATTTACTGACAGATCTTGACTGTGTTTCAGCGCAATTTTCTGGGAGATCTAAACAATAACTAGATGTCGCTGTGACAAAATGCAAGCCTATTCGTGCGTGTGTGTTCAACTGTTGTAAGCACTTGTAGGCATTAGCTATCAAAAGAAGACTAAAGTATATATGTGCTAAGACGATGGTGACGGATAAATTATGAACGGTAAAATTGCATGTTATGTTAAATTGAAACATATTACAATTAATTATGATAATTGCGGTAATTATGAAGATAATGTTAGGAGCGGTAATTATCTCTCTCTCTCTCTCTCTCTCTCTCTCTCTCTCTCTCTCTCTCTCTCTGCGATCAGGACTCAATCAGAGCAGGATCCCAGACTCTCACATGAAGTCAGTTGTCAGGTTAAGTGTGTTGATCGCCCCCACAGACAGAACATCACAATTAGAGCCCGCCTGATCCACTCTGATTGTAGCCTTTGATTGTCCCCAATCTTCCTGCAAGGCAGCAGATGATCTTTTCTGTAGGGGGATTCTGCCCTTAGATGGTAGGCCGTCCCAGGTTTACGAGCACCATCTGCCCGAGTCACTAGAGGTGACAAAAACAGACATGCACACAGCAATACGAGGCATGACTAACACTGACACACAGTTGAGCGGTAATTATGAAGGTAATGTTAGAGAAAGTAATTGTGACAGTAGTATTAGTAAATATAATTATCGCAGAATTGTTAGGAGCTGTAATTATAACAGTATCGTTGTGGATGGAAATTATAACAATAATAGCTGTAAATATAATGACGGCGTTGCTGGATAAGAAATGACATAAAAAAAAGGAAATGGTAATAATGTCGTAATGAAATTTTGCACAAACACCTTTTAGTGATACAGTGATAGCAGAAACGGCAACGACAGGAGTTACGATAAATTATATTGAAGACAATAATAATAGAAACCATACGATGCCGTCAGTGACAGAAATAATGATTAAAAATTTTATTTTATTTTCAATTCCTAAAAGACTGCAGTGTTGATTTACCCAACAAATTAGTCATTTCTTTATATAGTAAAAAAAAAGTAAAGTACCCCCGTCACGCCAAGTGGCGTATAGGGAAATATGGTGTTAGTGACCTATATTTTACAGACCTTCAGATTTTGGGGTAATGTGGTCGGTATTACGCCCGTGCTGCTTTACTTTCCCAGAAAAAATCCGGTACCCATTTAAGGCTGGGTGAACCCGGAAGCCGTCGGGAGGGATCGAACCCTACCCCTTGTCCGTTGTAGTCCAGTTCACTAACCACTGAGCTATCGCGGCTCCCATTTCTTTATATTATTTATGTTATATGTTTCTTTAAATTTAACAAAATTTTCGCCAATGTTATAAATTGTTTCCCTGTAAACTGTAGCTCAACTAACTGGCACATGCACATTTTATATCCACGGATATCCTCTTTTTGTTTCCTATTGATTTTGTAGTTGTGCGCTTTGATCCGTTAAGTTTAACGCAGTGCATTACTGAGGATTATGTGAATATCTTACCCGCTCATGTTTCTGATGCAATAGCAGTTTTTTTTTTTATTCGTGCTCATTTCTCAACTTGAGCTCAGAACCTCCTACTCTATTGTTGTTCGTCTCAGATAGGAATGAACATTGGATCTCCACTATAATTAGATTAGGGATTACTAAAGAAAATTATAATTCTCCAGACTGAACTTGACCAAGACAGATTATGCGTTTGGAGAGAACCGAACCTAGATACCACAGTTGTACATCATTGGCTGTGATCATTCAATTGACTTCTATACAACTCTCTCTCTCTCTCTCTCTCTCTCTCTCTCTCTATCTCTTTTTCTCATCCACACCCTAACCTCCTACACGCCGCATTTGTTGAAGTCTGCGCACCTTCTCGAAAAAAAATATATAATGAAAGAGAAGTTTATGATTTAATTATCAATTCTATTAATTCCAAGAATTAGCGGAAAAAAACTACATCAAAATTTTAAAAATAATAATAATAAATGATTTCATGAGATGGCTAAGATCGTGAAGACAATTTAGTTTTTTTAACACCGCTTGTCTAAATCATTAATCCTATCTTGAGCCCCAAATCTTCGAATCTCATCAATTGCCTAGCAGCACAGACACAAAGTCCAGGCCACGAAAGCTACTCGACTTCATCCATTGTAGATGGAAATCAATTGAATGTGAGATGTCTCACACGCTTGCGGTTTATCTAATTGTTAACCCAGGAAGTATATTATTGAGCAAAATGCTTGGAAATTCTTGCAGATAATATAAAACATTTGAAATATTACAAGCTCTATACAATATTTGAAGTGTATGAACTGCATATGCCTTACTATTGGTTTACTTTAAATAGTTAAAATAATAACAATATCTATGTCATAAGTTTATATGATTGTCTTTTTCCGAGCGAAAACTCCTCCATCGCCACACCACTATCTCAGCATATCCCCACCCACTCATACCTATCACGAACAAAATGGTACAATAGGAATAGCATTACTATCAAGTCAGATCGATTACATTTTAACAAGAGCTGAAGGAAGATTATTCATTGCGAAAATATGGAAGTGTCGGGCCAAAACACGTAAACAAGCGACATAACGCATCCACGTCCACTTAAACGGGTGAAGGGTTGAAAAAGAAGTAATAGCCTTAACGCAAAAGCAATCCACAACGGTTTATCCAACAACAAACATAAGATTGTATGTGTCTGAACGATCGCATCCAATAACAATGAAATGACAAGTACAAAATAAGACCTAATCAAAAAAAACAGACGAAGAAGTTGAAAGTATTAATAATAAAAACTGTTAACAGCATTTCTAGAAACTACCACCGAAAAAGGGCAGTGTGTAGGGTGAATGAAAAGAATATAGAACTACTTTAGTTAAAGAATATAGAACTAATTTAGTTTAAACATTTAGAACTACTTTTTTAGTTTAAAGAATGTAGAGTGTATTTAACAGCGGAGAATACGTGGGAAAAGTTTAGAGAAGTCAAAACGCAAGCATTTTCCAAGCTGGTGTCGTTTTTTTTAAATAGTAACGAAAAAGAAAAAAAACAATATATAAAAACAAGGAGTCCGACAAAGCTGTGTTCCTTCGTCGAATTTATTCTCACTCTACAAAGAAAATATTACGAGATCAAGAGTTGATTTTTTTTTTAAATGAATTTTAATCAACTGTCACAACATAAACAATTTGCGATATGCGGATGACACAGTCTTAATAGCAGTGACGGAGAATGAACTATACGAAATTATAGACATAATAGTGAAAGAAAAGAACAAGAAAGGTCCCAGTCTGAATAGAAAGAAAACACGTAATGGTCATATCGAAGAAACAATCATCATCATCATGCAACGTAAAAATAAACTGGAAAAATCTGAAACAATTGCAGCGTGCCAAATACTTTCTTACCAAGTCTATGTCAATAGAAGTCTATGTTTTTAGAGAGCCATTCTGACTTATAGGAAGCGAATCTTGTACAGTAGACAAACAAATGAAAATATTATTATTTGACCCCTTTTAAACGCTTTAATGATGTATGACCTTTTGAGAGACCACCTTTGTTCGTGCGCCTGCTACTTACACTTGTGTGTGCATACACTCTCGTGACTTTATTGAGAGACTGAACTTGGTGAGAGACTGAACTTTGTGTGTTTGCATTTCTTTCTCAACAGCTTGTTCCGTTCGTCCCTTACGATCAACTTAAGAGACTTTTCTGCGTGTTATACATAACAACAATTAATAATCGATAACACATTGACCATTGATCGGCTGCCTTTATTTCTTCTTTTCTCACATCTTCTGTCATAACAATTGTTGTTTATCTATTCAATTTCTCTCCTTTCATTCTCTATTATATTATTATTTATTCTATTCTAATCTTCCTATTCATGTTCGACACTAACTTAAGTTAAACCGTTCCCCATCGAACGGCCCTCCCTGCTCTAAGTATTGCTGTTGCCTGCTGGTCTCTCCTTGTCAGAATTCTAATTATTGCTATTACTAACTGTTCAGCCGTTCTTTGCTTGTTCCACTTTTTTTGTATCGCAAGCTATCTCCTTGGGATTCCATTTCATGCTTTTGTCACTCGCTTATGTTGGACCGTTCCTCATCGAACGGCCCTCCCTACTCTATCTATTGCTGGTTGTCAACTAATTTAAGTTGGACCGTTCCCCATCGAACGGCCCTCCCTACCCTATCTATGGCTGTTGCCGGTTCCGTTAATCCTAGTTACTTGGGCATGTATCCCAAGTGTTCTCTGCATATAGGCTTCTACTGTCGTTCTTGCCTTACATGACTCTCAATTTTCCAACTGCTCTCTGCGGCTGCCGATCTCTAACTGAATTATATTCTCCTCTCCTTTCCAACCGTCCAGCAAACTACGTCATCCTATTTGTCTACGTCATCTCTTTTCCATGTCACTTCTCTCTTTTTGCGCACTGTATTGCACCAATTTTGCCTCTACCTCCTTTGGTGCGCAATTCTCTTCTACAATTAGAGGCCACAGAGAAGGGATTTCTTAGAAGAGTGTTGAAAGTTCCCTGGACAGTAAAAAGACCAAAAAGAGGAAATTCTCAGAGGGGCCAACACAAAAAGGGAACTGCTAAAAAACATCAGAAAGAAACAATCAACATTTTTGGGCACATCATGAGAAGAGAAAAGTTGGAGTACAGTTGTAACCACAACTGGCAAAAAACAGGGAAAGAAAGATCTCAGACGACAAAGAGAGAAGATATTAGATAGTTTGGTGTTTGGTACAGAAAACAGTCGACAACATAATTGATACGATGCTCTATGGATTGCGTCACACCCCACTACTGGCTCCATAGAAAATTGTGGCAGGACATAATAGCCTTCGTCAACCGGTATGACACATGATGGTGATAAAAAAGAAAGAAAATACAAATATTAAAAATTTATAAAACAAAAATGAGAAGAAAATTACATATAATACAGAATACAACGCACATCAGGTATTGGAAAGATTACAAATGCAACAAGTCCATGAGCTGACCACAGCAATCTATATATTTACAAAGGCCTACTGGCCGACTGGAAATTCACAGAAAGCCTCCACCTAACGTGGCGTTTTCAGCTTTGCGAGCAGGGGCGGTGTGAGTAGAGTGACGTAGACATTTAGATCCTGTAGCTGATAACGTCACTCTATTTGGAGGGTTTTCTGGTTTTATTTTCTGCCCGTGGGCCTTTGTAAATCTATAGACGGCTATGAGCTGACCTAGGCCTTGCTCTACTTCTTAGTCGGTCTTTCCTGGTTACAGATTTCGTTAAAACAGGCAAAGAAAACATAAGAATATTCGTGTTCCCCTTTGTGGAGTCTCGTACTGATATGGAAGACCTAGTTTTGTAGTACCTCTAGGCAGGAAAAGTCAGTTTTCCAGCCAGAGCCTGACGCTAAACGAACTCAACTTCTCCGGTAAAAGCCTAAAATTTCCAGAAATCCATTACGACCCGTTACATTCAATTTTTGAGCCAAAGGGCTTCTGCCACTATGAACTTATGTCATTAGTTCAACAACAAAGCAACAATAGTACATCATGGAAAAACTGTGTAATTATGAACATAATAGAGATAACAGAAATCTTTTTTTTTTAAAATGGTCTACATCATACAAAAAGACGACGAGAATTTATAATCCCCTCATAAATAATCCATGACAAACGTGGAATACCTCTAACAGACTCATACGAAATGAGACAGATGAGGTACATGGGAGAGGATGAGACAGAGAGTTTGGAGGAAAAGTAGTGTGGGCTAAGGAAGTTCCTAATATTTAGAAAATTGTGAATAAAGAACACTCCTAGATCATATAATAATATTGTTACAATACTACTACCTGACATATTAATGTGAAACGCAGATATGGTTGTTAAGCGGTCACTAAAATACAAAACACTAAGGCCGAGCACATATGAGTACAAACCCGCGTACTAAGACGCCGATTCACGTCTCGATTCTTTATCTTTACCTTCAGAGTTCAACCCAGCATTAAACACTGACAATCTTCTTATCTTTGAATTAATACGTGAATTTCTGGACTATAGCTATTGAAAATATTCAACTGCTGTGTTAGTTTCAGAAATAGGTAATTCATAAGTACCTTCGGACCGGGCGTTTTTAAGACACGAGCTCAACATTGTTGAAGATGCACCTGCTAGATCTGTGCCTCTGTTATACAGTTTGGTTTCAAGCAACAATAACAATATGGTTCTCAAAACACACGATTTCACACATACGTTAGGTAATCTGTGAACAACTTCAGAAAGTGAAATTGACAAAAGATGAAAATGTTGAATCCAAGCCTGTGATAGTCAAAGGAGCAAGACAGTAAATGCTAGGATGTACAATGTGGAAGTTACACTATTGTCAGTTTTCTGCAGAGTGGATATTCACCACTTTAATTAACAGTTCAGGGTTTTATTTGTGAAATTGTCAAAATAGGATATTGGCACTTAGAAACGTAAACAGAACATCAACATAACTATAGACGGCAGACAACTAAAACAAGTAGAAAAATTCAAATACCTAGGAAGTTTAGCGACAAACGACAATTCACAAACATAAACTTAATTCACAAACATAAACTGAATAAAATGAAAAAAATTCATAAACTGAAAACTTGTTGCTGTTTGCTTTCGCAGGATTTGTATTTCTAATGAAGTCCCGATTGACTGAATTTTGCATGAAAATCACTTTCTCATATTGAAGAAAAACGCATCCCCAAGTAAATACTATATGGTGAACTAATACACGGAAAATGACAAATCGGAAGACCTAAACTACGATATAGAGATATCTGTAAATCATCTCTGAATGACTTCTTAATCTGTGAAAATGACTGGGAACATCAGGCAAGTGACCACACATCATAGAGAGCATGTATAAAGACTTCCGTTTCAAAATGGTGGAACGTTTCATGTTCTCTCGATCGCTGCAGAAACCGCATCTGAAGTCTTGATTAATTTCGGTTCTGTGATGCAATTGACTGTGATGAAATCAAAATGATGTTCTACTTAGCAAATCTGCGTGACGAAGTGGACAAATCTGCGCTGCCGAGTACACACAGCAATGTTCCTTTTTGACAAGTCAAGTATTGTAAAAGCGACCTTCACCGTCTAGTGTTGACATGCGGTTTACGTGACATTGAGTGCTTTTCAATGGCCGACTTGGAATTGTTTGACGCAAGTTATTTACAAGCAGAAACGCATTAACGTGGACTACTCCATCAAGTCGACCGAAAATTTTCCTCTTTGGGGAATTTGCACCGTGTTTCGTTCGTTGTACGCTAACCGTAGGGTCTGTTGTTTGATGTGTGACGGGGATAATTCGACGACTGTGTGTTTATATGTTCTGTTGGAGTCAAAAAAGATGTCCTAACATCATCAAGCGCTATACATTTTTTGTTCTCAAAATGACGATCATCATTTTCGGGAGGACGTGAACTTCCGGTATATGGTGGATAGGCGGCAGGAACCATTGAAGGCTATGTCTGAAAAGTGTTCCTTGTTGCAGTTTCCTCATATTCCAAGTCCGGCTTGTTGCAGGAGCTACTGAGTTAAGTGCTCTGTGCACACCGTGAGCTGTGTGTCTCATCCGTTTTGAGCATGTTTCGATATTCCAATTGTTTACAATGAATGATGATATCGTGTGACAGGGAACAGTTGACTGTGTTCACTTTCTGCATGGTTTCGCCTTATGTCTTTTGTCGTGTGCTGAGACTGCCACGATGGGGTTACAGTTACCTTTCTTTGTTTGGGAGATGAGTTAGTAATTCGGATGATTCCACTGGCACGGGCGGTTGAGCGATTATGGATTTTAATTCGTTTGCAGTGATACCGAGGCCTTCTATAACAAATAACAAATAACAAATTCACAAACAGCAGAGTTGGACTCAAGATGCATTAAAGCTTGTCAAATCATTGGACAGCTATCACCACTATTGTCCAACAAGGAAATAACTCGAGGCAATAAGGCACTGTACAATACAATCTTCATCCCAACGTTGTGCTACCAATGCCAGACCTGGGCCCTAGATGCAAGAACAATAAGAAAAATAACCTCTACTGAGATTAAATGTGTCAGACGAGACAGGAAAAAAGTCTGAGAGATCAGATCAGAAATGAAGAACTGAGAAAAAAAGCTAGGAATAGCCCTCGCCATACAATATATAAAGAAACAGTAAATGGCTTGGCCACGTGACAAAGCAGAGTAATAAAAACACAACACCACGAGCCCTCATTAAACGTAGTGAGAATACTAGACCCAAGCGTCGACCACGAAAAAGTTGAATCAATGGAATATTAGAAGCACTAGGAAAAATAACAGCAGAAGAGGCGAACAGAAGAGCAAAAGACCGCAAATTATATCTCCCCTCGACGCTGAAAGGCACATGAGGAAGGAAAGAAGAACACGATTTAGAAACGTGCATTAGTTGTTCTCACTGTTCAAGCACTAGGCCGCATAGAATGTTTTGACTTTGTGGTTGCTTAAAGTCAAGTGAAATGATAGTTTGAAATTGGTAAGACTGTTGCATTTTATAAGTCAGTAGAGTGCTTTTTAAAATAATGTTCTATATAGTCTTTCATCTGTTATTGTCAATTGAAACTTTATTCTGTCCACTACATAACACTTTGGTAAGTAATATATATATATATTTACATTTTTAAATTCTCATTATGAATGTTGGTCACCTCATCTCACATTGTTAACCAAAGTAAATGTTTCCGCTAGGTATATGATGAATACTGAAATAAACAAAAGAATAGGAATGGCAAAAAAGTAATTTTAATGTCATGAAGAACATACTAACATCATCATGTGCCATACCGGTTGGCATAGGTGATCATGTCCCTTCACAATTTTCTATCTACATACAGTGCATCGTATCAGTTCTGTTGTTGACTGTTTTCCATGCCATGTCACCAAGCTATCCAATATTTTCTCTCTCTGTCGTTCGCGATAGTAGTGTATAACGGGGTTTACGCATCCTTTAGTGAAGTCAATTGTCTATATAAAAAGTGTCTGAGCATGTTTCATGCATTTTCTGTGCAAAATATGTTCAGCCCTGCAATCTCGCCAGTTCGGCTGTACATTGGCTGCCATCTTGGCCGGTGACCCCGCTGGTCAGGTGACCCCGCCGGTCAGGCCGCCATGTTGACTCGTGACCACGCCGCCATCTTAGCCGGTCATGTGACCGCGCGCCAGGTAAACGATCTCGTGTCCCCGCCGCCATGTTGTCTCGTGTTCGCCGCCCCCCCCCCCCCCCCCGCCATATTGTGCGGGTGGTCTCGTAGAGCTGGTGTCCGGCAACAGGTAAAAATGGCGTCAGGACTTACATTTAAGAATATTAAAATGAATGCGAAATTTATTGAGGAAATTTTAAAATATGAAAAAAATATTTCGCGAAATAATTTGAAATTTGTGAAAAAAAAAGAAAATTTATTTTAATGTTAAAATGTTGAAAGTTATTAAAAAATATTTAAATCAACACGAAACTTAATTACATAAAAAAAATATAGGCGATGCGACTGAAACGTATTTACATTGAAGAATATTAAAACGAATGCGAAATTTATTTACATTTAAAATGAATGCGGAATAGAAATTATGGAGTAAATAGTAGGATGTACAAATGGGTCAAAGCATACCTGCATAACAGAAGAGCCAGAGTGCAACTGGATGGTCTTAAGAGTAAGAAGGTCTTACTGCGCCAGGGCGTTCCACAGTGAGGGGTACTATCTCCAACACTTTTTCTTATCTACATCAACGACCTAGTTACTGAACTACTACATGGCATCAAAGTGGCAATGTATGCAGATGACTTGGTAATGTGGTGCACAGAAGAGTATGCAACAGTGGCCTCCAAATTGCTACAAAGAGCTATGAATGCACTGAATTCATGGACAAATAGATGGTGTATCAGCATCAATACAGACAAATGCAGTACTACACTTTTCACTCTCTCCCCAAAACAAAAAGCAGGAGCCATCTACATAAACAATGAGCCTGTGAAAGAAGACATACAAGCTACATATCTTGGAGTTACGTTTGATAACAAACTATCTTGGAAACAGCAGATAAATAAGGCAACCCAAAAAGCAAGGAGGAAATTGGCTATTCTAAGAAAGTTGTGTGGAACCACATGGGGTGCAAGTGGGAAAATACTCAGTAAAGTTTACCAGCAGAGTATACGCCTACATTTAGAATATGGATCATCCGCATGGTACTCAGCATCAAACACCACACTGCAAGAACTGGATAAAGTACAAAACCAGGCACTTAGGGTCATCACAGGAGCAATGAAATCAACACCAATATTGGAGATGGAGAAATTGTGGAGGATACCAGCACTGAGAGAACGGAGAGACACAAAGGTGCTGATACAGGAAGAAACATTTGTACGCATGCCGAGACATCCAATGAAGGACCGATTCCAAAATCTTGCATTGGGACAACTTAAGAGAAGCCGTTTTATCCACCAAGCCAAGTGTATTAGTAGACAAACACCAGACATGCCAAGAGTTGTTAACCCCCTACTGCCCATACCAGAACAGACTCCCTGGTCAGAGGAATCAGGATTATCAATACAAATACGGACAGAAGTGAAAGGAATAGTTGACAAAGAGGAACAGAATAGTCCACAGCGAAAAACAATAACTCTCAGTTTCCTGGATGAAGAATACCCACAAAACCTATGGGTTCGTAAGTACACAGATGGATCAGCACAGAATGCAGTAAAGAATGGGGGAGCAGGTGCATATATAGAGTACCCAAATAACACTAGGGATATGAATAAAATAGCAACAGGGAAATATTGTCACAATTATAATGCAAAAATACAAGCAATAAGGTTGGCAATAGAAAAACTGCTGAACTGTAATCTTAGCCCACAGCCTGTAGTGTTTTTGACAGATGCAAGATCAGTACTCCAGGCACTACAATTCGGAAAATTACCACATCTGCAGACCTTATTAACTGAACTCTGCAAGCACCACAAGGTTGCCCTGCAGTGGATCCCATCTCACTGTGGAATACCAGGAAATGAGAAAGCAGATCAGTTGGCAAAGGAAGGTTCAACAGGCACACAACTAGATACACCGATTACATACCATCATAAGAAACAGATAATCAAATCAATCAGAGGACCACAAGCCCCAAATCAAGATGCCATTCAAAATATGAATATATATGAATAAGTCATCATTATACGCCTCAGAACAGGACACAATCGACTCCATAGTCACAGGTATACAAAATTCAAGATCGGCACATCAACTACTTCTACATGTGGACAGGCACGCCAGACTGCTGAATACGTACTTCAAGATTGCACAGAATATAGTAGACTGAGGAAAATCCATTGGCCCATAGATACAACACTACAGACAAAACTATATGGGCCACTGCAAGAATTACAAAAGACAGTAAAATTTATACAGGAAACGACATCGCAGATATAGGCAATGCTTCAGGCGAACGAAAGATAGATAGATAGCGCATATTCATGTCACGTGGTAATGAGAATATTGTTCCATTGTCAAAGGATGGCGTTAAGGCAGTCTCAGTTTGTGTTTTTCGTAACAGACCATTGATAAATATATAGGACATATAGCGGTGAGAGTTTTTTTAATTTTCCTACCAAAACTGGGATAATACTATCGAGAGAGGAATTTATCACGTTAGTTGAGATGCGAGATAAAATTTTATCCGCTTATGCTAATCTCAACTACACGCCACCTCTTGTTAACCAGAATCTCAACTACACGTAACCTCTTGTTATCCAGAACCTCAACTACACGCCACTTCTTGTTAACCAGAATCTCAACTACACGCCACCGCTTGTTAACCAGACGAAGACCCTCACTCTTGTTAACAAGACGAATGATTCGGCAGTCAGCATGGATGCCCTGGGTGATTCAACAGAGTCACCAATTACCTATTCCAGCTTTGATCAAGGTTTTGTCAAAATGGAGGGGGCTTGTGTTTTGAAGGCTAATGAAACTTCCTATGCATCTGTGTTTGATAGATATTTAACACAATCAGACAGTACCACCAAAACAGGAGGGAGGAAGCCCAGACGAATAAAATTAATAATTCATCAACTGGACAGTAATATATTTTCAAATATATGTTGTATTAATAATAAAGCAGTGAAATTTAATATAGAAAGAATTTGTTTTTATTTGACTTGATTTACCCTGAATGTGAAAGAGAGTGAGAGAGAGAGAGAGAGAGAGAGACATTATTTAATGTTACTTTTAGATTGTTAGCTGATTTACACATCGATCACATTACCACCTACCTACAAAACACGCCAACAGCTATAACACATGATGATGATGTTGCTAACCACGTTAAGTAAGCATGTCAGCGATACTACTTCGACACTAATAACATATTTACACCCCGTGACGACCAATCAAAACAGTCCCTCCCCCTTTTCTCCATTTTTTAGAATCATCACAACCAATACGTTATTTGCACACCTGACCTTATGGTAGCAACACACTACCAGCAGTTATAATACTCAACCACTTCTCCCCCTGAGCCGAAAGTTGTGTGTCGAGACACCAATGGGAGGCTTGTAACTTGATGATGCTGTTGAGGGGAGGGTGGCACATATTGATGATGACGACGATGACTATCAACACGGAATGTTGACGGGCGAGGGTGGGGGTATAATGTCTCTGTATTACAGGTTAAACTATTTATCTATTTATTCCAATTGATATTCAAATGTTACACCAAGGCTATGGACTAAAAACATATGAAGAATAAAGTTAGGCACATCGCCCCTGCTCTTTCACCAAGTTTTAGAACCGCGACATGTTAATAGCTTTGGAAAAGTAAACACTCGCCTTACAACACGTGACTTGTCATGTGTTCAGCGAGGCCTACGAATAGGTTCCGGCCAGTAGTACACCATATACGCGACGGGTGTTGGATTTGTATCGTTTCGCCTATATTTTTTTAATGTAATTAACTTTCATTTTAATATTTTTAAAAGTAAATAAGTTTCGCGTTCATTTTAAATTTCTATTTCACATTCATTCATTTTAAATGTAAATAAATTACTATTTCGCATTCGTTTTAATATTCTTAAATGTAAATACGTTTCAGTCCCATCACCTATATTTTTTTAATGTAAATAAGTTTCGCGTTCATTTAAATATTTTAATAACTTTCATCTAACATTTTAACATTAAAATAAATTGTTTATTATTTCACAAATTTCAAATTATTTCGCGAAATATTTTTTTCATATTTTTAAATTTCCCATTCATTTTAATATTCTTTAAAAAAAGTCCGGACGCCATATTACATGTCGCCTGAGACCAGCTGCACGAGACCACCCCCACCATATGACAGCGGGGCGGAGAACACGAGACAACATGGCGGCGGGGTCACGAGATCTTTTACCTGGCGCGCGGTCACATGACCGGTTATGACACATGATGTTGATGATGTTGCTAACGACGTTAAGTGAGCATGTCAGCGATACTACTTCGACACTAATAATATATTTACACCCCGTGACGACCAATCAAAACAGCCCCTCCCCCTTTTCTCCATTTTTTAGAATCATCACAACCAATACGTTATTTGCACACCTGGCATTATGGTAGCAACACACTACCAGCAGTTGTAATACTCAATCACTTCTCCCCTTGAGCCGAAAATTGTGTATCGAGACACCAATGGGAGGCTTGTAACTGGATGATGCTGTTGAGGGGAGGGTGGCATATATTGATGATGACGACGATGACCATCAACACGGAACGTTGACGGGCGAGTGTGGGGGTATAATGTCTCTGTATTACAGGTTAAACTATTTTATCTATTTATTTATTCCAATTGATATTCAAATGTTACACCAAGGCTATGGACTAAAAAACATATGAAGAATAAAGTTAGGCACATCGTCCCTGCTCATTCCCCAAATTTTAGAACCGCGACACGTTAATAGCTTTGGAAAAGTAAACATTCGCCTTACAACATGTGACTTGTCATGTGTTCAGCGAGACCTACGAATAGGTTTAGGCCAGTAGTACACCATATACGCGACGGGTGTTGGATTTGTATCGTTTCGCCTAAATTTTTTTAATGTAATTAACTTTCATTTTAATATTTTTAAATGTAAGTAAGTTTCGCGTTCATTTTAAATTTCTATTTCGCATTCATTCATTTTAAATGTAAATAAATTACTATTTCGCATTCGTTTTAATATTCTTAAATGTAAATACGTTTCAGTCGCATCGCCTATATTTTTTTATGTAAATAGTTTTCGCGTTCACTTAAATATTTTTAATAACTTTCATCTAACATTTTAACATTAAAATAATTTTTTTTATTATTTCACAAATTTCAAATTATTTCGCGAAATATTTGTTCATATTTTAAAATTTCCCCAATAAATTTCGCTTCATTTTAATAATCTTAATGTAAGTCCGGACGACTTTTTTACCTGTCGCCTGAGACCAGCTGAGACCACTCCCACAATATGGCGGCGGGGCGGCGAACACTAGACAACATGTCGGTGGGGACACGAGATCGTTTACCTGGTGCGCGGTCACATGGCCGGACAAAATGGCGGCGGGGTCACCTGACAGGCGGAGTCACCAGCCAAGATGGCGGTCAATGCACAGCCGAACCAGCGAGATTGTACGGCTGAACATATTTTGCACAGAAAATTCATGAAACATGCTCAGACACTTTTTATATAGACGATTCGCTTCACTAAAAGCTTGTGTAAAACCCGGTATAAACTACTCGCGATCTCTCTTTCCTTCTATTTTGCCAGTTGTAACCAAGTATTCCAACCTTCCCCTTCTCATGATGTGCCCGAAAAATATTGATTGCTTTTTTCTGATGTTTATAGGAGCTCCATTTTTGTTTTGGCCTCTTTGAGAACGTCCTCATTGGTATTTTAAGCTGTCCAGAGAACTTTCAACATTCTTCTGAGAAATCCCATCTCATCTCTGTGGCCTCTAATCGTCTTTTCATTTGTTTGTCTACTGTCCATGATTCGCTTCCATGGGTCAGAATTGGTTCTATATAGCACCGATGAACTCTCTTTCTCATTTTTATTGACATAGATTTGTTGCTTAAGATATTTTTCATTTTCTGAAATGCTATTTTGGCCTGAGCTATTCTGCTTTTTATTTCTGTGGTGCATCTCCCATCTGATGTTATTATTGTGCCCAAGTATTTGAAACGTTGCACTTGCTTCAGATTTGTCTCGTTTATTTTATGCTGCATGATGGTGATGATTGTTTCTTCGATATAACCATTACTTCTGTTCTGTTTTCTTACTATTCAGACTGACACCTTTCCTGTTGCTTTCTTTTACTATTATGTCTATCATTTCTTGTAGTTCGTTCTCTGTAACATCAAAACAAATAACACCAGGGCTAAAACTAAGAATAGCAAAATGTTACATCTTCTCAATATTCCTATATGGTGCTGAAACATGGACAAGAAAACAGAACAGAGAATTGAAGCCTTTGAAATGTGGATATATAGAAGAATATGTAGAATTGGATGGAAGGAAAAGAAAACAAACGATGAAGTCTTAAAACAACTAAAATTGAAAAGAGAACTACTAAACACAATTCAAACAAGACAAATGCGATTTTTGGGTCAAGTTAAAAGATACAACAGCCTACTAAAAGTAATCCTGGAGGGGAAAATACAAGGTAAAAGAGGCAGAGGCAGACCAAGACTAACATGAACGAGTAACATCAAAAGATAGACAAACGAGCCTATGACAACCTGCACCATCAAAGCAAGAGACAAAGCAGAATGGCGCTCGATGATGATGATATGAGAAATATAGTGTTAGTGATCATATTTTTTCCATGACTCCATGCATACTCTTTGGTGATGTGATGATACAGGGGGAAGACTTTCTAGTTTATGTATACAAAATATATTATTATAAAATTATATAATATATATTTTTTATATATATTTTTTATTTTTTTTTATTTATTTTTTTTTTTTAATTGCGAACCGTACCTGACAACGTATGTATATAGTTCATGTTTCCCCATAACTTTCTACAATAACAGTAGTATAACTAAGATTCCAATTTTTCATAGACAAGATATAGTGGCCATCTCTGACTTGTTATTCCTTCTGCAATATACACCTTTAGGCTTGCTGAGTTTAGTGTTCTATGCACACGGTGAGCTGTATTTTTCATCCGGATCATGTTTCAATATTCCGATTGCTTACGATGAATGATGATATCGTATGACAAAGAACAAGTAGTTGCATTCACTTTCGGTGCGGCTACGCCTTATGTCTTTTAACGTGTGCTGTGGCTGCTATGATGGGAACTGCAGCTACCTTTCTTTCTTTGGGTCTTTCAATGAGATTAGATGTTAATTCGGGTGATTCCACTGGCACAGGTGGTTGATGATGGATGACGATGGATTTTATTTTGTTTGCAGTGAAACCGGGGCCTTCGTCTAACTACAACTACAACTACTATCTTTACCTTTACTTAAGACTGGTAGAAAAGATGATAAAATGCAATTGAAACATAATTGTTGCATTTGTAGATAAATAGAATGCATTTGATATAAAGGAGCTATGTTTATGTTTATTAGTTTATGTGCCAAATAATTGTTCAGTAAGGAGTAAACAAATGACTCAAGTGAATATCCATAGGTATAGTCAAATGTGTAGCTACAACAAACTAAAGAATATTTTAAAATCAATCACACTGATATCATGACTGAAACGATGATGCATTATGTCATCACTCTTATTTAATGCATACATTGGCAACATAAGTAAGAATGCCTAGCTCTGAAATATAAAATAATTACTGTTTGCAAATAGTCAGGCCATGTTAATAGATAATAACCACAAATTGACAACTGCATTGCATGTCTATATAAGACAAGCAACATGAAAATCAGTACTGACAAAATAGCAGTCACGGCAATAGGAAGGGATAGACAGGCGCAAAACATAGTTGCAGAACGCAGAAAGGTAAAAAAAAACAGGAAGCAAATTTTAAATATCTAAGGAAAATATTCTCGAATATGTAAATGAATACAAAATTTAATAGGCCAATCAAATACTAAGACAGCTGGCCCCTTTTTTATACCACAAAATAGTGACCACAAGTACTAATAAACATCTTATTCAAAGAACTTTCACCCCCACCCCCCTCCCGCACCCCACACATACACACATACACACACACTATACTGCCAGAGTCAAGTGTTCAATCATGACAAGTCCGAAGTGAAGTTAATCGGCACTGACATGAGAGTTATAATATGACGCCTGAATTACAGTAGTAAAGGAAGAAGAAAGCAAAGAAGAAAAAAGCAGAAATTTGAAATGTCCCCCTGAGATCAGAGAATGTCCATCCTTAAAGTACAAAGGCTGGCGGTGAGACTGAGACGGAAGAATGGTAAATTATCAACGACTCAGAATGAAGGCTACGCAGTGAGTGGCACACATGAAACGTGCCCGGGACATGAAAGTTGAGTGTCACTAGCCACAAGGGAAAAGACAGACCGAACCTTCCCAAAGCCAAACTTTAACATGATTACACAATGATAACCAGTTTAATTCGGTACCGCGGCAAGAAAAAAAACGTGCTTAAAGACAAACCGGGAAGAGATATTCACTTTCGTTAGTAAGGATGAAAAACATTATGAATAATGTAATATGTTTAATATATGTGTAATATGTTCTCAAAGATGCGAACACAAAAAGGCAGCTCCTAAAAAACATCAGAAAGAAACAATCAGCATTTTTCAGGCACATCATGAGAAGAGGAAAGTTGGAATACTTGGTTACAACTGGCAAAATAAAAGGAACGAGAGATCGCGGACGACAAAGAGAGAAAATACTGGATAGCTTGGTGTCATGGCATGGAAAGCAGTCAACAACAAAACTGATACGATGCACTGTAGATAGAAGATTGTGGAAGGACATGATCGTCTACGCAACCGGTATGGTACATGATGATGATGAATATGTTTAAAGGTCACAATCTAATCCCGGATGACTGAAAACAGAAAACGAATCTCATAATCATACGTAAAAGGTTAGAAAACAATAACTTAATATAAAAATTGATAATCTCTTAGTATAGGGTGTCTCTTTAATGACTGTGCATTTTTGTTGTTGAAATAATTACGCACCTAAATTTTATCTATGTATGACGTAATAGTTCAAGCACCATTTACGTGTTCATTTAAACATCACTGCTACATGATAGATCTGGCTTACAATGGTATTAACGATTGAAGAAAGAGTATTTATAGTGGAGCATGTGTTCCGTAACGGCGGCAAGTATTCGAATGGGGTTGTTGAACAATTTGTGAATAGATTTCCTGATACACCAGTGCCTCATCGAAATACTGTGAGTAATTTAATAATCAAATTTCAAAACACCGGTAGTGTACATGATGTTAGCCGTCCTGGTAGACCATCTTTTCTTGAAGTAACATCTCTCAACATCCAGGACAGCATTCTAATGAGTCCTGGCAAATCAATAAGAAAGCTGGCTCAACAAGTACACAAATCAAGCAGTACTGTTCATAGAGTTCTGAAAAAAAAATTAAAGTTACATCCGTACAAATTTTCCGTCGTTCCTCAATTAAAAGAATTAGATCACCAATCCAGAATTAATTATTGTATGTGGTTTGAGAATTTTCTAGCCCAAGAAGGTGAGGAAATCCTTGATTTCACTTTCTTCACAGATGAAGCATGGTTCCATTTGTCTGGGTACGTGAATAGGCAGAATGATCGTCTTTGGAGTGATGAAAATCCACATGCATTGCACCCAGTGCCTCTCCACGATCAGAAAGTAGGAGTGTGGTGTGCAATGAGTCGTCAGCGGATAATCGGCCCAATTTTCTTCTATGACACAATAAATTCAGAAAGATACAGGATTAACATACTGGAGCGATTCGTAACCCAACTTTCTGAGCCAGAAATTGAAAAAGCTTGGTTTCAACAAGATGGCGCAACTGCTCACACTGCTGTAAAATCACTGGAATTTGTATATGAAATTTTTGCTAATCGTATAATCTCTCGCGGAATTTGGCCTGCACGGTCTCCTGATCTTACTCCCATGGACTACTATCTCTGGGGTGAACTGAAAGGAAATGTGTACGAAAACAATCCCCACACACTCGATGAGCTGCAGGTTTCAATCGCCAACAACATTAATAATGTTACACAGCCCATACTGCGTAAGGTTTTTGACAATATGAAAAAACGTATCAATATTTGCCAACTAAAACGTGGTGGATATTTCGAATACCTTTTGTGAATAGTGATGTTATATCTTTAACTTTACCGAAAAAGGAACAAGCTACAGCAGTACATGATGCGTGATTTACATAAATAAATTGGAACAACTAGATTTTCAAATAATGCACAGTCATTAAAGAAACACCCACCGATCTGGAAGACCTTCAATTTCACAAGACCAAATTATGGAACTCCAAGACAGAATTACAATGAGTCCAAATGCATCTTTAAACCACTTGTCTCAACAGGTGCAAATATCTAAGAGTTCTGTTCACACGGTTTTAAGAAGTGAACTACACTATCGTCCATACAAATTAACTGAAGTGTCTCAACTCCAAGAAAGAGATTATGAATCCCGTTTAAACTACTGCATGTGGTTTCAGAATTTTATTTATGAACATGGCGCTGCCATCCTTGACGTCACTTTTTTCACTGATGAGGCCTGGTTTCATTTATCCGGTTATGTGAACAGTCAGAACAATCGGCTGTGGAGCAGTGAAAACCCCCATGAATTTTATCAAGTGCCGCTTTACGATCAAAAAGTCGGAGTGTGGTGCGCTATAAGTCGTATGCGGATAATAGGACCTATATTTTTTAATGAAACAATAAATGCAGAACATTACCGTACTTTAATTCTGGAACCGTTCATAGCACACCATACAGAACGGGAAATTAAGGAATCCTGGTTTCAGCAGGATGGGGCAACAGCACACACAGCCACAACAACACTCAATTATTTAGAAAGCATATTTGCAAATCGCATTATTTCACGTGGAATCTGGCCTGCTCGTTCACCAGATCTAACACCCCCAGATTATTATCTGTGGGGGGCATTGAAGGGGAAAGTTTATGAAAATAATCCGAAGACAATTAATGACCTAAAGACTGAAATAGTAGACAAGATTAAACAAATATCACCAGACATTATTCTGAAGGTTTTCGCAAATATGGAAAGACGAATCACGACATGTCTTGAGGCCCGTGGTGGACATTTTCAACATATGCTTTAGGCACTTTATTGTGTTAATACCAACATTACCCATTATAAACTCGCCGATAGCAGTCAAGTATATTTGAATATTTTACAATTTGTATGACGCATTAGTTAACCGCATTTCTGGTGACGTTTTTCTTCCGAGAGTAGAAATTCACTGCACTGCGACTTTAAAAACACCCTGTAGGAGAGTGTGTGACTGAGTCGATAGCACCTGTCTTTTTCCCGTCTGTGGACGAGGTTTCGAACTCCAATAGGTTCAAAATATTTTTTTTCTAAAGGAGGTTGGGGAGAGGAAAATGAAATTGGTGAAATGACCTACACATCTTGCGGTAACTGTACTAGAGCGTGCATCTTTTTCTCCAGTTCCCAGAGAAAAGATTTTCGGTTGGTTTCCGCGGGCCAAGAGTCAAATCAAATTTTCGACTGGTGGCATTTTGATGCAATGTGTTTTCAGAAGATTCTAATCTGGACTGGATTATCGTTTGCGGAGACAGTGGTGGTTTGGTTGCGTTCACTTGACCACTAAGTGAACATTGTTTTGGCACCAGCTCGCAAAGAGTCATGCTGCAGGCGACAGACCGTTGATTGAAGTGGAACGGTACCAGGACCCAGTTTTTAACTGGAACGGGATATGTGATTTCTGTTCGACTGCAAATTCGCTACCAGCTATACCGCAGTCTGATCGAGTGTTTCACCAAAGTGGAACATTTGTTGGGACAGCTATTCTTCGGACACGCTCACTGACCACGAAGTCTACACGGTGCATGAAGGTCGCACTACCCGCGACGACCCATACAGCGACTCGGAGGTGTGAATCATGAACCTTTTTTTTTTTAGAACGCGACAAATTCGCTAGAACAGGATGAACACTTTTTGGCTACTGGAACAAGGACGTAGCAGATGTGGGGAGGGGGGGGGAAGAATCAAACGCGATTTAAAAAGTTGCAAAATTGAAATGAGAAAAACCACAAAATGTTGCAACTAGAATCCTTTTCAAAAATTGTTGACCAAGCTCAACAGCAATTTTCTCAGAAACTGATTGGTGTATTTCTGCTAGTAGTTTTAGATTTCCCCATACCTTAATTGCACTACTTTTAATCTTTTTTTTTTTTTAAATGATCTAGAGTAGAATTTTTATTTTATAGATTATGTAAAAAAAAAAAATTTTTAAGCGAAAAAACAAGTATGGAAAACTTCAAAGTGAAAGGGATTTTCATGTTGAACTTGACAAGTGACCTTATGAGCTCAAATTTATTAACGATGACTGCGTTATTAAAACTCATAGTAAATGTGTATATTTAAACATAGTTTATAAATTAAAAAGCAAAGTTTTTTTCCGAGGTGCTAAATATTGAGGTACCTTAGTTTTCTATATTACATGAATTTAAAGTGTAAATTCATCACTATGCAAAAAGTAACTTTAAAATTGCCCACTTTTGCAAGGAAGCTAAGAAGGGTCGATTATATCACATCCAACCACAAGAGAAGAGATCACATCATGCGTTGGGTGTAGATCAGTGGCGTATTCTCTATGATACCGCAGCTACCGCGGGTAGCCTGAACAAATTAACGAAATACAAAAGGAAATGATAATTTATTTTTTTTTTTATAATTATATTACAAATTTTTGAATATTCTATTACACATTTCGTAGGCCAATATGATTTATTTGCCTTGATTTGCATTTATTAAAGCAAGGTTTTCTTCTGGCCACTATAACGTTTGTGAATGAAGCCGAAACTACATTGAAACCTCTATTAGCTAGCGGTACATTTTTCCTCTATCCGGACCTTGTATTAACGACCTTGACATTCAAAAATTCCCGTCAAAATAATAAGGCAAAGTTACCTCTACATTAATGCGGTTTCATGGGTTATTTATAGCTCTAGCCAATCAGAATCGTCACAAAGTGAAACAATGTCTGATTACCGGAACTTCCTTAGCTATTTATAACTGCGTTATGCTCATCAGCATCTGTAGAAAGGACTTTTTCTGCTCTCACGAGAATCAAATCTTAATGTTGATCAACTCAGACACAAGAACGCTTATCTGGTTTGGCAATGCCCATTGAGAAATCATTCCCTCAGAAACTTAGAAACCAACCCAACAGTATTTTCAATGACAAAGTCATCAAGACATTTTCGTCCCGAACAAGACGGATATGATTAACATAAATAAGTAAGTAATTAAAAATGTTGTGATGTCATTAGAAAATATTACTTTATGTTAGCCTACTGAATATAATGTATGTTTTTATTTATTATGTTAGCGGTAGCCCAGACCCCAAAATTAGTATACGACACTGGTGTAGATATAAAATATTGTATCCAGCGGATAAGACGGAGCTTTGAATCTAAAAAAAGCTACCATCATTCAAGAAAGAAAAAGAAAAGTGTATGATTTTAAGAAGGATTTTATTAGACGTGAAGTTTTGAAAATGTTTCAGTCAAATCAGTGTGTTACGCTAGTGAAAGAAAGCAAGGAACCAAATATGTTTTTGATGGACAAACAAAATTAGAGAGCAAGGCCACACTTCTCCGACTCCCACCTTACTATTTGCACCTTAATCTACTAAAGCTTGTGAAGGGTAAAGTTCAAGAGCAAGTGGCAGCATAGAACACCACGTTTGAAATATGTGGTTTTAAAAACGTGGTACATGATGCCCTTTTACAGATAGGTACTGGAAGAATTATGAAGAGCATGTGCTTTGAGCACTGACTGGCAGCGAGATGGTGTGCATTTTCTCCAACAGATAACAGTTTTTAACCCCCCCCCCCACACACACACACACACACACACATACTCAGAATCTTTCAATTCTGAATGAAGTTGACCATGGCCAAATCTCTTGATGATACCCCCACTGTTTGTATCATATACTTGTCATAACATGACTTGTCAGCATCGGTGAGACTCCCGGAAGTTCGTGATAGTTAGGAGGGTCTTATAGTCTGTTGTTTGATGTGTGATGGTGATGGTCTAATCACCAACTAATTACTACATCAAGCTTGGGCAGATTGTGCTCGTAAGCCTGGGAGGGCCAACCATCTAAGGTCAGAATCCCCATACAGAAAAGACAATCTGCTGCCTTGCAGGAAGATTGGGGACAATCAAAGGCTAAGGAAAGCAAACCTGAATAAAATGCTGGCTGAAATCGGATGCACTGGGCCACTTACGCAGAACACAGTGCAACGTTTTAACAAGTAATCAATCAGACTGGATCTAACAGACTCTAATTGTGATAGAAACTACCGCTGACCGGAAAAACTTCAAAAAACTGCTGAATATAATATATGGGGCAATCAATTCGCTTAAACAGACAGCTGACTTCATGAGAGAGTTTGGAATCCTACTCTAATTGAGTCTTGATCGAAGAGAGAGAGAGAGAGTATTATATACTGAAATGAAAAGCCAGCGCTTTCCAAAATTATGGAAAACATCCCTGACATTGTTAATAGAAACGGTACAGAATGTACAACATACTCTGTTCTGATGAGAAAAAAATCCAATGTGAAACAGACAAAGTGCGCCATTCTCTGGACAGTGTGGATACGTCTTCGACTCACTATGACATTATGATGTGTTAAATTGTCAAATCTAATGTTTTGTGTACACTGTACATTTTAGTACATTAATCGTCGCTGTGTTTATCTCAGATGTGTTTTGTTGCTACCACTAATTGTGATGTTAACGAGAACCCCCCTTATCTCTTTGCATAACCCATGAGTTTATTTCCACTCTATAATAGTCACAGTTAACTTAAATAATGCGCCCTTCGGTCAGATATAGTTTTATCCGACAACATTGACGTTTTAGTTTCTGTTGTCTATTGATGGATTGTGACCCAGATAGGTTTTTTTTGTCATCACAAGAGGACTTCCGGTATTTGATTGTACTTGTTAGAGTAAATACTATAGCAAATAATGTACAATTATTCAAACACACATTTCTTGCATGCTGTGCACCACCAATCTGCATTGACAGAGAAACATGTTAAGTTCTAAAATAAACTAATAAAAGTGTGTCTAAGGTATTCTTAAACCAAATTGATTAGTACTAATATCGGGAAGAGCATATATATATATGGTGTTTACACACAGAAACAGACACCAATACATAAATAATAGGAATGAGGTGTGACACGAGGCCATCTACCCTTAGTATGCTAGCAGTATAAAGGGACGGGTATAAGTATCATATGCATAGCTTTTTTTGAAACAAATAGCTATTAATAGATGGATGCATGGTTCTGACCCACCCAGCTATTCAATGTGAGATAATTGATATACATAAGGGGAGATAATTGAGATAGTGAGGGGGATATAATTATTAGGTAAGTGTCAGTTATGTCCCGTGGGAAATTAATGGCAGCGGTGGACAAAGATAATTACATAATGGTAGTTTACCGTTCAATGTGGGGTATGAGTTATGCGCCGTTAGAAGAGGAATGATGGCCACATTGAAATGTAAAACAAACAAGAGAATGTGAATAATCATTAGTTTATAATATTACAACGATTCAAATAAGAATATTGATATTAAAACATACATAGAAGACATAATTAGTTTATTTTGAAACGACAGCGTTACAATATTGAACATTCAACAATAACAACAAAAAAGATATATATATATATATATATATATATAATATATATATATGTATATATATAAAAATATTGACCATAGGTGACAAGGGTCCCAAACTGACCACTGACTATAGGTGACCCAAATTGACCAATGACCATAGGTGACCCAAAATGACCACAGGTGACCAAAACTGACCACTGACCACAGATGACCAAAACTGACCACTGGCCCAAACTGACTACTGATCACAGGTGACCCAAAATGACCACTGACCACAAATTACTAAACTGACCATTGACCAAAACTCACCCAAAACTAACCACTGAATGTTGGGTTATGATATTATATGAACATGGACAGAATACGTATAGAGATGTGCAACGGTGTCTATAAAAGCTTCAGTAAACCCTAGATGCCCATTCAAGTATAGTTATACTGTAAATACCGGAAATAGTAAAGACTCATAGCTAAGCATTACTTCTTATTAAAGATTCATAAGTAACCGTTAATGGTATTATTAATAGACTCTTAGGTGACCGTTCTGCTTAATAGAGACTCCTATCTGGGTAGCAGTGAGGGCTTATAGAATCGGGACTACTAGTTTAGAGTTATGGTGCTAAGGTGAATATGAAGGAGTGACGCATAATGAATGCCGGGTTATGATATTAATATGAAAATAGATATGACATGTATAGAGATGCAAAGGTGTTTATAAAAACGTTAGTAAACTCTAGTTGACCGGTTATACCTATCGACATTGCTGAAAAAATTTCTCCATTAACTATTTTCATGTCGCATGTAACCACCACATGACCGACTGTCGTTATGGAAGTTAATCATAGAGAAATTTTACTTGCAGCTACTACTTAGACTGAAGGACACTTAGCTACAATCTCACAGCTCGGAAATGGCGCTGGACTAGCGATATTGTAAAGACCTGTTTGCGGTTCGTGTCTGGACATTCACTTGTAACGGAAAAATGAACGAGCTGCTAGTTTGGTTGTAACGGATGCGTTGGATGGCGATTGTATTATGACTCGTGCTTTACGCCTCACCGTATTTTGTTGATGCTCACGATAGTTTCTGAAACAACTTTTACATGTGTTGTAGGTGTGTTGACAATATGTTTGATAAGAGAGACCCAAGTTGCAGTCGTCTTCATCTATTTCACCAGGCTCCCTTCTCGCAGTGTCGTCTGAACAAACGGAAAAGTTCAGTCAGGTGTTCGCCCTCATCTTGTCCCCTATCTCTGCCTTCGCAGTAGGTCAATCCGGGATTAATCTTCGACAACCAGCAGTCGTAATTGTTCATTTTCGCAAAATCTCAATCTCAAGAGCAACTTGTCTGGTTTTTACTGTTTCACGATTTTGTTTATGTGACTTAGTTTACATTTGGTACTATAAAATTGTCCATGGTTCTGTCTAGATTAAACACCGTACACCGAGATTTGGCAAGTCAGAATTCAAGAAAGACTTCTACAAATTTGCTAACGATAATTTCCCCAGAAAGAGACTTACATCTTCACATGGCTCAAAGAGACTTCTCGCAAAACGGCTCAGACGATGACAGTCTCAGTGGCTATGGCATCGTGGCTTTCAATGAACAATCTTGAAGGCGCTGGGGTAAGTTATCGGATGTAGTTAGAAGCTTCTGGAACAGATAGAGGCATATCGCTCAATGTTGCTAAAAACTCGGGCTCTTTCACAGCCTAGGGTATGTTTGACACGAAAATCCATGAATGCCGAATTTAATTCCAGAAAACCGTACTTACGCAGTACATTTAAAATGAAGGACAGTGCCTAGGTATTTGTCAAAGTCAGAATTCAAAATTAACTTCTTCAAACTTACCGACAACGCAACCTCGTTGAAGATGTCTTACACCGAGATTTTCGGAAAGTAAATCACATCCTCACAACGCCGAAAGCGACTACTCGCTAAACACCTTAAACGATGACAGTCCCGGTTCTGTGTCTAAATCAGTGAACAATCTTGAATGAATCGGGGGAAAGTTTCAGAGATTAATTTTCGACATAACTAGAGGAACATCATCCCTTATCGCAAATCTCAAACTCTAGCATAGCTTGCCTAGTTTTTTTTTCTGTTTCACGATTCTGTTTATATGACTAAGGCTATCCGTTGTTATTGTGACACTCTTTAAGGTTCAGCAAAGCTTTCAACACTGCACATCAAGCTTTGACAAAGTCACATTTCAAACGACTTCTTCAAAAGTCCTAACAACAAAAAATTTCTTCGGAAAGCGACTTACATCTTCACAACGCCGAAGCGTCTTGAAACGATGAGTTCTATGAGCTGTTGCTATGTGACTACCAGCGAATAAAGTTCAATTAGCTAGTGTTTACCGAGTTAGTATCACGTGCACCCTGGATGCAAATGATAGTGAGAGATACATAGTTCAATTTTGCAAAAAGCTCGAGCGCTACTATCAAAATCCTGGGATATGTTGGTCACGAATATCCGTGGACGCTGAATTTCATTCCAGGAAACCATTACGCAGTACGTTGAGTCGAAGCAATGTCCTTAGATATTTGATAAAGTCAGAGTTAGAAAAGGGCTTCTTCAAGCTTTGCCGACATCGCAACCTCGATGAAGAAACCATGCACAAGAGAGTAAACACAGCGCTGCAGGCTTTCACAAAGTCAGACTTCATGGTTTCCATGGTTAAAGAAGTAAAACCCGTCAATAAAAAGCCCTTCTCCGATCTGTATGAAAAAACGCGCGAGATACACGCTTACTTGACCGAGGAAGTCATAGTGCCAGTCTGTGGGATTTCGAGTGGCAGGCCCTGAAAAGGTCTGATCCCGCCATTAGGACTTTCCTTTCTAATCCCATCCCTCGAACTAGACCCTCTTACTCGCAACTAAGGCTCCCTCTCAGTGATATACAGATTCTGTTTTTAGTTTTAGACAGGATGTGTTTTGATTTAGTGCAATGTGATTTACACGTCCCCGATCACCTGAAGGAATATTTCAGTGATATGACTCCAATTTCAAAAATATCGATGTCGCGCGTAACGCTATCGGTTAGTTCCTGGGAGATTATGTCCTCAAACATAACTGGTTGATAACCGCTTGTCGCACATCAATCGGTAGTTATGTTGGGGGGGGGGGGGGGGGATTTTCTGGGAAAACCCCTATTAAAATCGAATTTATATCATAGTCTAGAGGTAACAAAAAGTTATCAAGTCAGAGTATATCAACCGTCTAGCTGTTTTAAAAAAGAAGTTTGGTGATATGGTGTCTAATGCCCGAAGATGATTTAAACACAATTTACAGTCAGCGATACGATGAGGCTCCTTGGAAACCCTGTATACGGGAAGACTAACTAATAAGATCAAACACAGCTATGTCTCATATGTTGGGGGGGGGGGGGGGGGAGAGAGACTTCGAAAATGATAAATAATTCCCAGGAAAAATTAAAAAATAAAAAAGGTATGTAAGAAGCTTTACGTGACAAGTGGACGACACAGACTAAACAACGTTTCGGCTCAATAGGCCTTCATCAGGAACAAACAATAAAAACACACACACACAAATTAATAACGAAACAACCAAAACAAAAACAATCGAAATGTGTTAAAGAAAACAACAACAAAAAGTAAAACTATCCTGTCAAATCCAAAATAAAATCGTAACCAAGTGCGGCTGTCGTGAACGTCGAAAATCGTGCGAAAAAGTGCGTAAATGTAAACAGAACCAGATGAGTAAACACAGGGGTCAGTGTGCAAACACAAAGGAGAAAGAATCGAATAGTAGTCTGACAGGTGTAAAAAGACGCTAAGAGTGAGATGTCTGAGAGTGGGGTACAGTAAAAATAAATGAGGGGTAAGAAGCACAGAAAAAAAAATTTTTATAGAGGAGAAAACCGAAGTGTCTCATAAGGGACTAGAGGAGAAGAACTATAAAAAGTATGGCATAGTAAGTAGACCAAAGAACCCAAATATGTGTAGTAGAGAAGGCTATGCAAAAGGGAAGGAGCAAGCAAAAAGAAACTATGCGTATGAGTGTGATACATTCATACCTCTCGGGGTCAGCGAACCATACTGGACTATAAGGCGATTTTCCAAAGTATAGCGGCTGCGGTCGCCAGAGTGACAAAGGACAATACCAGTGACACGGATGTCACAAGGGCAAAGACGACATCCGTGTCACTGGTATTGTCCTTTGTCACTCTGGCGACCGCAGCCGCTATACTTTGGAAAATCGCCTTATAGTCCAGTATGGTTCGCTGACCCCGAGAGGTATGAATGTATCACACTCATACGCATAGTTTCTTTTTGCTTGCTCCTTCCCTTTTGCATAGCCTTCTCTACTACACATATTTGGGTTCTTTGGTCTACTTACTATGCCATACTTTTTATAGTTCTTCTCCTCTAGTCCCTTATGAGACACTTCGGTTTTCTCCTCTATAAAAATTTTTTTTTTTTTCTGTGCTTCTTACCCCTCATTTATTTTTACTGTACCCCACTCTCAGACATCTCACTCTTAGCGTCTTTTTACACCTGTCAGACTACTATTCGATTCTTTCTCCTTTGTGTTTGCACACTGACCCCTGTGTTTACTCATCTGGTTCTGTTTACATTTACGCACTTTTTCGCAAGATTTTCGACGTTCACGACAGCCGCACTTGGTTACGATTTTATTTTGGATTTGACAGGATAGTTTTACTTTTTGTTGTTGTTTTCTTTAACACATTTCGATTGTTTTTGTTTTGGTTGTTTCGTTATTAATTTGTGTGTGTGTGTTTTTATTGTTTGTTCCTGATGAAGGCCTATTGAGCCGAAACGTTGTTTAGTCTGTGTCGTCCACTTGTCACGTAAAGCTTCTTACATACCTTTTTTTATTTTTAATTTTTCCTCATATTCAGCTTTACTGCAGCTTCGCATTTTTATGCCTTAACCCTAAATAATTCCCAGTTTGAAAAGATTATTGAAATAGGAGAGGATCTTTTTCAGGTTGAGATGGGGAGGAAGACGGTTTGAGACTTACCCCTACAAATCGATTTCTACGTCTATCACTAAGCAGAATTTCGTATCTTAGATTTTTATTTCGAGTTCTTAGATAAATTTGTAGATAGGGCCGACTTTGAGCTATGCGAGACAGATACCGATAAACTTGGCTTTAGGCGCACCTAAGTTAGACGACCAGGTCTGCCGGATGAGTTTAATAGAGTTTATAAAGACTGCTTTTACGCCGAGTTTTGTGATCACCACATTAGCAAGACAGACTGTATAAGATGTAGGGGTCTTAAAGCAAACACTGAACGAACGCCTGGTCTTTTTAAATTAGAGTACGAAGGGACAGCCCTTGTTAGCTTATGTAGTAAGACTTATCATTGTAGCGAGAAAAATTTTACCTGTGAGCGATGTGTATCCCAATCATGCAAAGATATACCTACAACACCCGGTACCAAATCTATGCGCAGTTATTAAAATACTGCCACTCAACTGTGATTCACTGTAATATTCATCTTACTACCACTGTAGGGTAGACCTCTTAGTTGTGTGTCTCTATTAAAATAACGGTCACCTATGAGTCTCTATTAGTAATAACTTTAAAGGTTAGTTATGAGTCTCTTATAAGAAGTATCGTTAGTTATGAGTCTTGACCTTACTATTTCCTCTGTGGTCAGTGTTTTACTAGCCATGAACGGTCAGCTAGGGTTTACTATAGCCCGTATGGGCAACTTTGAGTCCCTATCAGTAATCCGACCATCTTCATATTAATACCATATCCCGACAATCAGGTATGCGTCACTCTTACAGACTAACCTTTGTACCATAGCTCTAGAACAAACGGTCCGCGAAGCTATACCCTCCCACTACTACCCAGCTAGACGTCTCTATTAAGACTAAAGATCAACTATAATACACTATTAATAATGACAATAACGTTTATTTATGAACATCTAATACGCAGTATCGGTTAGTTATTAGTTTCTAATATGCAGTAACGGTTAGTTATGAGTCTTTACTACACCATTCCCTGTGCTCCGTGGTTTACTATACATGAACGGGCAGCTACGTTTCTGTCGTGTGTTCATTTGTACTAATACGCAGAGTCCACGATTTTAAAATACACGACTCTTTAGCCCTTTTTCTTTCTACCTATCTCTCTCTCTCTCTCTCTCTCTCTCTCTCTCTCTTAGCAATACTTCTATTTTTCCATTTAATATATAACGGTCAGCTATGAGTCTCATTAAAATAATTATAACTGGCAAATTGGGTTTTTACTATCCATTAACGGTTACTTATATTCTCTAATATGAAGCAACGGTTAGTTATGAGTCATTATTATTTTCTGTATTTAGAGTGTTACTATATATGACCGATCAACTAGAGTTTACTAACGGTTGTATAGACACCTTTGCATCTCTATACATATCCTAACCATGTTCATATAATATCATAACCCGGCATTCATTTATGCGTCACTCCTTCATATTTATCTTAGCACCATAGCTTTAAACCAGTAGTCCCGATGCTATAACTTTTCCCAGATAGGAGTCTCTATTAAGCCGTTTTACTAATAATATCATTAACGGTTACTTATGAATCTCTAATAAGAAGTCTTCTTCTTATTTTCTCTTTTCACTGATACCTTAGTAGGTGTCGTGGTTTATATCATTTGTTGTTCTTGAGCTGCTCGAACTGTCTGAATTAGTGATTTTCCTTTGTTGTTGCATGTCTCTGTAACTGCATCTATCCATCTTCTTCTGGGTCTTCCTCTTGGTCTTTTTACATGCACTCTCGAGAAGAACGCCCTTGATGGTGATTGGTGAGGATTCATTCTGACCAGGTGGCCAAACCATTTAAGTTGTTGTTCTATATATTCTTGGCAGGGTTTTGTTCCTACCATTTTTCTTATGGTTTCATTTGGTATTCTATCTCTTGTTATGTTGTTTGTTACTTTTCTCAAGCATCGCATCTCACATGTATTGATCATTTTTAAATGTGATTTAGAAAGGGTCCATGTTTTACTTTCATAGCACAAAGTTGGTATGAAAATGCTATTTATCATTTGTTGTTTAGCTGGCATAGAAATGTTTGAATGTCTTACCAATGGTGAAAGCTGATATGTGACAGCATTTTGCTTTTTGTATTCTCATGTCAATTTCTCTGTCTAGTTTTCCATCTTCTGTGAACATTGTGTCCAAATACTTGAATTCCTCTACTTGTTTTTCTAATCTCTCTCTCTCTCTCTCTCTCTCTCTCTCTGCGTTCAGGACTCAATCAGAGTAGGATTCCAGACTCTCACATGAAGTCAGCTGTCAGGTTAAGTGTGTTGATCGCCCCCACAGACGGAACATCACATTTAGAGTCTGCCAGATCCACTCTGATTGAACACCAGTTTAAAACGTTGCACTGTGCTCTGCGCCAGTGGCCCAGTGCATCCGATTTCAGCCAGCATTTTATTCAGGTTAGTTTTCCTTAGCCTTTGATTGTACCCAATCTTCCTGCAAGGCAGCAGATTGTCTTTTCTGTATGGGGATTCTGCCCTTAGATGGTCTGCCCTCCCAGGTTTACGAGCACCGTCTGCCCGAGTCACTAGAGGTGACTAACACATACATGCACACACAAAGATATGAGATGTGAATAACACAGACATGTACACAGCGATACGAGACATGACTAACACCTACACACATCAAGATATATGACACATGACTAACATAGACATACACACAAAGAAATAAGATATGACTAACATAGTCATGCACACACAAAGATATGAGATGTGACTAACATAGCCATGCACACACAAGGATATGAGATGTGACAAACACAGACATGCACACACAAAGATATGAGATATGACTAACATAAATACGCACACCAAGATATGAGATATCCCTAACCCAGACATGCACACACGAAGATATGACACATGACTAACACAGATACACTCTTAGATATGAGATATTACTAAACTCAGACGCACATAAAGATATGAGACATGAATAACACGGACACATCAAGATATGAGATATGACTAACATGACACACACCAAGATATGAGCCATGGCTAGCACACGCACACACACAAGCTAAGATTTGAGCCATGGCTAGCACAAAAACACAATTTTTTTAAAACAATAGTTTTTCTAATAAGAACTAATGGTTAGATATGAGTCTTTACTATTTCCGGTATTTACGGTTTAACTATACTTGAATGGTCATCTAAGGATTTACTAAAGATTGTATAGACACCGTTGCGTCTCTATATGTATCCTATCCATGTTCATATAATATCAAAACCCAACATTCAGTGGTCAGTTTTGGGTGAGTTTTGGTCAGTGGTCAGTTTGGCAATCTGTGGTCAGTGGTCAGTTTGGGTCACCTGTGATCAGTAGTCAGTTTGGGTCAGTGGTCAGTTTTTATCACCTGTGGTCAATGGTCAGTTTTGATCAACTGTGGTCAGTGGTCAGTTTGGGTCACCTATGGTCAGTGGTAAGTTTTGGTCAGTGGTCAGTTTGGATCATAAATGGTTAGTGGTCCTTTTGGGTCAACTGTGTTCAGTGGTCAATTTCGGTCACTTGTGGTCAGTGGTCAGTTTGGGTCACTTTTGGTCAGTGGTCAGTTTGAGTCACTTATTGTCAGTGGTCAGTTTGGGTTTGGGTCACTTATAGTCACTTTGGGTCACCTATGAGTCACAAATGGTCAGTGGTCAGTTTGGGTCACAAGTGGTCAGTAGTCAGTTTGGGTCACCTATGGTCAGTGGCCAGTTTGGAACACCTGTGGACAGTGGTTATTCTGCGTCACTTATGGGAAGTTTAGGTCACCTATGGTCAATGGTCAGTTTGGGTCATCTATGGTCCTTGGTCAATTTGGGTCACCTATGGTCAGTGGTCCGTTTGGAACACCTGTTGACAGTGGTTATTCTGCGTCACTTATGGGCAGTTTAGGTTACCTATGGTCAATGGTCAATTTGGGTAATCTATGGTCATTGGTCAATTTGGGTCACCTATTGTCAGTGGATATATATATAGGGATATTTTTCTTTTTTTGTTGTTATTATTGTTAAATGTTCAATATTGTAACGCTGTCTTGTAAAATCAACTACTTATGTCTTCCATGTATGTTTCAATATCAATATTCTTATTTCAATCGTTGTAATATTATAAAGTAATGATTATTCACATTCTCTTGTTTGTTTTGCATTTCAATGTGGCCATCATTCTTCTTCTAACGGCTCATAACCCACATTGAACGCTAAGCTACCATTATGTAATTACCTTTGTCCATCACTGCCATTCGCCCGTGCGATGCCGGGCCCGAAAGGGGAGTAAAGATTAGCGGCACTGTACCCTACCAGGCATGTTTGTAAGAGGCGAGAAAGGAGGGTTGGGCATGGGACTGTCTATCCCATACTGTAAAAAAAACAAAGTAAGCAGAAAAAACTTCACAAACATGAACAAGTCAAAGAGAGAAAAAGTAAATCCGCCATCCAGGAAAGATAAGGGCTCTTTGTCTAAGAGACGTATGACGCAAGCCAGAGAAAGCCATAAGGAGTCCGGGTTGCCAACTCACCCTTTGTCTACCAGGAAATCCTCCAGAATTGACACCTGGAATGTACGTACCCTAAATGAACAGGGAAAAGCTGGTCAGGTAGCTACAGCATTGACAAACTATCTATCTATCTATTGTCCTTTCGAGCCGAAGACGGCACATAGGGCAGAACCACAATCTCAAAAACAGAAACCTTGCGTGCCAAAATGGCACATATTGCAGAGATCACTGCTCTAAAATCTATGGCGCTGTTTCCATAACAATACTTTTTACAATGACAGCTTGTCAAGCCATCGATCAACCTCCTTAGTCGCCTCTTACGACATGCCTGGAAGGTCACAGTGTCACTATTCTTTACCTCCCTCATAATGAGGCCCCGGTAACACACGGGAAATTGACAAACTGCAAGATAGATATTCTGGGAATGTGTGAAACAAGATGGCTAGGAACGGAAAGAATAAAACTAAATACAGGAGAGATGATTTTATTATCAGGACACCAGGAACCTGGAGCACAACATAGTGAAGGGGTAGCTATAATATTATCAAGGAATGTACAGAAGACACTAATAGAATGGGAAGCAGTAGGACCAAGACTAATGAGAGCAACATTTAAAACAACCAAAAACAAAATAAAAATACACATTATCCAATGCTATGCACCAACCAACTCTCTTCTTCTACCTTTTTAGCTCCCTGTGGAGCATAGGTCTTCAACAAACATTTTCCAAGTCATTCTGTTTTTTGCCATTCTTTTAAGATCATTCCATGTCTTCCCCATCATCTTCATCTCTGCTTCTATCTGTCTTCTCCAAGAATTCCGTGGGCTTCCTCTTTGTCTTTTCCCCTGGGGATTCCAAAAAAAGGCCTTTTGTGTAATACTCTCAGTTGGCTTCCGTGGTGTATATCCTATCCAGTACCATCGTCTTCGCTGTATCCTTTTATCCACTGGTATTTGACTGGTCCATTTCCATAATTCTATGTTTGTGATTTTGTCCTGCAATTTCCATCCTTTTATTCTGCGTAAGCATCCATTAATGAAAGTCTGTATCTTCGTGATTGTCAATATTGTTGTTCTCCATGTTTCACAGCCATATAATAGGACCGACATAACATTTGAGTTGAACATTTTTATTTTTGTATTTAACCTAATTTCTTTGGATTTCCATATGTTTCCAAATGCAATGAAAGCTCCTCTTGCTTTCTATCTATCTGTCTATCTATTGACCTTTCGATCCGTAGCCGGCCCATGGGGCGTAGACCAAGATACTCCTCTTACCTGAATTTTTGTTCTAGCAGTTTTCAATTCTTTTAAAGATATTTTATCAAATCTCGCCATTTATCTCTGTTCTGTGCAAGCAGCTCTATCTACATTGAGGGAGCCGAATTCTGCTGCTCTTGCCTCTCTCATCAATGTTCTTCTCAGTGTCTCTCTGCGTCTTCCTCTTTTTCCCTTACCTGTTGTTTCCCATATGACGGCTTGCTTTGCTATTCGGTTATCATCTCTTCTCATCACATGTCCAACATATGACTATCGTCTTTTCTTTATTACTGAAGATATGAGTGGTTGATTGGCGATTTCTCTAACTTCCTCGTTTGTTTTGAATTCGTTCCACGCTATACCAAGTATTTTCCTTAGACATTTATTTTCGAATGCGTTCAACTTTGTTTCTATATCTCTTGTTGTTTTCCAGCTTTCACACGCATAAGTAAGGGTTGATAGTACATTTGATTTGAATAGTCTAAGTTTTGTGTTTGTGCTGATGAGTTTTGATTTCCACATCTTTTCAAGGCTTCTGAAAGACATTGCTGCTTTAGCTATTCTGATTCTAATTTTTTTGCTTGTATCCCCTTCTCGATCAATGTGACTTCCTAGATAGATAAAATAATCGATCTCTTCTACTGGTTTGTTTTCATGTTTATTTTGTCGTCTGTTGGAATTAAACTTTTCATGACTTTAGTCTTTCATGATTGAACCTCTTGCTTTGGATATTCTTTTTTGGTATAATTTTCTGTTCCTCCCTCTTTATCTATATTACTGTCCAGATATACGTAAGATTGTGCGACTAGTAGAGGTATTTCTCTTAGTTTTATTTTGGTTATTGCCAACTGTATTAATTCTCATAATGTTAGTTTTATCTCTATTAATCTTCAGTCCTAGCTGTTGTGATCTATCATCAAGTATGCTAATTTAATACTGCATCTGTTGATGGCTGTGTGATAGGAGAGCTATGTCATCATCATCATCATCATCATCATCATGTGCCATACCGGTTGGCGTAGGTAATCATATCCCTCCACAACCTTCTATCTACAGTGCATCGTATCAGCTCTGTTGTTGACTGTTTTCCATGCCATGAAACCAAGCCTCTTTGAGAACTTCCTCATTGGTCTCTTTAGCTATCCAGGGAACTTTCAACGTTCTTCTGAGAAATCCCATCTCTGTGGCTTCTAATAGTCTTTTCATGTGTTTGTCTACTGTCCATGATTCGCTTCCATAGGTCAGAATTGGTTCTATATAGCACCGATGAACTCTCTTTCTCATTTTTATTGACATAGATTTGTTGCATAAGATATTTTTCATTTTCTGAAATGCTATTTTGGCCTGAGCTATTCTGCTTTTTATTTCTGTGGTGCATCTCCCATCTGATGTTATTATTGTGCCCAAGTATTTGAAACGTTGTACTTGTTTCAGATTTATCTCGTTTATTTTTATGCTGCATGATGGTGGTGATTGTTTCTTCGATATAACCATTACTTCTGTTTTCTTACTATTCAGACTGAGAGGGAAAATTGAAAAAAATAGAAAAAAAAGGTATGGTAAAAGCTTTACGTGGTTAGTAGACGACACAGATTTGAACGACGATTCGGCTCAATAGGCCTTCAGCAGGAACAGACAAACAACAACACACATGTAAGTAAATATAACTAATCCTACATAGCTAACTAGTAATGAAACATCCAAAACAAAATAATCGAAAATGTTAAAGGAAAGCAAATTGACTTCCCTTGTGCCGTGGACGCTGGTCAGGACGGGAAAAGGGCGCGTAACACGGGTCTGGCTGTAATATACCCTCTGGACAGGGGTGGAGGGTACTAAAAATACACGAGTGGGGGGAACGCTGTCTAGGTTACGCCGGCTAGCAAAGACGCCGACAATGCCTGGAAGTATCTAAGGCTCGTAAATACAGGTATACATACAAATATATATATATATACCAATACCCGTACATATGAACACATACATGAATGTGCACATCCATACTACTGTGCACATGCATGTATGTGTTCATATGTACGGGTATTGGTATATATATATATATATATATATATATATATATATATATATATATATATATATACTCATGTATGTGTGTACTTGCTTGCATGCACATATATGTTTGTGTATGCATGTATATATGTGTGTTGATGCATATTAGCATGTGCACGTCTAAGTAGTAGTTGTACGTGCACATATGTATACACGCATCGATACACGCATCTGTGAGTGTGTGTATACCTGTATTTACACGCATCTGTGAGTGTGTGTATACCTGTATTTACGAGCCTTAGATACTTCCAGGCATTGTCGGCGTCTTTGCTAGCCGGCGTAACCTAGACAGCGTTCCCCCCACTCGTGTATTTTTAGTACCCTCCACCCCTGTCCAGAGGGTATATTACAGCCAGACCCGCGTTACGCGCCCTTTTCCCGTCCTGACCAGCGTCCACGGCACAAGGGAAGTCAATTTGCTTTTCTTTAACATTTTTCGATTATTTTGTTTTGGATGTTTCATTACTAGTTAGCTATGTAGGATTAGTTATATTTACTTACATATCTGTGTGTGTTGTTGTTTGTCTGTTCCTGCTGAAGGCCTATTGCGCCGAACGTCGTTCAAATCTGTGTCGTCTACTAACCACGTAAAGCTTTTACCATACCTTTTTTCTATTTTTGTCAATATTCCCCCACAATTCAGCTTTACTGCAGCTTCGCATTTTTATGCATTCATTTGCATTTCTTTGCCTTAACCCCTATTCAGACTGAGACCTTTCTTGTTGCTTTCTTTTACTATTATGTCTATCATTTCTTGTAGTTCATTCTCTGTCTCTGCTATTAAGACTGTGTCATCCGCATATCGCAAATTATTTATGTTGTGACCGTTGACTTCAATTCCTTTTTTGTTCTCATAATATATTCGCTGTAAAGTGAAAACAAATCCGCTGACAGAACACAGCCTTGTCTGACTCCTTGCTTTATATATTGGAATTGTCCTGTTTGGTTGTTAATTCGTATAGCTGCTGTCTGTTGCCAGTACATGTTTTTTTTATGATTCACAGATCCTTGCCATCAATGTTTAATTTCTCCAGCATATTGATTATTTCCATATGCATTACTTTGTTAAATGCTTTCGTGTAGTCTATAAAGCACATATATAGATCTTTCTACACCTCTATAGATCTTTCTATCAATGTTCTAAAGATGTATATTGCATTATTGGTGCCCTTTCCTTCCACAAATCGACATTGTTCCTCACTTATTTCTAGTTTTATTTTGTTCCTTACACGTCTCATGATTATTCTTAGTAATATTTTAGTCATATGGCTCATGAGACTAATAGTGCGATGGTCTTCACAATCAGTGGCTCCTGACTTCTTCGGTATGGCTGCAAAGATAGATTTTAGTAGATCTTCGGGTATGTGTCCAGTGTTATATATGTCATTGCATAATTTTGTTATGACTTGTACTCCCAGCTCTCCTAATGCATTTATCTCTTCGATTGTTATATTGTCAGGACCTGGAGCTTTGCCTCTTTTCATGTGTTGAATTGCGTCCTCCACTTCACTCTGCATTATTGGTGGTCCTGTGTCTTCATTTGAATTGTTTAATTCTGGTTTCATCATCATAGAGTTGACTGATATATTCTGTCCATCTTTCCATTGTCTTCTCCTGTCCCATTATTATATTTCCTTCCTTTGATTTCACACATCCTGAAACTTTGACTTATTTTCTTCCTGTTAATTCATTTAACTGATTGTGCATAAATTGTGAGTCTTTCTTTTGTTGTTTTTCCATTTTTTTCACATTTCTGTTTTAACCATCCTTCCTTTGCTTCACTGCACTTGTTTTAGATCTCTTTGTGCAATATTTTGTATGTCCGTTCTTCTTTCTTATGTTCTCTTCTTTCGTCCATTAGTTGTAATATTTCTTCTGTCATCCATTTTTTTTGTTGTTGATTCTTTTAGTCACTGGTATTACTTCTTTTGATGTTTGTTGAATCGATTGTTTGAGCATTTCCCACTGCTCTGAAATTGGATGTCCTGTATTTTATCAATAGCATTATATCTATTTTGTACTATCGTACTGTACTTATCACTCATCTGTTTATCTACTCTTAGCATGTCTAGTTCTAATTTTATATTTCTTGGTGATTTCTGTGCCTTCCACAGTTTTATTCTTATTTTTCCAACTACTGGTACATGGTCACTATTGCAATCTGCTCCTGGCCTTGTTTTAACAGATGTTAGCCCATTCCTGAATCTTCTCTGTACCAGTATAAAATCAATTTGATTGTGTACTTTTTTGTCTGGGCTTTGCCATGTCCATATTCGCCTAGGGTGTTGTTTGAACCAGGTGTTACCTATAATCATTTCATGTGTCTTTGCCCAATCTATCAATCTATCACCTCTGTCATTCGTCTCTCCAAGACCATGCCCCCCCCCCGCCCCCCCCCCCCCCGTCACATTTTGCACTTTAGCTGTTCCTATCTTTGCATTGAAATCCCCTAATATAATAGTTATTTATTGGGGTTTACACTGTTCCAAGGTGGCCTCTAGCTCCTCATAAAAAGTGTCAATGTCTTCTTCTTCGCTATTACTTGTTGGTGCATAAACTTGAATTATGTTGATATCCATTGGTCTACCTCTCAATTTTACTAGCAGAATTCTGTCTGATACTGGCCAAAATCCTTTCACTGTTTTGCTTCTTTCTCTATCTAACATGATGCCTACTCCTCTTTCGTGTGTGGTTCCCCCAGAGTAAATTACATTTCCACTGTCGCGTTGTAATAATCCTGCTCCTGTCCATCTCATTTCACATAGTCCCAAGATGTTCAATTTCATTCTCTTCATTTCTTGGCTGATGTTTTCTAGTTTTCCAACCTGGAAAGCGGATTTCTGATGTTCCAAGTTCCTATTGCTAGTGTCTCTTTATTTTTGATCGTCCATACAGTTGCTTGATGACGATCGGGTGTCACCTGTAGCACATGACGCTCCCTACCGGACGAGGTGGCTGTGAAGTCCCCATTAACGTCGTTAGCTGTAAATATAAGGTTGTGATTTGTCATGATTATTCCAGGCAGTTTAAGAAGGTAGTTTGCCATTCCTTTCCTTCTTGACAGTGACTGTACTAGTCGGAGATCGCAGCCATTGTCTCTATACATGAGATCCTCTGCCTGCCAAAGCGGTGTGGGGATCATAACCGGCACTACTTGTCGGCTGCTCCCATAACACCATCCACCACCTGCTCCAATGGCTTCACATAACCTTGATAGGGGGGCTAAATGGGATCTAAACCTTGCCCAGGGGTGTCCCGAAGACTAGCCGAGGAAAGGAGACGTCTTACTCCTCCTTTGGTAGGGCAGAACTCTACCCCGCTAACCCCTTTGCTATGTCATCAGCAAAGTCGAAATCATCAAGTTGTTTGGTCAGTGATCACTGGATTCCATTTCTGTTGTTTTGAGTTATTTTCATAATCCAATCTATGGCCAGTAGCAAGACAAATGGAGACAGAAGGCATCCCTGCCTTACTCCTGTTCTTATTTCAAATGCTTCTGTAAGCTGTCCTTCATGCACCACACTACATTTCGTTCCTTCATACATTGTTTTTATAAGGTTAATAAACTTTATGGGGATTCCGTAATGACTCAGCAACTTCCAAAGAATTCTTCTGTCTAAACTATCAAATGCCTATTCGTAATCTATAAATCCAATATAAAGTGGGGATTTTAGTTCTAAACTTTGTTCAACTATTATACGTAGAGTAGTTATTTGATCAGCACATGATCTGTTCTTCCTACAACCTGCTTGTTCATCTCTCAAATGTTCTCTATGACCTCTTTTAGTCTCTCCTCAGAATGATTTTGCTTAATATTTTCCCTGGCACGGATAGTAGCATAATTCCCCTATAATAATTCCACCTAATCCCACTCCTGTAAACTTCCTTTCTTTGGTAGTTTGATCATATAACCTTCTTTCCAGTCTTTAGGTATTTCTTCCCTCTCCCAAATTTTATCTAACAGATTATGTGACATCTTGGTAGAGGTGTTAATATCTGCTTTGATGGCATAAGGCATGGATAACAGCAGAGATACTGGATAAAATTAAAGAAAGAAAGACCAAGAAAGCAGACATAATTAAAAGCAAAACGAGAAGTAATAAAACCAATGCACCGCAAGCTTACACAGAGGTGAACAAAGAAGTGAGAAGATGCATTAAAAGGGATAAGAGGAAATATATAGATGAACTAGCTAAAGAGCCAGAAGATGCAGAAAATACAGGGAATATGAAAGAACTGTACAACAGCACAAAGACATTAAGTGGAAAATACAAACAGATCAATGCCTTTATTAAAGATAAGAAATGAAATATGCTTAGTAATATAAGGGAACAAATGGAGAGATGGAAAGATCATTTTGAAGAACTTTTGAACAGACCCAGCTCAAACAATCCTCCAGATATACTACCAGCAGAAGAAGAGTTACACGTTAATTGTGAAAAACCAAGTAAATAAGAAATAATGAAAGCCATCAAACTATTAAAAAATGGTCAAGCCACAGGATCAGATGCAATTCCTTCAGAAGCCATCAAAGCAGATATCAACACCTCTACGAAGATGTCACATAATCTATTAGATAAAATTTGGGAGAGGGAAGAAATACCTAAAGACTGGAAAGAAGGTTATATGATTAAACTACTAAAGAAAGGAAGTTTACAGAAGTGGAATTAAGTGGAATTATTGTAGGGGACTAATGCTACTATCAGTGCCAGGGAATATATTAAGCAGAATCTTTCTGGAGAGACTAAAAGAGGCCATAGAGAACATTTGAGAGATGAACAAGTAGGTTATAGGAAGAATAGATCATGTGCTGATCAAATAAATACTCTACGTATAGTAGTTGAACAAAGTTTAGAACTAAAATCCCCACTTTATATTGGATTCATAGATTACGAAAAGGCATTTGATAGTTTAGATAGAAGAATGCTTTGGAAGTTGCTGAGTCATTGCGGAATCCCCATAAAGTTTATTAACCTGATAAAAACAATGCATGAAGGAACGAAATGTAGTGTGGTGCATGAAGGACAGCTTACAGAAGCATTTGAAATAAGAACAGGAGTAAGGCAGGGATACCTTCTGTCTCCATTTCTCTTTCTACTGGCCATAGATTGGATTATGAAAATTACTCAAAACAACAGAAATGGGATCCAGTGATCACTGACCAAACAACTTGATGATTTCGACTTTGCTGATGACATATCTCTCCTATCACACAGCCATCAACAGATGCAGGATAAAATGAGCATACTTGATGATAGATCACAACAGCTAGGACTGAAGATTAATAGAGATAAGACCAACATTATGAGAATTAATACAGTTGGCAATAACCAAATAAAACTAGGAGAAATACCTCTACTAGACGAACAATCTTACATATATCTGGGCAGTAATATAGATAATGAGGGAGGAACAGAAAATGATACCAAAATAAGGATATCAAAAGTAAGAGGAGCTTTTGTTGCACTGGGAAACATATATGTCCAAAGAAATTAGGTTAAATACAAAAATGAAAATTTTCAACTCCAATGTTAAGTCAGTCCTATTATATGGCTGTGAAGCATGGAGAACAAAAAAAAATGACAATCATGAAGATAAAGACTTTCATTAATGGATGCTTACGCAGAATAAAAGGATGGAAATGGCAGGACAAAATCACAAACATAGAATTATGGAAATGTACCGGTCAAATACAGTGGATAAAAGGATACAGCGGAGACGATGGCGCCGGATAGGACACACACTACGGAATCCAACTGAGAGTATTACACAAAAGGCCCTTTTTTGGATTCCCCATGGGAAAAGACAAAGAGGAAGACCAAGGAATTCTTGGAGAAGACAGATAGAAGCATAGATGAAGATGATGGGGAAGACATGGAATGATCTTAAAAGAATGGCAAAAAACAGAATGACTGGGAAAGTGTTTGATGAAGACCTATGCTCCACTGGGAGCTAAAAGGTAGAAGAAGAAGTATTTTTAAAAAAAAAACAGAAAATACAGGACATCCAGGAGAAGTGGGAAATGCTCAAACAATCGATTCAGCAAACATCAAAAGAAGTAATACCAGTGACTAAAAGAATCAACAAAAAGAAATGGATGACAGAAGCAATATTACAACTAATGGACGAAAGAAGAAAACATAAAAAAAGAAGAAGGAGCATACAAAATATTGCACAAAGAGATCCAAAACAAGTGCAGAGAAGCAAAGGAAGGATGGTTAAAACAGAAATGTGAAGAAATGGAAAAACAACAAAAGAAAGACCCAAAATTTATGCACAATCAGTTAAATGAATTAACAGGAAGAAAATAAGTCAAAGTTTCAGGATGTGTGAAATCAAAGGAAGGGAATATAAAAATGGGACAGGAGAAGACAATGGAAAGATGGACAGAATATATCAGTCAACTCTATGATGATGAAAGACCAGAATTAAACAATTCAAATGAATACACAGGACCACCAATAATGCAGAGTGAAGTGGAGGACGCAATTCAACACATGAAAAGAGGCAAAGCTCCAGGTCCTGACAATATAACAATCGAAGAGATAAATGCATTAGGAGAGCTGGGAGTACAAGTCATAACAAAATTACTCAATGACATATATAACACTGGACACATACCCGAAGATCTACTAAAATCTATCTTTATAGCCATACCGAAGAAGTCAGGCGCCACTGATTGTGAAGACCATCGCACTATTAGTCTCATGAGCCATATGACTAAAATATTACTAAGAATAATCATGAGACATGTAAGGAACAAAATAAAACCAGAAATAAGTGAGGAAAAATGTGGATTTGTGAAAGGAAATGGCACCAATAATGCAATATACATCTTAAGGACATTGATAGAAAGATCTATAAAGGTAAAGAAATATCTATATATGTGCTTTATAGACTACACGAAAGCATTTGACAAAGTAAAGCATGTGGAAATAAATATGCTGGAGAAATTAAACATTGATGGCAAGGATCTGCGAATCATAAAAAAAACATGTACTGGCAACAAACAGCAGCTATACGAATTAACAAGCAAACAGGACAATTCCAATATATAAAACAAGAGTCAGACAAGGCTGTGTTCTGTCACCGGATTTCTCTCTCTCTCTCTCACTCTGCGTTCAGGACTCAATCAGAGTGAGGATTCCAGACTCTCATATGAAGTCAGCTGTCAGGTTAAGTGTGTTGATCGCCCCCACAGACGGAACATCACATTTAGAGTCTGTCAGATCCACTCTGACTGAACACCCGTTAATACGTTGCACTGTGTTATGCGCCAGTGGCCCAGTGCATCCGATTTCAGCCAGCATTTTATTCGGGTTTGCTTTCCCTAGCCTTTGATTGTCCCCAATCTTCCTGCAAGGCAGCAGATTGTCTTTTATGTAGGGGGATTCTGCCCTTAGATGGTAGGCCCTCCCAGGTTTACGAGCACCATCAGCCCGAGTCACTAAAGGTGACTAACACAGATATGCACACACAAAGATGTGAGATGTGACTAACACAGACACGGACACACAAAGATGTGAGATGTGACTAACACAGACATACACACACAAAGATGTGAGATGTGACTAACACAGACATGCACACACAAAGATATGAGATGTGACTAATACAGACATGCACACAGCGATACGAGGCATGACTAACACTGACACACATCAAGATATATGACACATGACTAACATAAACATGCACATAAAGATATGAGATATAACTGACACTGACATGCACACACAAAGATATGACACATGCCTAACATAGACATGCACACACAGATAAGAGATATGACTAACATTGATATGCACACACAAAGATATGAGATGGGACTAACATAGCCATGCACACACAAGGATATGAGATGTGACAAACACAGACATGCACACACAAAGATATGAGATATGACTAAAATAAACATGCACACAAAGATATGAGATATCACTAACCCAGACATGCACACACAAAGATATGACATATGACAAACACTTAAGGTGACCATATTTTTTAAATCCCATTCCGGGACGGAATAATTTTACTTCAATTTTCCACCAATAAAATTACATTTCTTCTTGCTGTCATTTTCAAGTGAATAATACATACATTTTAAAACATCTAATAATATAGATCTACAATACGCTATCAGGATAATCAGGAGATTTAAAAAAAACAGTGATACTCACTTAAATTGAAGGTGAAACAGAGATGCTGTACTTTTCAGATGAGTGAATTTTCTGTAAAATGTCCTTCTTTGTATGCAGCATCTGATAAAATTCGACACATGTTCCCTCATAGTTCACTTTGGTGATCAACATGGCTTTTAAAGTTTCAACACCTAGATGTGTTTTATCATTTGTCCACAAACTGTTCATCAGAGAAAACACTCGTTCTGTTGCAGCATTTGTTCCAGGTAGACACAAAAAGAACTCTGCCAACTTCAGAATATGTGAAACGGGCACATGATTGTTTCTGAAGTGGGAAGCTAGTTCAACCCAACGCTGCCCTGGTAATGTTTTATTAAGACTCCACTCACTAATTTTTTGTGAAGTAACGAACTGTTTCATGTAGACATATTCGTCATACATTTCATTTTCTGGAAAGTCGACTGAAGGCACTGTTTGACTCACTAATGATGAAGACTTCTCAATATCTTCCCAATTTGGTGTTCTGTTCAGCATTACCCAGCTGTAAGACTCTGAGTTTTGAAAATTATTTGCAGCCCATTTCTTCAAATAACTTAAAGCTGTTTCATAAAATGAAGAAACACTGGCGTTAAACTTTTTCACATCATCACGTGGAAATCCTTCCATTTCCAGCTTTTTAAGGATTATCTGAACTCTTGATGGCAAGAAGCCGTCTTCCAGCTTGGACTCCAAGATAGCTTTCAACCTATTGATGTTGTCAATGACTTCAAATACAGTGACCATCTGTCCCTCTACTTTCTGCACTGCTTCGTGGAAAGAGGATGCCTGACTGTGAACCAAAATAAGCCATGCCTCAGACAGTGGGTTTTCAAAGAATTCCTGTATAAAAACTGGGCATCTGTCTTGAGATTGAAAATATGATTTTAGAGGCAGGAACATGTAAAGAACCCTTTCAACAGCAGGCAAGAGCGCAAGCCACCTAGTTTGTGCATAACCTAAAATCACCTGGAAGTCTGTGTCGACAAACTGACAAAACTCCGTGAGACTTTCAACTCTAACTGTGTATGATTTGAAGTACAGATAAATTTTTGCAATAGTCATTTCAACATCAACAGGCAATACGTCTGCAGCTGCTCGAACAGTGTTGTGGAAAATATGGCAAGCACACCCAACACCTATCAAACTATGTCCAAGGTTTTCTTTCAGTTTTGTGAAAACATTGTTCTGTCCTTTTCTTTCAGCGCCCTCAAAATTAGAATTTGTGTTGTCTGCATATAATCCAACTACTTTCAGTTCTAAACCATTTTCAGTTAGACAGTCAATAAGAAAACTACTTACTATATCAGATGTTTCACCCGGCAATGACTTCAACTCTAATATTTTAACTTTCAGTCCCTTATTGCGATCAAAGTATCTGACAAGCAAAGGATAAATCTTGATTTCTTTGTGGTTGGAGGCATCTGTCAGTATGGAAATAAATGATACGTTTTCTAGGTCACATCTCAACTCGTTTAGAGCATGGGGTGTGAACACATTCCGAATAATAGCTTCTGTTTTCGTACGTGCACAAGCAAATTTTGGTTCTAAAGTTACCTGAAGCAATTTTGATGTGCAGTCCATAGATCTAAACGTGTGATTGTGCATCACTGTATGATATGCAAAGGCACCTTCTATAGCAGCTAACTGTTCTTCTTTGTCACCAACCTGTTCAGCTAGAAAAAAATTTGTCAACGACGAGCTTGATGCAGCAGTAGCGACGGCTCTCTTATGTTTATCACTATTTATGTGGCTCTTAATATCACCACGTCCACTATGGTTAATAGTAAACCCGGATGAACATATATTACATCTTACAGTGAAGTCTGATGACGATGTAGACTTAAATGTAGACTTTTTTTTATAAAAGGGTATTCCTTTTGTAAATCTTGATTAAAACTACAATTACGCTTCGGTGCCATTTTTTGCGAAAGTGAAAGTGAAAGTTAGTAACACAACGAATATATACGAGATTTAAAACTAGGAGCGCATTCTACTGTTTTGATATTAAACAAAATTGTCTACACAGCAACGGAATAATATTTTTTTTTAATTGATGAAATGTACGCCGTATACCAAAATGGCAAAATTGGTAAACGTTTGTGTCCCAATTTATTTTTTATCAAATCCGGGACAAAAGCTAAAAAATATGCCAAAATCGGGACAAAACCGGTACGGCAGCAAATCCGGGACAAAGGTTAAAAAAATGTCAAATTCCGGGACTGTCCCGGACAATCCAGGACGAATGGTCACCTTACTAACACTGGTACAAACTAAGATATGAGATATGACTAAACACAGACACATAAAGATATGAGACATGATTAACACGGACACACCGAGATATGAGATATGACTAACATGACACACACCAAGATATGAGCCATGGCCAGCACACACAAGCTAAGATATGAGCCATGGCTAGGACAGAAACACAGCAAGATATGAGCCATGGCTTCACTAAAAAACACCAAAAAATTAACCATGTCTAGCACAGAAACACATTAAAGTGACCATATGCTTGGGCTTGTTGTAGTCGGCAGACTCTTCTGAACGTGGGAATCACAGGTTTCGTTAAACAGTTATCCGGAGATTTGAGAGTGCAGTCTGACCCATAGAACGTTCTCTTGCATCTACAGATTCCCGATCGACTGTTGACAGGTGTCGTTGAAACAGTTGTCCGGACATTTGAGAGTACATATGATGTCACAACCATCAGAACACATCTGTTCGCACTGTAGCCCAAAATTACCATCGGGACAAGTGTCATTACAGGTATAGCCAAGATGTTTACATTGTAGGCATTTTCCAGATTTTTCCTCAAATAAAGGACAGACACTGAGACTAGACCCGGAACAGTCGTGTCCATAGATCCTATGTGAACAGTAGCCGTGACAAGTACCGATGATGACATTGCAGCCTTTACTACACCCACTACACACTGCACAAAACGACCAAGAATGCCCGTCCAGACAATAGGTGTCTGTAAATGTTTGCACCTCACATACCGTCAGTGCACTGTCGGCCTGCGAAATGGTCGGTGAGAACTCAATCTTAATGTGTGCCATAGACGTTTGTGTTTTGACTACAATAGTGTTCACAGATAAATTAGGGTATGATATATCATTATACTGGAACACTACTCCGCCACTGTCAGAGAAAGCCTTTAGAGTGGCATTCTTTACCCGAATCATAGTGCTAGCTCGATGATAGATTCGAATGATGTGAGTCTTCTGGGGCGTTGCAAAGTTCAGATACCAGTAAACAGAATTGTTTCCACTTCTCCATTGTGTGTGTGTGTGCAGTCATTATCATAGAGATTGGTCTTTGCTTTGCTATTAACTGCGGCCTCTGGTCCACATCTGTATAACAATCATCAAATTTGTCGGTCTGATTTGTGATCTGTTTGAGAGCCATTTTCCGACCCCCGCCAATGTAGATGGAGCAGATATTTGCAACTATCGCTCTTTCAATCCGTAACTTGTTGATCAGACCAGCCCCAGGGCAGAAGGCATCAATCTCGTGCGGACTAACTACAAACCTTGATACATTGTTACATGAGGCAGAACCATTCAGTTTTACCGTGAAACTGTCCGGATATTTTAAGTCATTCGCATAAATCCTAAACCAGGAGCACGGCAAAGATTGATTTAGAGTTGCCTCAACTGATGTAAAATCTGTGTCCGGATTACATGTGGTGTCGTTGTTATCAAACAGGAAAGTAGGTTCAGATTTTTGGGCATATTTGCAAATAAAATCCAAGTACTGACACTGGGGTCCGAAAATTTTGTGCTGACAACTGTCATTGTTTGGGCATGTCACTGTAGTTCCGTCACAAACCAAGCCATTATAGCAGTGACACTGTAACGTACAATTTGCCCCAAACCAATCGTCGGCACAAGTAAGGTCACCAGCCTCCATGGTTGCTAACGAAGCCAGCGAACAAAGACTTGATCTACAGCGATGGTTAACGAACTGTGTACACACATTTATTATCAAACCCGTGATCACATTTTAAAAAAAACCGCAATCTCACTGTGGTAACAGACAGCGTGAAATTCTCTAATAGAATGAGATAAACCGTTGGAGACAAGGAAAGTCAACATTGTTTACATGGCTTGGACGCAAGAAGCGTCCATTTTGGTGCGTCCCATGACGTCACCGGATTTGTTTTCACTTTACAGCGAATATATTATGAGATCAATAGTAGACAAAAAAGGAATTGAAGTAAACGGTCACAACATAAATAATTTGCGATATGCGGATGACACAGTCTTAATAGCAGAGACAGAGAACGAACTACAAGAGATGATAGACGTAATAGTGGAAGAAAGCAACAAGAAAGGTCTCAGTCTGAATAGTAAGAAAACTGAAGTAATGGTTATATCGAAGAAACAATCATCACCATCATGCAGCATAAAAATAAACGAGACAAATCTGAAACAAGTACAACGTTTCAAATACTTGGGCACAATGATAACATCAGATGGGAGATGCACCACAGAAATAAAAAGCAGAATAGCTCAGGCCAAAATAGCATTTCAGAAAATGAAAAATATCTTATGCAACAAATCTATGTCAATAAAAATGAGAAAGAGAGTTCATCGGTGCTATATAGAACCAATTCTTACCTATGAAAGCGAATCATGGACAGTAGACAAACAAATGAAAAGACGATTAGAGGCCACAGAGATGGGATTTCTCAGAAGAATGTTGAAAGTTCCCTGGACAGATAAAAAGACCAATGAGGAAGTTCTCAAAGAAGCCAACACAAAAAGGGAGCTCTTAAAAAACATCAGAAAGAAGCAATCAACATTTTTCGGGCACATCATGAGAAGAGGAAAGTTGGAATACTTGGTTACAACTGGCAAAATAAAAGGAAAGAGAAATCGCGGACGACAAAGAGAGAAAATACTGGATAGCTTGGTGTCATGGCATGCAAAACAGTCAACAACAGAACTGAAACGATGCACTGTAGATAGAAGATTGTGGAGGGACATGATCGCCTACGCCAACCGGCAGGGTACATGATGATGATGATGATGATGATGAATAGATGGGTGGGTCATAGCCATGTTATGGCCCTTTCGTCTTGTCAGACGGTCTATTGGAGGCTACTGTGTATATTCTTTTAGGTTTTGTTTATGTCGATCAGCTTCCACCAATGTTTGACAAACACACACGGCCACAGAATGAACAAGTCAGGCCCACTGATCTACAGTGTTTTCCATCCTTTTTCATGAGTCTTTTCTCTTCTAAGTTTTGCCTTAGCACAGTCTCAAATTATGCTATACCATTCCTTATACATGCTCTCCATAATGTGCGATCATTTTCCAGATGTTCCTAGTCATCCTCACAGATGGAGAAGTCATTCAGAAATGATTTACAGATATCTCTATATCGTAGTTTAGGTCTGCCGATTTGTCTTTTTCCGTGTATTAGTTCACCATATAGTATTTGTTTGGGGATGCATTATTTCTTCCATTCGCTAGACGTGCCCCAGCCATTTTAGTTTTCGACATCTAAGCATTGACATGATTGCTGGGGTCTTAACACGTTACAGGACAGTTAAGTTGGTTATTTTGTTCTGCCATTTGATGTGCATTATTCTGCGGAGACATTGCATGTGGAAAACACATATTTTTTTGTGTGATTTGAGTATGTTTTCCAGGTTTCAGATCCATTATAAAAGTGTGCTAAGCACACAAATTTGATATATTAAGAGTTTGGTCTTTAGTGTTAGTTTCGTGTTGTTTCAGACCCTTTCTGTGAGTTTGCCGAAAGTCATAGTTGCCTTACCAATTCGGCTGTTTATTTCATCATCAAGAGAAGGGGTTTGCGTAATTGTGCATCCAAGGTACGTGAATTTCTGAACTGATTCTAATGGACAATCTTTTAAAGCGATTAATAGAGGTTTGATGTCGCTTTGACTTAGTATTACTGTTTTCTGAACACTAATTGACAAAGAAAAAAGTTCGCATGCTTTGTCCAGTTTGTTGATTAGCGATTGTAGGGTGGCTTCACTATAGAGTCATGTATCGATCTAATAAATTCATATTTGTTTCATACAAAGCCATGCAAATGATACTCGTACCCGTCCCATAATACTACTGATGATCCATTACGTCGTGATATTCTGTGACTATATTCATGATTGATTGTGATTTTATTGGTGTTATTCTGTAATAATATTCATGATGCGCTACATTTTAATCGTCTTATTCTGTGACAATATTCACGATGCACTGACATTTTATATTCGTTTTCTTCTTCTTCTTCTTTCCTTCCTCATCTGCCTTTCAGCGTCGAGGGGAGATATAATTAGCGGTCTTTTGCTCTTCTGTTCGCCTCTGCTGCTGTTATATTTCCTAGTGCTTCTAATATTCCATCCACCCATCTTTTTCGTGGTCGACCCTTGGGTCTGGTGTTCTCACAACGTTTGTTGAAGGTTCGTTGTGTTGTGTTTTGTTCTTTCTGCCTTGTCACGTGGCCAAACCATTTTATCTGTCGTTTCCTTATATATTCTATGGCGGGGGCTATTCCTAGCTTTTTTCTCAGTTCTTCGTTTCTGATCTTATCTCTCAGACTGTTTTCTGTCATTCGTCTAACACATTTCATCTCTGTAGAGATTATTTTTCTTATTGTTCTTGCATCTAGGGTCCAGGTCTGGCATTGGTAGCACAACTTTGGGATGAAGATTGTATTGAATAGTGCTCGTTTTGCCTCCAGAGTTATTTCCTTGTTGGACTATAGTGGTGATACCTGTCCAATAATTTGACAAGCTGTGTTGCATCTTGATTCTATCTCTGCTGTTTGAGAATTATCGTTTGTCATTAGACTTCCCAGGTATTTGAATTCCTCTACTTGTTTTAGTTTTCTGCCTTCTATAGTTATGTTGATGTTCTTATACCGTGTATATATATTTTATATATATTATATTCGTATAGATGACTACTCTAAAGAAGAAAAATAAAGAGAGCAGATAATTAAACACAAATATAATCTACAAACACACCAGCGTTAAACATGAAGTGATTCCAAATCCAATGTTTGAGAAAACAATATCTAGAGCTATGGACTAAGACAATTGGATGTGAATGAACATAAGATAGTGTTTGGATGATTCTATATCCGGACCTAAATGATGGTTTTAGAAACAAATATATTAGATAATGGACGAAAGTTTAGCGAAGCAAGTGTAAAACAATAAATCTTAGCACGGCCGTGAAAGGGAGCCGCGATAGCTCAGTGGTTAGTGAACTGGACTACCACGGACAAGGGGTAGGGTTCGATCCCAACCGACGGCTGCGGGTTCACCCAGCCTTAAATGGGTACCGGATTTTTTTCTGGGAAAGTAAAGCAGCACGGGCGTAATACTGACCACATTACCCCAAAAATCATGTGCTGAAGGTCTGTAAAATATAGGGTCACTAACACCATATTTCCCTATACGCCACTTGGCGTGACGGGGGTACTTTACTTTTTTACTTACGGCCGTGAAAGCAGTAGAGTATGTGGGGAAGGACGGGTGACGAAACTGAGTGCTCGAGAGAAGAGAGAGATAACTTAAATTAAGTACACTTTCATATAAAACAACAACTTTTAAACAACTGACACCGATTCAGCATTACTGTTATTCCCAACACTAAAAATAATTCCGCGCTCTGTTCCTTCGTGGACGCGTACTCAACGATGCTTGAGCACAAACAACCATTACCCAAATTCCAGATCTCTAAAAGAATTTTACAAATCTTTCCAGACAGTGTTTTCATTCTGCACAATTAACAATTTGACAAATTATCCAATAGGAATGGAAATTGTGAGATATTTCTAGTTGTCTCGGTAATCGAATTCGTTTTTTTTTTTTAAATAAACTCTTCTCATTGTATATGTGAGGATGAGGTTGAAGAGAGAAAAGCGCCATAAATCAAGATCTCTGTTCGTAAATTAGGTTACGTTTCTAGTGCACTTGTTTTAATTTAACTGAGATGGATGTGTGGAGGCATGTGACGTATATAATAATGGAGCTTGTTCTTGTCTTGTATGTATGACATTTATATTTCAATATGTTTGTTTGTATATGTGCGGATCGATATTCTAAGTGTTTTATATCAAGTGAGACATTTTGGCTAGCAAATTACATACTTTACATTTGTAGATTCTCTTTTTTTTCAAATGTCCGATATAGTGTTTTTCAGAAGTCTTGCTTCAACCAGATCTTCATGTCTTCGTCATTCTCCTATTTTCAAGAAAAAGAGTCACTCGTCAAACTTTAAGTCCATCTTAATTTGTGTTAAGGACTTACAGAAGAGGAAATGTATATTTGCATTCGTGGCTCCTACACAAATATTTTCCAAGTGACGCCTACACTTGCCGCCTTTAAAAAATCTCACCATTCATTACAATCCACAAGTCCAGCCTAAACTGGATCTAAATGTTTTTCGTTACTCCGCTGTCACTTTCGTCGACGACCACACGGCTTTCTGTTATTCTTTATTTTATTGTTACTACTCTCCTTTAACTCTTGTCTGGTGATGCTTACAGCTTCATGCTGGCTGCATTTAATGGAAGCTTTTTTTCTCACGTTATTTTCGCCATCGAGGCAAAGTTGCTTTTTACCTTTTTTTCCCTTCTCACTTCCTAGTATTTTCCGCTTTGCTGTTAAATATGGCGGCCACGTGATTCAAGTTTACAAAATCTGTGACATGGAGCAGTATTCTTTACTGCATTTTCCACAATCTTCCAAAGGCCAAGATTACTCCCAACAAACAAAATGACAAACAATATGCAATGTGAAGTAGAGACCATCAAATATGCAATGGGAAGTAGAGACTAACAAACAAAATGACAAATACTATGCAATGTAAAGTACTGAGCAACAAAAAATATGATAAACAATATGCAATGTAAAGTAGTGACCAACAAATATAAAACATTCATTGCAAAGTAGACAAAGAAAAACATTTAAAACATGCAGTTTAAAGTAGGATCAAACAAATAAAATGACAACATTTATTGTAAAGAAGAGCTAATGACAAATAGCATGTTTTGTGAATTTCATAACCGTTTTTCCAAAGTGACAATGCCAACAACGGATGTAATAAAAATTATATCAAAGTACACAACGTGATAACTAAATTGCAAATTAAAAGCAAACGAACACAAACAAATACGACTGAATGCACGAAAAAAAAAAAAAACTCACGAGTTGGACGCTGACACAATAGGATATGACGAAGCTATACAATTGTTTGGAAGAATCTTTTCACTACTGGTTGTCAGTACAATGACTTTGACTTAGTCTTCGTCAGGTATAGACAGCGGATTTGTACTGACAACTAGAACATTCTCAAGTCAGCTTCAATAACGACAACATATAGTTTTCTAATGACATGACTTTAAAAAAATTAATAATCACTCCTTTTGACAAAAGCGATCATTTTCTTTCTATATCGCTGTGACAGAAAATTTTAAAAACAGTTTGTGATATACATAATTTATTAACACTCCCAGTTATAACCACAATCCTGGTCAAGGGCACCTGACAAAAAGAAAAATAAATATATGTCCCTCTGTGATGCCTAGATATTGCCGTGTCCAAAATTCCTACTGCTCGGGCAGCATGGTTATTTTATTATCTGCTCACACGTCATGCAAGAGGGGATCAATAACTAGCAAGGGGTGGTCACTCTGTGAATGGTCTACTGTTAGCCATGTTGTGTCCCATTGACGGCGTTTAGTGTGTCAGAGGTAGATTTTGTTGGTTGCTTCGTGCGTGCGTGTGCAGATGAACGTGTGTGGTCACGCTAATTAATTCACAATACGATGAAAATATGCCTGGAATTGACATATGGCCGTGTGATAGCAAACTGACTTTAATACGTAGCTACTGCACAGGACGAACAACTTTATCTCTCTCTCTCTCTCTCTCTCTCTATATATATATATATATATATATATATATATATATATATACACACACACACACATGAGTATCCATCTTTCCATCGTACATATATACATATATACATACATGCATACATACATACATACATACATACATACATACATACATACATACATATATACACAAACACACATACATGTGTGACAGGATAAACAAAATCCTAACATAAATTGACCAACATTTAGAATTAAGAAGTAAAGGAGAGTGAATTTTTGACGAGGAGGGTGTTTAGCCGCGATCGGAAAATATTCCAATTAGAATAGAGGTAACAGGTTGAGAACCCAACGTAATCACGTCTTCGTGAACAGTGAGAAGACATAACTTGCAAAACAGTCTCCTTAGAGATTGAGATCGAAGATTCTCAAACGGGCATTTTTACTAACACCGAGAAACCATAGCTTATATAATACTCTCGTTCGTAGAGACCAAACGGAGACTCCAGAGAAGTAGTTGCTCTGATGTCCAGCATTAGCAATGCAGAAAGCTACAACATGAAGCCCTCGTATGTCCTTAAGGAAAGGAAAACAAATCCGTTCGGCGTAAAAAAGTGACTTTGGTTGTGTTACAAACAATCTTGTTATTCTTTAGACGGAGACAAAGGTTCAAATCAAAGTAATAGAGAATTATTGGCAGGTGATGGCCACATCATCAAGGAGTAAGATGTAAGCTTTTGAATTGTTAGGCTGAGTTAAACAAGTCATAGGTTATTGAATTATTTGTGGGTCATCATCATTGCACTCCGAACATGTTCATAGCTGCTCAGATCCCCTACTCAGTAAGTCACGTAGTGTCCAGCGACTGACGAATCCAGTTCTGTGTTTGTTGATTAGTCTTCTACGTGTACGCCCACTAAGTATCTCCTTTCTGGATGTGTCCATCTTAACTCCCATCTCTTTTATCCGAAGGAGTGACGTGGACTCATGGTTTTCGAAGTCATATGTCCTTCACACTTCCCAGGGGGCATTGATGATATCCGCCCGATCCATTGGTTGACCGTCCTCAACAATAACGCATCTAGGCAACCAGTTAGCTCTTTCATTTCCCCGTACTCTCGCATGTCCAGGGACGTAGACAAAGGTGACCTTATGTATTTTTGACTTCTGCAATGACTTCACCCACTAACGTACGTACATAACCCGCCTCCACTTTTCTTATCATGCTCATCGAATTACTGAGTATACAACCGTGGGTGTAGTCTTGTGACTCAAACCTGATGAATGCCTTGGTCACTGTCATCACCTCCATCGTCATTCCACTCGGAGTCATAACGTATGCACCACTGTTTTCCTTGACTACTCTGAATGCCGAGCGTGCTTTAAATGTCCATGCACTCATTTAATGTCATATTACAGATCAGTCTGTATAGATGACTGCAACTTTCTCATCGGTGTTATCCCAGGTGAGACCGTTGAAATCCGCATTGATCACTACTGAGTTCTGTTCCCTACTTTTCCTATCGAGTGTGACAATACACGAGAACGTTCCCCTGAATGACGTAGACACCGGTATCCACTCCTCGCCAGTGTTGATATTGGTACGCCGACAGACCTGTTTGATAACATCTTCTGCTTGGCTTACCCATGATGTGCATCTTTTTAGATTGACACACTTCCCTGTGTTGAGCTCATGATGCAATGGATGCTCTTTATCTGCATTTATCTTCAGGTATGCTTGTGTGCTCCAGATCGTGATCCTGTCATCTATGGTTGGAAAGTCAAATAGCTACCGCATTGCTACACAAGGAGTGTCCCTCGTACTCCCCAAGATAATGAGCATAGCTTCATTCTGTATTTTCTCCAGCTTGTCAATTTCCGTCTTACTGACAGTAAGAATTGTCAGGGCATACTCGATTGGTGCGAGAACTAGTCCCTGGAACAGAGGGTAAGTAGCCTCTGCTCGATGTTGGCAGCTGCCATGGCCTTGAAAGGCGGCTTTTCTTTTGCGGGATTTTGTTATCACATGGTTGATGTGTTGCCCCGAAAACACATTCTACGATCAAACTTAACTCCGAGGAATGTCATCAACCTGTCCCTGGTCACCTCATCAGCTCCCATTCGTACCATTGGTGTTTCCGTGTTAATAATATGATTGTTACGTGAGATCCATGCAACTGATGCTTTATTAGGATTAACCAATGCACCTGATACTCCACACCAGGAAGAGATGCGATCGAGCTCGTTTTGAATTGTGGACGCGATTTCACTTCTGTCTCTTCCCTGTCGACATACCAGAATATCATCAGCAAAAGTCATAGTTCATCCCTTTCCATCTAGCTGTTTTTCGTTATCTCTATTGTGTATCGCTATTATAACCCGTGATCGTTATTGTGTACGCGTTAAATAGAATTGATGACAGTGGTGAACCTTGTGACAGCCCTGGACAAATGGATGTTGGCTTGGATGACCAACTTCCACATCTGAGTATCACCTTCCTCTGAAACAGTGCTGCAGCGATCCATCTAATGAGGAAAGGGTGCACCGCCAGTTTGAGGAGCATATGCATGAGGTATTCAAATGGTACTCTGTTGTATGCATCCTCCAAATCCATAGCAGCAACAAGTCTCCTCTCCTCCGTGGAAGCCTTCGAAGACGTCATAGGCGAAGACTGCCTTATTTAGCCATGTCTCTTTGTTATATCTATAACATCCGAGTGTGGGTGGGAATGCTTATTTATGTTCAAGGTGACAGGTGAGTACACGGGCAACTATTTTCTCCAGTAACTTGCCCGCAGTGTTCTACATCATGATGATTCTGTGGCACTGATTTGAGAATGGTCCATGTTTGACTTCGACAGCGATAGTAAGTAGCTGTGTAGCCACTCCTCCTTAATCTGGAAACTCAGAATGCTGACATTAAACTCTTTGGCTAGTTTCTGCAAGTCGTCGTCGGCTAAATCGCCTATGTCGTGGAACTGAACACCATCTGTACCAGGAGCAGTGTTGTGTGACCTTTTAATTGTTGTGCGAATGGTATATCAATGTAGGGTTTCTTAAAGAACAAGGAGTTAAAGATAAATTCGCAGTCACAATATCAAACAAATACCAAGTCCTCCAACAACTAGAAAATACAATAAATATAGAAGATCATTGGAAACAGGTAAAGGATATCTATCTATTGACCTTTCGAGCCGTAGCCGGCCCATAGGGCGCAGACCAAGATATTCCTTCTCTTATCTGAATGTTTGTTCTAGCAGTTTTCAATCCCTGTAAAGATATTTTATCAGATCTCGCTATTTGTCTCTGTTCTGTGCAAGCAGCTCTATCTCATTGAGGGAGCCGATTCCTGCTGCTCTTGCCTCTCTCATCAATGTTCTTCTCAGTGTCTCTCTAGGTCTTCCTCTTTTCCTCTTACCTGTTGTTTCCCACATGAGGGCTTGCTTTGCTATTCAGTTATTATCTCTTCTCATCACATGTCCAACATATGACCATCGTCTTTTCTTGATTACTAAAGATATTAGTGGTTGATTGGCGATTTCTCTAATTTCCTCGTTTGTTTTGAATACGTTCCACGCTATCCCAAGTATTTTCCTTAGACATTTATTTTCGAATGCGTTCAACTGTGTTTCTATATCTCTTGTTGTTTTCCAGCTTTCACACGCATACGTAAGGGTTGATAGTACATTTGATTTGAATAGTCTAAGTTTTGTGTTTGTGCTGATAAGTTTTGATTTCAACAACTTTTCAAGGCTTCTGAAAGGCATTGCTGCTTTAGCTATTCTGATTTTAATTTTTTTGCTTGTATCCCCTTCTCGATCAATGTGACTTCCAAGATAGATAAAGTGATCGATCTTTTCCACTGGTTTGTTTTCATGTTTATTTTGTGTCTGTTGGAATTAAACTTTTCATGACTTTAGTCTTTTCATGACTGATCTCAAGCCCAATTTTGCTGGCTATTGATGGTAGTTCATTTGTCTTTTCCTGCATCGTTTTTATCTGACTGCTGATGAGAACTATGTCATCAGCAAAGTCGAGGTCCTCCAAACAGTCTCCTTGAATCCATTCGATGCCTTTATTGCTAGTTCTGCATTTCTTCATTATGAAGTCCATAACAACTCCAAATAGCAAGGGCGATAAAATACATCCTTGTTTAACACCAGTTTATAATGGGAAACATTCGCTCAGTCCTTCCTCTGTTCGAAATGCACATGTGTAACCATCATACATGTCTTTAAAAATATTTATGATTTTTTATGGTAAGCCATATTGCTTCAGAATTTTCTACAAAGAATCTCGATGAATACTGTCAAATGCTTTATTGAAGTCGATGAAGTTAAGTACAAAAGGTTTTTGCTTTTCAATGTGTTCCTCCAATATAAGTCGTAGAGTAAAAATATGGTCAAGGCAGTTTCTCCCTTTTCTAAACCCAGCCTGTTCTTCACGCATTACTGTAGCTATTGAATCCTTTATTCTATTTATGAAGATTTTGCAGAATAACTTTGAGGCAACTGACAAAAGTGTCACGCCTCTCCAGTTGTTACAATCTCTAAGATTGCCCTTTTTTGGAATCTTAACAATGATTCCTTTTTTTCCATTTATGAGGCGTCTTCTCTGCTTTCCAAATGATGTTGAACATTTTCTGGAGATGTATTAAATGATGTCTATCAATTGCCTTGAGTATCTCAGCTGTTAACTTATCTTCTCCAGCAGCCTTGTTATTGGCCTTACGCTTTAAGGTGGTTTCTATTTTGCTGAAGGTGAAGTCATCTAAATTTACATATAATTCTGCTGCTGGTGTTTCAGCTTCAAAATTTATTAAACTGTGGGGTAGAGGACGGTTAAGAATTTCTTTGAAGTGTTCCGCCCAACGAGCTTTTATGTCTGCGCTTGCTGTTAGCATTAATCCAGATTTGTATAGAATTGGTGTTCCACTGGATGTATAGGTGTTTGTCAGCATCTTTTGTACAGTATAGCGAGTTCTGCTGTCTCCGGTATATAAAGGATATATGGAAAGAAAAATGCGAAGAAACGTTGGGGAAAAGAGAACGACAGTATAAGGCATAGATAACAGCGAGACATTGGATAAAATTAAAGAAAGAAAGAACAAGAAAGCAGACATAAATAAAAGCAAAACGAGAAGCAATAAAGCCAAGACATAGCAAGCTTACATAGAGGTGAACAAAGAAGTCAGAAGATGCATTAAAAGGGATAAGAGGAAATATATAGATGAACTAGCTAAAGAGGCAGAAGAAGCAGCAAAATAAAGGGAATATGAAAGAACTGTACAACAGCACAAAGAAATTTAGTTGAAAAAACAAACAGATCCAAGCCTTTATTAAAGATAAGAAAGGAAATCTGCTTAGTAATATAAGGGAACAAAGGGAGAGATGGAAAGAGCACTTTGAAGAACTTTTCAACAGACCCGTCTCAAATAATTCTCCAGATATACTGCCGGCAGAAGAAGAGTTACACGTTAACTGTGGGAAACCAAGCAAAGAAGAAATAAAGAAAGCCACCAAGCTATTAAAAAATGGTAAAGCCAGAGGACCAGACGAAGTTCCTTCGGAAGCCATCAAAGCAGATATTAACACCTCTACCGAGATGTTACATAATCTACTAGATAAAATTTGGGAGAGGGAAGAAATACCTAAAGACTGGAAAGAAGGTTATATGATCAAACTACCAAAGAAAGGAAGTTTACAGGAGTGCACAAATTATAGGGGAGTTATGCTACTATCAGTGACAGGAAAGATAGTAAGCAGAATCAGTCTGGAGAAACTAAAAGAGGGTATAGAGAAACTTTTGAGAAATGAACAAGCAGATTTTAAAAAGAAAAGATCATGTGCTGATCAAATAAATACTCTGCGTATAATAGTTGAACAAAGTTTAGAACTACAGTTCCCACTTTGTATTGGATTCATAGATTACGAAAGGGCATTTGATAGTTTAGACAGAGGAATGCTTTGGAAGTTGCTGAGTCATTACGGAATCCCCATAAAGTATTTATTTTTTTTATTATATATTGTTTATTAACCTGATAAAAACAGTGTATGAAGGAATGAAACGTAGTGTGGTGCATGAAGGGCAGCTTACAGAAGCATTTGAAATAAGAACAGGAGTAAGGCAGGGATGCCTTCTGTCTCCATTTCTCTTTCTACTGGCTATAGATTGGATTATGAAAATAACTCAAAACAACAGAAATGGAATCCAGTGGTCACTGACCAAGTAACTGTATGATTTAGACTTTGCTGATGACATAGCTCTCCTATCACACAGCCATCAACAGATGCAGGATAAAATTAGCATACTTGACGAGAGATCACAACAGCTAGGACTGAAAATTAATAAAGAGTTTTATGAGAATTAATGCAATAACCAAATAAAATTAGGAGAAATGCCTCTACTAGACGTACAATCTTACATATATCTGAGCAGTAATATAGATAAGGAGGGAGGAACAGAAAAAACGAAAACAAAATAAGGATATCAAAAGTAAGAGGAGCTTTTGTTGCACTGGGAAACATATATGTCCAAAGAAATTAGGTTAAATACAAAAATGAAAATTTTCAACTCCAATGTTAAGTCAGTCCTATTATATGGCTGTGAAGCATGGAGAACAAAAAAAAATGACAATCATGAAGATAAAGACTTTCATTAATGGATGCTTACGCAGAATAAAAGGATGGAAATGGTAGGACAAAATCACTAACATAGAATTAAGGAAATGTACCAGTCAAATACTAGTGGATAAAGAGATACAGCGAAGAGGATGGCGCTTGACAGAACACACACACTGCGGAAGCCAACTGAGAGTATTACACAACAGGCCCATTTTGGAATCCCCAGGGGAAAAGACAAAGAGGAAGACCAAGAAATTATTGGAAAAAAACAGACAGAAGCAGAGATGAAGATGATGGGGAAGACATGGAATGATCTTAAAAGAATGGCAAGAAACAGAACAACTTGGAAAGTGTTTGTTGAAGACCTATGCTCCACAGGGAGATGAAAGGTAGAAGGAGAAGAATGGTATTGTTTTGATTATGAAATCTTCTCCAAGCACTATATTCTCACACAATTCTGAAAGCGACCCCCGTATCCTCATTCTTACAGCCTCATTTCTTTGGTCAGTCTGCTCAATGTAGCGGGAAAGCAGGGCCTTCCCTTTGCTCTCATCAGATTTGTGCCATATCTGACCTGTGCTCTGGAAGTCGGGTATGCCTCTGTGTCGTGTTGTGCCATTCATGCTCTGATAAAGGCGCCAGAATGTGGCTAGCGATTTTTCTAAGCACACTTTTTTAACAGAAATCATCCCACTTTGCATCCTTAGCCTGCTTAGCTCATAGTTTAAAGAGCATCATTTTTTGGTCGACCTCTTGTTTCAGACGTTTCAAGGGCCCAGGTTGTGTTCTTCGATTCCTTCTGGCTTTCTACCATGCCTTGGCCGTTTGTCTCTTGTTCCGCCAAGCTTCCTCGACTTCTGCGTGCCACCAGGGCGGCTGCGTCCATCTCTCCTGCCTCCTGCGAGAGGCGCCCTGTTTCCTTTGTCTGATTTTGCTAATGACGTCCTGATCTGTATTCTCATAGTGGAATGTGTGAAGCTTGCTGTTCTGACTTATATTTCTGCCTTTCTCAATTAGGAAGACACGTGGATAGTGATCACTTCCGTGGAATCCCATTACATTCCACCTGCAAACCGGTCCGAAGGGGGAAGACACCTGTGCCAGGTCTATGACACTATCAGAGTCCCCTGTTCGAGTGGCCATTCTGGTTGCCCTCCCATCATTCAAGCACACTAAATCGGCCGACACCAGTGCGTTCTCTAGGTCTTCTCTCTGCTTGTTGGTTATGACGTTACCCCATTGGTTTCCTCTAGCAATAAAGCCTCCTTACGTTTTCCTCCACTAATGCGAAGAGATTCTGCCATTATTGTGTGTCCATCTTCCCATTACAGGCGTACACATTTAAGACAATTAAAGGAACTGGGGTCTGCACCCTAATTGCATGTACCTGCAATTCTGCATTGTCCCACACAGACACATCAACCTCAGCTGCCACCATGTTGTTTCGCACAAGGATGGCCTGTCCAATGTGTCTTCTATTGTAGAAACAATGAATTCCAGGGGCACTAACTGTCCTATCTCCAAGAAGTGTTTCTTGTAAAATCATTATATCGTCGCCGCACAGTAGCTTATCAAGAATGGGACGTCGTTGATATATAGATGCGCAATTCCAATATGTAACGCGCACATACTTTAGGCCTAGCCTCTCATACTTCAACAATATCATACCACCATGCTTACTATTTTCAATTTTCATCCTTCGTTGTTATCTTTTGGGCTTCATCTGAATACTTACTGTCGTCGTGATTGATTTGGTCGCTTAACGTCAATGGACTAGACTCACGTGTACTCACTCAGTCGCACGGTCCAGAACCCGTTTCCACGTTATTGACACCAGTTAATTAGCTCTACGGCACGTGGAGGCACTGTGAGTGTTTGATTTTCGTAGTTTAGAAGCTCACAGGAATGAAATTATGCTTCGTTGACAACGGGCTGGTGAAAACACATCGCCATCTTGGACGCGCCAAAAAGTGGGTCATAGGTAAATTCTGACAAATGGATGATTGATCATGCCCACAGACTTCAGTGTTCCTAAAAATGGGCAGGCTTAATGATAACAAAAAGCTGCTGCAAGTCAGGCAGATACCATTTTTTCTGAGCGAGAGAGAAGGTAAGCTATCGAACTTAGAATTTCTGGCTAAGTGCCAGTCTTAAGTCCATCATATAATCAGTTACAATGCAATTGTAAGAATAGAATGGTCGAAATACAGCAGTTATAGAGTTAGTTTCTCAATGGAACAAGAGAACACTTAGAACAACTGAACCAATTTAGAAGTTTAAGATAGACTTAGGTGGATATAGTAAAACGTTGAAGCAACAACAGCCACAGGAGTATTCATAGTATAATACAAGGATTACAAGTCAATTACTTATTTACAAAAGAACTCTAATCACATTCACCAAAGAATTACATGCCATAACGAACGTTTGTTGAGTGTGCAATATAATCGTGCCAATTATAAGAGAATATACATTAATTCGGTAGCAGATTGTGCATGTTATCATCGAGATTTGTCGACAAAATAATAAACGAAAATCAAGGTGTTGTTACAAGAATTGTAAGTTATTCAATCACTTAAATGTGACGTTGTGTTGAGAGTATTCCTCTCATTGGTTATTGGTTATGGAAGGCCTCAGTATCACTGCAAACGAATTATAATCCATAATTTCTCAACCGCCCGTTCCAGCGTAATCATCCGAATTAATATCTCATCTTCCAAACAAAGAAAGGTAACTGTAGTCCCCATCGTAGCAGTCTCAGCACACGCCAAAAGACATAAGGCGAAACCGCGCAGAAAGTGAACACAGCCAACTGTTCCCTGTCATACGATACCATCATTCATCGTAAACAATTGGAATATCGAAACATGATCAAAACGGATGAGACACACAGCTCACGATGTGCACAGAGTACTTAACTCAGTAGCTCCTGCAACAAGCCGGACTTGGAATATGAGGAAACTGCAACAAGGAACACTTTTCAGACATAGCCTTCAATGGTTCCTGCCGCCTATCCACCATATACCATGGAAGTTCACGTCCTCCCGAAAATGATGATCGTCATATTGAGAACAAAAAATGTATAGCGCTTGATGATGTTAGGACATCGTTCTTGACTCCAACCGAACATATAAACACACAGTTAGTATCGAATTATCCCCGTCGCACATCAAACAACCGACCCTGTGGTTAGCGTACAACGAACGAAACATGGTGCAAATTCCCCAAAGAGGAAAATCTTCGGTCGACTTGACGGAGCAATCCATTGCGTTTCAGCATATAAATAACTTGCGTCAAACAATTCCAACATCGCCATTGAACAGCACTCAATATGACGTAAACCGAATGTCAACACTAGACGGTGAAGGTCGCTTTTACAATACTTGACTTGTCAAAAAGAAACATTGCTGTATGTACTCAGCGGCGCAGATCTGTCCACTTCGTCGGCGCAGATTTGCTAAATAGAACATCATTTTGATTTCAACACAGAAAATTGCATCAGAGAGCAGAAATTAAGCAAACCCAGATGTATTTTCTGCAGCGATCGAGAGAACGTGAAACGTTCCACCATTTTGAAACGGAATTCCTCTCATGTATTATTTTACTTCTTTAATTACTTCTTGTCATCAATAATCAACAAAGACAGAATAATCTTTATTTATTATTCCAAAACGATTATACATACATACACGTGCATTTTAACTCTATGCATATTGTATTTTTCTTCTTTTTTGTTATGTTATTTGTGGAAGAATATACATTTCTGTGAATGAGGAAGATATTTAGAACAAAACATAAACATATTTACAATAAATTCGGGACATATGTACTGCGTTCAATAGAATGACAATTACACACACACACAAAGACAAAAAAGGCAGCCCCATGTCTTCTTGGTGCTTAATGCCTCTCTCTAATTATAGTGCCTTTCAGTGTCTATTGTCAAATGTCTGAAGTCCACTAAATAACTTGGATGGAACTTTAAAATGTAAACTTAACATGTATGTTGATTTGTCAGTCTTTGTCTACTACAATGTTCTGAAACAGATAAGTAGTCTCGTCAATACTTAATGACTTCATAACTCTACTACTGAAACGCAGGCACTGAAGAAAGTTTGGTGCTTCTGCGGAAATGGAACAAAGAAAAAATGCTAACGTTCACTTTCAGAAACAATTTTTAAAATATCTGAGAAAAATGATAAAGTTTGTTCCTTTATATAAAGCATTTCACAATATGCATTGAGGTATCGTGTGGAAATCAATGAGAGACTATGAGGTTTAAATAATCAAAAGCAAATGTATAAAGTATGCATGCAGCCTAGATCAGGATAATCGTTCGTTTGTAGCAGTAAAACGCAATGTAGATGGAACATCGATAATCCACTAATCTCATCTTGATTGTTATTAACAGGTTAAAGATTGAGACTAAAGGCAATAGACATTTAATGAATACTATCAACAATTTCTCATGAGCTATATTAATAATAGATAATGAAAGATAGCATAATGAAAGGTCTATAGAGGTAAAATAAGATCTTTATATATGCTTTATAGACTACACGAAAGCATTTGACAAAGTAAAGCATGTGGAAATAATAAATATGCTGGAGAAATTAAACATTGATGGCAAGGATCTGCGAATCATAAAAAACATGTACTGGCAACAAACAGCAGCTATACGAATTAACAACCAAACAGGACAATTCAAATATATAAAGCAAGGAGTCAGACAAGACTGTGTTCTGTCACCGGATTTGTTTTCACCTTATAGCGAATATATTATGAGATCAATAGTAGACAAAAAAGGAATTGAAATCAACGGTCACAACATAAATAATTTGCGATATGCGGATGACACAGTCTTAATAGCAGAGACAGAGAATGAACTACAAGAAATGATAGACATAATAGTAAAAGAAAGCAACGGGAAAGGTCTCAGTCTGAATGGTAAGAAAACAGAAGTAATGGTTATATCGAAGAAACAATCACCACCATCATGCAGCATAAAAGTAAACGAGACAAATCTGAAACAAGTGCAACGTTTCAAATACTTGGGCACAATAATAACATCAGATGGGAGATGCACCACAGAAATAAAAAGCAGAATAGCTCAGGCCAAAATAGCATTTCAGAAAATGAAAAGTATCTTATGCAACAAATCTATGTCAATAAAATGAGAAAGATAGTTCATCGGTGCTATATAGAGCCAATTCTGACCTGTGGAAGCGAATCATGGACAGTAGACAAACAAATGAAAAGACGATTAGAGGCCACAGAGATGGGATTTCTCAGAAGAATGTTGAAAGTTCCCTGGACAGCTAAAAAGACCAATGAGGAAGTTCTCAGAGGCCAACCCAAAAAGGGAGGAGCTCTTAAAAAACATCAGAAAGAAGCAATCAACATTTTTCGGGCACATCATGAGAAGAGGAAAGTTGGAATACTTGGTTACAACTGGCAAAATAAAAGGAAAGAGAGTTCGCGGATGACAAAGAGAGAAAATTCTGGATAGCTTGGTGTCATGGCATGGAAAACAGTCAACAACAGAACTGATACGATGCACTGTAGATAGAAGATTGTGGAGGGACATGATCGCCTACGCCAACCGGTATGGCACATGATGATGATGTCTTGTAAATATGTATTTAACACGTTATTATAGCAGTACCTTTACGAACACATTTATATTTAAATTTTCTACAAAAGGTTTCAAGAAAAAAAAAAACGCAGTTTTTTTTAACAAGTTGGAAATATATGTTTATAGCTGTTTGCGTCTTCACAGACGGGGCTACTCGTTAGAAACAGGCAGTAGCTGAACTCCTTCAGTCACTGTGTCGCGCTGTTTTGAAGTGCAGCTTCCCCCATAGTTTATCTTACCAATATTAGAATAGCAATACGACAGCTATAGAAAGAGCAAGCAGTTTTATGTCAAGAGATCTCGTCTCTTCTGTCCTGCTTCGTTCTTCTTTTAACTTTGACTTTGCATCGCGTGTTGCGATTATCTCCCAGATGTTATCACTAATGGAGAATTCATCCAGGGATACCTTACTTTAACCTTTGTACTTCAATTTTTCTACCCTTAGGCCGCTTCCCTCTTAGAAAGCTCCCTTTACAGTATTTGATTGGGAATGCGATTGTCGTCCGTTCTTCTATAGTCCGTTCATAAAATAATGAACACGTTTGCTTTCGATTTGCGTGAAACCACCGGTTAGATTAGAGAGCCGCGATAGCTCAGTGGTCAGTGAACTGGACTACAAAGGACAAGAGGTAGGGTTCGATCCCAACCGACGGCTTCCGGGTTCACCCGGAATATGTACTGGATTTTTCTGGGAAAGTAAAGCGGCACGGGCGTAATACCGACCACATTACCCCAAAAATCATGTGCTGAAGGTCTGTAAAATGTATGGTCACTAACACCATACTCCCTATACGCCACTTGGTGTGACGGGGGCTCTTTAGTTTTTTTGTTTTTTTTTTACCGGTTAGATCGCAGTGACTTTTTGCATGCAGCCTTAGAATATGCATGACGTTATATAAATATTTTTTGCTCTTAGACATTTCATCTAGCATGGAAGATTATAATGCTGCATGCAAAAAATCACTGTGATCTAACAGGTACTTTTCACGCAAATCTAAAGCAAACATGTTCATGAATTCATGAAAGGACTATAGCATATAACATCCATCCTAATCATCGACAATTGAATGTTGTCATATTGGATAAAAGCCTAGAGTGTAGCAAAGCATCGGAGTTGGTTACCTTGTCCTGCCAAGTGTTCATTATGTTTCTGAGGCAGCGTACATGAAAATTATAGTCCTTTGTCCTACCATGAATAGATTATCCACAATTCACATCCATACAAAAGTGTGCTAACCAAGCAAGTATGATATCTTGGCAAATTGGCTGTTAATGTTAGTTTCATGATCCCGTTTTGTTGTGTCAATTGGCCAAATGTTGTAATTGCCTTGCGAATTCGTATATTTAATTCTTGTTCGAAGGAGAAGATGGTGTGATAGTAGATTCGAGATTCCTGAATCTTTGTACTGATTCAAGCGGACTTCCATTCAAGGTTATGATAGTGGGTTTGGTGTCTTGTGTTAGAATTACAGTTTTCCGTACACTCATTATTAACAGGACCATTTGCATGATTTTATGTCTGTCATCATTATATCAGTCAATGATTGCAAAGTATCTTCGTAATTAGCAACTGCAAATTTATCGTCAGCATATAGTACATTTCTTAATAAGGTTAGAATTGTTTTCAATCTTGATTCCAAATGAACTAGGTTAAAAAAGAATGCGTAAGATGTTGAACATATGTAGATGTCACTGAATGCTGCTGAGAACGCAAAATGTATGCGTAGAGCAAAAAAAAAGATGAAAAAACGAACACAAACCTGGTTAACCCTACTCTTGTTTTCAAAACATTTAGATATGTTGCCATAAAATTGCACTGAGGTGTTAATTCCTTCATGAAATGATATAACCCGTTTAAGCATTATGGGCGTGCTGCCAATGATCGCCTAGTACTTTATGTAGAGGTGCTGCCTCCGTTCACAGAACATAAAATATCTTTTTGAGGTCAACAAAGGGGATGACAAGTGGTTTACTACCTCCATTTTACTAGGAGTTGTCGAAGTATGAAAATCATATCATAGTTTATCTTCAAACTCTAAATGTACTCTGTCTCGGGGAGGATAAGCTCTGTCAGCATATGAAAATGCTTTAAGACAATTTTTGCAAATGTCCTCCCTGTGATTCTTAGAAAAGAGATGCCCATGGCTCGTGCCACCTTTATTCTTGTATAAAGTCTTAATCATTAAATTCCTCGTAGCTTGTAGTGTTACCCCTTTTATCTAGCACAAACTAAGAAGCTAGAAAAGGTGAGGCAACAAAAATATATAGATTTTGCTTGAGACCGCTGCAGAAATATTGCTAATTCATGACGATTATCCTCTTGAAATTTTAGTGAAGACATCAATGAGTTTTCTCTCAGTATGATCTTTCTGACCGGGACATAGCAAGAACTGCAGGAAAGTTTCTTTTCCTTCATTTTTAATATTATTTTCTTTTTCGGACATTGTTAAAACAACAAATTGAAAAAATACAGCAAAATTACCTATATATATATATATATAAAATAAATGTGGGGCATAGGTCTTCAACAAACACTTTCCAAGCTATTCTTTATCTTGCAATTCTTTCAGGATCATGGGAAATGTCTTCCCCATCATCTTCATCTCTGCTTACATCTGTCTTCTCCAAGAATATCTTGGTCTTTCTCTTTTTCCTTGGGCATTCCAAAAAAAGTATGTTGTGTAATATTCTCAGTTGGCTTCGGGAGTGTGTGTCCTATCTAGCGTTACCTTCTGCGCTGTATCTCTTTATCCACATGTATTTAACTGGTACATTTCCATAATTCTATGTTAGTGATTTTGTCCTGCCATTTCCATCCTTTTATTCTGCGTAAGCAACCGTTAATGAAGGTCTGTATCTTCATGATTGTCTTTTTTGTTGTTCTCCATGTTTAACAGCCATATAATAATATTGACTTAACATTGGAGTTGAAAATTTTAAGTTGTGTATTTAACCTACTTTCTTTGGACTTCTATATGTTACCCAGTGCAACGAATGTACCTTTTGCTTTTGATATCCTTATTTTGGTATCATTCTCTGTTCCACCTTCTTTGTCTAAATTTCTGCCCAGATATGTGTAAGATTGTACATCTGATAGAGGTATTTCTCCTATTATTTTTTTATTATATCCAACTGCATTAATTCTCATAATGTTGATCTTATCTCTATTTATTTTCAGTCCCATCTGTTGTGATCTCACATCAAGTGTGATCATTTTATCTTTCATCTGTTGATTATGTGATAGGAGGGATATATCATCAGCAAAGCCATGTCATCAAGTTGTTTTGTCAGTGACCACTGAATTCCATTTCTGTTTTATTGAGCTATTTTCATAATCCAATATATGGCCAGCAGAATGAGAAATGGAGATAGAAGGTATCCCTGCCTTACTGCTGTTTTTTTTTAATTTCAAATGCTTATGTAAGCTGCCCTCCGTGCAAAACACTACATTTCATTCCTTCACACATTGTTCTTATCAGGTTAATAAACTTTATGGGGATTCCGTAATGACTCAGCAAATTCCAAAACATTCTTCTGTCTAAGTTATCAAATGTCTTTTCGTAATCTATGAATCCAATATAAAGTGGTGACTGTAGTTCTAAAATTTGCTCAACTATTATACGTAGGGTAGTTATTTTATCAGCACATGATCTGATTTTCCTAAAACCTGCTTGTTCATCTCTCATATGTTTCTCTATGACCTCTTTTAGTCTCTCCAGAAAGATTCTGCTCAATATTTATCATGGCACTGATAGTAACATAATTCCCCTATAATTTGTGCACTCCTGTAAACTTCCTTTAATTGGTAGTTTGATCATAATAACCTTCTTTCCAGTCTTTAGGTATTTCTTCCCTCTCCCAAATTTTATCTAGTCGATTCTGTAACATATTGGTAGAGGTGTTGATATCTGCTTTGATGGCTTCTGAAGAAATTTCATCTGAGTTATTGAGTTATTTGCGGGTCATCATCAGAGCACTCAGAACATGTCCACGGGTGCTCAGATCCCCTCCTCAGCAAGTCCCGCAATGTCCTGCGACTGACAACTCCAGTTATGTGTTGGTTGAAACGATAAACTTAGTGGGCGTGTAATACTTATGTGTATATGTATCTGTATATATATATACATATATATATATACATTTAGACATGAGTATTATACGCCAACTAAGTTTATCGTTTCTGGTTGTGCCCATCTTAACTCCAATCTCTTTCATCCGAAGGAGTGAGGTGTACTCATGGTTTTCCTGTGCTCTTCTCACACCTCGAGAGTTCTTCAAAGTGCCCCTCCATCTCTTCATTTGTTCCTTTATATTACTAAGCAGATGTCCTTTCTTATTTTTAATAAAGGCATTATTGATCTGTTTGTATTTTCCACTTAATTTCTTTGTGCTGTTGTACAGTTCTTTCATATCTCCTTTATTTGCTGCTTCTTCTGCCCCCTTAGCTAGTTCATCTATATATTTCCTCTTATCCCTTTTAATGCATCTTCTCACTTCTTTGTTCACCTCTGTGTAATTTTCCTTTGTCTTGGTTTTGGTACTTCTCGTTTTGCTTTTATTTATGTCTGCTTTCTTATTCTTCCTTTCTTTAATTTTATCCAGGGTCTCTGTTGTCATCCATGCCTTATTCTGACGTTCTCTATTCCCCAGGGTTCTTCGCATGTCTCTTTCCATATATTCTTTATCTGTTTCCAATGATCTTCTATATTTATTGCATTTTCTTGTTGTTGGAGAACGTGGTATTTGTTTGATATCGTGACTGCAAATTTATCTTTAATTCATTGTTCTTTAAGAAACCCTAATTTGAAATACTTTCTACCCTTATGTGTTGTAGGATATATTTTCAGTATAAGTTTAAGTCTGGCTAGCAGAAGATGATGATCTGAAGCCACATCTGCTCCTCTATATGCTTTTACATCATGTAAGGATGACTTAAACTTATTATTAATACATATGTGGTCAATTTGATTCTCCGATCTATGACCTGGTGACACCCATGTTGCTTTATGTATTCTTTTATGTTGGAATATTGTTCCTTCTAGGTTAATTTGATTAAAAGCTCAGAAGTTCACGTATATCCCTTCAATCTCATTCATTTCTCCAAAACCATGTTTTCCCACGATCTCTTCAAAGCCTCTGTTGTCCGATCCTACTTTTGCATTTAGATCTCCCATCAAGATTATTGTTCCGCTGGCTGAAAAAGCTGACGTACGGTGTTCGAAGCCCGCGGTAGACAGAACGAATTTTTTTTATCGGGGGTTAAATAAAAATCCTGAGTCGCACACATCGTGGCGACTACTTGACCAAGCGGCCTTTACCCTCTGGTTCTATCGTTGCCCCCCGACATACACCAGTAATGGTACTATGTGTCGTAAAGATAGTTGTTTTTGTAATAGTTTATCAAGATTATAATATTCTTGGCTCGTCTTTCATCCATCTGACATTGCAGCTGTTTATAGAATTCATCTTTTACTAAATCATTCGTATCATTGGTTTGTGCGTAGCATTGGATAACGTCTATTTTTATTTTGTTGTTTTTAATGTTGTTCTTATTAGTCTTGGCCTTACTGCTTCCCATTTTATCAGTGTCTTCTGTGCTTTTCTTGATAACATTATAGCTACCCCTTCACTATTTTGTGCTCCAGGTTCCTGGTGTCTTATGATAAAATCATCTCTCCTGTATTTAGTTTTATCCTTTCCGTTCCTAACCATTTTGTTTCAGATATTCCCAGAATATCTACCTTTTGTTTGTCATTTCTGATGCTACTTGTGCAGCTTTTCCCTGTTCAATTAAGGTATGTGCATTCCAGGTGTCAATTCTGGAGGATTTCCTGGTAGACAAAAGGTGAGTCGGCAACCCGGACTCCTTGCGGCTTTCTCCGGATTGCGTCATACATCTTTTAGACAGATAGCCTTTATCTTTCCTGGAGGGCGGATTTACTTTTTGTTTCTTTTCTTAGACTTGTTTGTGAAGTTTTTACGGCTTAATTTGTTTTGTTATGTTAAGAATAGTCAGTCCCATACCCAACCCTCCTTAGTCGCCTCTTACGAACATGCCTGGTAGAGAACAGCGCCACAATTCTTTACTCTCCTTTTGGGTCCCGACAGCGATATATATATATATATATATATATATATATATATATATATATATATATATATATATATATATATATATCAGTGGCGCCTTCTCTATGTTGCCGCAGCTACCGCCAGTAGCCTTAAACATATTAACGAATTACAAAAGGAAATGATAATTCATTTTATTTTTTTTACAATTATATTACAAATTTTCTAATATTCTATTAAACATTTCGCAAGCCAATGTGATTTATTTGCTTTGATTTGCATTTATTTAAGAAAGATTTTCCTCTGGCCATTATAACGTTTGTGAATGAAACCGAAACTACTCTACATTGAAACCTCTAGTAGCTAGCGGTACATTTTTCCTCTATCCGGACCCAGTATTAACGACCTTGACATTCAAAAATGGAAGTCAAAATAATATAGCGGGAGCTACCGCTAGAGGAAAGCGGTTTCATGGGTTATTTTTATCTCTAGCCAATTAGAAGCGTGAAAAGTGAAAGTGAAACTATGTCTGTTACCGGAACTTCCTTAGCTATTTATAACTATGTTATGCAGTTATGTGTATAAGCATCTGTAGAAAGAACTATTTCTGCGCTCAAGAGAATCAAATCTTATTGTCGCTCAACTCAGACACATGAACAATTTTTTCTGGTTTGGCACTAATGTCCATTGAGAAATCATTCCCTCAGAAACCAACCCAACAGTACTTTCAGTCACCAAGACATTTTCGTCCCAAAAAAAGACGGATATAATTAACATATAAATAAGTAAGTAATTTAACATGTAGTGATGTCATAGAAAATATTTCTTAATGTTAGCCTACTGAATATAATGTATGTTTTTATTTATTATGTTGTCGGTAGCCCAGACCCCAAAACCAGTATACGCCAGTGATGTATATGATATATTTCAGGCTATGCATGAAAAGTGTTCCTTGTTGCAGTTTCCTCATATTCCAAGTCCATGGAGGACTGGTTGGTCTTGATGCAAGACACCGGCCTCGGGACAGAGGTTGTGGGTTCAAATCTCGGCTACACCTGTTGGGATTTTTATTTATGATTTCTCTCTTGGGCAATCACCCCTGGTCTCAGCAGCGAGGCCCGGATTGAAACGTCAGTTACTCATCGACGGAAAATACATGAGTACCTCCGAAGTCAGAGTTATCTGTCTGTGCGTCGAGGGACCCCTGTGCACACGGCTGCCATGGAAAAATGGATTAACACGCAAAATTCAGTTCCTAGTCTCTAGGGACTTCGTCAGAGTTGAGAGCTGGCGAACGCAACAACAGCACACATATATATGTTGTTTTAGCTTTAAGGAAACCTACGTTTCAGTTCAAAAGACTTTCTATGGGGGAATACACACTTTGTTTTTATATTAAACCTATTAACGATTCTAGAAAAGTGAACATTATAAACAATGGTAGAGTGTCGGAATTAAAATATCATTACTTCAGTACATACAAAAAACAAGATGTCATATGGTAATAGATATGGTGATATGAACGAGTGTTTTTTTTTTTTTAAAGTAGTTTGTGGGATTTCAAGAATGACGAAGGGAGAGGTGAGGAACTACACTGGACAGAAGTCACTAAAACGTGTAGAAATAAACGTAGAGTGTCATTAGAGAAAAGAACGAAAAGGACTAATTCCCATTTGATTTAGAGAATTAATACTGGCCATAAGATGGTTTCCATGAGCAAAACGATGACGGTAGAAGAGCATGAGTAACTTCAGTAATCTGAATAGCTTGGTGATCACAAGACTAAAATGAAAAGAAAGTGGGCTTCTACAGGAATACCGGTGTCACGTGAGATACCACGATGCTCCCAGAAACAAAAAAAAGTGGCAGATGACCATGTATATGACGTTGAAGGAGGTATAGATGAAACCTTCATTAACCTCTCAGTGTAACCATGCAAGGACGGTTCACCAATGATGGTGACTGGCGTAGCGGAGACGATGCGGAGCCGACAAGTGGCAATGATTTCTGTTTCTACTTGGACATTTCAGTAATTAACGGCTCTGCATGATTGTATTTGCTTTCTCTTCTAAATCAAAATAAATATGTACAGACATAACTAATAGCAACAAGTTTAAAAAATCCTGGAAATGTTAACATTGAGAACCAGAGAAGAAACAAATACATTGACATACATGGGAAGCATAATTACACACGATGTGAACAATCTGGGGATCAAATATAGACCCAAAAAAGTCAGCATAGTTTTCATCAACCTAAACAATGTTAGGAGATTTTTTCAATACAACATCCACACAAAAATGCACGCATAAATAAATATAGATAAAAGTGATAGATACGTACTTTGTTTAAAACTCGTATATGTGCACGCGAAAAATGCAGAAGGGAATTACAAAAAGCAGAAGGGAATTACAAAAGGCAAGCGTCACCTTGCTTAATTATACTTTCTTGTACTCTAGAAACTGTTACTTGTACAGTAAGACAAAAAATGTTTTATCTCGACGGATGTTTTCAATTGATACAATAACTTTGTTTATATCACACACGCTTATTCCACACAACTCAAATGTTAAAAGAACACAACGAGAACATACAATTGAATAGGAAGCAGCACAAGGAAGAACATTGTATTGTATATAAACCAGAATGAGGAAATCTCCTTAGCTAAACAAAATCAGCAACCTAGAAACTTTCAACTGGCGCAACTAATAGGAAATGCTCACTGCGATAGCAGGCAGTCAACACAAAGGATATCCATAAATGATCCTAAAGAAATGCTATTGTAAGGGTAAGGCGCTGAAAACGTTGACAGATTAAAACTGAATACTACTTAGGCAACACGCCTCAGATATTGTGCATGAGAGAACAATATGCAAAACGTTAGAATTTTGAACTATTAGAATGTTTTTGTTTTGACTTGTCTTTGAAGTTCAATACTTGCATGTGACTAGAGCAATATGGCTTAAACCAATATTGGGTGCCAGGATATTTAAGGATGCGATATTTAGCTTGTGGGGATCAGAAGGATTTAAAGACAGAGCAGATAGAGAGTTAAATTGGGATTCGATAATTAGTGTTGATTAAAAAGAACTTGATTCAGAAAGTTTGTTTAAAGGACTATTCATAAATATTTGTTTTAAGGGAAGATTTTTAGCTATAAAAGGATATTTAGGGTATCTAAAGAGAAAGACCAGTGCTGATTATGAAAATCAAGGCTATGAATATATTGATTGAGTCAATTTATGAAGTATCGTGTATGTGTGACTTTATGCTATATTTAAAAAATATTTAAAAGAAAGATTTAATTACAGAACCTGGAAGTTTCATATAACATCGGTGGTAGCCTAGACATGTATACATAAGTTTTAATAATAATATAATTTAACAGATGTTTAAATGCTCATAGCTAACTTCAAGTGTAATGAGACTTTTATATGCAACCAAGATATTTATCCATATAAGTTATGAAAAGTGTAACTAAAAAATTATGTGAAAGAACTTTTGTAAGAGATTACGTCTTATATCATCATATGAAGTTTCGAACTCAAGTGTTGTTCAGAACATTGGGAGTTGCAATTTCTGTGTTGTGTATTAATCACGTTGTGTTGAGCACTGGCACACTATACAGTAGATACGCTGGAAGAAGTTGAGAGAGAGAGAGAGTCATAAGACAATATAGCAATGAGTTGAGAGCTCAGTTTTAACCAGACTTGGAACACGCTGCAAAGGATGGTTGCATCCGAAGTATGATAGAACTATTATGTTTTTGACTTAACAAGGTGCGTGACCTCCGACTAATTTGTCGAAGCGATCACGAGAAAAAGCGATAATGAGACCGGGGTGTGCTTTTTTTTCCCCTCTCTACTCTTTAGCATTAGAGAAGCTCCGTTTCTATTTGTATGTACAAAAGAATAACGCACAGAGATTTAGTGTTCTAGTGTATTCTTACTTTCATTGTTAAGTTATTCTCAGAAGATAGAAGATCTTCAAATATATTTAAATTTAAGCACTGAAAACCCATCTATTGATATATCTTAACACGTTCATTCGTTCAACTGCGTGTGCTATTAAACTACCCGGTAGGGATGAAACCGAGTATATTTAGCTCTTATCATATGTCACTTCAGTGATATACCATAAATGATAGTACAGTTATGAATCATTTTATCCTTCACAATTTTGTCTTCCATTAAAATTAACATATATAGCAAATATATTAAAGATAGAGTTCCTTGAGTTTGTGTAGTTGTACAACATCAGGCATTTATCACAAGGTGCAAACAACAAAACGCATCAAATGAGAGGACCATGACCACAACAAACGCGTTAACCCCTCACTACATTCTAAGCCCTTGTTCATACTTTGTAAATATTAATATACTTGTGTATGTGTGTGTTTATTGATAGTTTATATTGTTTGGTGTGTCCTATTGTTGCGAAAGGGTAATTCCGGAAATTGAAAATAGATAACGAAAAGAAAAGTTTTAATAGCCACTGACTAGGTAATAGTGCACACAAAATTCAACAGGTGATCTAAATATCACAGCTGACAAAGACAATCCTGACCACTAATATCATTGCACATAACTATAATCATTGAAACAAGATGTACTCACCGAAAACAAGTTCCAGCCATGCCACTATGGAGATCAACAAATAAAGAGAAACAATGTTTCCAGTAGTCATGTTGTTGACTTATGAGAGCTAATTTTTTTTTTTAACCTGAATAGGGTATCTGTATCGTGTTGTTTTTGTGATTATTAATTAACAATTTTGCAGTTATTTAAATCAACTGAATGTATTTGTATATTTTTAACATGTCTCTAGCAACAACAGCAACTTGTGCAGAGCGAATCATTAGTAAATAATTCTACAATGTCACACGTTATGTACGTTCATGAACTAAATCGTGGTAACAGCGGTAAGCGCATCCAATCATTTGTTGTTTTTTTTCTGGACGTAAGAAAGCTCAGTTTCCGCTGGCCCATGTAGCCCGCTCTTTCTGTTCCATGGCCGCCATAGTAATCTTGGGATAACGTCAAGCAGAGAAGGGGAGACAACAATTGCAGGTTCAGACTTTCGATTTCCTCCCGTCGTGTGACACATGACCTCTCATTTTCGAACCAAGTGTTATGCGGTTAGCAATGCCATTTTAAACTGAGATAAACAAAGTTGTTCAGAGACTACATTACTCGATCAATAGATACGACGTTCCATTCCTGGTTCAAATTACATATTGGTACTTTCTATTGTGTGATTTGACGTATTGTTGTGAATACTGTTTCATGAACATAATTTAAGTATTTGTATTTGGTCTGAACTAGGGTGACCATTCGTCCCCGATTTCCGGGGACAGTCCCCGGAATGTAGAAGTTGTCCCCGAAAGAAATTTGTCCCCGATTTTGTCCCAGATTTCAGTGAATAAATAAATGTTCATACACGGAATCGGCCCTCTTTTAAAGTAATCACTAGGACTCAGGACGTTACTGAGTTGTGTTTCTTTATCCCAGACTGAGCGGCATTAGCAAGAAGATAAAAGAGAAGACTTGGACGCGTTGTGTCGGAGATTTTCCTTTGAACTCTTGAAGCGCAGTGCTACGTCACTTCTATTGGGATGGGTTTAATTTTTTAAAAAAGCAGACACTCTCTCTCCCCCCACCCCTGCCTTTCCGGACATCTCCCGCCAAAGTATCTCGCCAAAGTCGTCAACAGTAAAAACTAACATTAATTTATCGTGTGAAAGCTTCAGTGAAAAACTTGCTTCAAATCATGAGATCTTGAGAAAGATACACTCAAAAAACAAGTACCACGCCGAGGCAACAACCTCTTCAGTATAAATAAGGTACTGTAAACATTACTTTAATACTGCAATTGATATCTATATGTTGTTTAAATTTTTTTTATTTTAAATATTTTTTTTTATTGAGAAACACAACTAGCTATTGTAATGTCATTAAGTGCGTGTATCGCATAAGTACCGTGAATATTAACAAAAATAAAATCAAACAGCAAATGAACAGTTATTATGAAATTTAAAGTTATCTTTTTTTTTTGCATCTACAAAATTTCTTGCGCACACACAGTCACACATCCACCCACACATATTATAAAAATATATATATGTAAATATATATATAAATAAATATATATATGTATACACACACACACACACACACACATATATATATATATATATATATATATATATATATATATATATATATATCGTTCGTCCCCGATTTTGTGGGACAGTCAGAAATAAGCAAAAAAATCCTCTGAAATGTAAAAAATATGACAAATGTCCCCGGAAACCATGGGAAAAAAATGGTCACCCTAGTCTGAACTCGGAAAAACCTCATATGTATTGTTTTTTTTTTTTTTTAATCATCTTCTGCTGCAATCAACAGTTTCTGTGTTTTTCAAATCGGACATCATATAATAAAATACAAACATGGAGATAAAATATTATCTAAAGCGTCTGACCTCTTACTTGGATCGATCCATGAATGGAAAAGTTATCTAATTACACCTCAATACTAATATGCTCGAAGAAAGTGTTCGTCACCTCAAGGCTGATATTTCCATACAGTTGTTGTGCTATGCTACTCATCATCATCATCAAGTACCGGGCTTCCTGGCGTAGGTGATCATGTCTCTCCACAACTTTCGATCTCGGCAGTTATTTATAATTCTGTTGTTGACTTTCTGCCAAGCCATTCTCTTAAGCTGTCTAGTAGCTTTCTCTTAAGCTTCTCTTGGCTTCTCTCTATCTCTTTGTCCCTCAATTTTCCCAGTTGTTACAATATACTCCAGCTGTTCTCTTCTCATTATTAGGCCAAAAAATGATTGTTTCTTCCTAATATTGGAAATTAGCTCTCTTTTTGCTTTGGCCTCTTTCAAAACATTTTCATTACTCTTCTTAGCTGTCCATGGTATTCTCAACATTCTTCTGTAAAACCACTTTTCTACAGACTCCAGTGATTTTCTTGCCTGTTATCCTATTGTCCAAGATTCACATCCATATGTTAAGACTGGCTCTACATAACATTTAATAACTCTTTTTCTTGTTTCTATTGTCAAAAATGGATTGCATAGTATCTTTCTCATTTTTTGGGAAGCTGCTTTTGCCTGAGCCATTCTGCATCTTTCCTCTGTTGTACATCTTCCGTCTGAAGTTAACAAAATTCCCAAATATTTAAATTCATTTAACTGTTTTAATATTGTTCCACTTGTCTTTATTTTGCACTGAGGTGATGTCTTTTTCTTTGTTGTTACCATTACTTCTGTCTTTTTGCTATTCTGGGTCCTTTATTTGAGCTTTCTTTCACTATAATATCTAACATTTTTTGTAACTCATTTTCACTCTTAGCGATTAAGACTGTATCATCAGCATACCTTAGATTATTTATATTATGACCTCTTATTGTTATTCTAGGCATGTCCCTTATGGATCTTAAATCTCACTATACATACTAAACAAATCAGGTGACAGAACACAACCTTGCCTAACACCCTGTTTTATTTGTTGAAGCATCCCCAATTGATTTCCAACTATGCTACTGGTGATGGCTAAAAGAGCCTTCTCTGTTCATTATAAGTTGGGCATTATTGTAATATTGTATTGTATAGTATTGTTCGGCAGTTATTTTGTCTGTGGCACAACCACAATCATTAGAGGTTCCTATCCATAGTGTTGAAAGGTTGATACTTCAATCTATTGTGACCTGTTCGGTATCTAAATATTGTTACTCGTTCTATTCTGTTGAGCTGGTAGTAGACAACATTTTTCTTATTTAAAAAAAACCCTGGTATTCTGTATTCTATTTGTTTCTGACCATTCTATTTGATTCATCATAAGCTGTACTTGTAATTTACTACCTTCCTTTGCCAACATTTCTGCTTCATCGTTTTCAGAAATGAATGATTTTAAAAATTGGGATTATGGCACCATCGCCTATTGAGCAGAAACTTGGAACAATTTCCCAATCTCACACATTCTTTTGAATCCGTCAACGAACAGTTGTCTGCAGAGGACATGTTACTAAATACGCAACATTTGGATTAGAGTACTGGATTAGAGATTCATTTTCAGTCCATGTGTATGAACTAAAATGGTTCACTAATGCAGAGGAAGAAAAGCTCATAGAAATATCAAAGAAAGCCAGATCTCGACTTTGCAGCATCTCAGGAACACACGAGAGAACTAACATCTACCTGAAAAACGTCTACAAACATTAAAAGTTATGAAATTGTCACCAAATTTGAAATATATAACCAATAAATATGTGCATAACGGTATAATGGATCTGATAAAAACGCTGACTCAGTATCAATAATTACCGACGCAAGGCATACCATCGTTACTTATCCGGATGACTGGGTACATACATTCACTGATGGCGCAGTCACTATCAAAGCTGGATATAGAATTCTAATACATAATCCACAAGGGAAAAAAAGAACTATGTGGCTCATGTGGTATAGTCTAACAATTATGAAGCGGAAATAACAGCCATAGAAACAGCACTGTATCATCAGAATACTGTTCCTGATACCATACCACCAAGAAAAGAAATAAGTCAAGGCATTCATTGATTCCAAATCAGCTCTGCAGGCTCTGGGAAGTAACATAAACAAACCAGAATTCACACAACTCACCACAGACACCTTCGTTAATACACACGACATAAGGTTAGTGATGAAATTAATCTCAGGACACTCCAACACACCAGGAAATGATTATATTAGCTAAGAGATGATCCAGACAGATACAGTTTCACACCGCCATCTCATTAAACAGTCAAACAAATCATAAACTTCAACTGTAGAGATGAGTGACTGAATGGATGGGACATGGGAAAAACAGGGAAATATCGTTTTAAAGTTGTATTTGGACATAGTTGTACTTGGCAATGTAAGAAGATAGTTTGCCATTCATTTCCTTCTTGGCAGTGATTGTACTTGTCGTTGATCGCAGCCATTGTCTCTATAAATGAGATCCTCTGCCTGCATCAGTGGGAAATATCTTCCGTTTCCAAGATGGTGGAACAAAGTTAATGTTCTCTCGATCGCTGCAGAAAATGCATTTGGGGACTGATTAATTTCGGCTCTCCAATGCAATTTTCTGCGTTAAAGTCAAAATGATGTTCTACTTAATAATTCTGCGCCGATGAAGCGGAGTCGTACGCACGGTAATATTTCTTTTTGACAAGTCAAGTGTTGTGAATGCGACCTTCCACTGTCTAGAGTTGATCTCCGGTTTACGTCAACACATTGAGTGATGTTTAATGGCCGTCGTTGGAAATGTTTGACACCAGTTATGTAGACATATTACAACACATTAATGTGGACTGCTCCGTCAAGTCAACCGAAGTTTTTATTTTCTCTTTAATGAATTTGCACCGTGTTTCGTTCGTTGTAGGCTGCATTCACTAGAGTAATCGGGAATCTATGGGCGCAGCCATTGTTGTGTGTGTTACGTCATCATTGCCTTGACCGGCCATACCCTAATCTTACGGTCTGTTGTCTGATGTGCGACGGGAATAATCCGACCACTAACTGTGTATTATATGTTCAGAATTAGAGTCAAAAACTATGTCCTAACATCATCAAGCGCTTTACATTTTTAAAAATATGACGATCATCATTTTCAGGAGGACGTGAACTTCCGGTCAATATGGTGGATAAGCAGCAGGAACCATTGAAGTCTATGTATGAAAAGTGTTCCGTGTTGCAGTCTCCTTATATTTCAAGTCTAGCTTGTTACATGAGCTACTGAGTTAAGTACTCTGTGCACACCGTGAGCTGTGTGTCTCATCCGTTCTGATCATGTTTCGATATTCCCTTTGTTACCGATGAATGATGATATCGTATGACAAGGAACAGTTGACTGTGTTCACTTTCTGTGCGGTTTCGCCTTATGTCTTTTGGCGTGTGCTGAGACTGATATGATCGGGACTACAGTTACCTTTCTTTGTTTGGGAGATGAGTTAGTAATTCGGGGGATTCCATTGGCACGAGCGGTTGATTGTAGTGATACCGGGGCATAACCTGAACGGAGTGGGGACCATAACCGGCACTACCTGTCGGCTGTTCCTACAACACCAAGGGGCTGACTACCCTGAGGGGAGATAACCCAAGTGGAGATAAATGGCGGAGTAATGGATATGGGGTCGCAGAGAAGCTACAGACAAGTAGCTACTAAATAACAGAGAAAAATAATAAGTGGTATACTAGGAGTAGATAAAGAGAGGTTGATTGTAGTGATACCGGAGCATAACCTGAACGGAGTGGGGACCATAACCGGCACTACCTGTCGGCTGTTCCTACAACACCAAGGGGCTGACTACCCTGAGGGGAGATAACCCAAGTGGAGATAAATGGCGGAGTAATGGATATGGGGTCGCAGAGAAGCTACAGACAAGTAGCTACTAAATAACAGAGAAAAATAATAAGTGGTATACTAGGAGTAGATAAAGAGAGGTGGTCAGCTAAGAATGGAAATACTAAAGTAGATAAAAAGAGAGGTGGATATATAGGAAAAATGAGAAAGAAAAAAATTGGGGGGGGGTATGGCAAAGGAGAAGTAAAATAAAGGAGTGGGGTCCTGGAAGTGGATAAATATAGATGTAGTGAACTAGAGAAGATATTAGAGAGGTGGTGTAAAATGAGAAGTGGTGTACTAGGAGTAGATAAAGAGAGGTGGTCTGCTAAGAATGGAAATAAAGAAGTAGATAAATAGACAAAAAGGGGGCGGGGGCATGGAGGGGGGATTCTTCCCCTATTTTTTTCGTGTTTATTATGTTTACTTGCAAAATTTATGTCTTCTACCTCTAGTTCTTTCTGATCAGATCCACTTTCTATATTTTCCTTATAGGGTATCCTAGACAATAGGTCTACGCACGTGCATTCGATCTGTGCGTCATATGCTCGCAAGCCAAGCTTGTATCTTTTTGTCCTCCACTGGAGAATTCAACATCACATATAGCAGTGTGTGGTCTGTCTTTATTATAAACTTAGCATTATGTAAGTAGACGTCGGACATCTGTAGAGCGTAATTGATGACATCAGCTTTTTTTCAACGGTGGAACACCTTCTCTGTGACTTGCTAAGATTGTGCGAGGGAAGTATAGGGGTCTTTCATTCCTTTTTCATTGCACGATTTTTTCCTCTTCTTTTCATCCTACTGAACTAAACATGTTCCAGTCGCCTGGTCGGAAGCATCTGCTGTGCTCAATGCTAATTCTTTATTCAAAGTTGGGTGTGTATTGTGGTTAGAGCTTCTTTAGATTCTTCAGTTCAGATGCTTGATGACATTCTTTCGCCCATCGGAACTTTGTGAACTTCTGAGTGAGTGCTTTCAATGGTTCCATAATAGTTGAGCAAAACAGGTATAAATAGCTTGTAGTACCCTCATAAACCAACGAAGCTTCTTAATTTTCTCACCTTGCTAAGACTGGACATTTCTCGTATTGCCTTCACCTTATCTCGGTCTGGCTTAATGCCATCACGATAGACGACAAACCCTAAGTAATTTATCTCTGTCTTCAGAAACTCGCACTTTCTCAGCTTGAGCTTCACAGAATGTGTCTCCTTTCAGCCTATTCGCTATGTGTTCCACATGTTCGATGTGATTTGCGATACGCCCAGAGGTGCACACTTTGATGGCATCCACTTACGCTAGTACAAACCGTTGCGGTCCTTGTGAAACTTCTACCACTAAGCCCGTGTAAGTGACTGGTAAATTCTTCAAACCAAATGACACCACATTCCACGCGAAGCTTTATATGTGAGTGCTGGATGCAGTTTTTGTTGTTAGAATTCTAATTTATCTTTATACACCAGAATTTAGAGCGGCGTCGAGTTTACTTAGATAAGTGGTTCCATATAGCATTTATAGTACACCCTCTATCATCGAAACAGGTGTGATACACTTTTGGTGATCCTGTTCAGCGTCTTATCATCATCACGTGCCATCCCGGTTGGCGAGGCGATCATGTCCTTCCACAATCTCCTATCTACAGTGCATCGTATCAGTTCTGTTGTTGACTGTTTTCCATGCCATGACACCAAGCCATCTAGTATTTTCTCTCTTTGTCGTCCCCGATCTCTCTTTCCTTTTATTTTGCCAGTTGTAACCAAGTATTCCAACTTTCTTCTTCTCATGATGTGCCCGAAAAATGTTGATTGTTTCTTTCTGATGTTTTTTAGGAGCTGCCTTTTTGTGTTGGCCTCTTATAGTCGCAGCAAAACCTTGAGTTCCGCCTTTCTTAGTGACGAGTACAGTAGGTGAGGGCCATGCCAAGTCATTTTAATAATTCCAGCCTCAAACAACCCGTTATAGTTTTCTCTTCTATTTCACGATCCTTTCGAGGTGTTCTATAGGACTTTGATACTACTGGTAGTGCATTCCCAATGTCTATATCCAGTTGAGTTGTTCTCGTTCTTCCCAGTTCAGTCATTGAGCGCGAATACATCGCGTTCTTGATAAATCAGCTGTTCTTTTATCCCCTTATGCCAATGTGTGGTGGTTAGCTGGGCTATCAAATCCTTTCTTCTCTGTTCACGCATTCTTGTGTATCTGAGATCAACTCTATGGTTCTGTCTAGTATCTATGTTCTTGTATCCGTTCCAAGCACCCCCCCCCCTTGATTACCTTTCTACTGTTTAGATCGTTATAATAATTATTGTCATATGCAACAACCATCATCATTTATTTATCTTCTCTTCTTTTTTTTTAATTCGTATCATTTCTGTGCTTTCTGTTTTAGTTTCTCTGCATACTTCTTCTACTATGTAACCTCTCTTCAACTTTATAGTTTATTATTGTTGAGTATCATCAATGGGAATTCGTTTTTTTTCTCCCTAACACAGCAATGCCCGCAATGGTGATCAACCCGGGTTTTTTCTAATATCAACGAATGATTGGTGATATGCACTTCTCTTCATTCATCTTTGGTAGGTCAAGTGTTGTGAATGCGACTCTCCCTCTCACCCCCCCCCCCCCCCCCCCATCTTTTCCACCGTCTTGGAGTTGACATGCGGTTTACGTCAACACATTGAGCGCTGTTCAATGGCCGTCGTTGGAACTGTTTAACGTCAATTATTTACAAGTTACAACTAATTAATATGGACTGCTCTGCCAAGTCAACCGAAGAGATTTTGCACCATCGTTATGGTGTTTCGTGCGTTGTTGGCTGCATTCACTAGATTAATTGGTCGTTTGTGGGCGCATTCATTGATGTGTGTGGTACTGCTGATCGTATATCCCTAAATCGGCCGAACGCTTATAATGAAGGGCGAAATTACAAAGTTTTGTTCATGACTTTGTAGCCCTGGTGTGACTCTCAGAGTTTCATGTTAGTCAGGAGGGATATTGTTTAAATTCAAGAGGGCTACTGTGAGATCGAGGGTAGACTTGTGAACTGGTTTATAATTTGACAAATTCACATTTGCAGTGGAGATCTGAGCGCTTACGAACTGCTGTTCGATTTACGATGAGGATAATCCGAGGAATAACTGTGTTTCATATGTTTGGATTTGGAGACAAAAACGATGTCCTAACATCATCAAGCGCTATACAATAAAAAAAAATATGACGATCAACGTTTTCAGGAGAACGTGAACTTCCGGTCAAAATGGCAGATAGGCGGCAGGAACCGTTAAAGGCTGTGTCTGAAAAGCGTTCCTTGTTGCAGTTTCCTCATATTCCAAGTCCAGCTTGCTTTGCTGCCGGAGCTACTGAGTTAAGTGCTCTGCGCACACCTTGAGCTGTGCGTTTCATCCGTTTTGATCGTGTTTCGTTTGATAACAAGCTTGCTTACGATCAATGATGATATCGTATAATGGGGAACAGATGGCTGTGTTCACTTTCTGTGCAGTTTCGCCTTATGTCTTTTGGCGTGTGCTGAAATTGCTATGATGGGGACTGCATCTACCTTTCTTTGTTTGGGAGATGAGGTATTAATTCGATTAATTCCACTAGCACGGGCGGTTTTTTTTTAATCTTTGGCGTCTTCTCTCTCTCACTCTCTCTCTCTCTCTCACTCTCTCTATGTGCTCTTCTTGCCAAAGTCGTGATCTATTTCCATGTGTCTTTCTTCTCCTTGGGGACTGTTATTACTGGTCTTCCCAATCTGTAATCTTATCTTTAAATTATCTTCCGTAACTGCCAGACAACATACGGAGTAAGCCAACATCTAACCAACATTATTAAAAGCCTCTACGTCAACAGCAGCTGCAGGGTCAGAACAGCAGCAGGCTACACAGACCGCTTCGAAGTTAGACCAGGCGTAAAACAGAGGTGCGTACTATCCCCCCCCCCCCCCCCCTTACTGTTTACAACATACATGGACCATATTTGCAAGCTAGCCAACCCATCAGAGACAGACGAGATCAACGAGCCTCTATTTGCAGACGATCAGGCACTAATACATGAAACAATAGAAGACCTACAAGAACACTTAAACAAACTCAACATCTCCGGCACAAAATACAACATGAAAATCAACATCAACAAAAGTCATGAACGTCGCCAAAAGTAAACAGAACATCAACATAACTATAGAAGGCAGACAACTAAAACAAGTAGAGGAATTCAAATGCCTAGGAAGTCTAATGACAAACGATAATTCTCAAACGGCAGAGATAGAATCAAGATGCAACAAAGCTTGTCAAATCATTGGACAGTTATCACCACTATTGTCCAACAAGGAAATATCTCTGGAGGCAAAACGAGCACTATACAATACAATTTTCATCCCAACGTTGTGCTACCAATGCCAGACCTGGACCCTAGATGCAAGAACAATAAGCAAAATAACCTCTACAGAGATGAAATGTGTTAGACGAATGACAGAAAACAGTCTGAGAGATAAGATCAGAAACGAAGAACTGAGAAAAAAGCTAGGAATAGCCCCCGCCATAGAATATATAAGGAAACAACAGATAAAATGGTTTGGCCACGTGACAAGGCAGAAAGAACAAAACACAACACAACGAGCTTTCAACAAACGTTGTGAGAACACCAGACCCAAGGGTCGACCATGAAAAAGATGGGTCGATGGAATATTAGAAGCACTAGGAAACATAACAGCAGCAGAGGCGAGCAGAAGAGCAAAAGACCGCAAATTATATCTCCCCTCGACGCTGAAAGGCAAATAAGGAAGGAAAGAAGAAGACTGCCAGACTCATTGTCTGGTTAAGTGTCTGTACATTTTTCACTCCTGTGTCTTTCAAATCATCTTGTCACAGTCATTTTTGTCCTCTAATTCTAAATTTTTCTTAGTGAACACAAGATCTGTTAAACTGCAGTCTATCTCTGTACTCACATATGGTTTCGTTTCTTTCTTGTTTCAGTCTACTCAACCTGACTAATGCGCTGTGCGAATCAGCCTTATTAGAGTACCGTCTAGTTATTTCATCTGCACAGGCATCTCATTATCCTTTAAATTTTAACTCTACCCTCTTTCTTATAAAATCTGAGAATCCTCTGAGGCTGGCTTGAAAGACTAAACATCGAACGTCTGGTGAATTTGTGCTGATCTATTTATATATATATATGGCCCTTTTCGTCTTGTCAGACGGTCTAGTGGAGGCTATTGCGTATTTTTTTGAGGTATTGTTTTTGCCGAACAGCTTCTCTCGTGGCTAATTCTACCAATGTTTGACAAACACACGCGGTCACATAATGAACAGGTCAGGCTCGCTGGTCCACAGGGTTTACCATCCTTTTTCATGAGTCTCTTCTCTTCTAAGTCCTGTCTTAGCACAGTCTCAAATGTTGTTATACCGTTCTTTATACGTGCTCTCCATGATGTGCGATCACTTGCCAGATGTTGCCAGTCGTTTTCACAGATGGAGAAGTCTTTCAGAGATGATTTGCAGATATCTCTATATCGTAGTTTAGGTCTGCCGATTTGTCTTTTTCCGTGTTTTAGCTCGCCATATAGTATTTGCCTAGGAATGCGTTTTTCTTCCATCCGTTGGACATGCCCCAGCCATCTTAGCCTTCGACTTCTGAGCATCGACATGATTGTTAGGGTCTTAGCACGTTGCAGGACAGTTAAGTTGGTTATTTTGTCCTGCCATTTGATGTGCATTATTTTGCGGAGACATCGCATGTGGAAGACATTTAGTCTTTTTTCCTGGTTTGAGTATGTTGTCCAGGTTTCGGATCCATATAGTAGTGTGCTAAGCACACATGTTTGATATCTTAGGAGTTTAGTCTTTCGAGTTAGTTTCGTTTTGTTCCATGCCCTTTTTGTGAGTTTGCCGAAGGTCGTAGCTGCCTTAGCAATTCGACAGTTTATTTCTTCATCAAGAGAGATGGTTTGCGTAACTGTGGATCCAAGATATGTAAATTTCTGTACTGATTCTAGTGGGCAGTCTTTTAGAGTAATAGATAGAGGTTTGAAGTCACCTTGATTTAGTATTACTGTCTTCTGAACATTAACTGACAGTGAAAAAAGGTCGCATGCTTTATCCAGGTTGTTGATCAGCGACTGTAGGGTGGCCTCACTATGAGCGACTAGGGCTGCATCGTCAGCAAATAAAAATTCTTTAAGTAGGGCAACATTTGTTTTGGTTTTGCTCTTAGTCGTGCTAGGTTGAACAGTGAGCCATCTGGTCTAGTGCGAATGTAAATTGTGCTGATAAAGTGTGCATATTTCTCTACTTCACTTATACACTGTCTACACATGGCGATTGACATTCAAAAGTCTGTATATTCACACCTTGTGATCCAATTACTTACAGTGGCTGTCAACACCTGCATAAAGGTGGTTGCGCCCATGATATGGACTACATCTATTATATTTTATTAACAATGTATCAAAGTCCACTAAATTATATGTAAAATTCATGCACAAAGAAATCATAGAATATTTGGTCGTGGGATATTGACATTTAAAAAAGATTAATTGGACTTAGTGTTGAGTTCTACAACAATTGAAATCTATTGTTGTAGTGTTGTAGTTTAAAATAGACTTTTTCATGCAATATGTAAAGCACAGAATACATTATAATATCATCATCATCATCAAGTACCGGGCCTAGTGGTGTAGATGATCATGTCTCTCCACAAATTTCGATCTCGGCAGCTATTTATCATTTCTGTTGTTGACCTTCTGCCAAGCCATTCTCTTAAGCTGTCTGTTATTTTTTCTCGTTGCTTCCCTCTATCTCTTCGTCCCTCAATTTTTCCAGCTGTTACAATATATTCAAGTTGTTCTCTTCTCATTACATGGCCAAAAAATGATGATTGTCTCTTCCTAACATTGGAAATTATCTCTCTCTTTGCTTTGACCTCTCTCAGAACCTCTTCATTACTCTTCTTAGCTGTCCATGGTATTCTCAACATTCTTCTGTAAAACCACATTTCTACAGACTCCAGTGATTTTCTTGTCTGTTGTCCTATTGTCCATGACTCGCATCCGCATGTACATTATATTATACATCAGCATGAAAATAATCTATTTATACCTTTGACAGTCTTAACTATATCAACTACAAAATTCTAAATTACTGATACTTCTATCATACACACACAAAAACCACTAATGACTACACCACAGATTCTATAGTTCGTTCACAAATTCGTGCCCACAAAGTTGATCAATTATCTTGGAAACTGTTTGATGAATTTCTGCAATTCTTTTTCATGAAATCTTATTTTTTCACCGACCTTCAGATTTTATAACATTTAAGTACAAAGGTAGTCTGAATTTTGCACAAATCGTTTTTTGTTATATAATTTTAGGAAAATATCAAACCGTGTGCTCTAAGCATTAGATTATACTGTAAATTATGTTAATTTTCTAACAATGCAAGCCAACGGTGTATCCGCATCACATTGAAGAGGGCAAAATATTTTTCATTTGATATTATAACTTCGTCATAGAGATAGGTAAGCGTTGACCAAAGTATCAAACACACATATTCACCAAATAGCAGGCGTGTCATCAACAAAATATATGGAACAACCAGAACATCAAACACATATAGTCAGCAAATAGTAAGAGTAAAAAAAAAAGTAAAGTACCCCCGTCACGCCAAGTGGCGTATAGGGAAATATGGTGTTAGTGACCCTATATTTTACAGACCTTCAGCACATGATTTTTGGGGTAATGTGGTCGGTATTACGCCCGTGCTGCTTTACTTTCCCAGAAAAAAATCCGGTACCCATTTAAGGCTGGGTGAACCCGGAAGCCGTCGGTTGGGATCGAACCCTACCCCTTGTCCGTGGTAGTCCAGTTCACTAACCACTGAGCTATCGCGGCTCCCAAATAGTAAGAGTGTCATCAACAAAATTGTGCACATGTCATTCCGAAACAAAAGTCTCTAAGATGTTAACAACTGTTATCGGTTGGACAAACTGCAATTTATCTTGTTGCCAGTATTGTTCCTCTTCTCTGAGCACATGGTCGTCACATTTTCTCCAATATTCAATGTCTATCGTTGAGAGGGCGTCACGCTTCAATTCTTTAACATCACAAATTTTAAACGTCGTGCTCTGCGCAACAACTTGCCCTTTGACTTTAGACCACACACATTCTATTTGGTTGAGGTGCGAATGATACGGTGGGAGGCGAAGAGATGTGTGGCCATACTTTGCAATTATTTTATCAATTCGATTTAACTTTGTCTTCTTAGTGTATCTAACAAGTTGCAACAACTCTGGTTTTAACTGGGTGTTTTGAAAGGAAACATTTTCATTTCTAAGTCATGTGATGATTTGATCTTTTGTGCTTGACGAATTAGGAACTTTGTCCTCCAGTGCTACTGCACTATGATAGGATGCATTGTCCATTACAAGACTTGAATGTCTATCCAGAATGAGTAGTAGAGTGTTCTCTATCCAGTCTCTGAAAATTCGTCCATTCATTTCAGTGTGGTAGTCCCTATTGTCTGTAGACTTTGATTGAAAAATAAGTTGTGTGTCATTAGCAAGACCATTCTTTCTACTGCCAGCATGTACTAATATAATTATGCAGTGTCCTTTGCTGCTGGAAATGCTTGTTGTATTTTATTTGTCTGTCAACTGATTGCCATTCTTTCTCATATGTTTGATGAGCATTGACCCACGTTTCATCCAAATATACTATATCGTAGCCTTCTATTCGTCGCTCACGGATCTGCCTCAGGTATTTGCTTCGGGCAGTTATCAGGTGTGATTTTTCACAAACAATATTTCTACCCCTAGCAGATTTTCGAAAAGGGAAACCAATGCCTCTTATGATCTTCTAAAGAGTAGTTTTTGAGATTTCAATATCACATTCTAATTGCAGTATAACTTTAAGTTTGCGCAGTGTAACAAGTTGGTTCGATTCAAACATTTTCAAAATCTCAAGTCTAACATCTTTGTCAAAATCATCAACTTTCATTTTTCTTCCTTGCTTGACCGTCGCCTCTGCAGAGTCAAAGTTCTGTCCTATCCATCGATTGAAAGACTTTCTATCTATATTTAGAGCTGTCCGTGTTCTGTTTTCTGTTTTCTTATATAGTAATATAACCGACCCCTTTTAGATTCCTTGCAAAAGTGCATGTACAATAACACAGTTACCTTTTGCATAGTGATGAATTTACACTTTAAACTCTTCATGGTTTTAAAAATCAAGTAGTCACTTCACAACAGCTTACAAATTATCACATATAAAGGAATATACATTAATAGTAAATATTTTGTCAAAATACGCCTCTGGACCAATTTAACAAGTAACCGGAGATGAAATTACCAACAACAACAAAATACCACGGAGTAGCATACCTCTGTTACAAGTTACAAGTGCTAAACGGTGCTAAGATTGTGTGGAGAGCACGTGAAATTTGCCTTTTTAAATGGTGAGTTGATTATAACAAATGTAAAAAACAGTAAGTACCCCCGTCACGCCAAGTGGCGTATAGAGAATATGGTGTTAGTGACCATAAATTTTACAGACCTTCGGCACATGATTTTTGGGGTAATGTGATCGGTATTACGCCCGTGCCTCTTTACTTTCCCAGAAAAAAAATCCGGTACCCATTAAAGGCTGGGTGAACCGGAATCCGTCGGTTGGGATCGAACCCTACCTTTTGTCTTTTGTAGTCCAGTTCACTAACCACTGAGCTATCGCGTCTCATAACAAATGTGGGTATTGTAAAATCCTAAAATTTAGGACAAACAAGAAAATCATATTTTTATATACCTCAAATAAGCAAAATTCTTTCCTAAATGCATGACAATAATGCAAAAAATCAGACTGAAGGTCGGTGAAAAAATAAGATTTCATGAAAAAGAATTGCAGAAATTCATCAAACAGTTTCCGAGATAATTAATATTCTCTCTTCCCCTACCACACTTCTCAATTAATCAACACAAGACTCAAGTGTAAAAGAATAAAAGAGGACTTTTATTACACATCAATCTGTCGCGATTTTGTCTGTGTCTACTTCTGTTCCTTACGTAACTTTATAATTGTGTAGGTGGAGCGTGTTTTGAGGCTACTACCAATAAAATCTTGCTTAAAAATTACTAATGCAGTGACCATGGCCTATTCAGCTCTGCATTCCTCCCCACTGCCAAATGGTGTAACTTTGTCGGGTTGGATTATTGCTGCTAATTTTGGGGGAAAATGTTCTTTGTAACTTGGTCATGGTCAGAATATCCAAGTTTTAATGGACAGCCAACCATAAATTTACAAATCTATAGTGTGTCTGTGAGTATGACTTTTAATCTCCCAATTTCACATCTGACTATCTCACAAAGTTCAGGGTCACCCTACTAATATTTTCGGGGTGGGGTGATGGCCAATGTCATATACTTATTTGTTCCCTGATTGGCTAGCAAATGATGGCTCCCGCGACCTTGAGATTAAATTTACACAACCTGTTTGTCTACCCCTAGTATCAGTCCAAGTTCAATCGGTCAAGCCGTTCTATTTCCCTCACGGCTTGATCATCAAGTTTTCTTATCAGCCAACTAGGGTTCCCCATTATGATCAATACATTAGGATTCACTTTGTCACATTTACATAGAAAGATGAAATGACTATGAATATAGTCATTAACAAGAGGTCTGTGTCAGTGTGGCAAAATAATAGAGAATTATTTCACATCACCAATACTGAATCAAGGGCACCAATAATGCAATATACATCCCGAGAACAATGATAGAAGGATCTATAGAGGTAAAGAAAGACTTATATATGTGTTTTATAGACTACACAAAAGCATTTGACAAAGTAAAGCATGTAGAAATTATCAATATGCTGGAAATCAAACATAGTTGGCAAAGATCTGTGAATCATTAAAAAACATGTACTGGCAACAAACAGCAGCCATAAGAATTAGCAACAAAACAGGACAGTTCCAATATATAAAACAAGAGGTCAGACTAGGCCGTGTTCTGTCACCGGATTTGTTCTCACTTTACAGCAAAAATATTATTAGATCAATAGTAGATATAAAAGGAGAAAGAGAGAAAGAGAAATGTGTACAGAAATTCCATTATATAACTACATTATACCAGAATGAACATATAGTTGAAAAAGCTCTTAGTATTTTAGCATTAGAACAAAGCAAATACCTACGAAGACTGCAAAGTATCAACTGGAAGATTTTCAGATCAAATGAATTTTTTAATTAAGACACTAAACAAATATAAGTCTCAACATGTTATTGAGTTATTGAGTTATTTGCGGGTCATCATCATTGCACTCCGAACATGTCCATAGGTGCTCAGATCCCCTCCTCAGCAATTCCCTCAGTGTCCAGCGACTGACGACTCCAGTTCTATATTGGTTGATAAGTCTTCTTACACGGCCACCAAGTTTCTCATTTCTGGCCGTGCCCATCTTAACTCCCATTTCCATCATCCGAAGAAGTGACGTTGATCTGTGTTTGTCGAAGTCCTGTGCTCTTCCAACATCTCGAAGGGCATTGATGATGTCCGCCCGATCCATCGGTTGCCCGTCCTCAACGACAGCGCAGCTAGCCAACCTGTCCGCTCTCTCATTTCCCCGTACTCCCGCATGTCCAGGGACATAGACAAAGGTGACCTTACGTATTTTGGATTTCTGCAACGACTCTACCCATTGCATGCGTACAAAGCCCGCCTCCACTTTTTTTTATCATGTTCATCGAATCACTCAGTATACATGCGTGGATGTAGTCTTGTGGCTCTAACCATTTGAATGCCTTGGTCACTGCCATCACCTCCATTGTCATGCTACTCGTGGTCATGGCGTATGCACCACTGTCATCCTTGGCTATTCTGCCTGCTGAGCGTGCTGTAAATTCCCATGCACTTCTTTCGTGTCGTCTTACAGATCCGTCTGTATAGATGACTGCATCTTTCTCATCGGTATTATCGCAGATGAGACCGTTGACCTCAGCATTAACCACGACTGGGTTCTGTTCCCTACTTTTCCTGTCGAGTGTGACAATACATGAGAAAGTTCCCTTGAATGACGTAGGCACCAGTATCCACTCCTCACCAACACTGATATTGGTAAGCCCACAGACCTGTTTGATGACATCTTCTGCCCGGCCCACCCATGATTTGCCTCTTTTTTGCTTGGTACCTTTCTCTGTGTTGAGCACGTGGTGCAATGGATGCTCTGTATCTGTATTAATCTTCAGGTATGCTCGTGCTCTCCAGATCTTGATTCTGTCATCCATGGTTGGAAAGTCAAGAAGATACCTCTTTGCTACACAGGGAGTGTCCCTCGTACATCCCAGGATAATGCGCATGGCTTCATTTTGTATTTTCTCCAGCCTATCAATTTGAGTCGTACTGACAGTAAGAATGGCCAGGGCATACTCGATTGGTGCGAGGACTAATCCCTCGAACAGAAGAATAAGTAGCCTCTGCTCGATGTTGGCAGCTGCCATGACCTTCAAGGCGGCTAATCCTTTGCGGGATTTTGTTATCACATGGTCGTCGTGGTCCCGAAAACACAGGCTGCGATCAAACTTAACTCCGAGATATGTCATCAACTTGTCCCTGGTCACCTCATCAGCTCCCATTCGTACTACCGGTGTGGTCGTATTAACGATATGATTGTTAAGGGAGAACCATGAAACTGATGCTTTATTAGGATTAACCAAGGCACCTGAAACCCCACACCAGGAAGAAATGCGATCGAGTTCGTCTTGCATTGTGGAGGCGATTCCCCGTCTATCTCTTCCCTGTCGATATACCAGAATATCATCAGCAAAAGTCAAAGTTCTTCCCCTCCCATCCAGCTGTTGGGCCGTGATCGTTATTGTGTACACGTTAAATAGAACTGGTGACAATGGTGAGCCTTGTGGCAGCCCAGGACAAATGGATGTTGGCTCGGAAGACCAACTTCCACATCTGAGTATCACCTTCCTCTGAAACAGTGCCGCGGCGATCCATCTAATGAGGAAGGGGTTCACCGCCAGTTTGAGAAGCATATGCATGAGATATTCAAATGGTACCCTGTTGTATGGGGAGCCGCGATAGCTCAGTGGTTAGTGAACTGGACTACAAAGGACATGGGGTAGGGTTCGATCCCAACCGACGGCTTCCGGGTTCACCCAGCCTTAAATGGGTACCGGATTTTTTTCTGGGAAAGTAAAGCAGCACGGGCGTAATACTGACCACATTACCCCAAAAATCATGTGCTGAAGGTCTGTAAAATATAGGGTCACTAACACCATATTTCCCTATACGCCACTTGGCGTGACGGGGGTACTTTACTTTTTTTACTTACCCTGTTGTATGCATCCTCCAGATCTATAGCAGCAGCACATGTCTCCTCTCGTCTGTGGAAGCCTTCGAAGGCGTCATAGGCAAATACTGCCGCATTGAACCATGTCTCTTTGTTATACATGTATCTATAACCTCCGAGTGTGGATGGGAATACGCGTTTCTGTTCAAGGCGACAGGTGAGGACACGGGCAACTATTTTCTCCAGCAGCTTGCCCGCAGTGTTCTGCATTGTGATGATTCTGTAGGCACTGATCTGAGAATGGTCCTTGTTTGGCTTCGGTAGCGGTAGTAAGTAGCTGTGTAGCCACTCCTCCTTAATCTGGCCACTCCGAATACTGGCATTAAACTCATTGGCCAGTGTTGTCAAGTCGTCATCAGCTAAATCGCCTATGTCATCATACCGAACACCATCTGGACCAGGAGCAGTGTTGTGTGACCTTTTAAGTGTCGTGCGAATGGTATCGGTTGTGATTGTGAGATCTTCTTCCAGCCCTACATCCTTACACAAATTTGACAAAGATCCCCGTATCCTCATTCTTACAGCCTCATTTCTTTGGTCCGTCTGCTCAATGTAGCGGGCAAGCAGGGCCTTCCCTTTGCTCTCATCAGATTTGTGCCATATGTGGCCTGTGCTCTGAAAGTCTGGTATACCTCTGTGTCGTGGTGTGCCATTCATGCACTGATGAAGGCGCCAGAATGTGGCGAGCGATTTTTCTGAGCACACTTTTTTACAGAAGTCATCCCATTTGGCATCCTTAGCCTGCTTAGCGCATAGTTTAAAGTGCATCATTTTTTGGTCGACCTCTACTTTCAGACGCTTCAAGAGCTCAAGTTGTGTTCTACCATACCTTCTGGCTTTCTGCCATGTCTTGACCGTTTGTCTCAACATGTATATCGAAGATAATGTAGACATGCATGGAACATGGAATTTAAGTGGCAAAAGAAAAAAAAGGATGACTGAAAGAAATTTTTCATAAGAGGCATCAATATTTAATTATGCTAGGTGTAGATGCCATATGATATGTGAAATACATGGTGTCCCATGCCAATGACTGATCAAATTTACTTAATCTGGAACAATGAACTTATCCTACAGAAATTGACAGAAACTACAAACATTTTATTATAAAAGTAGGACAATCACCAGTTCTGTTATAACCATAGAGTACCTGTCAAATGATAGCAAGATGCTGGCTTGAGTTCTCTTCCATGACCTAATTGTTAAAAGTTAACACCCAGTAAACCAAAGGGGTTTTAGGCAAGATCAGGAAAGTTTATATTAAATTTGTGCTTCAACAACTCAAAGAAAAAAGTGCTAAGAGTAGCAAAGTGATCTTTACATGACTTTCATTAGTTTCATAAAAGCTATTGAGACCATCAAGAGATGGACTCAAGAAGATCTTGAAGAAATTTTGGTGACCAGACAAGTTCAAAGACCATTAAACAATTTGATGAGAACATCATGATCTACACATTATATAATGAACTATTAGAAGCTTTACCTGTTACCAATTGTCAAAGATAGTTTGTGTGCTTGCTAGATGCCATTAAGCATTTCTGCAGCTCATAGATAATTATCAGGTTTGTGTCAGGGAAAAAAAAAAGTCAAAATAATGTCACTAAATAAAACTATTTTGCCTGGGCAAGTTACAAGTCTACATCAAGTTGGGATTAAACAATCTCAAACCTGCTACAATTTTTTTTCCATCAAATTGGTTAATAGTTATCAATTCTGTTAATTTTCTATAACTGCTTATATATATATATATATATATATATATATATATATATATATATATATATATATATATATATTTGATTATAATTTTGTCTAGTGGTCTGCAATAATTTTGTGGTTACCTAGTCCAGTCATGTTAGTCACATATTATGAACATTAAGATGTATTCTATGCCTTCCTGAAACATAAAGTTGACATCTAGAGAAATAAAAATGAATTGAAAATTAAGTGCTGCATTTTGGTGGGATTCTTTGACAATGTGATCTGAGATGGCTTGATCACCTAGGTCAAATGTAAGTTGGATGAAGTCACAAAGATACCCTATATGGAGAAAAACTTTAAAAGTCATATGTAAGCAAGACATTAAGAAGTTGGACTTGAATACAGACTAGGAAAAGCTAGTCCAAGATTCAGCTGGAGATGTATAATATATTTGAGATGGGAGCTGGTACCAGGTTATTGACTTTAGGCAAGCAGGAAGGAAACAACAGCAGCCTCTACCAATATCCTCTCAAGGATAATAAATATACTGTCTCTCAAGACTAAGGTGATACCACCAGTTGCATCATGCCAACAAAGATATTCATCATGAGATATAAAATAGCAAATGCTTAAGAACTTTAACTTTAAATAGAAAAGAACAAGGTACAATTATTTACTTAGATAAAAGAATAACACTTAACAAAAGTAAGAAAACTGGCAAACTTGAGTGTTGAAAAAAAGTTCTGATTCAATGTTACTGGATTTTATAAAACAGTCAATGTGTCAAATGTTATTAAATCAGTGGCATTCTAGTAAAGATCTCACACGGTAGCCATTGTCCCAGAAATAATTTACTTTCATTTGAAGAACAAACTTCAAAGATCTACATTTATTTTCATATAGGGGTATTTCAAGTTTGTGTTCACAATAAATGTTTAATATAAGCACACACATTCTGGACAGGATTTTTCAAAAGAATATTGAATGTAACACGGAAAAACAAGAGCAGAAACAAAGATACTAGAAGAAGAGTAAGTGTTGCACTAATCCTGAACTACATCCAGGAACAATAAATGAAATTGTGTGAAGACACCTTGTAGTAGCAGCGGCATCAATCAACAAGCACTACTAACACAACAAGGAAAAGGAGAAGGAAGACATTTTCCAAAAAAATATTTTAGTGAAATATAAAATTTGAAACAAATTTATATGTGACTTCTGTCAAATTTTCACTTAATGTTGCAAGACACAATAGATATGAGAACAGATAAAGAAGACAAAATGCAAAGTTTGCAGTTTAAGAAAAGAATAATTTAGAATGATATATAGATTGTTTATATGAATCAATTATGGAGTGTATAAAGAAAAAGAAAGTATTACTTCAGAATAATAAATTTAAACAAATCACAAATCAAACAAAGGACGCTATCAGTAAATCATCATCATCATCATCATCGAGTGCCATCTCCCAATCAAAGGTTGGCTACCATGGAGCGCCATTCCACTCTGTCTCTTGTTTTGATGGTGCATATTTTTATAGGTTGATATGTCCGTCTTTTGATGTTACTCGTCCATGTTAGTCTTGGTCAGCCTCTGCCTCTATACCTTGTATTTTCCCGTCCAATATTACTTTATTAGGCTGTTGTCTTTTAACGTGCCCCAAAAATTTCATTTGTCTTGTTTGAAATGTGTACAGTAGTTCTTTTTTCATTTGTAGTTGTTTTAAAACTTCATCATTTGTTTTATTTTCTTTCCATCCAATTCTACCTATTCTTCTATAAATCCACATTTCACAGGCTTCAATTTTCTGTTCTGTTTTCTTGTCTAATGTCCATGTTTCTACACCATACAGGAATATTGAGAAGATGTAATATTTTGCTATTCTTAGTTTTAGTCCTGTTATTATTTGTTTTGATGTTAGTATATTTTTCATGGCATTAAAATTACTTTTTGCTGTACCTATTTTTTTGTTTATTTGTTATACATTTTCCATCACTGGTTATAGTATGGCTCAGGTAGTAGTAGTAGCTCTGAACTGTCTCCAGATGCATTCCTTCAACTTTGATATTTATTTGTGGGTCTTGAGAATTTTCTTTGTTTATGATCATAGTTTTAGTCTTTTTGATATTCATATCTAATCCATATTTTTTGCTTGTCATGTTTATTACATTAAGTAATTGTTGTAGATCTTTAGGATTTTCTGCTAGTAGTACAGTATCATCAGCACATCTTATGTTACTGATTATCTTTCCATTAATGTTTAGGCCTGTAAATACAGGCAAACAAAAACAGATAATATAATTTTACATCATTTTTTTATACTTAGGCTCTTATTTTGCTTTGGATTTTTAAAAATTTTTATTTCTTGTCAGTTTTGTCCTCTGTTGATGACCTTTAAAAGTTGAAAAGTTTATTTCTCAGTCTGGTCTGATCCTCAAAGCTGAAGAATCCTATTTATTACTTATTTTCTTGCATTCACACTAGTTTTGCTGCTGCTCCTTGTGGATATTTTAACAGTTGTTCTCAATCCCTTTCTTTCTAAATTCGAATCCAGGTAAAATGATTAACTTGTACAGTTAGAAACATTAATAGTATGACAAAATTATAAAGACAAAGATAAAGCCATTGCTTTTTTTTAAAGACAAAGTCACATTCTCTGAATAATAAATTAATTGAGAAACGACCAGTCAGTGGTTCGCACATTTGTTTCATTGTATGTGTTTTCAATTACAATCTTAATTTCTTAGAAAGTTGCAGCAGCCCTCACTCAATATCAAGGTGTATTTTAAAAAAATCATCTCTAAATTATGCAAACATATGTTCAATAAGGCACAACTGTAAATGTCCTTTTTCTCAGCAGCTACAAAGTAAGCAGCAATCTCATTTCACAAGTTTGCATTCTTGGTATTATATTAATTTGTATTAAATATAATATTAAATATTGCTTGCACAGAACAGAGACAAATGGCCAGATTTTATAAAAGATCTTTACAAGGATTGAAAACTGCTAGAATCAAAATTTAGATAAGAGAAAAAGTATCTGAGTTTATGCCCTATGGGCCAGTTACGACTCGAAAGGTCAATAGATAGATAGATAGATAGATAGATAGGAGGAAGTGGTGGGGTGTAACGTACACTCCTGCAAGGTATGGTGACAGCTTTACAAAGGGGAACACAACAAATTACTGGTGTTTCGGCCTACATGCGGCCTTCTTCATAAAATAAGAACAACACAAATAGACAATAGAATAAAGATAAACTCTACTACATCTAGAATGAGTGGGAATAGTAAATCAAGGAGAAATAAAAAGTGGGATAAGAAATGAAATGATAAAACAAAAGGGAGAACATTATAAGATTACGTGATTTGATGAGAATTCTGATTGGAGGGGGAAGGTGATAACAGGAGTTTGAGTGGCGGTCAAGAATTAGATGGGTGAAAACAAGAGCAAACAAAGCCAGATGTGCTTCAGACAACAAGGGGTAAATAGGGTGTAATAGGAAATCATGGAAGACTAGGTGCAAACACAGGGTGCAGTCTACAAGGAGAGATGGGATGGTAGTGTGTCTGAAAGAAATAGTATAATAGCAGATAGGTGGAAATTGAAATAACTGATGATATAACTGTGATCAAATAACTACTCTACGTATAATAGTTGAACAAAGTTTAGAACTACAGTTCCCACTTTATATTGGTTATAGATTACGAAAAGGCATTTGATAGTTTAAACAGAGGAACACTTTGGAAGTTGCTGAGTCATTATGAAATCCCCATAAAGTTTATTAACCTGATAAAAACAATGTATGAAGGAATGAAATGTAGTGTGGTGCATGAAGGGCAGCTTACAGAAGCATTTGAAATAAGAACAGGAGTAAGGCAGGGATACCTTCTGTCTCCATTTCTCTTTCTACTGGCCATAGATTGGATTATGAAAATAACTCAAAACAACAGAAATGGAATCCAGTGGTCACTGACCAAGCAACTTGATGATTTATACTTTGCTGATGACATAGCTCTCCTATCACACAGCCATCAACAGATGCAGGATAAAATGAACATACTTGATGAAAGATCACAACAGCTAGGACTAAAAATTAATAGAGATAAGACCAACATTATGAGAATTAATTAAGTTGGCAATAACCAAATAAAATTAGGAGAAATACCACCACTGGACATACAATCTTACGTATATCTGGGTAGTAATATAGATAAAGAGGGAGGAACAGAAAATGATACCAAAATAAGGATATCAAAAGCAAGAGGAGCCTTTGTTGCATTGGGAAACATGGAAGTCCATAGAAATTAGGTTAAATACTAAAATAAAAATTGTCAACTCCAATGTTAAGTCAGTCCTATTATAGTGCTGTGAAACATGAAGAACAACAAAATTGACAATCATGAAGATACAGACTTTCATTAATGGATGCTTACGCAGAATAAAAGGATAGAAATGGCAGGACAAAATCACTAACATAGAATTATGGAAATGTACCAGTCAAATACCAGTGGATAAAGAGATACAGCGAAGATGATGGTGCTGGATATGACACACACTGCGGAAGCCAACTGAGAGTATTACACGACAGGCCCTTTTTTTGGAATCCCCAGGGGAAAAGACAAAGAGGAAGACCAAGGAATTCTAGGAGAAGACAGATAGAAGCAGAGATGAAGATGATGGGGATGACATGGAATGATCTTAAAAGAATGGCAAGAAACAGAACGACTTGGAAAGTGTTTGTTGAAGACCTATGCTCCTCAGGGAGCTAAAAGATAGAAGAGAGAGAAAGATAGGTGGAAATTGAAAAAAAAAAAAGATTAAGGTAGTACAGAAATATACAGCAAAAGAGCAGAATATAGGAAAATATGTATGATAAGGATTATAAATATGATAGTAAAGAGGGATCATGACTCCTGTAGATGGGTGCCAATGTACCTACAAATAGAGTGTAAGTAAAAAGCCCCGTCCCGGAAAGTGGCGTATAGGGAATCTGGTGTTAGACCATAAATTTTACAGACCTTCAGCACATGATTTTTGGGGTAATGTGGTTGGTATTATGCCTGTGCCGCTTTACTTTCCCAGAAAAAATTCAATACCCATTTAAGGCTGGGTGAACCCGGAAGCCGTCGGTTGGGATCAAACCCTACCTCTTGTTCTTTGTAGTCCAGTTCACTAACCACTGAGCTATCGCGGCTACAAATAGAGTGTAAACCCTGAATATAACCCAGGGAAATCACGCCAGGGTGTAAGAGGCCAAAGCAAGAGAAGGGGAGGGAAGAATTGAGATGGGGAGAGGGGGGAATTAAAGGAGGAAAGAGGAGAGGGGTGAAAAAGAGAGAGAGGAGTAATTGATTACCCATAAGAAAGGGATACATTGATCACCCATGCGGGTGATCAGACGATTCTCTAAGGTGAATTGGCTATAGCTATCAGAAGAACAAGACACCAGTGACTTGGACATCTACCTTACGCTGATGGCCCTTAGAGTTGAAGTGGGATGCTATTGGAGTACCTGCATTTCATGTGATGTCATAAATATGTTCACAGCATCTATCTCAAAGGCAGCACCATGCTTCACCAATACAGGTCATCTTACATCGATTACATATGATAGCACAGATAATGTTACATGATGTACAAGTGAATCCTTCTCTGATCTCAAAAGGACCATTAGGGAAGAGAACTGTATCCGTCTGGAGAACATAGTAGCAAGTTTTACACTGATTGCGATCTCAATGGATAGTGGCCTGATGCTTACGGACAGAGTAGGAAAGGCGGCATCTAACAAGCATATCACGAAGGTTACGATCATGCTTGAAGGCAACTAAGGGAGGATCAGGGAAAAGTAAACAGGTAGTGGAGAATGGGGAGGTAGCAGTGAATTATTCAGATCACTGCATAGTGGCGATGGTGATGGGTGAGAGCAAGTACTACCCTGTAGAGGGGTGAAGGCAGCCTGGTGTGAACTGCGGATAATTCATTAGAGAGCAGGTAGCAAAGCTGATTAGGGATAGAGGCATCAGTGAAAGAAGTCTAGCATCAGGTGGGCTTGATGTAGGAAATCTTCATCATTCAGGCAAAGGCGACAAAGCCTGTGAATAAACAATAAAAAAAGGCAAAGAGCCTCTAAGTGGCATATAGGGAATATGGTGTTAGTGGCCATAAATTTTACAGACCTTCAGTACATGATTTTTGGGGTAATGTGGTCAGTATTACGCACGTGTCCCAGAAAAAATCTGGTACCCATTTAAGGGTGGGTGAACCCAGAAGCCGTCGGTTGGGATCGAACCTTACCTCTTGTCCTTTGTAGTCCAGTTCATTAGCCACTGAGCTATCGCTGCTCCCTGAGTAATTGTGAATAGGGAAGAGAATTCTTGCAAGATGTCAGGTGGGAAAAATCGTAGCAGAGGAAACTATGGGAGTCAGATTGTGTTGAGCAAACTTGATTAGGGATGGTCAAAAAATAGCACAACAAATAAAATAAAACTTTATCTACTCCTTTTTCTTCTGCATTTGTTTACCGACATTCATAGATTAAACGAAGATTCAAACTGCCTTTGTAATTCTAGTAAATTAAATGTAGTCAATATAGATAATGAGCACAAAACTTTTTAAAATTATTTATTAAAAATTTCTTAATATGAAAATACATACAATATTTTTTTATTATGGTTTTATTTTCACCATTAAGATGTAATAAATTATGTAGGCAAAAATATTTCAATTTTTTGTATTGCTTTTATTACAAATAAACTACAAATTTACAGGGCATGTATATTTATATCCATAATTTGAAAAATCAAAACTTAGAACTTGAACCCATGATAAGATACCAAGTAAAGATAAGAATGCAATGGAAAATTGCATGTATCATGTAATTTTTAAGGACCTTTTCTGACCATATGACTTATTCAGTTCCATATCTGTCTGTTATTATGATGTGTGTATGGGCTGGACAAAGAGTTTTGCACGTTACTAAGAAATTGTTATTGCAGATGGGAATGCTATATATCACTGTATACAAGGGTTGGTCAAAAAGTTTACACTTCAACATAAAGGAGTCAAGGAAGGTACCTTAAAATTGGTGTGAACTTCAGTCCTTCTCTATGCATCATTTCATTATGAAATTAGTTTGCAAATCAGCTGTGCAAGTGCAGGATTTATTTTGCACTGAGTCTGTTTTGTCCACGATGTTGCTTTATACACAACTGTGAAGAAGACTTACTGTCAATGAGGCGGATAGGCGGCATGAACCATTGAGGCACTGTCTGAAAAGTATTCCTTGTTGCAGTTTCCTCATATTCCAAGTCTGGCTTGCTGCTGGAGCTACTGAATTTAGTGCTTTGTGCATACTGTGAGCTGTGTTTTTCATTCTTATGGTGTTTCTATATTCAGATTGCTTACGATGAATGATGATATCGTATGACGAAGGACATTTCAGCTGCGTTCACTTTTGGTGCTGATATGCCTTATGTTTTTTCATGTGTGCTGTATTTGCTAGGATGGGGACTGCAGCTGCCTTTCTTTGTTTGGATGTTTATGAGATTTTAATTCGGATGATTCCATTAGCATGGGCGGTTGAGCAATTATGAATTTTCATTTGTTTGCAGTGATACTGTAGCCTTCAAATAACTATAACAGTTTCTCATCAATTTCTTGTTCACTCAACACTGCCTGTATGCCATGTACTGGTGGGAAATTTCAACCAATAGTGTGAATTTACAATGATACATAGCATTCTCTTCTGTAATAATGATTTCTTAGTGCAGTGCAAAACTCTTTGTCTGACCCTTGCATCTCTCTTCATTGTATCTTTTGAGAAGTTTTTTCATGTGTCACTCAAGAGTTTGTAATTTTGTTGTACACTGTAATCACTTCATTTGTATACTTCTAAATGTCAAACATTATGTAGTTCATTTACTAATTCAAAGTCTGGCAAAATCTACAACATTCAGGAAGATGCATCACTGGCACTATGCTACAGCTTATAAATTCCAAGCTCTATGACTAGTTATTTCTTGAGCAACAGGATTGAAATTTTGTAGAAAAGAGAGATTCTAGGTGTGCATGTGAAGAATGCAACTATTTATTTCAATTTTTCATTCTTGGTTTAAACTCATCATCATCGAGTGCCTTCTCCACAATGAAGGTTGGCTACCATGGATCGCCATTCTACTCTGTTTCTTGCTTTGATGGTGCAGGCTGACATAGATTGACTTGTCCATCTTTTGATGTTACTCGTCCATGTTAGTCTTGGTCTGCCTCTGTCTCTTTTACCTTGTATTTTTCCTTCCAATATTACTTTTAGTAGACTGTTGTGTCTTTTAACATGCCCCAAAAATTTCATTTGTCTTGTCTTGATTGTATTTAGTAGTTCTCTTTTTATTTTCAGCTGTTTTAAAACTTCATCGTTTGTTATCTTTTGTTTCCATCCAATTCTACCTATTCTTCTATAAATCCACATTTCAAAGGCTTCAATTTTCTGTTCTGTTTTCTTGTCTAATGTCCATGTTTCTGCACCATACAGGAATACTGAGAAGATGTAACATTTTGCCATTCTTAGTTTCAGCCCTGCTGATATTTGTTTTGTTGTTAGTATATTTTTCATGGCATTAAAATTACTTTTTGCCATACCTATTCTTTTGTTTATTTCAATTTTATATTTTCCATCATTGGTTATAGTATGTCCCAGGTAGTTGTAGCTCTGGACTGTCTCCAGATGTATTCCCTCCACTGTGATATTTAATTGTAGGTCTTGAGAATTTTCTTTGTTTATGATCATAGTTTTAGTCTTTTTGATATTCATATCTAGTCCATATTTTTTGCTTGTTATGTTTATTGCATTAAGCAATTGTTGTAGGTCTTTAGGATTTTCTGCTAGTAGTATAGTATCATCAGCATATCTTAGGTTATTGATTATCTTTCCATTAATGTTTAGGCCTGGCATCTCTGAGGTGTTTTTAAAGATTTGCTCAGTGTATAGATTGAACAAGCTTGGTGATAGGATGCATCCTTGTCTTACTCCTCTTTTTATGCCCATTGGTGTAGAGTTCTTCTTGTTATATTTTATTATTTCTGTTTGCTCCCAGTACAAATTACATATTAGTTGTATGAATGTAGCGTCTAGATTTATATCCTTTAGGCACTCTATAAGTTGGTTATGGTGTATTCTATCGAAAGCTTTGGTGTAGTCTATGAAGTAGGCATATATAGCAGGGAGTTTTACTTCTATGTACTTTTCAATCAATGTTCTCAAGCTAAATATGGCTTCTTTTGTGCCACTGTTTTTCTTTGAATCCAAATTGTTGCTCATCTAATTAAGTATTGATTTTATTCTGAATCCTTCCCTGTATAACTTTTAGTAAAATTTGTGTTACCTGGCTCATTAGGCTTAGAGGTAAAGGCATCAAGATGCACCAAGATGCGTAGAGATGCGAAGCTGCTGTAAAGCTGATGATAAAAGCAATAATAAAAAAAAAGGAAAAAAATGGTATGGTGACAGCTTTACGTGGAAATGGAAGAAACAAAAGTCAACGTTTCCTGGCTCATTAGGCTTATTGTTCTGAAATCACTGCATTCAACTGCACCATTCTTTTTAGGCAATGCAATGAAAGTTGATATTTTAGTTTGTTTGGTATGTATCCTGTATGGTATATGTCATTGCATATGTCTGTGATCACTTCGATGCCAAAATCTTCTAGAGCCTGTATCATCTCTATCTGTATATTGTCAGGTCCTGCTGCCTTTCCCTTTTTCATTATTTTTATAGCTTTTTCTACCTCATATTTCAGGATTTTATAGTTGTATGTACATTTTATGTCTGGCTTTTTGTCCCTTTCGTCATGAAATAATTCTGTTATATATTCTTGCCATCTATCTATTATATCTTTGTTGTCTGTTAGCATTCTTCCCTCTTTGTTTGCAATACATCTGTTTCCTGCAGCTTTTTTGTCTTTATTAGTCATTCTTTTTATTTCTGTGTGCATCTCTCTTAAGTTTTGTTTACTTTCCATTGTTTCAACTTCTAGACATCTTTGGTTGAGCCAGTCTTCTTTTGCCTTTTTGCACATTCTCCGTATTTCATTGTCAATATCCTTGTATCTGGCAGTGTTTTTCGCTTGTCTTCTTCCATTTTTTCTAAGATTTTGTCAGTTATCCATTTTTGTTTTTTGTTACTTTCCTTTTTGGGCAAGGTGTTGCAGGATTCTTGCATGCTGTTTTTTATGCATTGCCATTTTATTGTGACTTTTTCCTCAGGATTTTCTCTTCTGTACTGCTCAATCCCCTCTTCTAGCAGCTTCTGATATGTTTCTTTTACATCTTTCTGGTTTAATGCTGTTATATCTATTGGTGTTGCTGAATTAATTTTTTTGTTTGTTTCTCTTTAATTTGATTTTCATTTTTATCATTACAGGATTGTGATCTGAATTAATATCTGCTCCTGGGTAGGTTTTGGCTTTCTTGACGCTGTTCCGGAATCTGTCTTTTATCATTATGTAATCTATTTGATCCCTCTTCCTGTTTTCAGGGCTTTTCCATGTGTATAATTTCCTTTTCTCTTGCTCAAAGGAGGTGTTGCATATTATCAGTCTGTTTTCTTCACAAAATTGTATTAATCTTTCTCCTCTGTTATTCTTTTTCCTAAACCATGATTTCCTATCATCATCAAGTACCGGGCCTAGTGGCGTAGGTGATCATGTCTCTCCACAACTTTCTATCTCGGCAGCTATTTATCATTTCTGTTGTTGACCCTCTGCCAAGCCATTCTCTTAAGCTGTCTGTCATTTTTTCTCTTTGCTTCCCTCTATCTATTCGTCCCTCAATTTTTCCAGTTGTTACAATATATTCAAGTTGTTCTCTTCTCATTACATGGCCAAAAAATGATGATTGTCTCTTCCTAACATTGGAAATTAGCTCTCTTTTTGCTTTGACCTCTCTCAGAGCCTCTTCATTACTCTTCTTAGCTGTCCATGGTATTCTCAACATTCTTCTGTAAAACCACATTTCTACAGACTCCAGTGATTTTCTTGTCTGTTGTCCTATTGTCCATGACTCGCATCCATATGTTAAGACTGGCTCTACATAACATTTAAGAACTCTTTTTCTTGTTTCTATTGTCAAAAATGGATTGCATAGTATTTTTCTCCTTTTTTGGAAAGCTACTTTTGCCTGAGCCATTCTGCATCTCACCTCTTTTGTACATCTTCCATCTGAGGTTAACAAAGTTCCCAAATATTTAAATTCATTTACCTGTTTTAATATTGTTCCACTTGTCTTTATTTTGCACAGAGGTGATGTCTTTTTCTTTGTTGTTACCATTACCTCTGTCTTTTTGCCATTAAGGCTGAGTCCTTTATTTTTGCTTTCCTTCACTATAATGTCCAACATTTCTTGTAACTCATTTTCACTCTTAGCGATTAATACTGTATCATCAGCATACCTTAGATTATTTATATTATGAGATTTCCTATAATGGTCTTATATTTATTTACCTTTTCCTACTTTAGCGTTCATGTCACCCATTATAATCAAGATGTCTGAAGATTTCACTTCCTTCATAACTGTGTTTAGATCTTCAATGTATGCCTCTATTTGTTCGTCTGTATAGTCTTGAGTAGGTGCGCATGTCTGTATTATTGCTATGTCAAATGGTTTTGCCTTCATTTTTAATAGTATAATCCTATCATTGTATGTCCAGTGGGTATTTATATATTTTTGTAGCTCTCATTTTATTAGAATGCCTACTTCTCTTTGATGTTCTGTTGTGTTATCTGAATATATAAATGTATATTTATCACCTTGTATGTATCCACTTTCCTTCCATCTTGTTTCTGATATGCATAAGATATCTATGTTTAATCGCTCTGCTTCTACCATTAGATTTTCTAATTTTCCTTGTTGGTATAAGGCTCCAATCTCTTTCACAGTGGTCTGCCATATTCGTCTTTCGCCATAAACTAGCATGTTTAAAACTTAGGGTAAGAAGATTATTTTTAAAAAAACTAAAATCTTGTGTTTGTAAGCGGGAAAGAATGTATTTTATTTAAACTTGTTTACTTCTTTTGTACTTAAATCCTTGAGTATTTATGTTTTTGTAGTGATCTTCTTATTTATAAAGACACATGAATAAATATATATAATAAATTTGGTTGCCGGGGTTGTATCCTCTATATTCTTTGCCACAAGACACAAGATGACTTCCAATATACAAGAGGTGGCATTGATTGGTGCACAATTTATTTGAAGGTACAGGCAATCATTTCAAAGAAAGATGTCATCCTCTGTTCCTCGAGACTAGCACTTGTCTCATATATACAAACCAAACATTCTATGTGATGCAAGATGTAATATCTATAGTCTTTCTAATGTCATCATTTTTGCTCTTTTGGTAACAGTTTTTCTCAATGATCTCATCTCACATTTAATCCTCTTATTTTACACCACAGATAGTGACTATAACAAAAAGATGGATGGTGTCTATTACTTATTATATCCATAGCCATTTTGGTGTTTGAGTAATGGCAACAGTTGGTAAAGTCAATGCACTGACTTTCTGACATTTTGATTCAAAGTCTCTTTCAACAATATATAGTATAAACACAAAAACTAAATTAATCACTGACAACCAAAAAAACAAACTTTTGCTCAAACTTTTTCTATCAGGATATGAAAGATTCACTTCCATAATCAACATCATGACAATCAGGTGCCCAGTCATTATCATCAGATGGTATAAAGTATGTCATTTTATGATGATTCTTTTAACTTGATGGCTATACATATTCCTCTTAAATCTTCCTCCAACTCACATTGAGCAACTGAGAGATGACTTATATCATGAAAGACTATGACTTGTAACTAAGAAATATATCAATAGAAATTTTGTTCCCATAAAAACTTCATGAGCATAACAACAGGACGACTTGCAATTAAATACAGCAATGAGGTCATTCATATTGGTCAACAATCATACTTTTTTTTTCCTTTTGTTAAGGGTGCTAATTTTACACAAAATAAATGTATAATAATCACTTTATGAGTGTAGCATTTAAACACAAATTGCTGACAATTTCTCATTTGTTTTTGTAACATTATAAATATTTAGCATAAATTTAAAGTGATGTAACACAAAAACCATATAACAGAATAAACAACAAAAAAGTGTAATATAATTCATAATCTTGTAGCATAATAAATAAGAACAAAAAAAAACATTGGGGAATATTGAATATGATTATTTATTACTCGTTACAAAGGGTGAATGTGTGACCTTAGTGAAAACAGAAATTACGCAACCGCTCCAATAATCTCACAAATCTGTTTCACTTTGTATGGCTGTAAATTGGCCAGCTGAAATGCTCAGCTGTTAAAAATATATTCAATTTTCAGGCCAAAAATGAAAAAAAAAGCAATGCTGCAAAACCAACAATAAATCATTAATATACATAACAAATTGTAACAGATTAACAATTGAACACTGTCAATAAAAATAATATATATAATAAAAATAAATGTATTCTGAAGATGAAGTACTTGGTCACAAATGAACATCATAAGCAAACCACTTTTATACATGTTTTTGTAATGGTGACACAACTCTTGGAACTTCTTTATAGCCAAACTCCAGCTGTCATTGGATAGCCAAACTAAAGCTGTTATTGGATCTCCAAACTTGTTAAGCTGTTAAAGTCTGTGTCCAAAAAGTGTTCATTGTTGCAGCTTCCTCTGTTCCAAGTCCAGCTTGCTGCTGGAGCTACTGAGTTAAGTGCTCTGTGCACACAGTAAGTTGTGTTTCATCTGGATTGTTTCGATATTCCGATTGCATACGATGAATGATGATATCGTATGTCGGGGAACAGATGGTTGTGTTCACTTTCTGTGTGGTTTTGCCTTATGTCTTTTGGCGTGTGCTGAGACTGCTATGATGGAGATTGCAGCTGTCTTTCTTTGTTGGGAGATATTAATTTAGATGATTCTACTGGCATGGGCGGTTGAGCAATTATGGATTTTAATTCGTTTACAGTGATACTGGGGACTACCATAACCATAACATGACCAGATGTATAAAGTGATCTGACAGACTAGGCTTGTTAGATTATAAAGGTTTAATAATGCATCATTTACAGTGACATTAAAGTTTTAGACTTACAGTAACATTTATTAATTAATTATTTTACAGATGTAATGTGTTCAAAAGGGCCTAAAATCTTCAACGTGGTGAGTCAGATCTGACCAATGACCAAAGTTTGAAAGTTCTTGCAAAAAGATTAAACACACTTTAGATGTCAATCCATTAGGGCAGTAAAGATTTTCTTAAGGTGCTGTTAATGCAGCGAGCGAGTGGAATAACGAATACAGAAATGTCATCAAATGAGGCATCACGACCATCTTTCATTTTCCAGCCTCTCCCTGTATTATCTCCTCTTGCCAAGTGCACTAAATCCTGAGCTGCCCTTGTGTATCTTGAATGAAAAACAAACTATGCACATTAGCAATAACAAAATTATAGTTCAAGGTGTTTATTGGCAAAAGAGCATACTTATGCAACTAGAAATCTAGCACCCAAGAATTAGACCCAAACAAGCTATATGGACTATTCTGAAGATAAAGAATATAAACAGTTGCAAGATTCATTTGCACAGTGAAATCATTCTTCTTCTTCCTTGTGTGTGTGTCCTATCCAGCACCATCATCTTTGTCATAACTTTTTGTCCACTGGAATTTGAATAGTACATTTCCATAGTTCTAAGTTAGTAATTTTGTCCTGCCATTTTCATCTTTTATTTTGTGTAAGCATCCAATTCAAAAGGAAAGAGAGATCATGGGCGACAAAGAGAGAAAATACTGGATAGCTTGGTGTGCATGGAAAACAGTCAACAACAGAACTCATACAATGCACTGTGGATAGAAGGTTGTGGAAGGACATGATCGCCAATGCCAACCGGTATGGCACATGATGATGATCCAATACTGAAAGTCTGTATCTCTTATCTATGTTTGTGAAGTTTTTGCAGCTTATTTTTGTTACAGTTCAGGATACCCCATGCCCAACCAATAAGATCATTAATCAATAAATAAAATTCTAGAAATAAAATAAAACAGACAATTATTCGTTACACATTCTACACCCATTGATATAAAAAGAGGAGTAAGACAAGGATGCATCCTATCACCAAGCTTGTTCAATTTATACACTGAGCAAATCTTTAAAAACATCACAGAGATGCCAGGTCTAAACATTAATGGAAAGATATAATCAATAACCTAAGATAGGCTGATGATACTGTACTACTAGCAGAAAATCCTAAAGACCTACAACAATTGCTTAATGTAATAAACACAACAAGCAAAAAATATGGACTAGAAATGTATATCAAAAAGACTAAAACTATGATCATAAACAAAGAAAATTCTCAAGACCTACAATTAAATATCACAGTGGAGGGAATACATCTAGAGACAGTTCAGAACCTGGGACATGCTATAACCAGTGACGGAAAATGTACAACTGAAATAAATAAAAGAATAGGTATGGCAAAAAGTAATTTCAATGCCATGAAAAATATACTAACAAAACAAATAACACCAGGCCTAAAACTAAGAATAGCAAAATTTTACATCTTGTCAATATTCCTGTATGGTGCAGAAACATGGACATTAGACCAGAAAACAGAACAGAAAATTGAAGCCTTTGAAATGTGGATTTATAGAAGAATAGGTAGAATTCAGTAGCCTAGTTGGGAAAACCACCCGACTAGACTACCGACGTTCGGACAACCCGTGTTCAATTCCCGCTGGGAGCAGTGTGAATTGTACTCGTGGTTGGAAAAAAAAAAAAAAAAAAAAATACCCCCACGGTCGACCCAGCCGTTGGCAGAAATGGGTACCAGGGTATATTATCCTGGGAAGGTGAGGAATGTTGCTTCGCATCTGAGTTTCGATGCTTGAGGCTACACTATACAGAAATATCCAAACATTTCTGGATAGGCGGCCGAGCACATATGGGTATATACTCGCGTGCTAAGACGCCGGTTCAAGTCTCGTACTTTACCTTTACCTTTACCTTTAGGTAGAATTGGATGGAAAGAAAAGAAAACAAACGAGGAAGTTTTAAAACAACTAAAAATGAAAAGAGAACTACTAAACACAATTAAGACAAGACAAATGAAATTTTTTGGGTTATGTTAAAAGACACAACAGCCTAATAAAAGTAATATTGGAAGGGAAAATACAAGGTAAAAGAGGCAGACCAAGACTAATATGGATGAGTAACATCAAAAGATGGACACGTCAGCCTATGACAATCTGCACCATCAAAGCAAGAGACAGAGTGGAATGACGCTCCATGGTAGCCAACCTTCGATGTGGAGACGGCACTCAATGATGATGATGATGATATTCAGTACAAACAACATAGACAATACAATTACAATAATTTATATTCAACTGCAACATACATCTTGTAATTTCATTAGGAACTTGAAGCTTTGCAAATATTACCACTTTATTAGTTAACTTACTTATATTGTATATTCTTGCTCTAATTTTTCTAGCATTAATTTAGTTAAGAAAAAATTTCTTCACATTTGATCCATTCTAGCTGTTTATATATATGTCATATTTACTTCTTTGGTACAGTTCCAGTATTGTGTTTGTAAGTAGTACTTAACTGTAGTTGTCTCAAAGTATGCTACTGCACGTAGCTTGAAGTGTTTTACCTTAAGTTTGATCCACAGGAATTGTAGGTGAGGATACCTGATCTCTTCCATTCAGTTATTAAAAATCACTAAAATCAACAAATAAAATACTCATTCTTTAAGTTAGTCAGGAGTTTTGAGATAAAAGGAATTGACCTCACTGCTCTTATGGCAAGCCATAGGTACATATTTCATCCCAAAAGATGAGAAGTATGAACACTAATAGTTGCTATAGAGTTCAGGTCATAAACACTCCCGATTCATCCTCTTTGTCACCATGGCCATTCTATGTGTACTTAATTTCAATCTGACTGTCTCAAAACTATGCCCTAATTAGTCACCATGTTTCTTTTCAAAAATTAATCATAGAGAGACTTACAATATCTTATTGTTATCATGCTCTAAAGAGTTCCACCTAAGGATGCCCATGAACCAAACTTGTCAGTTCTTTCATGACTGTGGACTCTATGTGAACACGAAAATAGATCTACTAAACTTTCTGGAAGTCTGAGACCTTCAAATAATCAATCTGCTCAAGAAGACACCAATTCTGGACCCTCTTAAGCATGTCTTAAGAGAGAGTCTGACACAATCACTGCCTAGATTAACCCTAGATTACGATACATATCTGGAGATCACGTTTTCACGATACCGTCGTAAAATTACTACCACTTAATTGTTACATTTGGAGTTCGGAAAATAAGATTTTCTTTGAATGTTTGCTACACAGCTGTGTGTTTACCCAAGCGGACATATGGGAATTGAATGCTGTAATAATTTCCTGAGTTACATTAGATTTATGGCCTGAAATTTGAACGCATCATTCCCTGGCTACTGGAGGTGTTATGTTGTCTATTCACATGGCTGCCATCAGTCTGTCAATCCAGCTAATGAAGGATCTCAACCTCCACTCTCATGATGATGGTAGTTAACGTACAAACCTCAATTTGGTTATAAATCTACCTGTTATTCTAGTAGAAAACTCCCCTTCTTATTTCACCACTTTTCAGACTAGTTGGCTATGTTCAAATGAAATGAATGCCTTTTGACACCACACTTCGATAGAGTAGTTAACTTTGGTCATTGCATGCCTAGATTTTATAGTGCATCAGTCTCACCAGCATGAATTACTGATTGATTTAAAGGTTTGTTTCCAAAAGCACCATTTTTTGCATTCTCTTTTAAGAACAGCAATAACTTGAAAATAGCTTTTATCGTATCCCAAGGATGCAGTTACTATTTTCTTTTAATTATGGTTTCAATCTAGCATTTTTTTCAGCCAGTGTTCATGATATGTCTTTATTTATTATCACTCCCCTGTGGTTCTTCTTCCTTTTAGCTCCATGTGAAGCATAGGTTTTCGACAAACACTTTCTAAGCTGTTCTGTTTCTTCCCAATCTTTTAACATCATTCCATGTCTTCCCCATCATCTTCATCTCTGCTTTGTCCACTGGTATTTCACTGGTACTTTCCCACAGTTCAATGTTAGTGATTTTGTCCTGCCATTTCCATCCTTTTATTCTGCCTAAGCATCTATTAATGAAGGTCTGTACCTTTGTGATTGTCATTTTTGTTATTCTCTATGTTTCACAGCCATATAAGAGGACTGATTTAACATTTGAGTTGAACATTTTTATTTTTTGTATTTAACCTAATTTCTTTGGATTTCCATAGGTACTGCAATGAAGGCTCCTCTTGCTTTTTCCATCCTTATTTTGGTATCATTCTCTATTCCTCTTTCATTGTCTATATTACTGTCCTGATATATGCATGATTTTATATCTAGAAGAGGTATTTCTCCGATTTTTATTTTCCCCTGTGGTTGGCTATGTTCAAATAAAATTAATGCCTTTTGACATCACATTATGGTATAGTGGTTAACTTGGGCCAATACATGCCAAGATTGAGTTATTGTGTTATTTGTGGGTCATCATCATCGCATTCCGAACATGACTATAGGTGCTCGGATTCCCTCCTCAGTAAGTCCTGCAGTGTCCAGCGACTGACGACTCCAGTTCTGTGTTGATTGATGAGTCTTCTTATACACCTACTTAGTTTCTCATTTCTGGACGTGTCCATCTTAACTGAAATCTCTTTCATCCGAAGAAGTGACATAGACTCATAATTGTGGGAGTCCTGTGCCTTTCCCACATCTCGGAGGGCATTGATGATGTCCACTTAATCCTTTGGTTGACGATCTTCAATGACAGCGCAGCTTGCCAACCTGTTCGCTCTTTCATTTCCCCATAATCCAGCATGTCCAGGGAAGTAGACAAGGATGACCCTACTTATTTTTTACTTCTGTAATGAATCTACCCATTGCCTGCGTACAGAGCCTGCCTCCACTTTTCTTACCATGCTAATTGAATCACTTAGTATGCAGGCGTAGGTGTAGTCTAGAGACTCTAACTAGATGAATGGCTTGGCCATTGCCATCACCTCCATCGTCAAGCTACTCATGGTCATAACATATGCACCAGTGTCTTCTTTAACTATTCTGCCTGCTGAGCGTCTTCTTTGACTATTCTGCCTGCCGAGCATGATGTCAATGCCGATGGACTCCTTTGGTGTTGTATTACAGATCTCTCTGTATAGATAACTGCATCGTCCTCATCGGTATTATCCCAGATGAGACCGTTGACATCTGCATTGACCATGACTTGAGTTCTGTTTCCTGCACTTCCTGTCAAGTGTGACAATACACAAGAATGTGTCCCTGAATGGCATAGGCACCGGTATCCACTCCTCCTGTGGAGCCCGGCTTTGTACACATGCAAAGGGTAGAGTCATTGCAGAAGTCAAAAACACATAAGGTCACCTCTGTCTACATTCCTAGACATGACAATGAAGAAATGAAAAAGCTGACAGGTTGGCTAGCTGTGCTGTCGTTGAAGACGGTTAACCAATGGATCAGGCAAACATCATCAATGCGCTCCGAGATGTGGGAAGGGCAGATGACAACAATGAGTCCATGTCACTCCATCGGATGAAAGAGATGGGAGTTAAGATGGGCACAGCCAGAAATGAAAAACTTAGTGGGCGTATAAGAAGACTTATCAACCAACACAAAACTGGAATCGTCAGTCGCTGGACACTGCAGGACATGCTGAGGAGGGGATCTGAGCACCTATGGACATGTTCAGAGTGCAATGATGATGACACGCAAATAACTCAATCCACTCCACACCAGCATTAATATTGCTAAACCCACATACCTGTTTGATGACATCTTCTGCTTGGTCCACCCATGATTTGCCTTTTTTTAACCTGACACTATTCCTAATATTGAGCTTGTGGTGCAATGGATGCTCTGTACCAGCACTTACCTTCAGGTATGCTTGTGCCCTCCGGATCTTGATCCTGTCATCCATGGTTGGAAAGTCAAGAAGATACCTCATTGCTACACAGGGAGTGTCAACCTCGTACAACCCAAGATAATGCGCATAGCTTCATTCTGTATTCTCGGTTTTTATACTACCAGTACTATTATTACATGATAGTTATTTCCACCATATTACTGCCGGGAATCTACATCGCTGTCTTCTTGTACTCAAAGGTTCTTTATCAGCTAACATGCCTTCCTTCAAAAAGTTCTGTAACACTGGTCCACTTTATCTGCCCTCCTAAACTGACCGCAGGATATCGCTGTTCTCCCTAAAGACCTCATCTTCACAACCTATAAATTGACTAGATTCACATGTCACTTTAATTTCCTCCACAACTGCCTAAGGCTTAATATACTCCCATGTGTCTTTCGCTTCAAGTTTATCCCCTTTGTTTACAGCCCAAATGTTAGTGAAATTCGACAGTTCGATAACAGAAAAGCAATGCGGTTTCCAATGGATCAGGATAGTTCTTGCTAACCACTCTAGACTCCTTAACAGCTTCCATGACAGACACAGAGTTTTATTTACTACCCAATTCACGAAATTATCCACAACTTGAACAGGGAACTCTATACTTTCATGTCCAAAATGCACAAAAAGAAGATATCTAACCTCTGACCTAAACCTCTCACCCCACTCACGAATCATCTGCATTCCAATGAATCTCACACTATCGGATTACGAATGCACAGTTCTCTCAAAACAGTTACAATTTGTCTGTTTGCACCCAACAAGTGACCGTCATAGCCTCCTAAGGGATGTCCATAATTTCCACAGACACATGCGTTTAGAATACTATTACCGTGGAAAATCAGACACCTCATCTTCCTCTGATGTTGATGAATTTTCTCATTTCCACTCTCGTAAATCAGATTGGATGCCATCTTCTGGTGCCTCAAGGGCTCTCGACTTATACATACAGGTCACTTTACAATAGATCGAACAACACCCCACTCGCAGGGTACCTCGTTCCAACTTAACTCACATGGAATTTCGAGCCCTCTCCAACCTACGACATCGGGAAGATATTGTCATTAAACCAGCTGATATGGGAGGGGATGTGGTGGTCTGGCACAAGGACCTATATATACAAGAAAGTGCCAAACAGTTATCTGACACTACTTTCTATAAAATTGCCCCAGTGATTCCACTCACTACTAGCAACAATAAGAAGGTCCACTCAACCATCAAGCAGCTTATCGACGATAACTTCCTCCCTCCTAGCGCGTCCCTTATCATCATCCCAGACAGTCCTCTAGGCAAACAGTCCTTCAACATGCTCCCTAAGATCTACAAGCCAAACAGTCCTGGTCACCCCATTGTTTCAGCATGTAGTTGTCCCACAGAACAAACATCTGATTCTCTTGACAGCATTTTCCAACCCATAGTGGCATCTCTTCCCCACCTATGTCAAGAACACAAACTATGCCCTCACTATCTTCTCTTCTCTTTCCCTTACCCCAGACCAATCGTACCAACTTTTCGTCCTCGACGTATATGTTCTCTTTATACTTCTATCCCTCGTGCTGATGGCCTAACAGCTCTTCAATTCTTTCTCAACCAAAGAAAACATCCATCTGTGGATACTTTCACTCTTCTCCACCTCACCGAACTTGTTCTCAACCTTAATACTTTCGAATTCAATGGTCATTTCTATAACCAAGTCAGTGGTGTAGCTTTGGGAACCAAGATGGGTCCTAGTTATGCTTGCCTGTTCATGAGTCACCTTGAACATAAAATGCTGAACTCGTACCGTGGCCCCCTTCCCCTTAAATACCTCTAGTATATCAATGATGGCTTTGGACTGACAGACTTGCCTGAAGATGATATCTCTAGGTTCATCAACTACATTGGCAACTTTCATCAGGATTAAATCCATCAGGATTACATCACATATCTCTACCTCGTCCATCACCTTTCTTGATCTGATTGTCTCCTTGGGTACCTACACCCTCCATACTTCCATCTTCTATAAACCCACAGATGCCAATTGTTATCTTCTCTACACCTTGTCTCATCCATCTCACTGTAGAGATTCGATTCCATATTCTCAGTTATTATTACGACTTTGTCGTATCTGCCAGGATGATCAAGATTTTCTCCTACAGGCCACCTGATGTTAAGTGTCCTTAGGCGTCATCTCTATCCTAACTCAGTTCTACAAGCTGCCTTCCAACAAGCTCTCGACATTTCCCAGTCAGTGGCACTCACCCCATCCACCCGCCATTTCTCCGATAGGACCATATTTACCCTCACCTATCACCCTCACAACTTGGCTGCGGTGAGGATTCTTAACCGGTACAGCTCCATTATCCACTTGGATCCCTGTACCCGTCTACTTTTTTCAGTGATCCACCTTTGGGCACCTTCAAATGCAAAAGGAGTCTGAGAGAGATTCTTGTCATGAGCCACCTCCCCCACTCAAAGCACAAACACCTTGGTACTGTTCGTTGTGGATGTCAAATTTGCAGAACTTGTGACCATATGCTTTGCACTGATTCAGTCCTGTTCCCTAACAGGCGATTCGCGATCAAGGAGGGGTTTACTTGTTTGTCACGGAATATCATCTACGCCATAATATGTAAGCATTGCCAGATGACATATGTGGGCGAATCTGGACAACGTCTGAGTGACAGATTTTGTGAGTATCTTCGAGATGTTGAGCAAAAGACTGGCAGTCCGGTGTCTGCCCATTTCAACTCCCCAGGCCATAGTGATAAGTAAACCTGACATGCAAGTCACTGGCATTGTCTTGTGTCACTCCAGCAGTCGCAGCCAGTTCACCCTTTAGAATTGTCTCAATGCCCAGTTGGGTTTGCTGTCCCCACAAGGCATGAACATTTTGCTCTCATACACATAGGACACCCACCACACATTTCTTACCCCCATGCACTACCATACCTATGCATGTATGTATATCTGTCTGCATGTGTATTGGCATATTTGGACACCTTCAGGATTTTCTTTTGTGGGTTTTGTGGCAGTATGCAGACTTGTGCTTGCACGCATGTATGGTTATGTACAAATGCTTTTTTGCACATCTGTTCGTTGTGCACACCCACAATTAGATATACACAGTTTACAGGTATCTTGTACCCACCTCTCTATATTTTTAGAACCCTTCAGTTTTATTTCTCACCTGACTGCCTGGTCAGTGAGATTTATAGTTGGTCAGCCTGTGCTCCTATTTTAGTTCAGTCAGTGTTCTGACCAAGCTTTGGACTGCAGGGAAGTGACCATTTTGTCTTTTCTTTTTTTTCTTTCTTATATATCTAACATATTATCGCCATGTAGTTAGATTTGTGTATATATATCCTTCTGTGTTGTTTGTTGTTCCAGCTGAAGGCCTACTTGGTCGAAACATTGACTTTTGTTTTGTTACTCACCTACGTAAAGCTGTTACTATACCACTTCTTTCTCCCCTTTTTTTTGAAACTGTCATTCTGTATTTTCTCCAGCCTGTCAATTTGCATTGTACTGACAGTAAGAATTACTAGGACACACTCGATTGGTGCGAGAACTAGTCCCTGGTCCCTGAAACAGAAGGGTATGTAGCCTCTACTCAATGTTGGCAGCTGCCATGACCTTCAAGGCGGCTAATCCTTTGTGGGATTTTGTTATCACATGGTTGATGTGATCCTTAAAACACAGGCTGTGATCAAACTTAACTCTGAGGAACGTCATCAACCTGTCCCTGGTCACCTCATCAGCTCCCATTCGTACCATTGGAATTTTAGTGTTAACGATATGATTGTTATGGGAGAACCATGCAACTGATGCTTTATTAGGATTAACCAAGGCACCTGATACTCCAAACCAGGAAGAGATGCGATCAAGTTCGTTTTGCACATTAAATAGAACTGGTGAGCCTTGTGGTAGCCCTGGACAAATTGATGTTGGCTTGGATGACCACACATCTGAATATCACATTCCTCTGAAACAGTGCAGAAGCAGATCCATCTAATGAGGAAAGGGTGCACCACCAGTTTGAGGAGCATGTGCATGAGGTATTCAAATGGTACTCTGTAGTTGGTTTCCTCTAGATTTATAGCAACAGCATATGTCTCCTCTCATCTGTGGAAGCCTTCAAAGACGTCATAGGCACAGACTGCCATTGTCTCATTGAGCCATGTCTCTTTGTTATAACTATAACCTTGGAGTGTGGGTGGGAATGCGTGTATTTGTTTAAGATGACAAGTGAGTACACAGGCAACTATTTTCTCCAGTGGCTTGCCCACAGTGTTCTGCAACGTAATGATTCTGTAGGCAATCTGATGATCTGAGAATGGTCCTTGTTTGCCTTCGGTAGCAGTAGTAAGTGGCTGTGTAGACACTTCTCCTTAATCTGTCCACTCTGAATGCTGAAATTATACTCTTTGGCCAGTTTTTTTTCAAATTGTCATCAGCTAAATCACCTGTTATCGCACTGAACACCATCTTGACCAGGAGCAATGTTGTTTAACCTTTTAAGTGTTGTGCGAATGGCATTGGTTGTGATTGTGAGATCTTCTCCCAGCACTACAACCTAATACAATTCTGAGAGTGACCCCTACATCATTCTTACAGCCTAATTTTTTTTGGTCAGTCTGCTCAATATAGTGGGCAAGCAGGGCCTTCCCTTTGTTCTCATCAGATTTGTGCTATATCTGGCCTGTGCTCTGAAAGTTCTTCAGAAATGACGAACTGAGGGAAAAGCTAGGAATAACCCTTGCCATAGAATATATAAAGAAACAACAGATAAAATATTTTGACCATGTGAAAAGGCAGAGTGATCAAAACACAACACAAGTCCTCAATAAATGTTGCAAGAACACCAGACCCAAGGATTGACCACGAAAAAGATGGATCGACGGAATATTAGAAGCACTAGGAAACATAATCAGACTCATTCTTTCTGGTTTTTTGCCATTTCTTGGCCGTTTGTCTCTTGTTCTACCCAGCTTCCTTGACTTCTACATTCTACCAGGCGGATGCATCCATCTCTACTGCCTTCTGTGAGGGGTGCCCTGTTTCCTATGTCTGATTTTGCTAATGACATCCTGGTCTGCGTTCTTAATGTGAAATGTGTTGTTTGCTTTTCTGACTTCTATTTCTGCCTTTCTCAATTAGGATAACACATAGATAGTGATCACTTCCGTGGAATCCCAGTGCACTCCACCTGCAAACTGGTGCAAAGGTAGAAGACACCAGTGGCAGGTCTATGACACTATCAGAGTTTCCTGTTTGAGTGACCATTCTGGTTGCCCTTCCATTATTCAAGCACACCAAATTGACTGATACCAGTGCATTCTCTAGGTCTTCTCCCTGCTTTTTGGTTATGACATTGTCCCCCTGGCTGCCTCAAGCATTAAAGTCTCTGCAGAAAATGACATTCTCCTCGAACACGAAGAGATTCAGCCATGTTCTGTCTTCACATTCCCATTACAGTCATACACATTTACAACCATGAAAGATACTGGGTCTTGTACCCTAACCACATGTAGCTGCAATTCTTCACTGTCCCACACAGACATATCAACTTCAGCTGTCACCATATTTTTTCACACAAGGATGGCTTGTCCAAGGTGTCATCTACCGTAGAAACAGCTAAATCCAGGGGCATTAACTGTCCTATTACCAAGAAGTGTTTCTTGCAAAATCATTATATTGGCGCCACACAGTAGCTTATCAAGAATGGGCCTTGTTGATTTATGGAAACACATTTCAAGTATATAACGTGCACAAACTTTAGGTCTAACCTCTCGCACCTCGACCGTTTCTTATACATTCTGGCACGTTTGCCTTTTATTTTTGTTTTCCTTCTTCGATGTTGTTGTTTAGGTTTTATATGAATACTTCTTGTCATCATTGTTGATTTTGTCGCTGAAAGTCGATGGCTGTGGATGGCCCAGGTAAAATACGAGACTTGAATCAGCACCTTAGCACATGAGTTTCACCCTATGTGTTCGGCTGCCTATCCAGAAGTGTTCGGAGACTTCAGGATAGTGTCGCTTCAAGCATCAAAATTCATGATGTGAAGAAGCATTCCTCACCTTCCAAGAGTGCTACCCATTTCTGCCAATGGCTGGGTTGGCCATGGGGGGTATTTTTTTTTTCCAACCACGAGCACAATTCACACTGTTTCCAGTGGGAATCGAACACGAGTTGTCTGAATGTTGGTAGTCTAGTCAGGTGGTTTTACCAATACAATCTACAGTGCATCATATCAGTTCTGTTGTTGACTATTTGACATGCCATGACACCAAGCTGTCTAGTATTTTGTCTCTTTGTCGTCCGCGATCTCTCTTTCCTTGTATTTTGCCAGTTGTAACCAAGTCATCCAACTTTCTTCTTCTCATGATGTGCCCAAAGAATGTTGTTTGTTTCTTTCTGATGTTTTATAGGAGCTCCCTTTTTGTGTTGGCCTCTTTGAGATTTTCCTCATTGGTCTTTTTAGCGGTCCAGGGAACTTTCAACATTCTTCTGAGGAATCCCATCTCTGTGGCCTCTAATCGTCTATTCATTTGTTTGTCTACTGTCCGTGATTCACTTCCATAGGTCAGAATTGGTTCTACATAGCACCGATGAACTCTCTTTCTCACTTCTATTGACATAGATTTGTTAAATAAGATATTTTTCATTTTCTGAAATGCTGTTTTGGCCTGAGCTATTCTGCTTTTTATTTCTGTGGTGCATCTTCCATCTGATGTTATTATTGTGCTCAAGTATTTGAAACGTTGCACTTGTTTCAGATTTGTCTCGTTTATTTTTACACTGCATGATGGTGATGATTGTTTATTTGATATGACCATTATTTCTGTTTTCTTACTGTTCAGTTTGAGACCTTTCTTGTTGCTTTCTTTTACTATTATATCTATCATTTCTTGTAGTTCTGTAATCAGTGAAAAGTAAACTATATCGTCGGGGAAAGTTAAAATATAGTCGCCTTCGCTGATGCGTAATGAATTCTCTGATGCTTGATGATGTGCCCGTTGCCGTGCTGTAAACGCCTCGGTCACAACACTGCATAAGGCACCCCACCTCTGCAGTGGTCGCTCACGCCTGTTTTCACCATCGCCGTGGATCACTAATGCCTGCCTGTTGCTTCTGTTTACATGGAGGCCTGGGTGCTGTGTGCAGCCTTTCAGTCCCCCCACTGCATTCCCCCTCGCCGCTACGAGGTGGTCATGCATACACTGCGACCTGACCTAATGCAGACACCGTGCCCGACACCAATCAGGCCTGTTGACTGTTCTCCATCAGTCATATAGTACTTCTTGTTGTGTGTAATCCACCGACAACCCTGTTCGTTCATCGCAAACCTTATAACAATTAACTGACTGCAACACACGACAAACTCACTGATATGCAAAACTTATGAACTTCATTGTTACTCACTTTCCTCAATCGATCACCTTTGTGATCGATGTATGAGCGGCCCCATGTCTATTAACATATTACATTGACATCGAATCTTACACTCGCAATAGAATTGACACAACTTGATAAATGCATACACCCGTGGCTACTCCAGCAGCTCGGTGTCTGCCTGCACATGACATAACATTGTATTTCGCTTGCACTCAATGGATTGACACTAACTTGATCAGGGCACACTCTTGTGCCTTCTTCAGCAGCACAGCATCTGCCAGCATATTAATAACATTGAAAATTCTTTTGCACTCAATGGATTGGCAATAATATCGTGACCAGTTCACACACATATTGATACTAGTGGTTGAGTTTCTTACTCACCAAAGTACGAATGAGCACATCCTTGCCTGCTGCCAGTTCACGCCGAATCAAACGGCATTAGTAGATAATAGCGCTCAATCACGCTAACTGGAATCAGCGACCTAACTATCACTGTATTGTTGTCCATTGCTGACCATTCTCACTGGCCCTTGGATGCTTCACCACTAACTAACCCCTAACTCCTCTAAGATGCACTGGCCTTCTGATGGACTGGACAACCTTCCGCTTCTAGATCTAACACACAACTGAAAAATAACTAACTAACTACACAACACTATGTATAACACTTTCAAGGGTTGTTAGCCATGGCCGGCTAACGCCCTTTGGCAGGACCACTCTGGTCCACTGCTAGCTCAAAACTGATTTTCTTTACAACTTAACTTTAATCATGTCTGCTCTCCCACATGACTCTCTCACAACTCACGTGTGGCACTCACACCCCTGAGTTGATTTCATGTTTCCACTTTTCACGTTTTTCTGTCATTCCTCTCTCTCCACTTAACTGACTTAATCCTTACCCTCTCCCCCTATTTCTTCACCTGACCTTTATTCCCATTTTCTCTCAATCTCTATCTTCCTCTATCTTCTTTCTTTCTCTCCCTATTACAGTTCATTCTCTGTCTCTGCTATTTAAACAGTGTCATCCGCATATCGCAAATTATTTATGTTTTGACAGTTGACTTCAATTCCTTTTTTGTCTATTGATCTCATAATATTTTCGCTGTAAAGTAAAAACAAATCCTGAGACAGAACACAGCCTTGTCTGACTCCTTGTTTTATATATTGGAATTGTCCTGTTTGGTTGCTAATTCATGTAGCTGCTGTTTGTTGCCAGTACATGTTTTTTATGATTTGCAGACCCTTGCAATCAATGTTTAATTTCTCCAGCATATTGATTATTTCCACATGCTTTACTTTGTCAACTGCTTTTGAGTAGTCTATAAAGCACATATATAGATCTTTCTTTACCTCTGTAGCTCTTTCTATCAATGTTCTTAAGAAGTATATTGCATTGTTGATGTGTACAATAATTAAATAAGAAAAACAACAGAATCTTTTGCTTCAATTGGACAAACGGCAGTGGCACCCAAAAAAAAAAAAAACAATGGAACCATTATATTCACACTGTAATGCCCAAATACAACTAGTCAAAGGCTCAACAACAACAACAAAATATATATATATATATATATATATATATATATATATATATATATATATATATATATATATATATCTTCATCCCAATGTTGTGCTACCAATGCCAGACCTGGACCCTAGATGCAAGAACAATAAGCAAAATAACCTCTACAGAGATGAAATGTGTTGGACGAATGACAGGAAACAGTCTGAGAGATAAGATCAGAAATGAAGAACTGGGAAAAAAGCTAGGAATAGCCCCCGCCATAGAATATATAAGGAAACAACAGATAAAATGATTTGGCCACATGACAAGGCAGAAAGAACAAAACACAACACAACGAGCTTTCAACAAACGTTGTGAGAACACCAGACCCAAGGGTCGACCACGAAAAAGATGGGTCGATGGAATATTAGAAGCACTGGGAAACATAACAGCAGCATAGGTGAACAGAAGAGCAAAAGACCGCAAATTATATCTCCCCTCGACGCTGAAAGGCAAATGAGGAAGGAAAGAAGAAGATATATATATATATATATATATATATTTTATCAGTACCCAGAAAGACAATAGAAAAAATATCAATTTCCCATTGTATGTTTCAGTTTTCTTAACTCTTCAAGGCTTGTTTTCCAGCTGTTGCATGCACAAGGAAAGGAGGATCCATTTGATGGGAAAATCCTGAGCTTTTTTTGTGCTTAGTAATTTTGATTTAATCAAAGTTTCAGAAAGTCATGGCTGTTTTTGCTATTCTGATTCTAATTTCCGGCTCCCTCAATGAGATAGAACTGCTTGCACAGAACAGAGACAGATGGCGAGATTTGATAAAATATCTTTAAAAGAAAACTGCTAGAACAAAAATTCATATAGGAGAAGGTGTATCTTGGTCTACGCCCTATGGGCCGGTTACGGCTCGAAAGGTCAATAGATAGATAGATAGATAGATTCTAATTTCTTTCTTTGTATAATCTCACTATACATCATCATCAAGTACCGGGCCTACTGGCGAAAGGTGATCATGTCTCTCCACAACTCTCAATCCCAACAGTTACTTATCACTTCTGTTGTTGACCCTCTGCCAAGCCATTCTCTTAACTCTTTCAGTACGGAAGCTTTCTTATCAACGCAACGGAAGAGATTTCAGAGATAAAACTGTTCATTGTTTTAAGAATCAATCTACATATTTAACTAACACATAACATGTTATATAAGAATTTTTAGATAACTGAACAAGGTATTAGATTTCACCATGACCAAGATGATAAAAGACATGTAAACAGGATATGGTTTAATAACGGTGTACATTGATCAAATTGAGAGTGACGCACTGTGCGGTGACACGTACAGAAAGAGTTAAGCTGTCTGGTATTTTCTCTCTTTGCTTCCCTCTATCTCTTCATCCCTCAATTTTTCCAGTTGTTACAATATATTCCAGTTGTTCTCTTCTCATTACATGGCCAAAAAATGATGATTGTTTCTTTCTAATATTTGAAATTAGCTCTCGTTTTGCTTTGACCTCTTTCAGAACATATTCATTACTCTTCTTAGCTGTCCATGGTATTCTCAACATTCTTCTGTAAAACCACAATACATATGGAATAAATTTGGTGATTGCGCACATCTTGCCTGGCACTTTTATTTCTTTTTTTAACATTTCCAACTAATTTATTTTCTTATGAGTACTTTTTGTTGTCAAAACACATTTTTAATTTTTCTTTAATATTTGGTGTTAGCATTTACACTCTCTAAAATTGTGATTACTCCTTGATGCTTAACTTATCAAATGCTTTGATGTAAGCCATGAAAAAAACATAAGTACATGTCTGTTTTCACTTGTATGGTTATTTCTACTGATAATATTTTAACTTTACCTTCAACAAATCTGCATTGATCATTATTAATTTCTGGTTTGATTTTGCTTCTTACTGTTCACATGGTGACTCTTAGTAGTATTTTACTCATAAGACTTATGTGCAATGATTCCCACATTCCAAAGCAACAGGTTTCACTGACAGAGCATGTCTATAGATTATTAGTAGATCTTAACTCTTGATTCTTCCTGCACCGTTAGATGTCGAATAGGTCAAGTAGTGTTTTTCTCCACTCACCTCTATTCTTGGCGAGTGTTCGATCTTATCTAATGAGTTTATGTCTGCCAACTTTGCTTCGCTTATAAGCTTTTTCGTGTGTCTCTTTATGTCGTCCTCTTTTTCTGTATCCTGATGTCTCCCATAGAAGAGACTGTTTTGGAATTCTCTTGTTGTTTTCTCAGCACATACTGCCATATTTCCATCTTCTTTTCTTAATTGTTGAGCTCTTTGTTTGCATAGCCATTTCTTTTATTTCAATATTAGTCTTGAATTCATTCCATTGTACATAATGAGTATTTTTTCTGCTGCATTTTTCTTCAAAAGCATTTAGTTTTCTCTAAATCTATTTTGATGTTTTCCAGCTTTCGCATGCATAGGTAAGTGTTGATTATGTGAAACATTATTAAAATCAAGGTAAGAGCAATGCATTTTTAGATGGTTGCTGAGAGACCAGAGAAGAGTGGTTAAAAATAGATCATGTGTCAAGGTCACAACTGAGTGTATGAATTATTATAGATATAGGCCAGACACTACGTAACCAAACCGACACTATGTAACCAAACAGACACTATGTAACCAGATAGACACTACGTCACCAACAAAAGCGCAGGAAAATGATATATTTAAACCTGTGACTGAGAGGAACACAACACTTGGTGCAGAGAACCAGAAAGAGCCGGGTCGGGTACGCCGAAAGGGCGTTTGCCCGAACCCAGAAGGGTCGAGTGCCCAAAGGAACCACTTGACTTGACTTAATCCCCTTGTTAGCTGTGAGCTATGAGCCCTTTACAGCTCAATGCCTCACACATGAAGGCGCAGGTCCTTCTCAGTTGTACAGCTGCAGAGATGTGTGCTATTGATGGATGGAAGTAGTGGGAGTAACATGCTCCGTCGGTTTTGTAAATGGGAACAGTGTAGTAGCAGGTGATCTACTGTCTCAGATTGTTGACGGCAGTGTCTGCAGATTGGATCATGTTGTGTTTTTATTCTGCTCAGGTGTTGATTGGTAGGAGCATGGCCTGTTCTCAGCTGGAATATCAGGCTTTGATCCCTTCGTCTGAGCTCCCCCACAGGGTCGAGGGGGTCTGGTTTTGTTTGATATCTATAGAGTAGGCGTCCAATCTTAGCTGAAGCCCACATATTTAACCATTCCTTGTGGTAGTTGTTTCTCAAAATTTGCTTGCATGTTTTGAGGCTAACTTGAACAAGAAGCTGTGGTAGAGATGCTCCCAGTTTAGCCAACCTATCCGCTCTCTCATTTCCTGCAATGCCGATGTGACCAGGGATCCATTGTAGGGTTACAGCCACGCCATAGGTAGTGGAGAGTTGATTGGAAACCTTGGATGTTAGTCTGCATTCAATTGCTTAGAGTGCTGATTTTGAATCCGAGAAAATATATATATCTTCTGGTGCTATGGTGTCACATTCAAAGTCTACAAATATCCTTCTGGGTGCTCTCTCTATACCTATAATTTCTGCAGAGTAATTGGAGCAGTATTCTCCGCATGGCCCATAAATTTGGGGGTAGTCATCTGGGTGAGAGTAGGAATACTTGACAACCAAAGGAACCTCAGATGGAGCAAATGGCTCACACATCTGATCGATATATCTGCCAGAGGTGGCAAAGGCTAAGTCAACAGAGACAAGAAACGCTCTCTCGCAAAGAAGACTGAAACTCTCACTTAGTAAGTTGAGAGAGAAATTTGCCAAAATGGCAAAGAAGCTAAGTCAACCAGAGACTAGAGCTTAGATAAGCAATGGACATAAGATGAGTCATGTAACAAGCCAGAATGAAAATGGCTAAGTCGACCAGAAACAATTAAACACTTGGAGAGCGAGAACACACTGTCGAGCACAGGGAGAAAAAGACAGAACCCATGAGCCAGAGTAAGAATATTCACGTGAACAGTGTCACCGATCACAAGGAGAAAAAGACAGAACCCATGAGCCAGAGTAAGAATATTCACGTGAACAGTGTCACCGATCACAAGGACAGGACATTAAAGATTCCGAGATGTGAACTATTTAATTATGCACAGAGATACATTTATGATTAGCATAGGCACAGACTCACTAGGAGTGTGTGTGAGAGCTGTGAACTATTTTGAGTTTGTGTATACAAATACATTTGTGATTAGTGATTATGCGTCTGATTAGATCGCCAAGTGGCTGTGACTTGTGTATTCCAGTTGAATTTTTTAATAAACATAAGTTAGTGTGTTATTACACCTTATGACTTGTTAACTTTATACATATGTTGTAGACATGATGTTTAAATAAAGAAGTGTTCACGGGGGCAAGAGAGCCTAACAATAATAATATTTAAGTACAAGAAACACAATGCGAAGCAATTCATCAAGGCCACTATCAAGAGCGAAGTAATTCATCAAATCCACTATATGAATCCAAAAAATAATAATAAGTCATCGCCATTGGCATTATATATCTGCTGAAGTCACCATCAAGTAAAGAAAAATCCTACTATAATAATATGTTTGAGTTGAATATTCTAAGTTTGGTTTTCTCGCATTGTATTTTTTATTTCCATATGTTGTCCAGGTTTTTAAGATTCATTGCTGCTTTTGCTATCCTGCTTCTAATCTCTTTCTTTGTTTAACTTTCTTGATCTATATTACTACCAAAATATATATAGTGGTCTACTCTTTCTAATGCCTGGCGATTTATATATATGCCCTCTGGGGTATTGTTATTTTTCATTATTTTTGTTTTATCCCCTATAGATTTCAAGTCTTATTTTTCCGCCATGGATGATAAGGTATCTGTGATAATTTGCACCTTGTTGATATTGTCACTTAGGAGCACTATATCACCTGCAAAATCTAGATCGTCCAAGTAATTCTTGTCATACTATTTAATGCCATTATTGCCTGTGCAACATTTACTCACGTAACTCAATGCTAATTCCTAATAACAATGGTGATAGTATACATGCCTGTTTTACTCACTCCCTCCACTGTGTGAACTGTGCATGTATAGCCATCATATATGACTTTAAAATGTTGGTATTTTTTTTGTTGTATTTCGTAATGTTTCAAGATATTCTACAAGGACAATCTTTATATGCTCTCAAAAACTTTTTTAATATCAATAAAATTGCAGATTAATGATTGTTGTTTTTCTGCATGTTCTTCTAGTATTAGAACACCTTAGAGTGAATATTTGGTCAAGACAGCTTTTCCCCAGAAAACCTTAGAGGCAACTGATCAAAGCATAATTCCTCTCCAGTTAATGAAATCTTTAAGATTGTCCTTTTTTTTAGTAGAACACCCAATGTTTATTTGCTGAAGTAGTTGTCATAAAGTAGTTTTAATATTATTTCTATTCCACGTTATTCCATTATTTCTAACACCTCTTTGTTTGTAGTATCTGGACCAGGTGATTTCCTAATCTCATTTTGTGCAAAAAAATAAAGTTTATTCTTAATTTGTGATTCTACCCCATTATTTTCAGAATTTACTCATGGTTGTTCATCATCATATTAAGTTCCTTGATGAATTATTTCCATCTCTCCTTTAAGCATGTGTATTCCATCAACCCTAGGCGACTATGGACATGGTAAAGTCCAAACAAAAAAGTACACAATCAAATTGATTTTATACTGGTACAGAGAAGATTCAGGATTGGGCTAACATCTGTTAAAACAAGACCAGGAGCAGATTGTAATAGTGATCATGCACCAGTAGTTGGAAAGATAAGAATAAAACTGTGGAAGGCAAAGAAATCCCCAAGGAATATTAAATTAGAACTAGATATGCTTAGAGTAGATAAACAGATGTGTGATAAGTACAGTAAGATAGTACATGTACAAAATAGATATAATGCTATTGAGAAAATACATGACATCGAGGAGCTGTGGGAAATGCTGAAACAATTGATTTAACAAACATCAAAAGAAGTAATACCAGTGACTAAAAGAATCAACAAAAAGAAATGGATGACAGAAGAAATATTACAACTAATGGACGAAAGACGAAAACTTTAGAAAGAAAAACGGACATAAAAAATATTACACAAAGATATCCAAAACAAATGCAGAGGCAAAGGAAGGATGGTTAAAGCAGAAATGTGAGGAAATGGAAAAACAACAAAAGAAAGGCTCAAAATGTATGCACAATCAGTTAAATGAATTAACAGGAAGAAAAGAAGTCAAAGTTTCAAGATGTGTTAAATCAAAGGAAGGAAATATAATAATGGGACAGGAGAAGACAATGGAAAGATGGACAGAATATATCAGTAAACTCAATGATGATGAAAGACCACAGCAAAACAATTCAAACAAAGATACAGGACGACCAATAATGCAAAGGGAAGTGGAGGAGGCAATACAACACATGAAAAGAGGCAAAGCTCCAGGTCCCAACAATATAACAATCGAAGAGATAAATGCATTAGAAGAGCTGGGAGTCCAAATCATAATAAAACTACTCAATGACATATATAACACTGGACACATACCCGAAGATCTACTAAAATTTATCTTTGTAACCATACTGAAAAAGTCAGACACCACTGATTGTGAAGACCATCGCACTATTAGTCTTATGAGCACATATGATGAAAATATTACTAAGAATCATCATGAAACGTGTAAGGAACAAAATAAAACCAGAAATAAGTGAGGAACAATGTGGATTTGTGGAAGGAAAGGGCACCCTTATGCAATATACATCTTAAGATCATTGATAGAAAGATCTATAGAGGTAAAGAAAGATCTATATATGTGCTTATAGACTACACAAAAGCATTTGACAAAGTAAAGCATGTGGAAATATTCAATTTGCTGGAGAAATTAAACACTGATGGCAAAGATCTGCAAATCATAAAAAACATGTACTGGCAACAAACAGCAGCTATACGAATTAGCAACCAAACAGGACACTTTCAATATATAAAACAAGGAGTCAGACAAGGCTGTGTTCTGTCTCAGGATTTGTTTTCACTTTAAAGCGAAAATATTATGAGATCAATTGTAGATAAAAAAGGAATTGAAGTCAACGGTCACAACATAAATAATTTGTGATATGCGGATGACAGTCTTAATAGCAGAGACAGAGAACTACAAGAAATGATAGACATAATAGTAAAAGAAAGCAACAAGAAAGGTCTCAATCTGAACAGTAAGAAAACAGAAGTAATGGCCATATCAAAGAAACAATCATCATCATGCAGATAAAAATAGACAGGACTAATCTGAAACAAGTGCAACGAGTCAAATACATGGGCACAATAATAACATCAGATGGAAGATGCACCACAGAAATAAAAAGCAGAATAGATCAGGCCAAAATAGCATTTCAGAAAATGGAAAATATCTTATGCAACAAATCTATGTCAATAGAAATTAAAAAGAGAGTTCATCGGTGCTATATAGAACCAATTCTGACCTATGGAAGTGAATCATGGACAGTAGACAAACAAATAAAAAGACGATTAGAGGCCAAAGTGATGGGATTTCTCAGAAGAATGTTGAAAGTTCCCTGGACCTCTAAAAAGACCAATGAGGAAATTTTCAAAATGTCAACACAAAAAGGGAGCTCATAAAAAACATCAGAAAGAAACAATCAACATTTTTCAGGCACATCATGAGAAGAAAAAAGTTGTAATACTTGGTTACAACTGGCAAAATAAAAGGAAAGAGAGATTGTGGATGACAAAGAGAGAAAATACTGGATAGCTTGGTGTCATGGCATGGAAAACAGTCAACAACAGAACTGATACGATGTACTGTAGATAGAAGATTGTGGAAGGACATGATTGCCTACGCCAACCGGTATGGCACATAATGATGATGATGATTCCATCAAGATTTTTCCTTCCTTTGATTTTAAACACCAAGTATTTGATCATGTTTTTCTTTCTGCTAATTCATCAGTTTGTTTGTAGATGGTGTCTGCATCTCTTTTATGCTGCATTTCTCTCTCTTTCTCTCTGCGATCAGGACTCAAGTTAAAACGTTGCACTGTGTTCTGCACCAGTGGCCCAGTGCATCCGATTTCAGCCAGCATTTTATTCAGGTTTGCTTTCCTTAGCCTTTGATTGTCCCCAATCTTCCTGCAAGGCAGCAGATGATCTTTTCTGTAGGGGGATTCTGCCCTTAGACGGTCGGCCCTTCCAGGTTTACGAGCACCATCTGCCCGAGTCACTAGAGGTGACTAACACAAACATGCACACACAAAGATATGAGATGTGACTAACACAGACATGCACACAGTGATACAAGGCATGACTAACACTGACACACATCAATATATATGAAACATGACTAACATAGACATGCACATACAGATCTGAGATATGTCTGACATGGACATGCACACACAACACATGCACACAAAGATATGAGATATGACCAACATAGACATGCACACACAAAGATATGAGATGTGACATACACAGACATGCACACACAAAGATATGAGATATGACTAACATAATCATGCACACAAAGATATGAGATATCACTAACCCAAACATGCACACACAAAGATGCGACACATGACTAACACAAATACACAGTAAGATATGAGATATGACTAACATGACACACACCAAGATATGAGCCATGGCCAGCACACACACACAAGCTAAGATATTAGCCATGGCTAGCACAGAAACACATCAAGATATGAGCCATGACTAGCACAGAGACACATCAAGATATGAGCCATGGCTTCACAGAAAAACTCCAAGAAATGAACCATGTCCAGCACTGAAACACATTAAGATATCCATATGCTTGGGTTTGTTGTAGTCGGCAGACTCTTCTTAATGTGGGAATCATCGACATACGAGACGCAGGCCCCGATTAACTGTTCATAGGTTTCGTTCGAACAGTTGTCCGGAGATTTGAGAGTGCAGTGTGAACCGTAGAACGTTCCCTTGCATGTACAGTTCCCGGTTGACTGTTCACAGGTGTCGTTGAAACAGTTGTCCGAACATTTGAGAGTGCAGTCTGACCCGTAGTACGTTTCCTTGCACATACAGTCTGTACTTTCCGGGTCACATATGATGTTACAGCTATCAGAACACATCTGTTTGCACTGTAGCGCAAAATTACCATCGGGACAAGTGTCATTACAGATGTAGCCAGGATGCTTACATTGTAGGCATTTTCCTGATTTTTCCTCACATAAAGGACAGACACTAAGACAAGACCCGGAGCAGTCGTGTCCATAGATCCCATGTGAACAGTTGCCATGACACGTACCGATGATGACGTCGCAGCTTTTGCTACACCCGCTACACACTGCACAAAACGACCAAAAATACCCATCCAGACAATAGGTGTCTGTAAATGTTTGCACCTCACACACCGTCAGTGCACTGCCGGCCTGCGAAATGGTCGATGAGAACTCAATCTTAATGTGTGCCATTGTCGCTTGTGTGGTGACTACAATAGTGTTCACAGAAATATTTGGGTATGATTTGAGAGCCACATTCCGACCCCCGCCAATGTAGATGGAGCAGATATTTGCAACTATCGCCCCTTCAATCTGTAACTTGTTGATCAGACCAGCCCCAGAGCAAAAGACATCAATCTCATGCGAACTAACTACAAACCTTGATTCATTGTTACATGAGGCAGAACCATTTAGTTTTACCGTGAAACTGTCCAGATCTGTTAAGTCATTCACATAAATCCTAAACCAGGAGAATGGCAAAGATTGATTGAGAGTTGCCTCATCTGATGTATAATGCTGCATTTTAATCTATATGCATCTCTGGTTTAGCCATGCATCTTTACATTTGTCTGCTATTTCTTGTAATTCATTTCATTCATGAGGTTTTCTTATTTGGTTATGGAAGGCCCCGGTATCACTGCAAACGAATTAAAATTCATAATTGCTCAACCGCCCATGCCAGCATAATCATCCGAATTAATATCTCATCTCCCAAACAAAGAAAGGTAACTGTAGTCCCCATCGTAGCAGTCTTAGCACACGCCAAAAGACATAAGGCAAAACCGCGCAGAAAGTGAACACAGCCAACTTTTCCCTGTCATACGATGTCATCACTCATCGTAAACAATTGGAATATCGAAACATGATCAAAATGGATGAGACACACAGCTCACGGTGTGCACAGAGCACTTAACTCAGTAGCTCCTGCAACAAGCCGGACTTGGAATATAAGGAAACTGCAACAAGGAACACTTTTCATGCATAGCCTTCAATTGTTCCCGCAGCCTATCCACCATATACCATGGAAGTTCACGTCCTCTTGAAAATGATGATCGTTGTATTTTTAAAAAAGGTATAGCGCTTGATGATGTTAGGCCATCGTTGTTGACTCCAATTCCGAACATATAGACACACAGTTCATCGTCACATTATCCCCGTCGCACATCAAACAATAGACCTTAAGATTAGCATACGGCCGGTTATCAGACGTGATCATGTCAACTGTAAGTGTCTTCAAACAGTGTTGTTAGTTTTGTTCCTCAATGAGATCATAGCAACATGGACAAATACAAATTAACTTAAGACATTTCCACAACATGGACCTTTTGACTCTGCTTTTAGAACGGAATGGCTTCACTGCAGGCGAGGTTTTCTTAATGATGGTATAAATCTCTTTTGATATTTCTTGTATGAATTCTTTTGGCATTTCACACTGTTAATCTATGCCTTATATTTTCTCTATTCCATTGTACCTTTTCTGAATTGTGATGCTGATTTCTCATGTAACTACTTGTCTGATATCTTCATCATCATCAAGTACCGGGCCTACTGGCGTAGGTGATCATGTCTCTCCACAACTTTTGATCCCGGCAGCTATTTATCATTTCTGTTGTTGACCTTCTGCCAAGCCATTCTCTTAAGCTGTCTGGTATTTTTTCTCTTTGCTTCCCTCTATCTCTTCGTCCCTCAATTTTTCCAGTTGTTACAATATATTCCAGTTGTTCTCTTCTCATTACATGGCCAAAAAATTATGATTGTTTCTTCCTAATATTGGAAATTAGCTCTCTTTTTGCTTTGACCTCTTTCAGAACATCTTCATTACTCTTCTTATGCCCATGGTACTCTCAACATTCTTCTGTAAAACCACATTTCTACAGACTCCAGTGATTTTCTTGTCTGTTGTCCTATTGTCCATGATTCGCATCCATATGTTAAAACTGGCTCTACATAACATTTAAGAACTCTTTTTCTTGTTTCTATTGTCAAAAATGGATTGCATAGTATCTTCCTCATTTTTTGGAAAGCTGCTTTTACCTAAGCCATTCTACATCTCACCTCTTTTGTACATCTTCCGTCTGAGGTTAACAAAGTTCCCAAATATTTAAATTCATTTAACTGTTTTAATATTGTTCCACTTGTCTTTATTTTGCCCTGAGATGATGTCTTTTTCTTTGTTGTTACCATTACCTCTGTCTTTTTGCTATTAAGGCTGAGTCATTTATTTTTGCTTTCTTTCACTATAATGTCCAACATTTCTTGTAACTCAATTTCACTCTTAGTGATTAAGACTCTATCATCAGCATACCTTAGATTATTTATATTATGATCTCTGATTGTTATTCCAGGCATGCCCCTTATGGATCTTAAAATAATCTCACGATACATATTAAACAAATCTGGTGACAGCACACAACCTTGCCTAACACCCTGTTTTATTTGTTGAAACATTCCCAATTGATTTCCAGTTCTTATGGCTGCTGTTTGTTGCCAGAACATGTGCTTTATTATTCTTAGATCTTTGCTGTCTATGGTTATGCTTTCTTGGTTTATTTTGATTATTTCTTGGTGCTTCACTTTGTCAAATGCCTTGGTGTAATCTATGAAACATAGGTATAGATCTGTTTTCACCTCTATGGCTCTTTCTACTAAAGATCTTATGGTATAAATGGCATTGCTTGTTCCTTTATCTCTAACAAAACCACACTGTTCATCGCTAATTTCTGGACTGATTTTGTTTTGCACTCTTCGCATGATGATTCTTAGTAATATCTGACAGCTGACTTCATGAGAGAGACTGGAATCCTACTCTGACTGAGTCTTGATCGCAGAGAGAGAAAGAGAGAGAGAGAGTTTGTGACAAAACTACATGCCCAAACAATGACAGTTGTCAGCACGAATATTTTGGACCCCAGTGTCAGTACTTGGTTCTCGTGTACAAATACGCAAAAATCTGAACCTAATTTTCTGTTTGATAACAACGACACCACATGTAATTCGGTCACAAATTCTACATCAGTTGAGGCAACTCTCATCCAGTATTTGCCGTTCTCCTGGTTTAGGATTTATGTGAATGACTTAACAGTTCCGGACAGTTTCACTGTAAAACTAAATGGTTCTGCCTTATGTAGCAATGATTCAAGGTTTGTAGTTAGTCAGCACAAGATTGATGTCTTTTGCTCTGGGGCTGGTTTAATCAACAAGTTATGGATTAAAGGACGATAGTTGCAAATATCTGCTCCATCTACATTGGCGGGGGTCGGAATGTGGCTCTCAAACAGAACACAAACCAGGCCAACACATTTAATGCTTGTTACACAGGAGACAGATGTGGACCAGAGGCCGCAGTAAATGGCAAAAACAAAGACCAATCTCTATGACAATGTCTGCACACACACAAAACTGAGAAGTGGAACCAGTCCTGCTTACTGGTATCTGAACTTTATTGGTTATTGGTTATGGAAGGCCTCGGTATCACTGCAAAAGAATTAAAATCCATAATTGCTCAACCGCCCGTGCCAGTGGAATCATCCGAATTACTAACACATCTCCCAAACAAAGAAAGGTAACTGTAGTCCCCATCGTAGCAGTCTCAGCACACGCCAAAAGACATAAGGCGAAACCACGCAGAAAGTGAACACAGCCAACTGTTCCCTGTCATATGATATCATCATTCATCGTAAACAAGCGGGATATCGAAAAAAGATCAAAACGGATGAGACACACAGCTCACGGTGTGTAGAGCACTTAACTCAGTATCTCCTGCAACAAGCCGGACTTGGAATATGAGGAAACTGCAAGAAGGAACACTTTTCAGACATAGCCTTCAATGGTTCCTGCCGCCTATCCACCATATACCATGGAAGTTCGCATCCTCCCGAAAATGATGATCGTCGTAGCACTTGATGATGTTAGGCCATCGTTGATGACTCCAATTCCAAACATATAAACACACAGTGGTGGTAAGCTATCATTTCCAATCCAACAGAAGCCACTTGACCTGTAGTTTGTAAAACCACAGAGAGAATATGATTTTGTGACCTTCACTGATTCACTCTTGGATGTGAATGTGTAGTTTACACAAGAGGAGAAGTTTTCAACTACAGCGATCCCATTTAAGGCAATTCTGGGATAGCAAGGCAAGTCTCCCTTATAGCAGCAGAACTTGATGTTCTCTGCTCCCTTCTTGTAGCTGCTGCCACACGATTCTGATGTCTCATTAACTTGGACATCATTCAAGAACAATGTCAGATTCCATAGATCTGGCTCTGCTGATGAAGTGCTTGGTGCAACAGTTGTATCAATCATACAGGAGGCTCCTGGTTTGTGGTCATTAATATCACAGACGGCATATGATGTTGTTATATTCAGTATTTCTTTCTGGGGTGTAAATATGTGGCACACACATGGAGAGTGGTTTGTGGTCACAGTAATCCCATTAAAGGCAATTCTAGGGTAGCATGGCATAGCTGTTTCAGAACAGCACAATCCTATGATGTTTTCTGTGTTCGCTATAAAGCTGCTGCTGCTACACAATCCTGACCAATTATAGGTGTGGACATTATTCACTTGCAATGACAAAACTGCTTTGTTTACATCATAAACCTCTGGAAGCGAATCATTTATGGGACTAATAGTACAATTTATTCTTCCATCGGGGATATCTTCCTTGAGTCCCCCCCAAAAAAAAAGTCTTTGGTTAAAAAGCACATATGCTTTTGACTTAAACACAAAATGAGCCCACTTCATAGATTCAAAATGATCCTTGCCAATGCCATCCGTTTGCACAAGTTAGGTCCTTAGCTACCAAGGACACAAATGAAGCAATCAAAATAAAGCCTTTATCTACAGCGAAGGTTAATGAACTATGAACAAACATTTATGTTCAAACCCTTGAATACATTTTTAAAAATCTGCCGTTCTCTGCGCTTTTAGTCATTCCGACTTGTTCTAGCACGGATTACAGTTTTCCTGCTCTGAGCTCAGCTAAGTACAATTTATTATACATTTTTCTCTCTCTTTTTCTATTTTTTATATATTTTGACGCCCATCATACCTCTCATCATGTAAAATTCATTTCTCTCTTTTCTTATTTCTGCATCCTACTTTCCTCGCCCTCCACTTGATCATCTAACATGTAGTAATTGTGCTTCACCGCTTGTTGTCGTTGTCCCTGTATTCTGAAGAAGGCCACAGGCCGAAACGTCAGTATTGTGTTGTGTTCTTTATTTGTAAAGCTGTCACCATACCTTGGAGTGTTTAGCACACCCCACCATTGGCTCCTTGCTACCAGCTTTACCGCAGCATTGCAATTATTTGCCTGTTCCCTACTCAATTGATATCGCTGCTACTTTATGTTTGTTTAACGTCACTCATCTCTGTGTACTTTAGTTAGAACCATTTCCACTCCGTTCTTTCACCTACCTATTCTATCTCTCGTCAGTCTCTCCTCGCCTTCACTTCTGGGTGCTTTCTTACCCTCCCCTCTTGCACTTTGCTCCTCATACTTTCTATTCACTACCTTCCCTCTTTCTATTATTGGCTTCTCTATACCTTCACGTATCCTACCTATCTTCATCTAGTTGGTTTATCTCTCATTTCTCTTCTCGATCTTCTCTCATCTCCTCACTATGCCCTCCCTCAAACATCTATCTCATTCTATCCGTCACTCCATCATCGCCTCTTTCTCCACTCTACCCCCCGAACTCTCTAACATCTCTAAGGACTTTGCCTTCACTACTTTCAAGAAAACTAGATTTACCTGTCACCTGAATTTCTTGAACAACTGCCTCCATCGTAAATTTCTCCCTTGTGGGTTCCGATCTCACTTCTCACCTCAAGTCGGTTAACCCCACCTCTCTAACTATCTTCGCCGCCAACTGCAGAACCTTGAACTCCAGCATGGCCTGAAACGTGTTCGTCTTGTCGCTTCTAGCCACTCTCGTCTTATATCCCACCTCAACACCCGCCAACAACACCTCCTATCCCAACTCCATCTACTCACCTCTAACTTTCCTGGGACTCTTCGCTTCATCCGCCATACCATCCACCACCACAACCGATCTGTGTATGACTTTTTATCCTCTCAGCACAAACGTAAACTCTTGAACCTCCGTCCTCCTCCTCCTCCTCCCTCACCTCCTCCTCTCCCCAATGCCTCTGACTCTAGCTCCCTTGTCACTTGTATTCCCCCTGATTTGTCCCTTTCCGACCATGAGCGCTCTCTTCTCAGCAAGGGTCTTAAGTTTGTCCCCCTTCGCCCTTTGAGTGACTCATTCTCTCTCTTACGGGACATTCAGGAGTATCACAGACGACTACGACTCAAACTCTATTACTTTAATCATCCGAACTCTTCCTCTCAACCTCCTCCTACAGACGAATTTGCCCGCTTTTCCCCCCGTAAATCTGACTGGACTCCCCGCTCGGGCGAATCACAGGCTTTGGACCAGTTCATTAACAGTACCTACCGGGATATTAAGGCACTTCGTCCCCATAGACTTCGACGCTCTAATCTTAGTAGTGAAGAGTACCAAGCCCTCCAGGATCTTCGCCGACGTGATGATATTGTCATCAAGCCGGCCGACAAGGGCGGCTCTGTGGTGGTATGGAGGAAAGACCTTTATATCCGGGAAGGGGATAAACAATTATCCGACTCGACTTTCTACCTCCCCACCCCCGACGACACTACTGTCTCTAATAACGCCGTGGTGCGTCGTACGATCCTCCGTTTCATTCAGGATGGATTACTTCCCTCTAGCTCCTCCAGCATGATCCTTCCTGACCACTGCTTGGGCAGACCCTCTTTTTATATGCTGCCTAAAATACATAAACCTGACTCTCCTGGACGTCCGATTGTCTCTTCCATCTCATGTCCTACTGTTCTCATTTCTGACTTCCTCGACAGTGTCTTTCAACCCATAGTTATGGGCCTCCCTTCGTATGTCAAAGACACTAACGACGCCCTTAACATCTTTTCCTCTATCACCCTCCTTCCTGATCGTCACTACCGCCTCTTCGTTATGGATGTCTGCTCCCTGTATACTTCTATTCCCCACTCCGACGGCCTTCAAGCTCTTCAGTTTTTCCTGGACCGTAGGATCCAACCCTCCATCGCCACTGGCGTCCTCCTCCGTCTAGCAGAATTAGTCTTGAACCTCAACTCTTTCGAGTTCAATGGCAATTTCTTCACCCAGATCAGCGGTGTGGCGATGGGCACTAAAATGGGCCCTAGCTATGCTTGTCTCTTCATGGGTTACCTTGAGCACCAAATCATCCATACCTACCAGGGCCCTCTTCCCCTTATGTATCGTAGGTACAATGATGACTGCATTGGTCTGTCTGACCTTCCAGAAGATGAGATCTCCCGTTTCATCGATTATGTCGGACATTTCCACCCCTCTATCCACATCACCTTCCACATCTCCACCTCCTCCGTATCTTTCCTGGACATCCTAGTCTCCTTGGGCACCTCTCATCTTCTCACCTCGGTCTTCTACAAGGCCACGGACTCCCATAGTTTCCTCCGCTACGACTCCTCTCATCCTACATCCTGCAAGAACTCTCTTCCCTATTCTCAGCTTCTCAGACTTCGTCGCCTTTGCCAAGACGACGAAGATTTCCTTCACAATGCCCACCTCATGCTTGATTTCTTCCGCCGACGCCTTTATCCAGAATCAGCTCTCCTCCCTGCCCTGCGTCGAGTTCTCCACACTTCACGTCAGTCTGCTCTTACCCCCTCTACTCATCCCCCCTCTGATAGAGTAGTGCTCGCTCTCACCCATCACCCTCACCACTACGCCGCTATTAGGACCATCCACCGCTACCTCCCTATTCTTCGATCTGACCCTACTACTCGTCTGCTCTTCCCTGACCCGCCACTAGTGGCCTTTAGACGTGACCGGAACCTCCGAGACTTTCTTGTCAGGGGCCGTCTTCCTGCTGACCACTTCAGCCATCGAGGCACTATCCGCTGCAACCGAGAGTATGTAAAACTTGTGACCACGTTCTCCGGACCGACACTGTCCTCTTCCCTAATGGTCCTTTCGAGATCAGAGAGGGATTCACTTGCACATCGCGCAACATCATTTATGCCATCATCTGTAAGCGATGCAAGTTGACCTACATCGGTCAGTCTGGTCGCAGAATCGGCGATAGGTGCCGTGAACACTTGAATGACATCACCCAAGAAGCGGACACTCCTGTAGCAGCCCACTTTAACTCGAGGGGCCATCGAGGTAAGACTGATGTCTTGGTTACTGGCCTAGTATCATGCTCCTCTGATCACCACAGTCGGCTCACTCTTGAGCACCGTCTGATCGCTCGTTGGGGCTGCCTCACCCCTCGTGGCATCAATGTATCCCTGTCCCTCTGAGGACCCTCCGGCCTCCGACTCCACCCTCCCACCTATGGACCTCTCTTCCTATTTCTCTTCTTGGGTCCTCTACTCCTCGTCCATCCCTGCTTTTCATATCCTCTTTGAGTAACCCCCATCTTGCCTTCTTCCTCCTAAACCCCCCCCCCCTCTCCCTACACCTTTTTCTCTTCTGACTACCTTCATGTCCTTTACCTCTTTATCACTATATCACCTCTCCACCTGGACTGTACGTACGATCTCTCTGCCCACCTCTATTGTCCCTCGTCCTTCCTACCACCCCTCTGCTGATCTACTCCTAGCTCACCCCTCTCCTCTCTATTCACTTGTAGTTACTACTCATCTATACCTACTATTCCAGTATCCCCCTTATCCTAATGCCCACTTTCATTCCCCCCTTTGTTCTATCATTTCCCTACTTCTTTACCTCCTATGGTTCATACCTCTTGCACACCATTCCCCTATTGCTCCACTTCTTCCAGACTTTCTCTTTTTCCATTCACTTCTGACCTACCGCCTCTCCCCCTATCCAGTTTTCACATACCTGCTTCTTATCCCTCCTCTCCATACCTCCTCCTCTAATACTTCCCTACCTCCCGATAGACTAACTTCCTCCGGACCACCCCTCTATCGCCCTTCTCATTATACCGGCTTTATTATTCTTCCTCACCGTATCTCTTCCTCCAGTATCCAATCCTTCCTTTCGTTGACCTACCTCTCAACTCTTTCAGTTCGAGGCCATCCATTCTGTAGAGTCCATCTCTCTCACCCACTGCCTAGTTTACTACTTTGTCGTGTCATTCAATTTCTTTCTCTTAACCTCTCGCGTGATCTCTCACTTCCATTGTTGAGTGATTTATATGTATTGCTTGTTGTGTCCCAGGAGTGTCCTCGTCTATCCCCCCTTTCCCCCCCCCCCCCCCTTTTTGGTTTTCCCGATATTAGATACTTTTGCCCTCTTTACTGACCTGTCTTTGTCACGTGTTGCTTTCTATACACGTTCTCTGCGCTTTTAGTCATTCCGACTTGTTCTAGCACGGATTACAGTTTTCCTGCTCTGAGCTCAGCTAAGTACAATTTATTATACATTTTTCTCTCTCTTTTTCTATTTTTTATATATTTTGACGCCCATCATACCTCTCATCATGTAAAATTCATTTCTCTCTTTTCTTATTTCTGCATCCTACTTTCCTCGCCCTCCACTTGATCATCTAACATGTAGTAATTGTGCTTCACCGCTTGTTGTCGTTGTCCCTGTATTCTGAAGAAGGCCACAGGCCGAAACGTCAGTATTGTGTTGTGTTCTTTATTTGTAAAGCTGTCACCATACCTTGGAGTGTTTAGCACACCCCACCATTGGCTCCTTGCTACCAGCTTTACCGCAGCATTGCAATTATTTGCCTGTTCCCTAAACCTGAATAAAATGCTGGCTGAAATTGGATGCACTGGGCCACTGGTGCAGAACACAGTGCAACGTTTTTAATGGGTGTTCAATCAGAGAGGATCTGGCAGACTCTAAATGTGATGTTCCGTCTGTGGGGGCGATCAACACACTTAACCTGACAGCTGACTTCATGTGAGTGTCTGGAATCCTACTCTGATTGAGTCCTGATCGCAGAGAGAGAGAGAGAGAGTAATATCTTAGTCACATGACTCATAAGGCTTATTGTGTGATGACCATCGCATTCAATCGCACCATATTTCTTTGGTAGGGCTATGAATATTGATTTGAGCATGTCGTCTGGTATATATCCGCAGTTGTAGATTTCATTCAATATTTTTATTATTATTTCTATTCCAAAATCACCCATGGCTTCAATCTCTTCTTTAGTTATATTATCTGGTCCAGGAGCTTTGCCTGCTTTCATATTGTCTGATATAAGTAGGTTTTAATTTAACATGATGCGTTAACTGCTGCTCTTTTTTGTTGTTTTTTTTTATTTTATTCACTAGGTTATTAAAAATACAGGTCCTATTCATCAAGTTAATGTGTCTCCGGTAACTAAATATAGCAGTCTAATGTCCTTTCTTGCCATGAATGCAGTAAACTAATTTCCATTTCACAATAAATATAGAAATTGCTGCCTTTTTTTTTCTTAGATATATTCAGCACTATCACTCTACTGATTCTATCATCTTACAAAAAAAATAATGAATAAATACAATGAGGCAACACAAACAAACCTGTCAATATTGTTCTCTTCCTGTGACCTAGAAAATGATGCTTTCAAAGTTAACCCAACCTGTTCATTGTTCAGCATATCCCACAAACCATCTGATCCCATAACCATTACATCATCTTCTGCTATTTCCTTGTTTGCCAAGTTGAAGATTCGAACCTGTAACATATTTGATATATGACATCTCATTGACTCACACTTTAATCTTACCTTAGCAACATCAAAACATTTCTAAAATATTTTATTAGTTAGGTATTTTTCTTTTCTAATGTGCAGAAACATTTTCCCTTAATATCACTCTGCACATTGAAAATATTGCATTTATATCTCTGTGTTTGTCTTTTCATTCATAATGTGTAGGGAGCACCAAACTTTTTTTGGTCCACACCCCTCTTTTCAGGGAAAAATTTGCTCACCGCCCACATGGAAATCTACCCTTTCTAAACAAAGAGGAAAATGTAGTGACAAATGTATGGTTCTATTATGTATCTATATTTTTACCTACATTCTAAACAACATATTAAAGAAAGATGTTGCTGTAAAAAAAAACACATTGAAGCTTGAAATTATACAATCATTTATTAAAATCAACAACAGTAACATTCATATTGTACACAAACAATTAAGATAATGAAAGATAATATTAAAATTAAAAAATACGAATAGAAAAATCCTAATGAGTAGGATGAAAATGTGCACTGCTATAAACTTTTTTAATGTTAGGCTCTAGTATTGTCAGCAGAAGTGTTAAATCACCATGATTAGCTGTTTGCAGTAAGTTTCTATTTTTAGGTAACGGATATGCAACAGCACAGAATCCCCATTCCACTGATGGAGATGCAACCAATAACTTTATGCTATAGTGCATAATCTAGGATAAAGTTTTGGTATCTACTTTTGTAGTTTGAACTGTTGGTAGTCAGCTTTAAATCTAAATTCAAATTTCTCATTTGCTGTGGTTACTTCAATTAGTTCTTCTTGTAAAATTAGAGATTCTACTATGTTTGCATTTGAAAAATGGTCTAAAACCCAATCAGGTATATTCATTGCGAGAATATCTTCAAACCGTTGACTGAGGTCCGAATAGAAAGGCTTCAAGAGATGGCAATAGATAAACTGTGTTCGTCACATTTTTTGACTGTTGAGAAATTTGGAAACTCCATGAATTTCTAGGAACTCTAGTATTGAGTCAAAGAGTTTATAAAAGTGATCCAAATACGCATATTTTAATTCCAATATATTTCAATTGTTTACGATGAGTCATGATATCGTATGACTGGGAACAGTTGGCACTGTTCACTTTCTGCGCAGTTTCGCCTTATGTCTTTTGGCGTGTGCTGAGACTGCTACAATGGGGACTACAGTTACCTTTCTTTGTTTAGGAGATGAGATATTAATTCGGATGATTACGCTGGCAATGGCGGTTGAGCAATTATGGATTTTAATTCGTTTGCAGTGATACCAGGGTCTTCCTTAACCAAATAACCAAATCTTTGAAATGCCAATGACCTTCCGTATGAAGCAGCAAACGATTTAATTCTTCATTATTGTCAATATAAAAGTGTCCAATCAGTCTTCCTTTTAATGAATTATTTCTTGTTTTGCTGATTGCTTTATGACATACAATAATGACCTATGTAAACGTTAACACAATTTTTGACATATAAATAATACATAATGATGAATCACACAGTATACAGTGAATATTTCTGGAACTGCTTTGTAATTAATATGTAAGAAAATATCTATAGTGCCCTATCATTGCTGGAGCACCATCAGGTGCAGTGGACAATATAATATAATATAATATAATATAATATAATATAATATAATATAATATAATATAATATAATATAATATAATATAATATAATATAATATAATATAATATAATATAATATAATATAAAACATAACATAACATAACATAACATAACATAACAATACAATACTATACAATACAATACAATATAATATAATATACAAATTATTCATGGGGCCTTCTTTTTCTTTGAAAAACCCTTCCAAAACCAGAAATATTGATTCTCCCTTAGCATCAGTTAGAAAATTATTAGCAAAAACATAATTCTTGGCAAATTTTTTTTTTTCTTCTTTTATGAATTGCACATATGGTAAAAGGGAGCCGCGATAGCTCAGTGGTTAGTGAACTGGACTACAAAGGACATGGGGTAGGGTTTGATCCCAACCGACGGCTTCCGGGTTCACCCAGCCTTAAATGGGTACCGGATTTTTTTCTGGGAAAGTAAAGCAGCACGGGCGTAATACTGACCACATTACACCAAAAATCATGTGCTGAAGGTCTGTAAAATATAGGGTCACTAACACCATATTTCCCTTTACGCCACTTGGCGTGACGGGGGTACTTTACTTTTTTTTTTTACATATGGTAAAAGGAAGACTTCATTTCCTGGCAATGCTGACTCATCAAATTGACAGAGAACTTGGATGCTTTAAAATACTCAGATAATGAATCTTGAGCATCTTCAGCCGTTTCATCAACTCATCTTTGCACAGTATTATTGCTCAAGGAAAGTTTCTTAGTATTATCAGAGGCTGGTTTGTGTAGCATATTGCACAATTATTTCACCTATAGCCAGTAGAATTAGTTCTTCACCAATAGTATGTGATTTTCCAGATACCAGTTTGATTGAGCAACCAGTAATGAATTGTAAAAAGTCTGCAACACATCATCATCTTGCTTGAAAGTTACTGAAAAGAGGTCAATGTCAGCTAGCTCACAACATTTTCTGTTAGTGCTTGAAAATCTCTCTCTCTCTCTCTGCGTTCAGGACTCAATCAGAGTAAGGATTCCAGACTCTCATGTGAAGTCAGCTGTCAGGCTAAGTGTGTTGATCGCCCCCACAGACAGAACATCACAATTAGAGTCTGTCAGATCCACTCTGACTGAACACCCGTTAATACGTTGCACTGTGTTCTGCGCCAGTGGCCCAGTGCATCCGATTTCAGCCAGCATTTTATTCGGATTTGCTTTCCCTAGCCTTTGATTGTCCCCAATCTTCCTGCAAGGCAGCAGATGATCTTTTCTGTAGGGGGATTCTGCCCTTAGATGGTAGGCCCTCCCAGGTTTACGAGCACCATCTGCCCGAGTCACTAGAGGTGACTAATACAGACACGGACACACAAAGATGTGAGATGTGACTAACACAGACATACACACACAAAGATGTGAGATGTGACTAACACAGACACGCACACACAAAGATATGAGGTGTGACTAACACTGACACACATCAAGATATATGACACATGACTAACATAAACATGCACATAAAGATATGAGATATAACTGGCATTGACATGCACACACAAAGATATGACACATGCCTAACATAGACATGCACACAAAGATAAGAGATATGACTAACATAGATATGCACACACAAAGATATGAGATGGGACTAACATAGCCATGCACACACAAGGATAATAGATGTGACAAACACAGACATGCACACACAAAGATATGAGACATGACTAACATAAACATGCACACAAAGATATGAGATATCACTAACCCAGACATGCACACACAAAGATATGACATATGACTAACACTGGTACACACTAAGATATGAGATATGACTACACAGACACACATAAAGATATGAGACATGATTAACACGGACACACCGAGATATGAGACATGACTAACATGACACACACCAAGATATGAGCCATGGCCAGCACACACAAGCTAAGATATGAGCCATGGCTAGGACAGAAACACAGCAAGATATGAGCCATGGCTTCACTAAAAAACACCAAAAAATGAACCATGTCTAGCACAGAAACACATTAAAGTGTCCATATGCTTGGGCTTGTTGTAGTCGGCAGATTCTTCTGAACGTGGGAATCACAGGTTTCGTTAAACAGTTGTCCGGAGATTTGAGAGTGCAGTCTGACGCATAGAACGTTCTCTTGCATGTACAGATTCCCGATTGACTGTTGACAGGTGTCGTTGAAACAGTTGTCCGGACATTTGAGAGTACATATGATGTCACAGCCATCAGAACACATCTGTTCGCACTGTAGCCCAAAATTACCATCTGGACAAGTGTCATTACAGGTATAGCCAAGATGTTTACATTGTAGGCATTTTCCAGATTTTTCCTCAAATAAAGGACAGACACTGAGACAAGACCCGGAACAGTCGTGTCCATAGATCTCATGTGAACAGTAGCCGTGACAAGTACCGATGATGACATTGCAGCCTTTATTACACCCACTACACACTGCACAAAACGACAAGAATGCTCGTCGAGACAATAGGTGTCTGTAAATGTTTGCACCTCACATACCGTCAGTGCACTGTCGGTCTGCGAAATGGTCGGTGAGAACTCAATCTTAATGTGTGTCATTGACGTTTGTGTTTTGACTACAATAGTGTTGACAGATAAATTAGGGTAGGATATATCATTATACTGGAACACTACTCCGCCACTGTCAGAGAAAGCCTTTAGAGTGGCATTCTTTATCCGAATCATAGTGCTAGGTCGATGATAGATTCGAATGATGTGAGTCTTCTGGGGCGTTGCAAAGTTCAGATACCAGTAAACAGAATTGATTCCACTTCTACATTGTGTGTGTGTGCAGTCATTGTCATAGAGATTGGTCTTTCTTTTGCTATTAACTGCGGCCTCTGGTCCACATCCGTCTCCTGTATAACAAGCATCAAATGTTTTGTGCATTAAATCGGTCTGGTTTGTGTTCTGTTTGAGAGCCAGTTTCCGACCCCCGCCAATGTAGTTGGAGCAGATATTTGCAACTATCGCCCTTTCAATCCGTAATTTGTTGATCAGACCAGCCCCAGGGCAGAAGGCATCAATCTCGTGCGGACTAACTACAAACCTTGATACATTGTTACATGAGGCAGAACCATTCAGTTTTACCGTGAAGCTGTCCGGATATTTTAAGTCATTCGCATAAATCCTAAACCAGGAGCACGGCAAAGATTGATTGAGAGTTGCCTCAACTGATGTAGAATCTGTATCCGGATTACATGAGGTGTCGTTGCCATCAAACAGGAAAGTACGTTCAGATTTTTGGGCATATTTTGGCAAATAAAATCCAAGTACTGACACTGGGGTCCAAAAATTGTGTGCTGACAACTGTCATTGTTTGGGCATGTCCCTGTAGTTTTGTCACAAACTAAGCCATTATAGCAGTGACATTGTAACGTACAATTTGTCCCAAACCAACCGGCTGCACAAGTAAGGTCATTAGCTTTCATTGTTGCTAACGAAGCCAGCGAATAAAGACTTGAACTGCAGCGATGGTTAACGAACTGTGTACACACATTTATTATCAAACCCGTGTTTACTTTGCAAAAAAATCCGCCATCTCACTGTGGTAACAGATAGCGTGAAATTCTCTAATAGAATGAGATAAACCGTTGGAGACAAGGAAAGTCAACATTGTTTACATGGCTTGGACGCAAGAAGCGTCCATTTTGGTGCGTCCCATGACGTCCAGTCGTTCCAAGAACGATGTTATTAAAGGAGTGACTTGAAAATAAGATAGGTCCTTAATTTTCTTATCAGCATGAACTTTTGACAAATGTTCTTGTAGTCTTGAAGACTTTATAGATAAAACTTGTTGGCAAATCAGGCACATTCTTCGTCTTCTACCTTTCAGCTCCCTGTGGAGCATAGGTCTAAAAACAAACACTTTCCAAGCCGTTCTGTTTCTTGCCATTCTTTTACGGTCATTCCATGTTTTCCCCATCATCTTCATCTCTGCTTCCATGTCTTCATTGTCTTTTTCCCTGGGGATTCCAAAAAAGGGCCTGTTGTGTAATACTCTCAGTTGGGTTCCGCAGTGTGTGTCCTATCCAGTGCCATCGTCTTCGCTGTATCTCTTTATCCACTGGTATTTGACTGGCACATTTCCATAATTCTATGTTAGTGATTTTGTCCTGCCATTTCCATCCATTTATTCTGCATAAGCATCCATTAATAAAAGTCTGTATCTTCACGATTGTCATTTTTGTTGTTCTCCATGTTTCACAGCCATATAATAGGAGTGACTCATCATTAGAGTTGAAAATGTTTATTTTTGTATTTAACCTAATTTCTTAGGACTTCCATATTGTATGTTTCCCAGTGCAACAAATGCTCCTCTTGCTTTTGATATCCTTATTTTGGTATCATGTTCTGTTCCTCTGTCTTTGTCTATATTACTGCCCAGATATATGTAAGATTGTACGTCTAGTAGAGGTATTTCTCCTAGTTTTATTTGGTTATTATCAACTGCATTAATTCTCATAATTTTGGTCTTATCTCTATTTATTTTCAGTCCCATCTGTTGTGATCTCTCATCAAGTATGCCCATTTTATCTTGCATCTGTTAGTGGTTGTGTGATAGGAGAGCCATGTCATCAGCAAAATATAAATTATTAAGTTGCTTGGGTAGTGACCACTGGATTCCATTTCTGTTGTTTTGAGTTATTTTCATAATCTAATCTGTGGCCAGCAGAAAGAGAAATGGAGATAGACAGCATCTCTACCTTACTCCTGTTCTTATTTCAATTGCTTCTGTAAGCTGCCCTTCATGCACCACACTACATTTCATTCCTTCATACATTGTTCTTATCAGGTTAATAAACTTTGTGGGGATTCCGTAATGACTCAGCAACTTCCAAAGCATTCCTCTGTCTACACTCTCAAATGCCTTTTCATAATCTATGAATCCAATATAAAGTGGGAACTGTAGTTCTAAACTTTGTTCAACTATTATACGTAGGGTAGTTATTTGATCAGCACATGATCTGATCTTCCTAAAACCTGTTTGTTTATCTCTCAAATGTATCTCTATGGCCTCTTTTAGTCTCTCCAGATTGATTCTGCTTAATATTTTTCCTGGCACCGATAGTAGCATAATTCCCCTGTAATTTGTGCACTCCTGTAAACTTCCTTTCTTTAGTAGTTTGATCATATAACCTTCTTTCCAGTCTTTAGGTATTTCCTTCCTCTCCCAAATTTTATCTAATAGATTATGTAACATCTTGGTAGAGGTGTTAATATCTGCTTTGATGGCTTCTGAAGGAATTTCATCTGATCCTGTGGCTTGACCATTTTTTAATAGTTTGATGGCTTTCATTATTTCTTATTTACTTGGTTTTTCACAGTTAACGTGTAACTCTTCTTCTGCTGGTTGTATATCTGGAGGATTATTTGAGCCGGGTCTGTTCAAAAGTTCTTCAAAGTGCTCTTTCCGTCTCTTCATTTGTTCCCTTATTTGGTAAGCAGATTTCCTTTCTTACCTTTAAGACATTGATCTGTTTGTATTTTCCACTTAATTTCTTTGTGCTGTTTTACAGTTCTTTCATATTCCCATTATTTGTTGCTTCCTCTGCCACTTTAGCTAGTTCATCTATATATTTCCTCTTATCCCTTTTAATGCATCTTCTCACTTCTTTGTTCACCTCTGTGTAAGCTTCTTGTGTCTTGGCTTTATTACTTCTCATTTTGCTTTTATTTATATCTGCTTTCTTATTCTTTCTTTATTTAATTTTATCCAGGGTCTCTGCTGTCATCTATGCCTTATTCTGGCGTTCTCTTTTCCCCAGTGTTTCTTCGCATGTCTCTTTCCATATATCCTTTACCTGTTTCCAATGATCTTCTATATCAGGGATGGCCAATAAGGTGCCCGTGTTCCACAAGTGGCCCGCGACGTCTTTTTTTGGGCCCGCGGCGGATAAAAAATAAAATCAGGTTGCATTGAGCAAAATGTCCTTAGTAAAATTGATTTTAAATTTGTTACATTAACATCTACTGTGGAGAAAGTTAACTCAAATAATCCCTAGTAGTTTGTTTAAAATAAAGTATAATTATTGGTGGAAACATCCGAGGTAAATCAAAGAAGAATAATAGTACAAGTAGACCTATGTTTAACACTCAGAACACTCTAGTAGTTAGTTTCACGTCGCCTTCCCGTCATTCCCAACCCATCCTTTTTTCCGTTTGATCATCCTGCGATCGACTGAAACAAAGGAAGAAGCCGACGAATGGTTCTAGAATCGACTCTCGGTTTGGCGAGTTCAAACAACAGTTTCCACCAAAAAATACTGTCAATCACCCACCTCCTCCTCCCCAACACATTCACCCCACAATTATTTTACTTTCAGTTTCTTTCTCTCCAATCCTCTTTTCATCAGTCAAAATCATATATCCGATATCCGATCTGATAAATTCTGATTTTGTCGAGTTACAGTGAACAGTTCCATTTGAAACAGTGCTATTGTTGTAATCTGTGTTTTCATTGTCTGTTGCTTCGGTCGTGGTATAATATGAGCAATAAACGTCAATTAAATTTTTAAAATCAGATTTGTTCATGAGAAATGGGAACATGATTTTTTATTTATCAACAATAAGGATAGCAAACTGCAGTGCCTTGTGTGTTTGCAAGTGTTGTCTGTAAATAAAGAGTATAATCTTAAACGGCATTACACACAGCACCACGCCGTTAAATACAAGGACTACATTGGTACAATACGTTCAACACTTGTGTGCAATTTGAAGAAAAAGGTTAGTGCTCAGAAATCTGTTTTTACTACTAACAACAAAACAAACAAGTTTCTTAATGGCATCATTTGTTGTAAGCGCAGAGATAGCGAAATAAAAAAAATCATTATGTGACGGTGACTTCGTAAAGCGTTGTTCTATTAACATCATCATCATCAAGTACCAGGCCTGCTGGCTTAGGTGATCATGTCTCTCCACAACTTTCGATCTCGGCAGCTACTTATCATTTCTGTTGCTGACCTTCTGCCAAGCCATTCTCTTAAGCTGTCTGTTACTTTTTCTCTTTGCTTCCCTATATCTCTTTGTCCCTCAATTTTTCCAGTTGTTACAATATATTAAAGTTGTTTTCTTCTCATTACATGGCCAAAAAAATGATGATTGTTTCTTCCTAATATTGGAAATTAGCTCTCTTTTTGCTTTGACCTCTCTCAGAACATCTTCATTACTCTTCTTAGCTGTCCATGGTACTCTCAACATTCTTCTGTAAAACCACATTTCTACAGACTCCAGTGATTTTCTTGTCTGTTGTCCTATTGTCCATGATTCACATCCATATGTTAAGACTGGCTCTACGTAACATTTAAGAACTCTTTTTCTTGTTTCTATTGTCAAAAATGGATTGCTCTATTAACATGGCGTGTGCATTTGGGGAAGGAAAAATTGCCAGTCATTTTGAGAGCGTTCCACTATCAAAACAGACAGTCACTAGAAGGGTTGAGGAAATAAGTTCTCATATATCTAGTAAATTAAAGAGTGTCGTTACAAATTCTGCTTACTTTTCTCTGGCTTTGGATGAATCTACTGACATAACAGACACAGCACAACTTTTAATTTTCATAAGAACTGTTTCAGAAGACTTTATTATCAATGAAGAGCTACTAGCTTTAGATTCATTGCATAATACGACCAAATGTCAAGACATTAAGATTCAGTTATGAAAGTTGTTAACGGTATCGGTGATATAAACAGACTTTCAGCAATAGTGACAGATGGTGATTAAGGTTAAGATTAAGATTATTAGGGAAAGCTGGAATCCATTGCCCAGCATTACATTGCATTATACACCAGGAGGCGCTGTGTGGCAAGATTCTAGATGTTGAGGATGTTATGAAAACTGTAATAAAGTGTGTGAATTTAATAAAAGGCGGGAATCGGGCTTTGACACACTGACAGTTTATAAATTTTCTATCAGAAGTTGAAGCGGAATATGGCGATTTCATGCTCTACACACAAGTACACTGGCTAAGCAGAGGGAATTGTTTGAGGCAGTTTTTTTGCTTTGAGAAACGAGATAAAGCAGTTTTTAGAGAAACATGATACCAACAAAGAACTGATCAGAAAAATGTCTGATCCACATTTTAACAGCGTATTGGCCTTTTTAACTGATATCTCTCTCTATCTCTGCGATCAGGACTCAATCAGAGTAGGATTCAAGACTCCCACATGAAGTCAGCTGTCAGGCTAAGTGTGTTGATAGCACACAAAGACAGAACATCACAAATAGAGTTCGCCAGATCCACTCTGATTGAACACCCGTTAATACGTTGCACTGTGTTCTGCGCCAGTGGCCCAGTGCATCCGATTTCAGCCAGCATTTTATTCGGGTTTGCGTTCCCTAGCCTTTGATTGTCCCCAATCTTCCTGCAAGGCAGCAGGTTGTCTTTTCTATAGGGGGATTCTGCCCTTAGATGGTCGGCCCTCCCAGGTTTACGAGCACCATCTGCCCGAGTCACTAGAGGTGACTAACACAGACATGCACACACAAAGATGTGAGATGTGACTAACACAGACATGCACACAGCGATACGAGGCATGACTAACACTGACACACATCAAGATATATGACACATGGCTAACATAAACATGCACATAAAGATATGAGATATAACTGACATAGACATGCACACACAAAGATATGACACATGCCTAACATAGACATGCACACAAAGATAAGAGATATGACTAACATAGATATGCACACATAAAGACATGAGATGGGACTAAACATAGCCATGCACAAACAAGGATATGAGATGTGAAAAACACAGACATGCACACACAAAGATATGAGATCTGATATCACCCAGCATATGAATGAACTCAACATGAAGCTACAGGGACATTCCCAAACAGTCTCAGATTTGGTAGCACACCTAGATGGATTTATAAGTCAACTAAAAGTTTTTAGATTTACCATGGCCAAAGAAAACTTCATTCATTTTCCTTTGTGCAAAGAATTGATTGAGGAACGCAGTGACACTGATTTCAAATTTTCTGTATTAATGTTAGACAAACTATTGGAGCAATTCAATGAACGATTTTCTGACTTCAGTGGTATATGACCAGAACTGGCATTGTTTTAACAAAGGGTTAAGGCATAAAAATGCGAAGCTGCAGTAAAGCTGAATATAAGGAAAAATTAAAAAATAAAAAAAATGGTATGTAAGAAGCTTTACGTGACAAGTGGACGACACAGACTAAACAACGTTTCGGCTCAATAGGCCTTCATCAGGAACAAACAATAAACACACACACACAAAACTGATAACGAAACAACCAAAACAAAACCAATCAGAATGTGTTAAAGAAAACAACAACAATAAATAAAACTATCCTGTGAAATCCAAAATAAAATCGTAACCAAGTGCGGCTGTCGTGAACGTCGAAAATCGTGCCAAAAAGTGCGTAAAAGTAAACAGAACCAGAGGAGTTAACACAGGGGTCAGTGTTAACTCCTCTGGTTCTGTTTACTTTTACGCACTTTTTGGCACGATTTTCGACGTTCACGACAGCCGCACTTGGTTACGACACTGACCCCTGTGTTAACTCCTCTGGTTCTGTTTACTTTTACGCACTTTTTGGCACGATTTTCGACGTTCACGACAGCCGCACTTGGTTACGATTTTATTTTGGATTTCACAGGATAGTTTTATTTATTGTTGTTGTTTTCTTTAACACATTTCGATTGGTTTTGTTTTGGTTGTTTCGTTATCAGTTTTGTGTGTGTTTTTATTGTTTGTTCCTGATGAAGGCCTATTGAGCCGAAACGTTGTTTAGTCTGTGTTGTCCACTTGTCACGTAAAGCTTCTTACATACCATTTTTTTATTTTTTTATTTTTCCCATTGTTTTAACAACCCTATGAAGTCTGACATTTTCCAAGAACGTGACACTATTCAGTTGGAGTTATGTAACCTCCAAAGTGACCCCTTTTTCCAATCAAGGATGGAGATAGGAGTTGACTTTTGGAAACTTGTGCCACGGAAAAATATCCCACATTGAGTGATTTCAGTTTGAAAATTACTTCTATGTTCGATAGCACATATATATGTGAATGCGCTTTTTCAACAATGAAGGTGATTAAATCGTCACAAAGAAACCGACTCACTGATGGCCATCTTCAGGATTTATTACGAATATCATCATCATCATCTTTACATATTGATTTTGATGAACTTGTTGCTGCACATGAACATCCACATTGTTCTCATTAAGGTTTGTTACATGTCAACTTTAAAATGACCTAACTAAAACATGTTTGTTAAACAATATAAATAGCAACTTTTATTCATTTTTATAAATCAACTAGGCATTTTTAACTCTGTTGCAACAAAATGATTTATGGGAGCAAATAATGCAGATAAATAACAAAAATATTACCTTAAAACAAATGCCAAGTTTATTTGTATTGATGTTGTTATGTGTGTGGCTTGCCACAAAAAATTTAATAAAAAAGTGGCCCGCCATTTGAAAGAAATTGGCCAATCCTGTTTTATATTTATTCTATTTTCTAGTTGTTGGAGGACTTGTTTGATATTGTGACTGCAAATTTATCTTTAATTCCTTGTTCTTTAAGAAACCCTACATTGAAACATTTTCTACCCTTATTCGTTGTAGTATATCTTTTTAGTTGAAGTTTAAGTTTGGCTAGTAGAAGAAGATGATCTGAAGCCACATCTGCTCCTCTATATACTTTTACATCCTGTAAGGATGACTTAAACTTATTATTAATACATTTGTTGTCAATTTGATTCTCCGTTCTATGACCTGGTGACACCCATGTAGCTTTATGTTTTCTTTTATGTTGGAATATTGTTCCTTCTAGGCTCATTTGATTAAGAGCACAGAAGTTCACATATATCTCTCCATTCTCATTTATATCTCTAAGTCCATGTTTTCCCATAATCTCTTTGAAGCCTCTGTTGTCCGATCCTACTTTTGCATATAGATCTCCCTTCAAAATATAATATTCTTGGCTCATCTTTCATCCATCTGACATGGCAACTGTTAATAGAATTCATCTTTAACTAAATCATCCTTATCATTGGTTGGTGCGTAGCATTGGATAATGTGTATTTTTATTTTATCATTAATTTTATTTTGTTTTTTGCTGTTTTAAACGTTGCTCTCATTAGTCTTGGCCCTACTGCTTCCCATTCTATCAGTGTCTTCTGTGCATTCCTTGATAACATTATAGCTACCCCTTCACTATGTTTTGCTCCAGGTTCCTGGTGTCCTGATGATAAAATCATCTTTCCTGTATTTAGTTTTATCCTTTCTGCTCCTAGCCATCTTGTTTCGCACATTCCCAGAATATCTATTTTGTAATTTTTGCTGATACCTGTGCAGCTTTTCCTTGTTCATTTAGGGTAAGTACATTCCATGTGCCAATTCTGGAGGATTACAGGCACATTGGTAATGTAATATTTGTATAAACTTAATAACCCCATATTTCACATATTCAACACTGTTTTGCTTACTCGTCTATTAAATTCAGACATAAAATTATGTTTTAATACATCAATACGAGGTAGTATATGAGAGTGCTGATACAGTTATCAGAAGATAAACAATTTATAATTGAAAAAGAGCAATGCATTTGATATTCAATTGCCAAACATCAAACTAAACTTATCAAGAATAACTTAATTTTAAAAATAATCATCATATAATTAAAAAATACTCAACAGTTTTAATTTACTTTGCCTTATTTATATAATTTGTTTTTTAATTAGTAAAAGTAAAGTAAAGTACCCCCGTCACGCCAAGTGGCGTATAGGGAAATATGGTGTTAGTGACCCTATATTTTACAGACCTTCAGCACATGATTTTTGGGGTAATGTGGTCAGTATTACGCCCGTGCTGCTTTACTTTCCCAGAAAAAATCCGGTACCCATTTAAGGCTGGGTGAACCCGGAAGCCGTCGGTTGGGATCGAACCCTACCCCTTGTCCGTAGTAGTCCAGTTCACTAACCACTGAGCTATCGCGGCTCCCACTAATTTTTAGGGAATTAGTAAAACCCAGGTGTCCTCGCTAGGGTACGAACCCCGGCTGTTGCCGTGGTAAGCCAACCGCCTATCGATTGCGCTAACCGGACACCCTTTTTAATTAGTGCAAGCCTTATTTATCATTTAACATAGATGATTATAGACCGAATAACAAAGCAAGCCCTCATGTGGGAAACAACAGGTAAGAGGAAAAGAGGCCGACCCAGAGAGACACTGAGAAGAACATTGATCAGAGAGGCAAGAACAGCAGGAATTGGCTCCCTCAATGAGATAGACTTGCTTGCACAGTACAGAGACAAATGGCGAGATTTGATAAAATATCTTTAGAAGGATTGAAAACTGCTATTGGTCGTTTCAAATCTAAATGTTCACGATTAACATGAAATATCTCCTCTTTCCCTGCACTTACAAACTTGATTTTTTGCATCTGGCCTTGTTTTTCCAAGGTCCCACCGATTTCACAAAATTTAATGATGTAGGAAGTATGCTTCATCATGAAGCAGCACTTTCCTTTGATCTCAGTGAATTTACGGATCTTTTTGCTCCTGGAGAAAATAATTTACCGTACATTAATGGAAATCAGCTTCTCGACATAGGCGTCTCTACACAACTTGAAAGTTGGAGGCGTTTATCAACTGTTTACTTTCTATTGTTTACTTTCTTTAAAATACTATGAGAATGTCAATGTTATAGCCTTTACAGACGGTCTAAAACAAATCAGCGTATAAACAGTTCCATTAATGAAAACTATTTAAACAATATACAACAAAGAATACATTTAAAAAAATTAATTATCCGTTGCGAGCGATAACGAGCATGACATATCAAGCAAAGTTATTGTTTATGGGTACGCATGTGACTAAAGAGTCCGATGTAAGCACGGGATCCTCTTCACTGTAAAGAGCTACATTGTTCGTTTTATGTCTTTCCATGTGACTTTCATTATTTTACGTAAACAAGACATATGAAAGTGATTTAGTTTCTTTGCATGCCTGCAGTACACATATCAAGAATCTTTACATTTTCAAAACGTTATCAACTTTAGCTAAAGATTGATCATGCGGACATATAAAAACGTCCATTATTATTTCATTTATTCTGAATCAGAGGAGTCTAACATATTGATTACTAATCTGGGCTGAACGAACGATAGTCCATCTTTTTTCCAATAGTCATTTTCTTCTTTTAAGACATGATCTTCACATTTGCACCAAAAATCTTTGTCAATCTGTGATAGAGCAGCATATGTCAGTCCTTTTATATCGCATAGTTTAAAACTTGTATTCTCAGCTGCCACCTGCCCTTTAATTTTTGCCCAAACGAGTTCAATGGGGTTTAATTGTGGATGATAAGGGGGCAGTCTCAAGCACATATGACCATGCTGTTGAATGATTTTGTCTATTTGGAATACTTTGGTCTTTTGCGATTTCTTAACAAGTGACAGTAATTCAGGTTTCAAAAATCCCTCGTTAAATGGAATTCCTTCCTTTCTTAGCCAAATCTTTATAACATCTTTTGTACTGGTGGATGTAGGAATTTTGTCTTCTTCTGCCACAGCGTTGTGGTACGACGCGTTGTCCATTACCAGACAGGATGGTCTGTCTAGAATTGGAAGAAGAGTATTTTCAATCCACTCTCTAAATATATGGCCATTCATCTCGGTGTGATAGTCCCTGTTGTCAGTATAATTAGAGGTGAATATAAGTTCTGCATTTTTCACCAACCCTTCTTTTCGGCTGCCTGCATGTGCCATTATAATACGCTGTCCTTTTCCAGTGGGTACACATCTTTTAATACTTCCATCTGATAACTGCCATTCCTTTGCACTTGTGTGGTGAGAATTTATCCAAGATTCATCTAGAAATACAATATCATAACCTTGGTTACGCATTTCCCGTACTTCACGTAAATATTTACTCCTCATAGAAACTAAGTGCGGCTTCTCGCAGATGACATTTCTACCACTATCGTACTTTCTAAACGTAAAACCGATGCTTCTAACAGTTCTCCATAATGTTGTTTTCGACACAACAATGTCATTTTCTGCTCTCAGTCGAATTTTCAGTTTTCTTAAAGTCACAGTTTCTTTGGAATCGAACATTTTACAAATTGCTCTTCTAATCACTTCCTTGTCAAAACTATCTACTACTTTCTTTCTTCCTAGCGTCCTAGTCTTGATTGAACTGGACACTCCGTTAGCTTTAAGCACTTGTTTGAAAAAGCGTTTGCTTATACCCAATGCGTGAATAGTTCTCTTTTCTGGCTTTGAGATGCTTCGATACAGTTTTCCACGCTTAGCTTCTATGCAAAAATATTTATACACCTTTATTGCCACTGATTGCAATTTAAGGAACTTTACTTTTATACCCATTGACTAACAGATCACAAATTTAACGAAATTACCCAATAATTAGGATACGCCGTTGCACATAAATCACAACAAAACGACAGGAAATGGGATGCACCGGATATAAAATTATAACTATGACGCGTTTTATGTGTTTTTTAGTGCTTAAAACAGGGAAATTGGCGCGCATTACGTTCAAGATGACAAGTCCGTGGGTGCTCACTCATATGAAGCGGTAATTCCTCCAAATATATGGTTTGACCAAAATGCCTTAAATTTGTATACTTCAAATAAAGAATATTTAAAACTATACGTTTGTTGGTGAGGAAATGAATGTACTTCTTGGGACCAAAAAATCACAAGACCATATGCAAAATTTCAGCATTATCAATCAATTGGTTGCAGAGATATGGAATTTTAAACACCTTCAAAATATTTTGAAACGACCAATAGAATACAAATTTAGATAAGAGAAAGAGTATCTTGGTCTATGCCCTATGGGGCCGGCTACGGCTGGAAAGGTCAATAGATAGATAGATAGACATATCCAAGCCAGCAAAGTAAGAAGACCTGGTCAGTGCGCTACTTCAAGGAAAGGAAATTATTCAAATGTGTAAATATGGTCATACAAATCACACAATTTTAGGTTCTATGATAATGAAATAGAGTTTTGTGTTCCATTGACTGCTGCTATATTTGTATTTGGAAACTAATTAATTTTAGCTCTCTAATGTAGATCACTGCATTAAAGTCAACAGGATGTTCCAGTTTGCGGATTCACACCAGCGCTACAATCTCATGCACTTGGTAGCGGGTTTTTTTTTTGGTGAATCAGTCAGTGTAAACTTCCCTCACCGTGAAGTAGGCATGCGAATTACATCACGATGTTAAGAGCTGTTCAAAAACAGCCATTGGATTCATTCAGTGCTGTTTATTTTCAGCTCATTCATGCAGATTGCTATGCTAAGTCAACCAAAGGTTTCACTTTAAGGATTCTGCAATGGCGGTATTGTGTTTGTGCACCTGGCTACAGTCATTAGACTGAATCAAGTGTGCATCCTTTGTTGATCATGCTGTGTGTGCTACATCATAATAATGAACAATTGTATATCCCTAACCCGGCTATATGTTCAAAAAGAAGGGTAAGATGATAACGATTTCAATACTGTTCATGAATCTGCAACTCCGGTGCAACTCCCAGGTTAGTGTGCAGTGTGTGATTCAATTTCTTTAACTGAGCACAATAACTTCACCAGATCTCAACAACTGTTAGTTCTAGGTAGCATTACATGTCACATGAAACATCACAACAGTTGTAGTTACAATGACAGACAACTCCACTTAAGTTTCAAAACAGTTTATTACATTAGTCTCTTGGCCTTGACACCTTAGTGGCCATATTCAATATCACATCAATGTTCTAAGGAAATGAATTTTTCCGTACATTCACAACTGCACTTAACTAAATTCTTCAATATCACATTAATGTCAGAGGTAAATGAATTCACTATTACAGTCACATCTGCACATCTACAGTCACAATAAACTCTGTTTATTCTTCCGGCATGTAATCCATTAGCGGCAGTACTAAAACTATTGTTGTGTCTTAAATAGATGAATTGTTAGGCTACAGCTGGACTTTATAAATTTATCTTCCGTATAAATATCTAGATTAGATTGTAACTCTTTAAAGATCAGGTCTCTCTTAACTATTCTAGATCTGGTTACTCTATAGCTATTCTAGATCTGGTCTCTCTCCTATAGATATTCTTCCATGCCTAAGTTTAAATACCCTCAGTCTCATTCTCCCAAACTCCCCCACGCAACCAATCAAAATTTGCCACTCTGAATTATCTTTGTCTCGAATTTACACAACACATCACTACTCAACACTGGCCAACCTTTAAAATTTCAAAAAAACTCTACCTTGAACTTTTGGCCTCGATCATCTCACGGATTTAGTCTGCTTAATAATTTATTGTCGACCTAATTCTTACTTGTTACTAGTCACATATTCCACCTTCTCCACGCTTCAGGAATTTCCACTCTCAACTTGTTATTCAGTTACTATTACTTTATGTCTCTATACTATTACATAAGTCAAGGGGATGTTATCTCAATTCAGAAAAGATATCAGGAGAATGGGGTAGGACTTGTGGACCAGTTTTATTTCACAAAGCGGGAAGGAGATCTGAGCGCTTAGGGACAGTTGTATGATGTGCTATGAGGATAATCAGTTGACTAACTAGCTAACATGGTAAACATAATTAAGCCTTTCTAAAAGAGCAATGCTTAAAAGAAGGGTGAAAGACAAGAGTAGTATACATTTTTTAAAGGGGGGGAAAAAAAAAACCACCCTCAATATTTTGTTCTCATTTTTACATCGCATCTCATTTCATTCTGTAAAACTGTTCTGTTTAACAAATTATGTCATATCGATTATATATCATTGTTATTAAGTTAAGAATTTTTAATTTAAGCAAAACTTCTACAAAAATTACCAAATTATGTCCCATAAACATACTGATACATTTACTACCACATGCAATGTTAGCACTATGTTCTTATTGAAACAAAGAAGAAAAATACTCATGACTGCCTCACATATCACTGAAGCATAGTTTCGATTCCTAAATTACCTGGAACACTCTCATTAGAATTATGGCAATCATAACGTGTTCAATTTTAAGAAGATACGCAGGGAATTTGAAACTACCTTCTTCTTGGTGTAACTTTGTCTCACTTTCTGGGAACCATACCTTTAATTATTGCTCTTTTCACACCATTAGGCATTATGTCTTCTAATGTGGCCGAAATATTTCACTTTTCTCTCATCAAAGATAATAACAAATATATAAATATATATTGATAGGAAAACTGATGAGAGAAATAAATAAATGCAATTGCTGAGCATTTACCTCTGGAACAGGTGTAAGAAATGGCTTGATGTGAATATTTGTATTTGGTATAACAAGCCCATGATCTCCAAACCCTCGAGTAACTCCTATGATCCCCATGAGCCGAGCCTGGAAGCAAGTCAGTAATAATTTTAAGGTTTCAAGTGAGTCAATGGGCAGAATATCACATTATGTAGTGCTAAAACCAGAGGTTTGTTTTACAGTTCTGTTTACCAATGAATATGCAGAAGAGATGATAAATCTCTTAACAGAAAGCTTCTAGTCAGAATACTTGTGTAAAAGTTTTAATGCTTCAAATAAAAATAAATCAAGACTGTCTAGATACTATCATGATATGGCATTTCATACAAATTGTAAACTGTATTTAAGGCATGTTATCTGATCTCCACTGGAGAAAATACAGAATGAAGCCATGCGCATTATCTTGGGGTGTACTAGGGACACTCCCTGTGTAGCAATGAGGTATCTTCTTGACTTTCCAACTATGGATGACAGAATCAAGATCTGGAGAGCACAAGCATACCTGAAGATTAGTGCAGATAAAGAGCATCCATTTGCACCACGAGCTCAAAACAGGGAAAGGTGCCAGGCTAAAAAAGAGGCAAATCATGGGTGGGCAGAGCAGAAGATGTCATCAAACAGGTCTGTGGGCTTACCAATATCAACGTTGGCGAGGAGTGGATACCTGTGCCTACGTCATTCAAGGGGACATTCTCGTGTATTGTCACACTCAACAGGAAAAGTAGGGAACAGAACTCAGTTGTGGTTAATGCTGAGGTCAACGGGTATTTACAGCACGCTCGGCAAGCAAAATAGTCAAAGAAGACAGTGGTGCATACGTCATGACCACGAGAAGCATGACAATGGAGGTGATGGCAGTGACCAAGGCAATCAACTGGTTAGAGTCACAAGACTACACCCACGCTTGTATACTGAGTGATTCGATGAGCATGATAAAAAAAATGTGGAGGTGGGCTCTCTACGTACGCAATGGTTGGAGTCATTGCAGAGGTAAAAAATGTGTACAGTCACCTTTGTCTATGTCCCTGGACATGCGGGAGTACAGGAAAATGAAAGAGCGGGCAGGTTGGCTAGCTGCGCTGTCGTTGAGGACAGTCAACCAATGGATCGGACAGACATATCAATGCCCTCCGAGATGTGGGAAGAGCACAGGACTTCGACAAATACAAATCCATGTCACTTCTTCAGATAATAGAGATGGGAGTTAAGATGAGCACAGCCAGAAATTAGAAACTTAGTGGGTGTGCAAGAAGACTTATCAACCAACATAGAACTGGAGTTGTCAGTCGCTGGACATTGCGGTACTTGCTGAGGAGGGGATCTGAGCACCTATGGACATGTTCGGAGTGCAATGATGATGACCCGCAAATAACTCAATCTGATCTCCAATACTCATGACTCACATGTGCTTTCACAAGTAACTGAAGGTGCCACAAGACGGTCAACAAAGTGATATTTTAATTTTTGTTAAGAAAATGTGCACCAGCTACAAATGATCCTGAAAGATCCACTGATAAGCATGAAGTGAACAAGGATAGCAGTTCACAATTATAAGATGTGGACTGATGGGCACTCGCATATATAAAAGAGTCAATGCCAATGCCATGGATGTAAACTGATTCCTGCCCTGTTACAAAAAAAACATCTAGATCCACACTAAAATCACTTTGGCATATTTAACTGCAACAAAACAAGCAACTATGGGTACAAATATGCAACTTTATATTCTGTATTGAAAGTCTCAAATATGTTATATGCTCAAATGTTTGGATAACTTACAATACAACCTTCAATAGGTTGTTGTTCTTAGTTAAAGAGAATGGTTCTACTTAAGTTTTGTGACATCTTTAAGTATATGCTAAGCTCAGGAATCACACATTTAACAGCTCAGGTTACCAGAGCTGCTTCCAGGTGAGATAACCACACAGTTAACAATAACAAGACATTTATATAAGAAATTGTTATCAATATGAAACAGAACCAGCTTAAAACAAATGTATGAGCTCACCCATTTCCCTTGACCTGACACTATAGGAGGTTTGTTTACATCCTCATTTGTCACCTCTTTATAGTACCTGGAAAAAGCAATGTATATTAAGCTATTCCTCAATGTATATCTAAAAAGCAATGTATATTAAGCTATTCCTCAATGTATATCTATCTATCTATTGTCCTTTCAAGCCGAAGATGGCACATAGGGCAGAGATCACTGCTTCTAAAATCTATGGCTTCCATAACAATACTTTTTACAATGACAGCTTGTCAATGTATATAATATGTGCATAAATATTAAGTTGCTGGGTCATCATCATTGCACTCCGAACATGTCCATGGTGCTCAGATCCCTCTCCTCAGCAAGTCCTGCAGCATCCAGTAACTGACAACTCTAGTTCTGTGTTGGTTGATAAGTCCTCTTATACGTTCACAAAGTCTCTAATTTCTGGCTGTCTTCTTCTTCTTCTATCTTTCCTCCATTGCCTCTTCTGGTGTTATCCATCCTAGTGACTCTAGTATTCCCTTTATCCATCTCTTTCTCGGTCTTCCTCTTAATCTGGCATTTTCGTAGCGTTTGTTTATGGCTCTTTGAGTCATTATTAGTTCTTTTTGTCTTGTTATGTGGCCGAACCAATTTATCTGTTGTTTCTTTATGTATTTGATGGCTGGTTCAATTTCCAGTTTCTTCCTCAGGTTGGTGTTTGTTACTCTGTCCCTTAAGCCGTTTCCTGTCATTCTTCTGACACATTTCATTTCAGTAGTCGTTATCTTTCTTATTGTTCTAGAGTCCAGCGTCCAATTCTGGCACTGATAGCACAGAGTTGGTAGAAAAATTGATTTGTATATTGCCCTTTTTGCTTCCGTAGTTATTGCTTTATTTTTCAATAGTGTTGATACTTGGCCTATAACTTGGCATGCTTTGTTACACCTTATATCTATCTCTGTCTCTTGGTTATTGTCTTGTGTTAACGTGCTACCCAGATATTTAAAATTGTCTACTTGCTTCAGAGTCGTATTATCTATATCTATTATGATGTTTAGTTTTTCTTTCTTTCTCGCTATTGCCATTACTTCGGTTTTGTTTATGTTGATCTTCATGTTGTATTGTTTACAAGTGTTGTTTAGCCTGTTGATATGTTCTTGCAGGTCCTCAGTTGTTTCATGTATCAGAACTTGGTTGTCTGCAAATAGTATTTCATACTCTCTTCTGCTGTTTTCTGGTACGTATATTTTGTTCTTTTTTGTGTTATCGCTTGTTATCATCCTTGTTGGTATACTTCCTTTGATTGGGCATGTTAATTTGCATATATTGTCCATATATGTGATGTAAAGTAAAGGGGAAAACATGCAGCCTTGTCTTACTCCGGAGTTAATGGTGAAATGTTTGAGTAGCCTGCTGAAGATCTTACTGTAGTGCGACTACTTTCATAGAGGCTCTTGCATATCTCTACTTTCTATTTCTGGCTGTGCCCATCTTAATTCCCATCTCTTTCATTTGAAGAAGTGATGTGGACTCATGGCTGTCGAAGTTTTCTGCCCTTCCCGCATCTCAGAGGGCTTTGATGATGTCAAATGATCAAATGTTTGACCGTCTTCAATGACAGCACGGCTAGCCAACCTGTCCACTCTTTCATTTCCTTGTACTCCTGCATGTCCAGGGATGTAGACAAAGGTAGCTTTACATACTGTTGACTTCTGCAATGACTCAATCCACTGCTTGTGTACAGAGCCCACCTCCACTTTTCTTATCATGCTCATCGAATCACTTAGTATACAGGTGAGGGAGTACCAGATGAATGCCCTGGACACTGCCATGATCTCCATTGTCATGCTATATGTGGTCATAACGTATGCACCACTGTCTTCTTTGCCTGCCATGCATGCTGTAATTCCCCATGCACTCCTTTGGTGTCTTATTACAGATCTGTCTGATTAGATGCATCTTCCTCGTGGGTGTTATCCCTGATAAAAGCGTTAACCTCTGCATTGACCACGACTGGATTCTGCTCCCTACATTTCCTGTCGAGTGTGACAATACACAAGAATGTGTCCATGAATGATGTAGGTACCGGTATCCACTCCTTGCCATGATACTAGTATAAGCCCACAGACCTGTCTGATGACATCTTCTGCTCTACCCACACATTATTGCATCTTTTTAGCTTGACGCCTTTACCTGTGTTGAGCTCTTGGTGCTCTTTATCTGTACTTATCTTCAGGTATTCTTATGCCCTCCGGATCTTGATCCTATTATTCTGTTATCCATGGTTGGAAAATCAAGAAGATACCTCATTGATACATAAGGAGTGTCCCTCATACACTCCAAGATAATGTGCATAGCTTCATTCTGTATTTTCTCCAGCCTGTCAATCTGCATCATATTGATAGTAAGAATTACTTGGGCATACTCACTTGGTGCAGGAGTACCAAGAGGTTCATCGTTCAGAGGTTCATGAACTGAACTAAAATGGGCAAGAGGCCGGATTTGATCCTGATTGACGGCTTCCAGGTTCACCCAGCCTTAAATGGGTACCAGATTTTTTTCTGGGAAAGTAAAGTGGTATGGGCATAATTCTACCTATTCTTCTATAAATCCACATTTCAAAGGCTTCAATTTTCTGTTCTGTTTTCTTGTCTAATTTCCATGTTTCTGCACCATACAGGAATATTGAAAAGATGTAACATTTTGATATTCTTAGTTTTAGCCTAGGTGTTATTTGTTTTGATGTTAGTATATTTTTCATGGCATTAAAATTACTTTTTGCTATACCTATTCTTTTGTTTATTTGTTATACATTTTCCATCACTGGTTATAGTATATCCCAGGTCGTTGTAGCTCTAAACTGTCTCCAGATGTATTCCTTCAACTTTGATATTTATTTGTAGGTCTTGAGAATTTACTAACACCACATTCCCTATACACCATTTGGCATAAAGGGACTCTTCTTAGTTCTTTACTTACTCACTTGGTGCAAGGACAATTGACTTTGTGTGGTTTGACATGAACATCATCATTAAGTACCGGGCCTGATGGCGTAGGTGATCATGTCTCTCCACAACTTTCGATCTCAACAGTTATTTATCATTTCTGTTGACCTTCTGCCGTGCCATTCTCTTAAGCAGTCTGGTATTTTTTTCTCATTGCTTCTCTCTATCTCTTCGTCCTTCAATTTTCCCGGTAGTTACAATATATTCCAGTTGTTCTCTTCTCAGTACATGGCCAAAAAATGATGATTGTTTATTCCTAATATTGGAAATTAGCTCTCTTTTTGCTTTGACCTTTCTCAGAACGCTTTCATTACTCTTCTTAGCTGTCCATGGTATTCTCAACATTCTTCTGTAAAACCACATTTCTACAGACTCCAGTGATTTTCTTGTCTGTTGTCCTATTGTCCTGAAACAGGGAAAGGATGAGGGTGTGTGAAACGGGTGTGTAGCGGGACCAACAAGAGAAACAGAGCATTGATGAGAGTTGATTGAAACAAACGATATTAGTGGAGAAATAATAAACATCTAGGGGAGACAAGCAGAAGTGGTCAGGTGTGAGTGAGTGAACTGTTTTGGAAAAAGGCGAAATAAGCGTGAATGGGTGAGATGTTTTAATGGGAAGTAGGGAGATGAGAATAGACGTAGATTTTAGAGACAGAGTGCATTTGAGCCGGGTCCACTGCGGACGTCTGGAGAAATCCAGTTCGCTTACCGCGGACTAGAAAGGAGTAGTTAATAGATGAAAGTTAAGATAAATATAGGGCGGCAGCCAATTAGTTTAGTTATCGTATTTCCAGGAGTTGTGATTGTTAGATGTAGTTACTAAATGTTGTGTTAGATGTGAACAATATAGAATAGGTGTGATTGCAGCTGTTAAGGTTAGCGTTACCTTATCGGCATAGAAACTGATTGTGAATCAGTACAATTGACACCATGGGACATTGTTGGAAATTTGTGGATTATCCAACACTCGCCGACTTCGAGGAAGTCGTAGCAGGAAGTTTAGGAAGCTTATGACTAAGCTTCTACCATGAAGAGAGACTTTTATCGATCATCTAGATCGCACCCATAAGTGGAAACTTCGAGCAAGATTCCACAGAGACGTAGTAGGCTTACGAGCAGCTGCTACCGTGAACCATTGGTTTGATCGATCGTGTCGATCGCAAACATACTGGAAACTTCAAGAAAGATTCCTTAGAGACTTTTACCGATTGTGTAGATCGTACACATCAATGTGAAACTTCAAGTAAGATTCCTCAGAGACTTGGGAGCTTATGACTAGCTTCTACGACACACAATTGAACTCGTTAGTCAAGTAGTTTACACAGAGTTGGGAACTCGACAAGAGAGTTCCACAGATTTTGGGCTGTATGGTCAGTCCATGAGGAATGCACCTGAGGGTGGCACTATTGTTAACCAGGGGAGAAAATTATCACTGTAAATATATGTACTGTGAAATTGTGAAATGTGTTTGTATGATCCGGACATGCGCCTTGTCAAATAAAGATGTTTTGTGTGTAGTAAGGACTTGTGTCCTCAAATGTCCCTCAAATAGCTGATGGGGGGTACCTCTGTGTGAAATAAGGCTCATCCTACTGGGTGGATTGACACACAAAGGTGGAAAATTGGTGCTAGATGAAAGGTAGGCCTATTTTCTACAATGTCTCCAAGTTCTATCTTATTCTAACCACTTGTTTGCATGTAACTAACATGTATCTATATCATGTTGGTTTTTACTCTTTAATGCTCAGTAGCCCAGGTATATGGGACAGTTAGGTTCAGGGCCTCAGGTCTGGTAGGGTTAAGCACTGATAGTGATCAAGCATAACTCCTAAGTACGTCATCAACCTGGTCATATCATCAGCTCCCACTCGTACCACCAGATTTTCTGTGTTAACAATATGATTGTTAAGGGACAACCATGCAACTGATGCACTTTATTAGGATTAACCTAGGTACCTGATACTCCACACCAGGAAGTGATGTGATCGAGTTCGTTTTGCAGTGTTAAGGCCATTACTTGCCTGTCTCTTCCTTTTCGATATACCAGAATGTCATCAGCAAAAGTAAAAGTTCTTTCCCTCGCATTCAGCTGTTGCCCCATGATCATTATTGTGTACATGTTAAATAAAACTGGTGACATGATGAACTTTGTGACAGTCCTGAACAAATTGATGTTAGCTCAGACAACCAACATCCACATCTTCCTTTAAAACAGTGCTGCAGCAATCCATCTGATGAAGAAGGGGTGCACCACCAGTTTGAGAAGCATATGCATGAGGTATTCAAATGGTACTCTCTCTCTCTCTCTGCGATCAGGACTCAATCAGAGTAGGATTCCAGACTCTCACATGAAGTCAGTTGTCAGGTTAAGTGTGTTTATTGCCCCCACAGACAGAACATCACAATTAGAGTCTGCCAGATCCACTCTGAATGAACACCCGTTAAAACATTGCACTGTGTACTGTGCCAGTGGCCCAGTGCATCTGATTTCAGCCAGCATTTTATTCAGGTTTGCTTTCCTTAGCCTGATTGTCCCCAATCTTCCTGCAAGGCAGAAGATTGTCTTTTCTGTAGGGGGATTCTGCCCTTAGATGGTCGGCCCTCCCAGGTTTACGAACACCATATGCCTGAGTCACTAGAAGTGACTAACACAGACATGCACGCAAAAAGATATGAGATATGACTAACATAAACATGCACACAAAGATATGAGATATCACTAACCCAGACATGCACACACAGAGATATAACACATGACTAACACAGATACACACTAAGATATGAGATATGACTAAACACAGACACACATAAAGATATGAGACATGATTAACACGGACACACCAAGATATGAGATATGGCTAAGATGACACGCACCAAGATATGAGCCATGGCTAGCACACACACACACACACACAAGCTAAGATATGAGCCATGGCTAGCACAGAAACACGTTAAGATATGAGCCATGGCTTCATGGAAACACACCAAGATATGAACCATGTCTAGCACAGAAACACATTAAGATATGAGCCATGGCTAGCATGGAAATACACTAAGATATGAACCATGGCCAGCACAGACACACACTAACATATGAGCCTTGGCTAGCACGGATATACAGTAAGATATGAACCATGGCCAGCACAGACACACACTAAGATATGAATCATGGCCAGCCCAGACACCAACTAAGATATCAGCCATGGCTATCGCAGACACCCACTAAGATATGAGCTACGACTAACACATATACACTGAGAAGCAGAAGAGGAGGTAGAAGAGCAGCGATCGTGAAAGGTATCCATATGCTTGGGTTTGTTGTAGTCGGCAGACTCTTCTTAACGTGGGAATCACCGACATACGAGACACAGGCCCCGGTTAACTGTTCACAGGTTCCATTCAAACAGTTGTCCGGAGATTTGAGAGTGCAGTATGACCCGTAGAACGTTCCCTTGCATGTACAGTTCCCGGTTGACTGTTCACAGGTGTCGTTGAAACAGTTGTCCGGACATTTGAGAGTGCAGACTGACCCGTAGTACGTTTCCTTGCACGTACAGTCTGCACTTTCCGGTTCACATATGACGTCAAAGCCATCAGAACACGTCTGTTCGCACTGTAGCACAAAATTACCATCGGGACAAGTGTCATTACAGGTACACCTGGATGTTTACATTGTAGGCATTTTCCTGATTTTTTTCTCACATAAAGGACAGACACTGAGACAAGACCTGGAGCAGTCGTGTGTCCATAGATCCCATGTGAACAGTTGCTGTGACACATACCGATGATGACGTTGCAGCCTTTGCTACACCCACTACACACTTCACAAAACGACCCAGAATGCCCGTCCAGACAATAGGTGTCTGTAAATGTTTGCACCTCACACACCGTCAGTGTACTATTGGCCTGCAAAATGGTAGGTGAGAACTCAATCTTAATGTGTGCCATTGGCGTTTGTGTGCTGACTACAATAGTGTTCACAGAAACATTAGGGTATGATATATCATTGTGCTGGAACACTACGCCGCCACTGTCAGAGAAAGCCTTTAGAGTGGCATTCTTTACCCGAATCATAGTGCTAGCTCGATGATAGATTTGAATGGTGTGAATCTTCTGGGGCGTGGCAAAGTTCAGATACCAGTAAACAGGATTGGTTCCTCTTCTCAATTTTGTGTGTGTGTGCAGTCATTGTCATAGAGATTGGTCTTTGTTTTGCCATTAACTGCGGCCTCTGGTCCACATCCATCTCCTGTATAACAAGCATTAAATGTGTCAGTCTGGTTTGTGTTCTGTTTGAGAGCCACATTCTGACTCCCGCCAATGTAGATGGAGTAGATATTTGCAACTATCGCCCCTTCAATCCGTAACTTGTTGATCAGACCAGCCCCAGAGCAAAAGACATCAATCACGTGCTGACTAACTACAAATCTTGATTCATTGTTACAGGAGGCAGAACCATTTAGTTTTACCATGAAACTATCCGGATATGTTAAGTTATTCACATAAATCCTAAACCAGGAGAACGGCAAAGATTGATTGAGAGTTGCCTCAACTGATGCAGAATTTGTGTCCGGATTACATGTGGTGTCGTTGTTATCAAACAGGAAAGTAGGTTCAGATTTTTGGGCGTATTTGTACACGAGATCCAAGTACTGACACTGGGGTTCAAAATATTCGTGCTTTCAACCGTCATTGTTTGGGCATGTCCCTGTAGTTTTGTCACAAACTGAGTCATTATAGCAGTGACTGTAACGTACAATTTGTCCAAAACCAACCGTCTGCACAAGTTAGGTCATTAGCTTCCAAGGCCGCGAACGAAGTCAACAGAATAAAGACTTGATCTACAGCGATGGTTAACGAACTGTGTACAAACATTTATTATCAAACCCGTGATTACATTTCTAAAAATCCGCCAACTCGCTGTGATAACAGATAGCGTGATGTTCTCTAATAGAATGAGACAACCGTTGGAGACAAACAAAGTCAACATTGTTTACATCATGGCTCGAACGCTAACAAGCGTCCATCGTGGTGCCAATGGTACTCTGTTGTATGTATCTTTCAGATCTATTGCAGTGGCGCATGTCTCCTCTGATCTGTGGAATCCTTAGAAGACACCATAGGCGAAGACTGCTGTATTGAGCCATTTCTCTTTGTTATATCTATTCTTGATCCTACCATGTTGTTAGACATTGCATAGGACATACTGTGTTTTTCACAACCCATCTTTATTCTATAGATTGTTATATCTATAACATATATATATTAGTGCACATGTAAGCACTTAAGTGTGGGGAGATGATGTGTGAACATGTGCAATTTGCATACATGCATTCTACATTATGATTTGCTTGGTGCTTGATATTTTGCTATTTGTCTTTTGGGTGGTCTTTCCTTTTCTCTTTTGTTGTTGCATGTAGTTGTTAATTTTTGTGAGATGATGTTTGTTGGTAGCCATGTTATATGTCCAAACAATTTGTTGTTTCCAGCCGTAGCTTAGAAAATGTGGGTCAATTTGCAAAATGTACTTTCAAAAGCAAATGAAGAAAAATTGTTTCTACAGGGCAGCCTCTCGCCAGCTAAAGAGTGCTGCAAGAACTAATAGTTTAACTAGAATAATATTCTATCATAACATATCTCTCATCTCTATATTAGTCTTGAATTTATTCCATGGTAAACAGAGTATTATTCTTTCTTCTCAGGCATTTGTTTTCAAAAGCATTTAGTTTTCTCTCAATCTAAGTTGCTTTCCAGTTTTCACATGTATAGATAAGGGTTTAAAATACATTTGAGTAGAATATTCTAAGTTTAGTTTTCTTGCTTAGTATTTGTTATTGCCGTATTTTTTTCAGGTTTTGAAATTTGCTGCTGCTTTTTCCATCCCATGTCTGATCTCTTTCTTTGTTTTACCTTATTGATCTACAATACTACGCAACATTGTGACTCTATATCTCTACAAGATTCTACATCTATGGTTTTCCCAAACAGCTGTTTTCCTGGGCCAGTCTCAGGGTGAGATTGTCAGACCCGTGCCAACTATTACATGGTAATGGGGCAATTCTGGACGATGCCTGAGTGATTTTGTGAGCATCTTCAAGATGTTGAGCAAAAGACTGGCAGCCCAGTGTCTGACATTTAAACTTCCCAAGCCATAGTGGTAAACAAGACATGCAAGATACTGGCATTGTCTCATGTCACTCCAGCAATCACAGCCGGTTCGCCATTGAGAATTGTCTCATTGCCAAGTTGGGTTCGCTGTCTCCCCAAGGCATGAATATATCGTTCTCATACACATAGGACACCTACCACACATTTCTTACCCCGATGCACTACCGAACCTACACATGTATGTATATTTGTCTGCATATGTATTGGCACATTTGGACACCTTCGGGTTTTCTTGCATTTTTGCACATCTGTTCGTTGTGCACACGGATATACACAGTTTATACGTATCTTGTACCTACCTCCCCATATTTTTAGAACCCTTCCTTTTTATTTCTCACCTGACTGCCTTGTCAGTGAGGTATATAGCTGGTCAGCCTACCCACTTATTTTAGTTCTAGCCAGAAGCTGACCAAGTTCTTGTAAGCAGGGAAGTGACCTTTTTTTATTTCCTTTCTTGGGTATCTAGCATATTATCGTCATGTAGTTAGATTTGTGTATATATATTTTTGTGTTGTTTGTTGTTCCAGCTGAAGGTCTACTTGGCCGAAATGTCGACTTTTGTTTTGTTACTTACCTACATAAAGCTGTTACCATACCAGTTTTTTTCTTCTTTTTTAAATTGTCATTATCATCAGCTTCACAGCAATTTCGCATCTCTATGCATCCTGGTGCCTTTACTCCTATTACATGGTAAGACAGAAGTAAACAATCCTCTCATACTGGAAGTACTATTAGAATGTATACTGCAGCTAAATTGAAATTAAATTCTAAATTTCAGTATCTATGACAACAGAATTCATGTTTGCGCAAACTAGGAGACCACACTTAGGAACAGTAATGACTCGGCTGATACACATGATAACCTGGACAAGTACTTATGCAGTATATTCTTCTCAGCCAACTCTTATCTATTTTTGTTATAGTTACTTTATGATATGAAAGAGATATATTAAACAAATTTAATTGCTTTAAAAACGAAAACCACCATGTGGAACAAAGCTATTATTTAAAAAAAATAACACTAACCATCCAGATCGCTGAGGACCTCTACACAGCACTTGAGTTCCAATATCTTTCTCTCCCAGTGGTCGAAGGAAACAGTTGTCATTGAACAACGAGTGTGTGAGTCCAGGATTGAGATGAGCCTGAGAACATAAGAAACATTATTTAGATTAGGAAACAGATAATTTGTTAATAAATGTACTCCAGGAAGGCCCACAGGTTCTCACTTTATTTCAGCAGATGATGAAAAGTTCTATACTGATGTTTCCTATGGTCTCCTCGAAGATACTCTCCCAATGTCATTCATTTAAAACTTCTTCAGCCTCATGACTGATGCTTTGTTATCTGCTGTGTCTACATTCAAAAGCCACACAATGAGCAACCTCATTGTGTAATCATTAACTTCATGTGTTATAATCACTCAGGCTGTAAACATCCACTAAGGAATAGGAGTCCATTACAACAAAGGCACAACATAATCACTGATGCAACAATTAATTAATCATACTAATCGCTCATCTGCATTAATTAAACAGTCAGCTGATAAATATTTTATGGAGGCTTCTTTTTTCTTTTTTTCATATAACAACATAAATTTCTCTCATAAAGTTTGTGGTCACCTGTGATTTAAAAAAAAAGGTTTATTGCTCTGAAAAGGTATGACAGGCCAGATAATCATGTTCTTAGAGTGAAGTCAAGAGTACTAGAAGACACATTCTGAAGTTTGCTCTCACCGCATGGTCCCTATAGCTTATTTCATAACTCGTGCCCAACTTTTAAAATCAATAGCTTTTTAACCGCTTGTTGTAAGTTGTTCAAAATTTGCATGTAAAGTTATGATTAGAACCCAACAGGGAATTAATTTCATTAAAAAAAAACATTTGGTTATTATTGTTGCTTATTTGATTTATATAAATTTATAACGACCCATTGATGTAGTCAAAACTTAATGTTTTTTTTTTTTTTTTTTGTTTATTTTTAAACTTTATTTTAAGTTAAAAATAGCGAGTAAAAATCCATACACGGTAAAATTGACGTGTTTGCACGCTTTCACCGTGGTTTTTTGACACAATTAGACACTTGTAAAAAACACGAGAAATTGTGTGTTCCATTTCCGTTCATTCAGAGGTGGAGACGTGGAACGATAACATTTATCATGAGTCTTAAAATGAAATTCTGCAGTTTACAAAACATCGCAATAAAAATGTATGACTATTTTTGCAAAGAGGCTAAACGAGGAAGATTATTTCATTCTTTAGAAAACCCTGAGAATAGGACAAGACACATTTTGGATTTATCTAAACGGTCATTTAATCGCTGGATTCAAGCACGTGACCGTCAATGTTCAAAATATACAAAATCACAAGGAAGAGCAAAAATGTTGGATAATTTCGACAGTGAACTTATTAGAAGTGAAATTCGCAAAATGTTGGGTATGAATGAAACTGTTAGAAAATTAAAAGTATCGCTGAAAAAGAACAACAGTATTGAAATATCAAAGTCTACATTATGGAGGAATGTGAGAGCTGCAGGCTTTACATTCAGAAAGTATTCCAATGGACGAAACATCATCTGTGAGAAGCCACATATAGTAGTCATAAGAAGCAAGTACTTACGTGAAGTAAAAGAGGTGCGCAAGCAAGGTTATGATATTGTGTACTTGGATGAAACATGGATCAATGCTCACCACACTAACCAAAGGAAATGGCAGTCATCAGATGGAAAGATTAAGAGATTAATACCTAGCAGCAAAGGACAGCGCTTGATAATTGCTCATGCAGGTAGTCGACAACATGGACTAATACAGAATGCAGAGCTCATTTTTCTTTCAAAATCCATAGACAATCGGGATTATCACTCTGAGATGAATGGTCACATATTTAGACATTGGATTGAAAATTCTGTTCTCCCATCACTAGATCGACCATCTTGCCTAATAATGGACAATGCAGCGTACCACAACATTGTTGCACTTGAAGATAAAGTCCCGACGTCATCCAGTACAAAAGATGCTATTAAGATAGGGCTCACAAAGGAGCACATACAATTTAATAACATGTACTTAAAACCTGAATTACTATCTCTAGTAAAGCAAAAACAAAGGACAAAGATTTTTCAAATAGATAAGATTATCCAAGAGCACAGTCATATAAGTTTGAGGCTGCCACCTTACCATGCTCATTTAAATCCAATAGAACTAATCTGGGCAAAATTAAAAGGACAAGTGGCAGATGAAAATACAACATTCAAAATATGCGATGTAAAGACTCTTGCTAATCTCGCTTTATTAAATATAAACAAAGATTATTGGGCTAAATGTGAAGACCACGTCTTAAAACAGGAAGAGGAATATTGGAAAAATGATGGGTTTGTGGAATGTTCAACCCCAAACAGTTATTAATCTTTTAGACTCGTCTGATTCAGAATGAAAGTATATAGCCCCCACAATGTTGGCCCCTATATTACCTTAAATTAGTTCAACAAACGGTCCTTTTCAGGACCACACAACTATGAAAATTGGACATACAGGTATACCTTGATATTATCGTCCGTCCTCGAACTGAGAAGACAATAATTCTCCTGGTGTTTTGTCTTATTCAGTTATTTCCCCATTACGGCCACGCCTTTACCTAGTGAAAATTAATCATAGACCAACAACTACGGTAATTTCTATTATTTAGGGGTTCACAATTTACAATTTTGACAAACATCAAAGAAATTCGCCGCTTTAAGAAAACTGCAGCTGCAAGATATTTGTTAAATATACATTTAAAGGGTCTTTTGCATTCTAATAACATTTGGAAAATTTCAACAGTTTTTAACAAACGGTTACTGAGTAATAGCGTTTTGAAGTTGGGCACGTGATTTGAAACGAGCTATAATTTGTTTGCTCAAATTTAAGTTTCATTTATGAGAGACTACAGGAAAAATCTCAGAATACCTAGAAATAATTACAGGTCTTCCTCATTCAAATTTGACTGGTTGCTAACTCCAAATACGAACAAAGGAAATCAACAGTAGCGTACGCTTCACAAAATTCTTCATAAAGGCGCAAAATTCATTGTTTCTGTAAGTTATATATACATATATATTGTCAAAAATGTATTCTACTTCTGCATTCCACCAGATGCTATACTTCAAATCCAGTCTTGCTCTGTTAGTTTTAAAGATGTTTCTATCTGTAACCCATGTGGTGCCAACTATCACCATAAATTAGCTTGTTGATCTGAAGTATTGTGAGGCCAAGATGGCCACCTAGTCAATTCAGGTTCAGGACTGATAGCATTTTTGCTGCAATGCTTTCAGATGATTCTTTCTGGTCTGGATTTTCATTTGGAGAGAAAACATTGCGCTGATCGTATTCACCTGACTACAAAGTCAGTTGTGGCACTGGTGCAAAAATAGTGCTGTGGGTGACTGACCTTTGATTAAAGTGGAACAGTACCAGGCTCTGGCTTTTCCCTTGAACGGGATGTGTGATCTGTGTTCGACTGCAAATTCGTGAATTTAGCTAGACTATGGTCGGATTGTGTGTTTCACTGAAGTGGAGACCTAACTTCATTTGTTGATACAGCAATTCTTGGGGCATGCTCACTAATCATGGAGTCTACACGGATTTGCCGCAGCGCATGGAGGTCATGATGCTCACGACAGCCGTTACAGTGACCTGGAAGTGTGCATCATGAACTGTGTGTCATTTTTCAAAATGCAACATGTGCGCTTGAACAGCCTGAATGATAAGGATGAACACTTTGTAAATGCTGGGATGGGGGCTGAGCAGATATGAGAATCCCCGCCTGCAGTGACGCCATTCCATCCTAAATCTAGACATCATAATCTTCTATGTTCATCTCAAGCTTTTATTCTTAAAATTTATTTCTTAAAGACCCATCTCTAATGCACTATCATTTATCACAGTTACTAAATGGTGACCATATCTGTATCAAGAAAGATTTTCAATGCAATACTTTCTTTCCACAGATTTGAAAATGAAAGTTATGTCAATAATGAAAAGCATTAGCTTACGAGAAAAAAAGCATTAGCTTATGAGAAAAAAAGCATTTTAATAATGAAGCACAATTCTTATTTAAAGACAAGACATTACCAAATACTGGATTCTTGCAGCATCTGTTTCTGGAGTAAACTCAGATGCAGTCTCATAAGTCTCATTTCCAGTGAACACAACTGCCCTGTCAGTGAAATTATAGTACAAATAAAAGTAAACACTATGATAACTTTATAGCTCATCATCATCATCATCAAGATGGTACCTGTTGGTTACTACTACAGCTTAGTTTAGTTGACAGGTCAACCTCACTGCACATCGGACGTCCATAAGTGCTCAGATCACTTCCAAAGAATATCAATCAACATGTAGTGACTAATGACATCAGTGTTGAGCTGGTTAACAAGTCTTCTTTGGATTTCTGTGTAGCGCTCTCATCTAGCATCTCTCATCTTGACATGATATTCGTAAAGTATGTTCATGGCTGCAGATTCAGAATAATTTTTTTCACCATTTTCTTATCCAACTTTTTTGAAGGTATAAAGAATGTCAGAGCAGCCCATTGCTCTTCTGCACTAAACAACATACAAACTGGCAAGTCTGTCAGCACATTCATTATTTTTTACACTAATGTGCCCTGGAACAAAAATGAAGCAGACACTTCTTATAATAGACCTCCCTAGAGACTAACCACTGTCATCAAGTACAGCCAGTTGTGGTCTTTCTGAGCATACTCATAGAGTCACTGAGAAAACACACATGTGTATAAGTCTGTATCTCATGCCATGTTAATCCTTTTGTATCAGTCATGATTTCCATGGTTAAACTACTTGTAATCAATGTGAAAACACCACTGTCTTCCTTCACAGGTGTGCCTTCCAACTTGAGCCATGAAACAGCATGAGCTCTGTATGTACTGATTAACAGACCCATCTGTGTAAATGACTGCGTCACTATCCGAAGAGTTTTAGAAAATCAAAGCCTGCACTTCTGCCTCAACGACCAATGGATTTTGTAGTCTACATTCTCTGTCCAGTGTGATAATGAAAAAGAACATACTGCACTCTGACGGTGCTCAAACCCATTCGTCCCTACACTCTATGTCCTCGATTGACACACCTGCTGAACGATATTCATAGCCTGCCCCATCCATGATTTACATCTTTTCAACCTGCTGCATTATGCCAGTTTTCTCTGCCCTGCACAAAATGTCTAGTATCTGCTAGTCATACACAGCTTGTCTACAACATCTTGCAATCACCTTCTCCTCATCTATCTGTTACCATACACTTCATAATGATCTTCACATAACCATTATATTGTTTAATATGAAACAAACAAACAAAATTTTTTTAGCAACTTCTTCTTCAGTGTTCACTCATTAAATTTACTGCAAAACTGCAATATTTTCACCCTTCAGCCCGATATATTTTTCAGTATGAGTAGAATTTTTAATGTGTAATAACTTTGTCCAGGTAGTGCCTACATTTTAGCTTACTCTTGTTAAATGTTAATACTAAAGGTTATATAATGTGTGCACACCACGAAGGATCTTTTTTTTTTCCCACTATTATTGAAGTGAGCTAGGTATTGGATCTAGTTACCTAGAGACTGGGGGAGGTAAAGAACACATTCAAAGAGAAAAATTCAGTGAGATTTTAATCTGGGACCTTCCTGTTCAAAGGCTGATGTCTCACCTCTAGACTACCCTGGTGCCTTTTTTTCAAGCTTAAGCTTATAAGCTTTTATGTCACATGTTGTGCACTTGTTTTGTTTTATTCATAGCTATGTTCTGTCTTCTTTTAATCTCCTTTATAGCCTTTCTGTGGTTTGTTAGCAATGAACCAAGGTATTAAAAACTGTTTAAACTCTCTCATTTCTGTTCATTAATACAGTTTTGTTCGGTAGGGGACATCATGTGCTACAGGTGATACTGATACTAGATCGTCATCAAGCTACAGTAAGCAAAATTAAGATAAAACAGACTCTAAAGATAGGTACTTGGAATGTGAGAACACTCATGCAGAAGGGTAAACTGGAAAACATGAAACAGGAAATGAAAAGAATGGGTTTACATTTATTGGGACTTTGCGAAATGAGATACACTGGGTCAGGGGAGATATATTCTGATGAACATAAAATAATCTATTCTGGAGGTACTGAACACCAAAGAGGAGTAGGTATCATCTTGGATGCAGAAAGAGCAAGAACAGTGAAAGACCCAATATCTGACTGAGTCCTTTTAGTAAAATTGAATGGCAAGCCGATAGATATAAATCTCACATAAGTTTATGCACCAACTGCAGACATTCTAGAGGAAACAGTAGATAGATTTTACAAGTTAAATAAGGCACTTTGTCAATGCTAACCACATGAAAACACATCATAGTTCTAGGGGATCTCAATGCAAAAGTAGGAAAGGAAAGAGTTGAGGAAGTAGTTGGTTATTATAGTTTGGGCAAGAGGAGTGAAAGAAATGACAAACTTATTGACTGGGCAAGAATACACAACATGACGATAAGAAACACCTGGTTTAAGCAACATCCAAGACGTCTGTGGACATGGAAAAGGCAGGAGACAATGCACTCAATCAAATTGATTACAAAATGATAAACAATAGATTTAGAGACAGTCTGGTGTGTGTGAAAACTAGACCAGGGGCAGATTGCAATAGTGATCATGTACCAGTTGTGGGAAAGCTTAGAGTAAAATTAAAAGCAGCAAAACGAGCCTCGGTTAACATCAAATTAAATTTTAATTTACTCAAATCAGACAAGAAGTTGCAAGACAAATATAACATCGCAATTCAGAACCGGTACAATGCAATAGAGAAGATACAAAGCAGTGAGAAACGCTAAAAGAATCAATGCAACAAACATCAATTGAGTTCATACCACCAGTGAGGAAAAATTCAAGAAAGAAATGGATGACAGATGACATTTTGCAGCTAATGGATACAAAAAGAAGAAATAAAGAAGAGTATAAGAGATTAAATAAAGAAATTATAATATAAAATGCAATGAAGCAAAAGATTTACGCTAGAACAGAGATGCAAAGAGATTGAAAAGCAATAAAAAGGAGATGTCAAAGCTGTATACAAACAAACTGAAGAATTAACAGGAAAAAAAACGCAATCAAAAACTGGATGTTTAAGATCAAAGGAAGGAGAATCGTTGATTGAACAAGAAAGCATAAGGGAACGATGGACAGAATACATTAAAGAACTTTATAATGATGAACGAACAGAAGTAAATATTAACTCTTTCCGTACGGAAGCTTTTTATCGACGCAAAGGAAGAGATTTTGGAGACAAAATTGTTCCTGGTTTTAAGAATCAATCTACATATTTATATTTATCTAACACATAACATATTATATATGAATGTTTAGATAATTGAACAAGGTATTAGATTTCACCAATATCCAAATGATACAAGACATGTAAAACGAATATGGTTTGATGGCGTTCACACTAATAAAATTTAGCGTGGCGCACCATGCCGCGGAACGCACGCAACCGAAATGGCGCACCATGCGGCGGATCGTACGGAAAGAATTAAGAATAATGGAGAAAGACTAGAAATACTCAAAGAAGTGGAAGATGCGATGCACAATATGAAAGCAGGAAATGTTCCTGGAACAGATAATATAACTAAAGAAAAGATTGAAGCCATGGGTGATTTTGGAATAGAAATAACAACAAAAATAGTGAATGATATCTATTGACCTTTCGAGCCGTAACCGGCCCATAGGGCGTAGACCAAGATACACCTTCTCCTATATGAATTTTTGTTCTAGCAGTTTTCTTTTAAAGATATTTTATCAAATCTCGCCATCTGTCTCTGTTCTGTGCAAGCAGTTCTATCTCATTGAGGGAGCCGATTCCTGCTGCTCTTGCCTCTCTCATCAATGTTCTTCTCAGTGTCTCCCTGGGTCTTCCTCTTTTTCTTTTACCTGTTGTTTCCCATATGAGGGCTTGCTTTGCTATTCGATTATTATCTCTTCTCATCACATGTCCAACGTATGACCATCGTCTTTTCTTTATTACTGAAGATATTAGTGGTTGATTGGCGATTTCTCTAATTTCCTCGTTTGTTTTGAATTCGTTCCATTCTATACCAAGTATTTTCCTTAGACATTTATTTTCGAATGCGTTCAACATTAGTACATTTGATTTGAATAGCCTAAGTTTTGTGTTTGTGCTAATGAGTTTTGATTTCCACAGCTTTTCAAGGCTTCTGAAAGACATTGCTGCTTTAGCCAGTCTGATTCTAATTTCTTTGCTCGTATCCCCTTCTCGATCAATGTGACTTCCAAGATAGATAAAGTGATCGATCTCTTCTACTGGTTTGTTTTCCATGTATATTTTGTCACTTGTTGGAATTAAACTTTTCATGACTTTAGTCTTTTCATGATTGACCTCAAGCCCAATTTTGCTGGCTATTGATGATAGTTCATTTGTGTTTTCCTGCATCGTTTTTATCTGACTGCTGATGAGAACTATGTCATCAGCAAAGTCGAGGTCCTCCAAATGGTCTCCTTGTATCCATTCGATGCCTTTATTACCAGTGCAGCATTTCTTCATTATGAAGTCCATAACAATTCCAAATAACAAGGGCGATAAAATACATCCTTGTTTAACCCCAGTTTCTATTGGGAAACATTCGCTCAGTCCTTCCTCTGTTCGAACTGCACATGTGTAACCATCATACATGTCTTTGATAATATTTATGATTTTTGATGGTAAACCATATTGCTTCAGAATTTTCCACAAAGAATCTCTATGAATACTATCAAATGCTTTTTTGAAGTCGATGAAGTTAAGTACAAAAGGTTTTTGCTTTTCAATGTGTTCCTCCAATATAAGTCGTAGAGTGAAAATGTGGTCAAGACAGCTTCTCCCTTTTCTAAACCCAGAATGATATCTACAACAGCGGATATGTACCAGACAACATGCTCAAATCAATATTCATAGCTCTACCAAAGAAATCTGGTGTGATTGAATGCGATGATCATCGCACAATAAGCCTTATGAGTCACATGACTAAGATATTAATAAGAATCATCATGCGAAGAGTGCAAAACAAAATTAGTGCAGAAATTAGTGATGAAGTGTGGTTTTGTTAGAAGTAAAGGAATGAGCAATGCCACATACATCATAAAATCTTTAGTAGAAAAAGCCATAGAGGTGAAAACAGATCTATACCTATGTTTCATAGATTATACCTAAGCATTCGACAAAGTAAAGCACCAAGTAAAAAAAAAAAAAGTAAAGTACCCCCGTCACGCCAAGTGGCGTATAGGGAAATATGGTGTTAGTGACCGTATATTTTACAGACCTTCAGCACATGATTTTTGGGGTAATGTGGTCAGTATTACGCCCGTGCTGATTTACTTTCCCAGAAAAAAATCCGGTACCCATTTAAGGCTGGGTGAACCCGGAAGCCATCGGTTGGGATCGAACCCTACCCCTTGTCCATGGTAGTCCAGTTCACTAACCACTGAGCTATCGCGGCTCCCAAAGCACCAAGAAATAATCAAAATTTTAGAAAGCATAAAAATAGACAGCAAAGATCTAAGAATAATAAAGAACATGTTCTGGCAACAAACAGCGGCCATAAGAACTGGAAATCAATTGGGAATGTTTCAACAAATAAAACAGGGTGTTAGGCAAGGTTGTGTGCTGTCACTAGATTTGTTTAATATGTATCGTGAGATTATTTTAAGATCCATAAGGGGCATGCCTGGAATAACAATCAGAGGTCATAATATAAATAATCTAAGGTATGCTGATGATAAAGTCTTAATCGCTAAGAGTGAAAATGAGTTACAAGAAATGTTAGACATTATAGTGAAAGAAAACAAAAATAAAGAACTCAGCCTTAATAGCAGTAGGACAGAAGTAATGGTAACAATAAAGAAAAAGACATCACCTCAGTGCAAAATAAAGACAAGTGGAACAATATTAAAACAGGTAAATGAATTTAAATATTTGGGAACTTTGTTAACCTCAGATGGAAGATGTACATTAGAGGTGACATGCAGAATGGTTCAGACAAAAGCAGCTTTCCAAAAAATGAGGAAGATACTATGCAATCCATTTTTGACAATAGAAACAAGAAAAAGAGTTCTTAAATGTTATGTAGAGCCAGTCTTAACATAGGGATGTGAATCATGGACAATAGGACAATAGACAAGAAAATCACTGGAGTCTGTAGAATTGTGGTTTTACAGAAGAATGTTCAGAATACCATGGACAGCTAAGAAGAGTAATGAAAATGTTTTGAAAGAGGGCAAAGCAAAAAGAGAGTTAATTTCCAATAATTAGGAAGAAACAATCATCATTTTTGGCCACGTAAAGAGAAGAGAACAGCTGGAATATATTGTAACAATTGGGAAAATTGAGGGATGAAGAGATAGAGCAAAGCATAGAGAAAAGATTCCAGACAGCTTAAGAGAATGGCTTGGCAGAAGGTCAACAACAGAAATAATAATTAACTATCGAGATCGAAAGTTGTGGAGAAACATGATCATCTACACCAGCAGGCCCGGTACTTGATGTTGATGAATACAGTTTCTACATCCATTTTATCTATTGCAAAAAATATTAGTTTTTGTAGCATTGAGATACATGTATAGCTATTTTACTATTACCTCTTGATCTTCCAGTGCAGTTAGATGGCATATAGGGCTTGTAGAGTCTCCCACCAATTGTCTCTATTTTGGACTGTTCGATTATAGAGTGAATCTATGCCTTCCAACCTTGCCTCTTTTGTTAAAGTTCTTTTCAGTATTTTTCAAGATTGTCCTCTCACCTGATGTTTCCCATTTGAGAACCTGCTTAGTAATTCTCAGGTCATTTCTTCTAAATACATGCCTAACATATGTCCATCTTCTTCTTTTAATAGTAGATGAGATAAATGGTTGCCATTTCTCTTATTTCAACATTAGTCTTGAATCCATTCCATTGAATGCAAAGAGTTCTCTTTTAGAACTTAGAATATTCAACTCAAACGTATTATTAACACTTACCCACACATATGAAAGCTGGAAAACAACAAAATAACAAAATGCCTAAGAAGAATGCTCTGTGTACAATGAAATGAATTCAAGGATAATATAGTGATAAGAGAAATGACCATGCAACCAACAATCTCCTCTACAATTAGGAAGAGAAGATATATGTATGTATATATATATATATATATATATATATATATATATATATATATATATTATATATATGTTGGACGTGCTGAGAAGAGACAAGAAAATTCCAAAACAGGCTCAAACAGAAGAGACGCAAAGTTGGCAAGCATTGACTCTTTAGATAAGATTGAAAATCTCACCAAGAATAGAGTTGGGTGGCGAAAAATACTATAAGCCTTATACAATGTCTAATGGCATGGGAAGGGTCAAAATATCAAGATCTTTCTTTGGCATTTGTCTTCAAAAGCATTGAGTTTTTTTCTCAATCTCCTTTGTCGTTTTCCAGCTTTCACGTGCATAATTGAGGGTGGATAATACATTTGAGTTAAAAGTTTTGTATTTGGGCTGAGTATATTTGATCTCCATATTTTTTTCAAGGTTCTTAAAATGAAAAGCCACCTTTGCTATTGTGATCTCTTTTTTAGTTTCTCCCTCTTGATCTATTACTGTCATCAAGGTTTACAATGTAATCCACTTTCTGGAGCTTGCTACTATTACTTACTGGTGTTATAATTTAGTATGGTGAATTAAAGTTCTATATCATTAATATATCATACTTCTGATAAAGCATACCTCCAGTAACAAGTGCATCACAATGTTCTTTATTTTACACTTCACTATAATTTCTCATATTTTCTGTGTATATGTTGAATAGATAAAATGATAAGATGCATTGCTGTCCAATTCATTGGCTTATACATAGTTGAATATTTTTTTCAATGTACTCAGATTCTTGTTAGTCTTTATAAGATATGTTTATATCACATGTACTAGATGAAGTGAAAATTCCTGCATTGATTTCCATGCCTACTTTAGTTTATGGATCATCCTCACTGCACAGCAGACAAACCCACAAGAGCTCAGATCTCCTCTCCAGTGTGTCCACTGATGACTCCAGTTCTGTGTTGCTTTGTTACTCTTCTATGTCACCCTGCATAGTGCTCCTTCCATTTCAAGTTTTGACCTATTTGTGTAGTCTAGAAATGGCTGAAGATTCATGATCAATGACTAAATCATTAGCTTGCCCTACATATCTGAGTGAATGTCAGCCCAGTCCATTGCACGTCCGCCATCCATGGCTGCCGTTCCAGTCAAGCTGTCAGCTCATTCATTTCCTTTCATGCCTGAGTTATTGGTTATGGAAGGCCTCGGTATCACTGCAAGCGAATTAAAATCCATAATTGCTCAACCGCCTGTGCCAGTGGAATCATCCGAATTACTAACACATCTCCCAAACAAAGAAAGGTAACTGTAGTCCCCATCGTAACAGTCTCAGCACACGCCAAAAGACATAAGGCGAAACCGCGCAGAAAGTGAACACAGCCAACTGTTCCCTGTCATACGATATCATCATTCATCGTAAACAAGCGGGATATCGAAACAGGATAAAAACGGATGAGACACACAGCTCACAGTGTGCACAGAGCACTTGACTCAGTAGCTCCTGCAACAAGCCGGACTTGGAATATGAGGAAACTGCAAGAAGGAACACTTTTCAGACATAGCCTTCAATGATTCCTGCCGCCTATCCACCATATACCATGGAAGTTCGCGTCCTCCCCAAAAAAATGATGATCGTCGTAGCACTTGATGATGTTAGGCCATCGTTGATGACTCCAATTCCAAACATATAGACACACAGTAGTGGTAAGTTATCATTTCCAATCCAACAGAAGCCACCTGACCTACTATAGTTAGTAAAACCACAGAGAGAATATGATTTTGTGACCTTCACTGATTCACTCTTGGATGTGAATGTGTAGTTTACACAAGAGGAGAAGTTTTCAACTACAGTGATCCCATTTAAGGCAATTCTGTGATAGCAAGGCAAGTCTCCTTTATAGCAGCAGAACTTGATGTTCTCTGCTCCCTTCTTGTAGCTCATCATGCCTGAGTGTCCAGGGCCAAAGATGAAACAGACAACAGTCAGTTCTGAGTTCTTTAATGACACCAATCATCGTCTTTGAGCCCAGCCCTTTAATTTTCCTGATCTCGCTCATCACTCAGAAAACATACATGAGTAAAAGGTTGTGTTTCTAGCCAGACTTTGATACTGCAATTATCTCCATGGTCAAACTATTTATAGTTACAGCAAAAGCACCACGATCCTCCTTTACTGTTCTTCCTTTGACTTGAGCTGTGAAGGCCAATGAGCTCTGACTGTGCCAAACAACAGACCTATCAGGTAGATAACACTGATATGAATTGTCATAGATCAAGACATTTAGCTCCACCTCCACAACCACAGGGCTGCCTGCATTTTCTGTTCAAGTGATGTAAACAGAAAAGGACATCAAGCACTGTTGGCACATGTATCCACTCTTCTCCAGACTCAATATCCCACAGTTGACAAATCTATTGAACAATGTGATCAACCCGCGGCTTCCATGATTCTCACTGTACAAAATATGTTGTACATATCAGCACTAACTCAGAGGTAGGCACATGCACAGTACATCATTATTCTGCCTGCGATGGTGGAAAATTCAAGGAGATACTGTATCACCCTGCATGGTGTGGCTTTGTGCATCCAAATATGATGCACCTGGCCTCATTTTATATTTGTTCTAGTCTTTCAGTCCACATGCAGCTGAGAGTTAAAATTGTCAGTGCATACTGAATATCGTAAATTATTAGTCCTTGATATAGGAGGACAAGAAGATGATGTTCAAATCTGTAACTACCATTACTCTCAGTGCTGAGAGGTACTTAGTGGCATTCATTAAAACTTGATCTATGTGCTAGGTAAAAGCAAGATGTCGATCAAACTACTTCTTCCTCTTTCCTTCCTCATTTGCATTTCAGCGTCGAGGGGAGAAATAATTTGCGGTCTTTAGCGCTTCTGTTCACCTCCGCTGCTGTTATGTTTCCTAGTGTTTTTAATATTTTGTCAATCCATCTTTTTCGTGGTCACCCTTTGGGTCTGGTGTTCTCGCAACGTTTATTGATGGCTCGTTGTGTTGTGTTCTTTCTGCCTTGTCATGTGGCCAAACCATTTTATCTGTTATTTCTTTATATATTCTATGGCAGGGTTTATTCCTAGATTTTTTCTCAGTTCTTCATTTCTGATCTTATCTCTCAGGCTCTTTTCTGTCATTCGTCTTAACACATTTAATCTCAGTAGAGGTTATTTTTCTTTTTGTTTTTGTGTCAAGGGTCCAGGACTGGCATTGGTAGCACGTTAGAATGAAGATTGTATTGTAGAGTGCCTGTTTTGTCTCTAGTTATATCCATGTTGGACAATTGTGGTGATAGCTGTCTGATGATTTGACAACCGTTGTATTTTGAGTCTATTTCTGCTGTTTGTGAATTGTCGTTTGTCACTAGACTTCCTAGGTATTTAAATTCCTCTACTTGTTTTAGTTGTCTGCCATCTATAGTTATGTTGATATTATGTTTCTCTTTTGCAATATTTATGACTTCTGTTTTGTTTGATGTTGATTTTTATGTTGTATTTTGTGCCTGTGCTGTTGAGTCTATTTAAGTGTTCTTGTAGGTCTTCTATTTCTCTATGTATAAGTGCCTGATCATCTGCAGATAAAAGCTTGTTGATCTCCTCTGTCTCTGATGGGTTGGCTAACTTGCAACTATGTAAGTAATAAAAGTAGGGGGATAGTAACCACCCCTTTCGTCTTATGCCTGATCTAACTTCGAAGTGGTCTGTATAGTCTGCGGCGATACTAAAAAAAGAAGAAAAAGAGTGGTATGGTAACAGCTTTACGTGGTAATGGACGAAACAAAAGTCGACGTTTCGGCCAAGTAGGCCTTCATCTAGACGAACAACAAACACAAAAATTATATATAACGATATATTAACAAATATAACTACATGGCGATAATATTCTAGATACTAAAGAGAGGAAAAATAAAAAATAAAAAATGGTCACTTCCCTGTGTTCCTGAGCTGGGTCAGTCAGGTCAGTGGTGTAGCAATGGGAACCAAGATGGGTCCTAGTTATGCTTGCCTGTTCATGGGTTACCTTGAACATCACATACTGAATTCATACCGTGGCCCCCTGCCCATTAAATACCTCCGGTACATCGATGATGTCTTTGGACTGACTGACTTGCCGGAAGATGACATCTCTAGGTTCATCGACTACATTGGCAACTTTCACAAATCCATCAAGATTACATCTTATATCTCTACCTCGTCCGTCACTTTTCTTGATCTGGTCGTCTCCCTTGGTACCTCCAGCCTCCACACTTCAGTCTTCTATAAACCCATGGACGCCCACTGTTATCTTCTCTACACCTCGTCCCATCCATCTCACTGCAGAGATTCCATTCCATATTCTCAATTATTACGACTTCGTCGTATCTGCCAGGATGATGACGATTTTCTTCAACAAGCCCACCTGATGTTAAATTTCTTTAGGCGTCGTCTCTATCCTGATTCGGTTCTCCAATCTGCCTTTAAGAGAGCTCTCGATATTCCCCGTTCGGTGGCACTCACCCCATCCACCCACCGTTCCTCTGACAGGACCATATTTACCCTCACCTACCACCCCCATAACTTGGCTGCGGTGAGGATCCTTAACCGGTATCGCTCCATTCTCCACTCAGATCCTACTACCCGCCTACTTTTCAGTGATCCTCCATTGGTCGCCTTCAAACGTGACAAGAGTCTGAGAGACATTCTTGTCACTAGCCGCCTCCCCCGCTCTAACCACAAACACCTTGGTACTGTTCCTTGTGGACGTCGGGTTTGCAGAACTTGTGACTACGTGCTTTGCACCGATTCGGTCTTGTTCCCTAATAAGCGATTCGACATCAAGGAGGGGTTCACTTGTGTGTCGCGTAATATCATCTACACCATAATATGCAAGCACTGCCAGATGACGTATGTGGGTGAAAGTGGACGACGCTTGAGTGAAAGATTTTGTGAGCATATTCGTGATGTTGAGCAAAAGACTGGCAGCCCGGTGTCTGCCCATTTCAACTCCCCTGGACATAGTGGTAAACTCGACATGCAAGTTACGGGCATTGTCTCATGTCACTCTAGCAATCGCAGCAGGTTCGCCCTTGAGAATCGCCTTATTGCCCAGTTGGGTTCGTTGTCCCCCCAAGGTATGAACATATCACTCTCATACTCATAGGACACCCACTACATATTTCATACCTCCATGCGCTACTTACCTGTATATTTGGATACATTTGTCTGCACATGTATTGGCACATTTGGGCTCCTTTGGGTTTTTCTTTTGTGGGCCTTGCGGCTATATATGTGCCGTTTTATGCTTGTACGCATGCATTGTTACATACACATACTTATGTTTACACATCGGTTCGGGGTGCACACACAGAGTTAGATATGCATAGTTTACACATATCCTGTACCCACCTCCCCATATTTTTAGAACCCTTCCTTTCCGTCTTTTCACCTGACTTCCTGGTCAGAGAGATTTATAATCGGCCCTGTCATATCGATTCAGTCCATTTCGAGACTGACCCAGCTCAGGAACACAGGGAAGTGACCATTTTTTATTTTTCCTCTCTTTAGTATCTAGAATATTATCGCCATGTAGTTATATTTGTTAATATATCGTTATATATAATTTTTGTGTTTGTTGTTCGTCCAGATGAAGGCCTACTTGGCCGAAACGTCGACTTTTGTTTCGTCCATTACCACGTAAAGCTGTTACCATACCACTCTTTTTCTTCTTTTTTTAGTATCGCCATTATCATCAGCTTTACAGCAGCTTCGCATCTCTACGCATCTTGGTGCCTTTACCTCTGTATAGTCTGCTGCTGTTCTGGCTGTGCAGCTGCTGTTGATATAGAGACTTCTAATTAGGTTGGTTAGATGATGGCTTACACCGTCTGTTGTTATTATCTCCCACAGTTGTTCTCTGTTTACTTAGTTGAATGCTTTTTCCTGGTCAATGAAAGCTAAATACAAATGTTGGTTGTGTTCTGTCATCTTTTCTGCTAGCTGCTTTAAAGTGGATAGAACTGACTGTAGAACTCTGTTTTTTCAGAACCCCATTTGAGAGTTGCTTAACTGTAGTTCTATTATTGGTCTCAACCTTTTTTCCACAATTTTGGTGTATAACTTTCCTACATGGCTGAGAAGCGATATACCTCTATATTGATTGCAGTCCCTCTTGCCGCCTTTCTTTTTTCCATATTGGTACAATGATTACCTGTTGCCAGTCTTCTGGGGCTTTTTGTTGCTACCATGCTGCATTGGATATTTTGTGCAGCCATGTAACTCCTGTTTCTCCTGCTGCTGCTATTAATATGTCTATCCCAGATGCTTTATTTCATGGTGCCAATTTGATTACTTCTTCGATTTCCTCTTTCATGATGTTGGGTTCAGTGTTTGTTCATTTTTGTATGAATACTTTTTCATTTTTGCATTTTGTGTGTGCCAATCAAACTGTATTCCCGAATACTGTATTGTGTGGGCCCTTACAACAAACTCTGAACTGAACTTGTGCTCACTAATGGTGTAGATGTGTTGACACTTACAATATCTGATGGTAAGTAAAAAAAAAAAGTAAAGTACCCCCGTCACACCAAGTGGCATATAGGGAATATGGTGTTAGTGACCATAAATTTTACAGACCTTCGGCACATGATTTTTGGGGTAATGTGGTCGGTATTATGCCTGTGCCGCTTCACTTTCCCAGAAAAAAATCCGGTACCCATTAAAGGCTGGATGAACCCGGAAACCGTCGGTTGGGATCGAACCCTACCCCTTGTCCTTTGTAGTCCAGTTCACTAACCACTGAGCTATCGCGGCTCCCATATCTGATGGTGTATACTATCAAATACTTAGAGTAGTAATAAAGCATGTAAAAAGACTTAATTGTATTCACTGCTAAACAACTAATAGAATCTCTAAAAGACATACATTTTGACAATACAGACATAAGACTGATGTAAATTACTGGAAACAAACAGCAATGAAAAGATATAATAGAGAAAACTCTACATCTTTGAATTAAAGAGAGTGGTCAGATAGGGCTGCCTTCTATCCATGCCGATTTAATTTATACACTGGTAAAATCTCTAAAGACATCACGGAAATGTGAGGTTTAAGCATCAAAGTATGCATAATTAAGAACCAGGGATATGCCAATGGTGCTGTGTTACTGACAGAAAGCAAAGATCTATCATCATAATCAAGTACCAGGCCTGCTGGCGTAGGTGATCATGTCTCTCCACAACTTTCGATCTCAACAGTTATTTATCATTTCTGTTCTTGACTTTCTGCCAAGTCATTCTCTTAAGCTGCCTGGTATCTTTTCTCTTTGCTTCCCTCTATTTCTTCGTCCCTCAATTTTTCTAGTTGTTACAATATATTCTAGCTGTTCTCTTCTCATTACATGGCCAAAAAATGATAATTGTTTCTTCCTATTATTGCAAATTAGCTCTCTTTTTGCTTTGATCTCTTTCAGAACATTTTCATTACTCTTCTTAGCTGTCCATGGTATTCTCAACATTCTTCTGTAAAACCACATTTCTACAGACTCCAGTGATTTCCTTGCCTATTGTCCTATTGTCCATAATTCACATCTATATGTTAAGACTGGTTCTACATAACATTTAAGAACTCTTTTTCTTGTTTTGATTGTCAAAAATGGATTGCATAGTATCCAAAGAACTATAAAAAAAACTAATTTAAGAAACATAATCAAGACAAGCAAAGAATATGAACTGGATATAAATATCTTGATTTTCTTGATCTTGATTCTCCTCGCACCATTAGACATCACATAGGGCTTGTAGTGTTTTTTGCCACCCATATCTATTCTTGGCGAGATGTTCAATTTTATCTAATGAGTCTATGCCTGTCAACTTTGCTTCTCTTATAAGTGTTCTTGTCAGTGTCTCTCTCTAGGTTTTCTCTTTTTCTGTATTCTGATGTTTCCCATACAAGAACCTGTTTTGGAATTCTCTTGTTTTCTCTTTTCAGGACCTATCGATTGCATGGCCATTTCTCTTATATCCATATTAGTCTTGAATTCATTCCATTGTACACAGAGTATTTTTCTTAGGCATTTGTCTTCAAAAGCATTTAGTTGTAACACCACAAGATTCTACAACCACGGATGGTTTCCCTGCCTAAGTTTGCCCCAAAGTGAGTGTCAGGGTAAAGTTGTCAGTCAGTCCTATGCCCAACTGTCCATGCAAGATATAAAGTAAACATGGCCTCCATCTTGGAATGCATTGGAAAATAAATATAAAGAAGATATAAATACAAAGAGGACTAAACTATGATAATAAACAGAGATAACACAAAAACCTACAAATAAATATCAAGGAAGATAGAAAAACTTTAGTTTTTAATTCTGACCAGCATCAACTTAGTTGGGGCATTCCCATATCCGCTCTGCCACAATTTCCAGGAACCACCGAAGTGTTCGTCTACTGATTACTCCTGCATTGACTAAACATGTGTTCTTTTCCAATATATATATATTACCTTTTTAGCTCCCAGTGGAGCACAGGTCTTCAACAAACACTTTCCAAGTCGTTCTGTTTTTTGCCATTCTTTTAAGATCATTCCATGTCTTCCCTATCATCTTCATCTCTGCTTCTATCTGTCTTCTCCAAGAATCCCTTGGTCTTCCTCTTTGTCTTTTCCCCTGGGGATTCCAAAAAAGGGCCTGTTGTATAATACTCAGTTGGCTTCCGTAGTGTGTATCCTATCCAGCGCCATCGTCTTCGCTGTATCTCTTTATCCACTGGTGTTGACTGGTACATTTCCATAATTCTATGTTAGTGATTTTGTCCTGCCTTTTCCATCCTTTTATCCTGCTTAAGCATCCATTAATGAAAGTCTGTATCTGGTGATTGTCAATTTTGTTGTTCTCCATGTTTCACAGCCATATAATAGGACCGCTTTAACATTTGAGTTGAAAATTTTTATTTTAGTATTTAACCTAATTTCTTTGGATTTCCATATGTTTCCCAGTGCAATGAAAGCTCCTCTTGCTTTTGATATCCTTATTTTGGTATCATTTTCTGTTCCTCCCTCTTTATCTATATTACTGCCCAGATATATGTAAGATTGTACATCTAATAGAGGTAATTCTCCTAGTTTTATTTGGTTATTGCCAACTGTATTAATTCTCATAATGTTGGTCTTATCTCTATTAATCTTCAGTCCTAGCTGTTGTGATCTCTCATCAAGTATGCTAATTTTATCCTGCATCTGTTGATGGCTGTGTGATAGGAGAGCCATGTCATCAGCAAAGTCTAAATCATCAAGTTGTTTGGTCAGTGACCACTGGATTCCATTTCTGTTGTTTTGAGTTATTTTCATAATCCAATCTATGGCCAGTAGAAAGAGAAATGGAGACAGAAGGCATCCCTGCCTTACTCTTGTTATTATATATATTATTACTAGACACAATATAAAGCTGGAAAACAACAAAATGAACTGAAAATAAATTAGATGCATTCAAGCAGTCTCTGGAAAATTCTTTGTATAAAATAGAATTAATTCAAGACCAGTGCAGAAGACAGAGAAATGGCCATGAAACCAATATTACATATAATCAAGATAAGAAGATATACATATGTTGACAATACAATGAAAAGAGATAACTGAGAGATAACTCAAATTGGAAATAGCAGGCAAAAGAAAAAGAGGCCAGCATAAAGAAACATTACAAATGACGAGATTTGATAAAAGATCTTTACAAGGATTAAAAACTGCTAGAATAAAAATTTAGATAAGAGAAAGAGTATCTGGGTCTATGCCCTATGGGCCGGCTACGGCTCGAAAGGTCAACAGATAGATAGATAAAGAAACATTAAGAAGAACACTAATAAAAGAGGCACCAACCGTGGGTACTAGCTTCCCTGCTGAGATTGACCGGCTTACCCAGAACAGGATTTGTAGTAAGACAATGCATAGTCTCATAACACAAGTAGCGAATCATTCGACATGGGTTTTTTTTTATATTTATTTCTGACTATAATTCGGCTTTGGCTCAAATTAAACAAAGTAACTAAATTACAGTTGTAATCTTTTGTAAATTCTTCCTATTGAAGATATCAAACAACAACACTAATGGTAGCAATATGTTTCACTGCAAGCCTTAGTTTTCTCCAAAGAGCCTAAAATTTTGTCATAAAAGAACCACCTAAGTGAGTCTGAATTGAATTGTACAGGTTGCAAGACAGAATGTTTTCTGCACTATCTGGTGGTTGACTGTAGAGACAATTATATATATCTCAAAGTCAGAATTTCTGAATTATGTTTTGTCAAACTCTAACTTTTGGCCTTTCCAAGGAAGACTGAAGATGTAAGTGATAACATTCGTACGAGGACCTTTCAATTCTCTCCTTAATCATGTTACATGCCAAATTAATATAAAAATGGATATTGAGGAATCAATTTCAATGATAATAATCAAGTCAATATTGTTTTTCCTTTATTTATATATAATTTTCTTATAAACGTTATAAAACCTGCAATCTCCTGCATGTGCCACATAGAGTTTGTTCAGCATGACTAGAGCAACAATAGCAGCACAGCCTCCACTGATATTAATAAACACTCGCTCTCTTGCAATTTGTTCATCCTTTGTTTGAAACAAACAGACATATATAAAAATTAGATAAAGTAAGTCTTATAATATATTTATAATATATGTCACTTAGGCACAACGTGTTTCAACTTTCATAAAAAAAAACAAGATTCATTTGCTACAGGCTAGTGCTAATTCTATTATTAATTTCCCCACCTTCTGAGATTTTTTTTAGCACTCCATCCATCTATCCACCCACCTAATCTATCTATCTAATCTTATATATCTTATCTAATCTATCTATCTAATATATGTCTAATATCTATCTAATCTATCTATCTTATCTAATCTATCTATCTAATATCTATCTAATATATATCTATCTATCTAATATCTATCTATCTAATATCTACCTACCTACCTACCTATCTATCAATCAATCAATCAATCTACCTACCTACCTACCTACCTATCTAATAAATATCTATCTAATAAATATCTCGCCCGTGTGTTACCGGGGCCTCATTACGTGGGATGTAAAGAATAGTGACACTGTGACCTTCCAGGCATGTTGTAAGAGGCGACTAAGGAGATTGATCAATGGCTTGACAAGCTGTCATTGTAAAAAGCATTGTTATGGAAACAGACCATAGATTTTAGAAGCAGTGATTTCTGCAATATGTGCCATTTTGGCACGCAAGGTTTCTGTTTTTGAGATTGTGGTTCTGCCCTATGTGCCGTCTTCGGCTCGAAAGGACAATAGATAGATAGAATAAATATCTATCTATTCTAATCTATCTATCTTATCTATCTATCTAATATAACTAATATATATCTAATATCTATCTATCTAATATCTACCTACCTACCAATCTATCAATCAACCTACCTACCTACCAATCAATCAATCTATCAATCAATCAATCAATCTATCTATCGTCCTTTCGAGCCGAAGACGGCACATAGGGCAGAACCACAATCTCAAAAACAGAAACCTTGCGTGCAAAAATGACACATATTGCAGAGATCACTGCCTCGGTCTTACTAAGTGTTTTTACATGGAACTATCTAATGAATGTTGAATTGTTAAATCAGCACATTAACCAATGCACCAACTCACATTCCGAGGTAAAAGAGTTGTCCAATGATCATTTAAATATTAAGTAAGTACCTATAGGGCAAGAATATTGTTACAATTGGTACCAACAATTACCTATGTGATTTAGTAACTCTTCTTTTTTTTTTCTTTTTTTTTTAAATTTGGCCACCATCTTCATTGCACATTGGACAACTAACTCCATAATGCTCAACAAATCTCTTCCCCAGAATCACCTCCATTGTGCAGTTACTGTTGATCCCAGTAATAGCCACCACTGCCATTCACATTAGGGAAAGTAATGAAGATAATTTCAGCTCAGATGCACAAACTGAAAGAATTTGAAAATGAAGGGGGTGGAGTAATTGGGTAGATTCTTCATTTTTTTTTTTTGACCAAGCATTGACCATATTTAACCTACTTTTTTTTTAAGTTTTAACTGCTGAAAGTTCTTGCACAGAGTGCTCTCAGGCCATTCTGTTTTCAACATTACCCAAGAGGACTAGACATCATATCTCACTACCCAGAGGCCAGAGGAAAGTAAAGCCATGGGGAAAAAAACATGGATTTGAAGAGAACAACTGCAGCAGCCTGTGGTTGGATTCAAATCCTGTACCTTCTTGTAAAGAGGCTGATATTTTACTTCTAGACCACACAGCCCACTTTTAAAAATTATTTTATTTAGTCCCATATTTTGAAATTTTCATCTTCACCTGTTCTGAACAAAACATGTGTCTAACAAGTAAGTTCATATCTACCTTGATTTTTATTGTATTTTATGAAGCAGCAATGTGAGATCACACATTGTTTTAGAGCTTGTGTTGCACACTGTGAATAGCACTGCATTATCACACTTTGTTCCAAGGTTGTGGTATTGAGTTTGAGTTTCATCGACCACTACAGGATTTGCGTTTGGAGACTGATTTAAATTCTGCTCTAGATTGCATTAAAATCAACCAGTTATTCCACTTTACGGATTCATGCCAGTACTATGGAGTTTGTGCAGTGGCAGTTGTGCTTTTTGGTGAATCAAGCAGTACGAATACAACCTTCGTACATCATGATGTAGATGTGCATATTATGTCATGGCATTGAATGGTGTTCTTTCTCTCTCTGCAATCAGGACTCAATCAGAGTAGAATGGTGTTCAATAACAGTCATTGAGTTTGTTTGGCATCAATTACTTTCAATTCCTTCATGTAGATTGTCAAGCCAAGTCAACTAAAGGTATAATTTTAAGGATTCAGCATTGGCACTCCTGTGTTTGTGCATTTGGCTGTGATCCTTAGAGTGAATCAAGTGTTATGGGTGCATCCACTGTTGACAATGTTGTACATGCTGTGTCATAATGATGGACGTTCGTGATTCTGCTGCCCTGGTGTGACTCCCAGATCTTCATGTTAGTTAAGAGGGATACTTCCTAAATTCAGGGGAACAATGAGGAGAACAGGGGAGGTCTTGTAAATTAGTTTTTCATTTTCCACTGTGGGATTTACTGGAAGGAGATGGACAATTGTTAGATGTGTGATAAGAATAATCTGACGACTAACTTCTATCCCAGATGGTTCCAGACCTTCGGCTGTAATCTGTGTAACCAGCACTATGGTATCACATGTTCTAGATTTTTATTTCAAGAGATAGGGTCACTGCAGCCAGGACATTCTCACATCTGCTCTGCTGACCTTTCCAAAAGTCAGCGCCGAGTGTGTACACTGATCTGCTGTGACTAGTTTGTTTGTCTCCACACACAGAGCATGTTTTGTCTTCCCTCTATAGGTCATGTGGCATCGTTGGCATAAATGATGTTGCGGGACACACATAGATCAAGCATAGCTTCACATGTGTGTCCCGCAACATCATTTATGCCATCATATGCCAACGATGCCACATGACCTATATTGGTGAGTCTGGGAGAAGATTAGCGGAAAGATTTTGTGAACATCTACATGATGTCCAACAGAATACTGGTACTCCGGTGTCTTCCCACTTCAACTCCCCTGATCACAAGGGCAAAAACGACATCCGTGTCACTGGTATTGTCCTTTGTCACTCTGGCCTGACCGCAGCCGCTATACTTTGGAAAATCGCCTCATAGTCCAGTATGGTTCGCTGACCCCACGAGGTATGAATGTATCACACTCATACACATAGTTTCCTTTTGGTTGCTCCTTCCCTTTTGCACAGCCTTCTCTACTGCACATATTTGGGTTCTTTGGTCTACTTACTATGCCATGCTATTTATAGTTCTCCTCCTCGAGTCCCTAATGAGACACTTCAGTGTTCTCCTCTATACCTTTTTTCTGTGCTCCTTACCCCTTATTTGTTTTTATTGAACCCCACTCTCGGACATCTCAGTCTCACCGCCTTTTGAGCACCTGTTAGTCTACTGTTCTATTCTTTCTCCTTTGTGTTTGCACACTGACCCCTGTGTGAACTCCTCTGGTTCTGTGCATTTGCGCACATTTCTGCACGTTTCTGTACATTCACGACAGCCGCACTTGATTGCTATTTCCTTTTCGCTTTGACCTCAGTTTACACACAGGATAGACACATTTGTGTTTTCTTTAACACATTTTTAATGTTTTTGTTTTGGTTGTTTCGTTATTAGTTTTGTGTGTGTTTTTTTTTGTTATTAAGTATGTGCGCGTTACATATTGGAATTGTGGGTCAATAAATCAACGACGGCCCATTCTTAATAAGCTCTGTGGGGCGCAGATATAATGATTTTGCAAGAAACTCTTCTTGGTGATAGGACAATTAATGCACCTGGATTTCATTGTTTCTGCAATAGACGATACGTTGGTCAGGCCATCCTTGTGCGCAACAATATGGTGGCAGCTGAGGTTGATATTTCTGTGAGGGACAATGCAGAATAGCAGGTACATGCGGTTAGGGTGCAGACCCCACTTCATTTCGTGGTTGTAAAAGTGTATGCTTATAATGGGAAGGTGGACACATAACAATGTCAGAATCACTCCGACTTCGAGGAAGAGAATGTCATAACCAACAAGCAATGAGAAGACCTAGACACTGCGGGCAAGCTGCTGGAGAAAATAGTTGCCCTATTCTCTCGATCGCTGCAGAAAATGCATTTGGGGACGCATTAATTTCGGCTCTCCAATGCAATTTTCTGCATTAAAGTCAAAATGATGTTTTGCTTAACAAATTAGCGCCGATGAAGCGGAGTCGTACACATGGCAATATTCCTTTTTGACAAGTCAAGTTTTGTGAATGCGACCTTCCACTGTCTAGAGTTGATCTGCGGTTTACGTCAACACATTGAGTGCTGTTCAATCGCCGTCGTTGGAATTGTTCGATGTAAGTTATTTACATGTTACAATGCATTAATGTGGACAGCTCCGCCAAGTCAACTGAAGATTTTTCTCTTTAGGGTATTTGCACCGTGTTTCGTTCGTTGTAGCCTGCATTCACTAGAGTAATCGGGAATCTATGCGCACAGCCGTTGTTGTGTGTGCTACGTCATCATAATGGCTCATCATATATCCCTAGACCTGCCATACGCTAATTTTTACAGTATGTTGTTTGATGTGCGACAGGGATAATCCAACGACTAACTATGTTTTATATGTTCGGAATTGGAGTCAAAAACAATGTCCTAACATCATCAAGCGCTATACATTTTTTAAAATATGACTATCATCATTTTTAGGATGACTTGAACTTCTAGTCTATATGGTGGAAAGGTGGCAGGAACCATTGAAGGCTATGTATGAAAAGTGTTCCTTGTTGCAGGTTCCTCATATTCCATGTCCGGCTTTTTGCAGGAGCTACTGAGTTAAGTGCTCTGTGCACACCGTGAGCTGTGTGTCTCATCTGTTTTGATCATGTTTCAATATTCCCTTTGTTTATGATGAATGATGATATTGTATGACAAGGAACAGTTGGCTGTGTTTACTTTCTGTGCGGCTTCGCCTTATATCTTTTGGTGTGTGCTGAGACTGTTATGATGGGGACTACAGTTACCTTTCTTTGTTTGGGAAATGAGTTAGTAATTCGGATGATTCCACTGGCACGGGCGGTTGAGCAATTATGGATTTTAATTTGTTTCCAATGATACCGGGGCATTCCATAATCATAACCATGAAGATATAACAAAGAGACATGGCTCAATGCGGCAGTCTTCGCCTATGACGTCTTCGAAGGCTTCCACAGACAAGAGGAGACATGTGCTGCTGCTATAGATCTCGAGGATGCATATAACAGGGTACCATTTGAATATCTCATGCACATGCTCCTCAAACTGGTAGTGCACCCCTTCCTCATTATATGGATCGCTGCTGCACTGTTTCAGAGGAAGGTGATACTCAGATGTGGAGGTTGGTCTTTTGAGCCAACATCCCTATGTCCAGGGCTGCAAGGCTCACCATTGACACCAGTTCTATTTAACGTGTACACAATAACAATCATGGAACAACACCTGGATGGGAGTGGAAGAACTATGTTTTTTACTGATGATATTCTAGTATATTGACAAGGAAAAGACAGATTGGAAATCGCCTCCACAATGCAAGACGAACTCGATCGCATTTCTCTCTAGTGTGGGGTTTCAGGTGCCTTGGTTAATCCTAATAAAGCATCAGTTTCATGGTTCTCCCTTAACAATCATATCGTTAATACGGATACACCAGTAGTACAAATGGGAGCTGATGAGGTGACCAGGGACAAGTTGATGACATGCCTTGGAGTTACGTTTGATCGCAGCCTGTGTTTTCGGGACCACGTTGACCATTTGATAACAAAATCCCGCAAAGGATTAGCCGCCTTGAAGGTCATGGCTGCTGCCAACGTCGAGCAGAGGCTACTTACTCTTCTGTTCCAGGGATTAGTCCTCGCACCAATCGAGTATGCACTGGCAATTCTTACTGTCAGTACGACTCAAATTGATAGACTGAAGAAAATACAAAATGAAGCCATGCGCATTATCCTGGGATGTACGAGGGACACTCCCTGTGTAGCAATGAGGTTATCTTCTTGACTTTCCAACCATGGATGACAGAATCAAGATCTGGAGAGCATGAGCATACCTGAAGATTGGTACAGATACAGAGCATCCATTGCACCACGTGCTCAACACAGTGAAAGGTGCCAGGCTAAAAAGATGAAAATCATGGGTGGGCCGAGCAGAAGATGTCATCAAACAGGTCTGTGGGCTTACCAATATCAGCGTTGGTGAGGAGTGGATACCGGTGCCCACGTCATTCAAGGAGACTTTCTCATGTATTGTCACACTCAACAGGAAAAGTAGGGAACAGAACCCGGTCGTGGTTAATGCCGAGGTCAACGGTCTCATCTGCGATAACACTGATGTGAAAGATGCAGTCATCTATACAGACGGATCTGTAATACGACACCAAAGAAGTGCATGGGTATTAACAGCATGCTCGGCAGGCAAAGTAGTCAAAGAAGACATTGGTGCATACGTCATGACCACGAGTAGCATGATGATGGAGGTAATAGCAGTGACCAGGGCATTCAACTGGTTAGAGTCACAAGATTACACCCATGCATGTATACTGAGTGATTCGATGAACATGATTAAAAAAAGTGGAGGTGGGCTCTGTATGCATGCAATGGTTAGAGTCATTGCAGAAGTCAAAAATATGTAAGGTCACCTTTGTCTATGTCCCTGAACATTCAGAAGTACGGGGAAATGAAAGAGCGGACAGGTTGGCTAACTGCGCTGTCATTGAGGATGGTCAACCAGTGGATCGGACGGACATCATCAATGCCCCCCGAGATGTGGGAACAGCACAAGACTTCGACCACCACAAATCCATGTCACTCCTTAGGATGAAAGAGATGGGAGTTAAGATGGGTACAGCCAGAAATAAGAAACGTAGTGGGCATGTAAGAAGACTTATCAACCAACACAGAACTGGAGTCTTCAGTCGCTGGACACTGCAGGACTTGCTGAGGAGGGGATCTGAGCAGCTATGGACATGTTCGGAGTGCAATGATGATGACCCACAAATAACTCAATGCCTATGTATACTGGACAATGCCAGTATGTATCTCATTGTCACAGGGATTTTTCTTGTTTTGGATTTTTTCCAGGCATGTTATCTGCTCTGCAATAGTGTCAGGAACCCCATATTCTACAAGAGTCAGCACAAATATATCTATCTATCTATCTATTGTCCTTTCGAGCCGAAGATGGCACATAGGGCAGAACCATAATCTCAAAAACAGAAACATTGCATGCCAAAATGGCACATTCTGTTTCCATAACAATACTTTTTACAATGACAGCTTGTCAAGCCATCGATCAAACTCCTTAGTCGCCTCTTACGACATGCCTGGAAAGTCACAGTGTCACTATTCTTTACTTTCCTCATAATGAGGCCCCAGTAACACACGGGCAATTGCTAAAATTAAATTCCCCTGCTGAAAACCCGCCCTAGCCATCATCTCGAACCTGCTAAATAATTGAAAGTGACCTATTAAAATGGATTCCCAGTTATCTTAAACAGTGTTAATTCTCAACAGATATACTGTAATAGTGGAGGGTGAAAAGGTGTAACAATAAGAGGAGTGAGTGAGTCAGGAAAACGTGGACAATTCGTGGGGAGAGAATGGGGAATTCAGTTCAGGGGATTAAAGAATTCTCGGGATTTTGAGAGAGTTCAGGAGAAGGGGCGTGATGGAAGAAGGGTGTGGGTTGGCTGAAAGCGAAAGATATATGTGAATTACAAGTTTAGAGGGTGAGCGCTACTCAGACGGTAGGCCGGACTAGCCGGGTCACCGGAAGGCGAGTTGGCTTACCAACCTTCGAAGATGCGTTTTATTGTTCAGTTCCAGTTTGCAAGCAAGGAGTTCGCTTGTGAGTTTAGTTTTTTTTCTAGTTGGACAGTAACAGTCTGTGAGGTTAGGTGAGCAAGGAGCTTGCCTTTAACGCAGTGTATGGGCAGAAGGAAACATATTGATATTCATTATGTATGAGCAATGGGCTCGCTAAATGTGTCAGCTTTTGTGAAGAGCAACTTACGTTTAGATATTCGTTAGATGTGAGCAAAGAGCTTGCCTTTGAGTCAGTAGTAGTTGGTGGAATTGAACACTTAATCTATTATTCATGTGTGAGCCAGAGGTCGACAGTGTACTGTATGAAGGACAGTGAAGTCTCACTGTGCATTTTGGAGCGAGCAAAGCGCTTGCCATTGATTTAGTGTAATTTGTGGAATTGAACATGTTATTCCTATTAATCATGTGTGAGCAAGAGGTCGTGAGTGCGATATAATTTTGATGGACAGTGAAGTCTCACTGTGCATTTTAGAGCAAGCAAAGCGCTTGCCGTTGATTCAGGGTAATTTGTGGAATTGAACATTTATCCTATTTAATCATGTATGTGCCAGAGGTCGACAGTGTACTGTAGTTGTGATTGGGCAGTGAAGTTTTACTGAGTATTACTAGCAAACAAGGAGCTTGTTAAAATTGTACTTGTAGAATTGAACATTGTCATGTGTGTTATGTGTGTGCAAGGTGTTCCTCAGTTGGTTCTGCCATAGTAGCGGAGCGGAATGTCTTCAGGTAAATAAAGTCAAGTTTCTTTTATGAACAACAGTCTTGGTCAGTAATTGAATCAGTGTTGTTTTCACGATTGGTATGGCGAAGAATGAATTTAGGGTTGCGGAACAGTCTGTAGGTCTGGAGATCTGCATCAACAGCCATTAGAAAACCAGCACGATGTACTACTATACGGAGAATAAAATGGAACCCCAGCAGTAGTTTCCGAACCAGTCTGGCAGCAAAGCAATTTATAAGAATGTATGTCAAGCAAATTCTGTCGGAAGGAAATCCACCAGTCAGTATAGCAGGCGGCCAGCGTTAACGTCGAACGTTAGTCGGTGTCCAGTAGAGTGCGGGGCTCGGCGCTATCAGGAGAATTGCGAGTCGAGCGATCAATGTTATCATCAGATATAACATCAGTCTGTGCATGCCAATAACGCAGGTGGTTCATTCAGAGCCTGACGCACCAGGAAGGGTGGGGCCGTCAAACTCACAGTGCAGCACACAGATGGGAGAGGAAACGGGTTCAATACCACAGCTTAATATTTTAGGGGGCTGACTCATATATTCTGTTCTCCAGAGGACACCTTAGTAGCTTTATCTGGGTTAACACTTTATTCTCATCACATCTTCTACCTTTTCAGCTCCCTGTGGAGCATAGGTCTAAAAACAAACACTTTTCAAGCTGTTCTGTTTCTTGCCATTCTTTTAAGATCATTCCACGTCTTCCCCATCATTTTCATCTCTGCTTTCATCTGTCTTCTCCAAGAATATCCTGATCTTCCTCTGTCTTTTTCCATGGGAGTTCCAAAATAGGGCCTGTTGTGTAATACTCTCAGTTGGCTTCCACAGTGTGTGCCCTATCCAACGCCACTGTCTTTGCTTTATCTCTTTATCCACTGGTATTTTACTGGTACATTTCTATAATTCTATGTTAGTGATTTTGTCCTGCCATTTCTATCCTTTTATCCTGCGTAAGCATCAATTAATGAAGGTCTGTATCTTCATGATTGTCATTTTTGTTGTTCTCCATGTTTCACAGCCATATAATAATACCAACTTAACATTGGAGTTGAAAATTTTCATTTTTGTATTTAACTTAATTTCTTTGGACATCCATATGTTTCCCAGTGCAACGAATGCTCCTCTTGCTTTTGATATCCCTATTTTGGTTATTCTTTCATCATATCATCTTTGAAAAATATGTACACTGGCAGATTCCCCATACATATGAAGGTGTGAAGGGGACCTTTACTTACCACATGCACACCCCAGTAGATTCTACCACTACCTGTTCAACACCTGAAAAGATCTGATGAGTGTGGCAACATTTAACAAGTACAAAAATCATCATCATGTTCATTCTCTGCAATAATGCTTGACCTTACTGGTACACTCCAGACTAATCTCTCAGCACTCCTTATGTTATTCTTAGCCCATTTGATTTCCTTTATTTTTTCATTTTTCCCATATACTTTTTGTTTTACGACGACTTTAAGTATGTTAGGTCTATTAATATTCCCAAAGTATCTAATCCATCTTGCTAGGATTGTTTGTAACAATTCTGTCATAATTTGCAGTTGTTTCAGAATTTCCTTATTTATTTTCTTCTTCATCTACTAAACTCTTCCAATTCTTCTGTAAATCAACATTTCTTGGCCATAAATCTTCTTTCCTTCATTTAAAAAGAGAAAACTCTTTTACGGTCATCATCAGTACCATTCCAAAATAAACTCAGTGGAAGTGTTGACCACTGCATTCTTTTAACATTTTAAAATTGATGTCTGGGAATGTATTAATGAAGAAACATGGATAATGGCCTTTTTGAGAGTGTTTGTAGCAATCTATGCTACCAGTTAATTCTTTTATGCTGTTGTAATTGCTGTTTGTGTGTTATAATTTAATATATGAATGAAGTAAAGTTTATTTACATCATAGAATGAGACTAGGCTGTTCCTGTGCATCACTTCATTGGGAAAATTGACCAACTTGAGCACAGTTTTTGATATGTAGCTGTTAAAGAATTACAAAACTTGTCTATCTGGCATAATAAATAATTATCTTAATGTGTGTATGTGACACAGACATAGTTCATTTTGTTATTAGAATAGTGAAAAAGTTTCATTCACTTCATATTTCTATCTATCTATTGTCCTTTCGAGCCAAAGACGGCACATAGGGCAGAACCACAATCTCAAAACAGAAACCTTGCGTGCCAAAATGGCACATATTGCAGAGATCACTGCTTCTAAAATCTATGACATTTCCATAACAATACTTTTTACAATGACAGCTTGTCAAGCCATCGATCAACCTCTTACGACATGCCTGGAAGGTCACTATTCTTTACTCCCTCATAATGAGGCCCCGGTAACACACGGGAACTTCATATTTACATTCCTAATTTAAAATAGAACTTCCGGTCAATGTGGTGGATAGGTGGCAGTAACTGTTATAGGCTGTGTCTGAAAAGTGTTCCTTGTTCCAGTTTCCTCATATTCCAAGTCCGGCTTGCTGCTGGAGCTACTGAGTTAAGTGCTCTGTGTACACCGTGAGCTGTGCATTTCATCCATTTTGATCATGTTTTGATATTCCAATTGCTTTACAATGAATGATATCGTATGACGGGGAACAGATGGGAACAAATTGTTAAAATCTTTGTGAACAAATGTGTTCACTTTCTGTGCGGTTTCACCTATTTCTTTTGGCAAGTGTTGAGACTGCTATGATGGGGACTGCAGCTACTTTTCTTTGTTTGGGAGATGAGATATTAATTTGGATGATTCCACTGGCACAGGCGGTTGAGCAATTATGGATTTTAATTCGTTTGCAGTGATACTGGGGCCTTCCATAACCATTCTCATTACATCTGCCCAGAAAGTGCACAGCATTTACTTAGACTTGACTAGTAATTTGGTGTCAACATATGTACATACATAAGAATGTTATTAGCAAATGCTAAAATTTGCAAAGGTCCAGACATCTGGGAGCAACCAATTTTGACTGTGTTATTAAAATGGCAATATGAACAATATTAAATGCCACCAAAAATGAAAACATCATAAAATATCTGTATGGTGGCTTCTTATGTGCAGTTTGCACAGAGGGAGGTTCAAATGAATGGTTGAGTGAATGGAAAGATTGATACTGAAGGGAAACAAGGATGTATTTTATCTCTCTTGTTATTTGAAATTCCTATCACAACACAAGTATTCAGCCCTACTGGGAGATACTTGCATTAATAGGAAAGTACAAATATACAATTTATTTCCGGTCTGTGATCGTTACCCTATGCTATAGTCACTGAGAACGCCTTCGTGTAAGACACTGCTACAATAGCTAATTTTTTTAGTTAGCTGCGTGGCAGTGTGCCAAGCGTTCGGCTTTTCGTGGCAATGCGCGGTGCCAGGGAGTACAGGTTCGATCCCGCTTCGGACCATATATTGTTCGTTTTTTTCTGTTGTTTGTCTGTCAATTTTTCCGAGTGCTAACACATACTTCTTTGTTCTATTATTCCCTTTCAACGGGAACCAACATACAAAACATGAACAAATATGTAATTAAAATAACAACATTAATGATTAAAAAATTGAACTAGAAAGAGAAATGAAAAGTAAAGGAGAATAAAATGTTAATAAAAAGTTCACTGTAAGATCTAAGAAGAATCTTTGTTCTGAAACTACGGAAGACTTCCGTAAATTAATTAAGTACAATTAAAAAAGTAAATTAATTAAGCACAATTTTCCTTCATTGAAAAAAGCATAAAGTGATTAGCACAAACATTTCACGAGCACTTAATATACTAAAAAGGCCAAGACAAACCCACAAAAGATTTGCACTCACAAAGGAAATAAAAGCAGCCTCTAGAGCTCCTCTGATTAAACTATCAGTTGTTATGACTGATGATCTTGAGTTTCTAGAGGCATTGACACATTCCTGGTTTCTCAGCACAAAAATATCATCTTGAATCTGTACCAATTTTTCCTTTGGGAAATTAAAGAATTTGTTTGTATAAATGATTTTATATAGTATCTATAATCTGACCCAAAGAAAAATCAATTAACTATTTTTTTACTAACAGTAAATAACTGTAATAGAAAAAAGAATTAAAAGAACTGTAAAACCTAAGATCTACACATTTATTAAATGTTTGGGAGTACTAACATTAGTGATAAAGTATTTTTTTTGTTTCCTTTATCTTAAGTTCTTTTGCCATCTGCTAGTTGACCATTGTACCTTGTGCAGTACGGGCTGTGTAATGTTATTAATGTTGTTGACAACTTAAACCTGAATTTAATTAATTATGTGGGGATTGTTTTTGTAACTTTTCCTTCGGTGGACCCCAGAGGTAGTAATCCAGGAGAGTAAGATCTGGAGACTGTGAAAGCAAAATTCCGTGAGAGATTATGCGATTAGTAAAAATGCCTTCTAAGAATTCTAGTAATTTTACAGCAGTGTGAGCAGTTGCACAACTTGGTGGCTTGTTTCCACTCAGAAAGTTGGGCTACGAATTATTCCAGAACTTTTATCTGGTATCTTTCAGAATCTATGGTACCACTGAAGAAAATTGAACCAATTATGCGCATATGACTCATTGCACATCACACTCCTACTCTCTGATCTTGGAGAGACATTGTGTGCAATGCATGGGGATTTTCACCACTCCAAAGACAATCATTCTGACTATTCACATATCCAGAAAGATAAAACCATGCTTCGTCTGAAGAAAGTGACATCAAGAATTTCCTTACCATTCTTGAGCAAGAAAATTCTCAAACCACATGCAATTATTTACTCTACATTGATAATCTAATTCTTTCAGTCGAGGTACAACCGAAAACTTTTATAGGTGTAACCTCAGTTTCTTCTTCAGGATTTTGTGGACAATACTGCTTGACATGTCTGCTTGTTGGGCCAACTTCCTTACTGATTTACCTGGACTCAATAGTATGTTACAAAGGACAAGGGGTAGGGTTCGATCCCAACCGACGGCTTCCGGGTTCACCCAGCCTTAAATGAGCACCTGATTTTTTTTCTGGGAAAGTAAAGCGGCGCGGGCATAATACCAACCACATTACCCAAAAATCATGTGCTGAAGGTCTGTAAAATTTATGGTCACTAACACCATATTCCCTATATGCCACTTGGTGTGACGGGGCTCTTTACTTTACTTATTAGTATGCTGTCCTGAATGTTGATGGATGTTTCTTCAGAAACAGATGGTCTACAAGGGCGGCCCACATCATAAACACTATTTTTTTTTCTATTTTGGAATTTTTGGTGCTGTGGTAGTCTTTGGATCTGGTAGTCTTTTAAGAGTTTAAAACTGGATGAGGGTTTTGTACTTTCTGTGATGTGTGAGGGAACTGATGTTTTCTGCATTGTTATGATGGGGGTGTTTTTCATTGCTCCCAGGATTGTTCTCTCTCTCTCTCTCTCTGCGATCAGGACTCAATCAGAGAAGGATTGTTCTGAAATACATGTTTTGGACTTTGTCTAATTTTACTAGGTTTGTCTTGGCTGCTGTTGCCTAGAAACTTGGAGCATACTCCATGATGGATCTGACTGTTCTAGTGTAGACTAGCTTTAGGATCTGTTTGTTTGCTCCACAGGATGTACCACTAATTTTGTCCTTATGGGCAGTCTTTGAATGGCCTTTGCTTGAACTCATTCAATACAGGGTTGCCAGTTCATCAAGAAACTAAGGACATGAAACTCTCAGAAATGTTGTTGTATCTGTTTGGGATAATTGTAAGGTTTACCAGATTTATTGATGTGTTTTCTTTGTGTGGGGAGAGTGAGAAAATTGTAGCTAAGGTTACCATATTGTTTATTTTTAGACCAGTTGTCCAGTTTTCTACCTTCACTGTTTGTCGGAGCAGATAAGAGGCTGTTGTGACATGTTCCAAGGCTGTCCAGATAGCAAAATTATCTGCATATAGGCTGTTTGAAACATTTTGGTGGCAGCATTTTGTTATGTTATTTATGTATACTAGGAAGAGTGTGGGTGCTATACTATAACAGTTCCATGGTGGACCCTATCTTGCAATGTGACCGACTTGCTAAAATGATTGTTTTCACTCTGGTGGTTCTTTGTAATAGGCAGTCTTTGATCCAGGAGAACATATTTTGTGTAACTCGTGCTTGTAGGATTTTGAGCATCAGTCCTTCCTTCTATACAGCGACAAAGGCGCAGGATAGGTGAAGAAAGTTTCTTTTTCTATTGGAAGACATTTTCTATGTCTTGTGTGAAATGTCAATTGGTCCTCTGAAGTACTGCTTAGTCTGCACCCTGCTTATTTTGGGAAGAGAAGTAAGTTGGTTTAAACATACCAGATAAGCCTTTCTTTTGATCATCCTTTCCATTAGTTTTCCTGAGGAGACTTATGGGCCTGTAGGTTGTGGAATCCTTTATGTCCTTTCCAGCTCTCAAGATAGACTGTGTATGAGTTTCCTTGCAAGTTGATGGAACCTGCCCCAAGTACCAACTTTTAAGATCCAGAGGAGAAACTTTTTGGCAATGGAACCCTGGTGTTAGAGAATTTAATTGATAATATCGTTGGCTCCTGGGGCCTTTCTCTCCTTTAAGTTTAGTATTGCTTCATCGAACTCCTGTAGACTGAGCCTTGCTGTCATGCACTCTGCTGGTATTCTTGTTCTTGATTGTTTCTGAAGGAGTTTGGTTTGGGTTATTATTTGTCTCTTTCTAGTGAAATATATCCTTTACTTTCTATTTGGTACATTTTGGCCAGTGGCTGTTGCCTTGTCAGTAACAAAGATGGAGTCTGAAACTAGAGCAATAAAATCAACTTGAAGATGGAGAAATTGTAGAGAATACCAGAGAGAAAGCAATTGCACAAAGGTATTGATACAGGCAGAAAAGTTCTCACACATGCAATGAGATCCAATTATTTCAACATCTTGCATTGGGACGGCTTAAAATAAACAGTTATATCCAAGCCAAACAAAATTGTAGACAAACACCAGACACACACAAGCATTGTCTGCCCCGTACCAGAACAGATCCCATGGACAGAGGAATCCAGATTGCCAATACAATTACAAACAGAAATTATAGGAATACTTGACATGGAGAAACAGAACAGTATACAGTGTTAAACAATCACTCCCAGTTTTTTGGGCGAAAAATACCCACAGAATCTCTGGGTTTGTGTACACACAGATGGATCAGCATAGAATGCAAGAAAGAATAGGGGAGCTGGAGCAGCATAGAGTACTATAACAACACTAGGGACATGAATGGAATAACAACAGAGAAATAAGTCACAATTACGAAGCAGAAATCAAACCAATAAAGCTGGCAATAGAAGAACTGCTTAACAGTAATCTTGGCCCACACTGTAGTGTTTCTGACAGAATCAATATTAGGACTCCAGGGACCACAATCCAGAAAATGACCACATCTGCAGACCTAAATCACTGAACTCTGCAAGCATCACTAGGTCACCTTGCAGTGGATTCCATCTCATTGTGAAATACCAGAAAATGAGAAAGCAGACCAGCTAACAAAGGAAGGTGCAGCAAGCAAACAACCAGATGCACCGTTACATATCAGAAGAAGAAAAATCAAATCAATTAGAAGACCTCAAGCCCAAATCAAGATGCCTCCATAGTATGAATAGACGGGAACAAGTTATCATTATATGCCTTAGAACAGAACATAATAGACTCTGTAGTCACATACATACAAAATTCAAGATTTGCACCTCAGCCACATGTTCATGAAGACAGGTGCTCCAGGCTGCTGTATACCTACTTCAAGGTTGTACTGAAAAAAAAAGTAAAGTACCCCCGTCACGCGAAGTGGCGTATAGGGAAATATGGTGTTAGTGACCCTATATTTTACAGACCTTCAGCACATGATTTTTGGGGTAATGTGATCAGTATTACGCCCGTGCTGCTTTACTTTCCCAGAAAAAAATCCGGTTCCCATTTAAGGCTGGGTTAATCCGGAAGCCGTCGGTTGGGATCGAACCCTACCCCTTGTCCGTGGTAGTCCAGTTCACTAACCACTGAGCTATCGCGGCTCCCAAGGTTGTACTGAGGAAGCCCATAATTATAAAACTAAGGCAAAACTATATGGGGCCACTATAACTACAAAATACAGTAAAACTTATACAAGAAACAACATTGCAGATATAGACGCCACTTCAAGTATAATGGAAGATAGATGAAAGAATACCCCACTGCTCAATTGATATCATCCTCAAGATTAAACAAACAGTTAAATTTGTAAAATCAATACTACCTCAAGAGTTATTATGAACTATCAATCAATTGCTGTCAAATAAAACACAAAACAATAATGTTACATATAGTACATTTTACAGCACATGATTGTTTTTAAATAAAACCTGCACATGAATACATAAAATAAAAAAATGTAGAAACATGCGTGTAGAAGAAGTGTAGAAAGTTAGAAACAGAGTGGAATGGTGATCCATGGTAGCTAACCTTCGTTGCGGAGACGGCACTCGATGATGATGAGAAACATTCAAAGAATGGTACTGTTTGTGACTGGAGAGAGACAGAATTTGAAAACTGATTCATCAAATGGTAACTTTACCTGCAAATGATTAATGAGTTGATCAACAGCCATTAAAGCAGCCCCAGCACCAGCATGGCCATCAAAAATAGCAAAATACAGCACTTCTATTTTATCTAACTGTAAATTATAAGGGGATAAAAATGTTGTTTAGAGTTTACAACCTTAAACTAAGTAGTTAATTTATCAAGAAATATACACTTCATCAAAGAATTCAGCCAAGGCAGAGCCATTTAGTTTAGAAATAATAATTTTATTTATATTTCTCCTTCATCTTCTGCGAATACCTTCAGAAACAATATTAATAAGTTCAAAAACGTTTTCGTCAGCTCAAGGCTGTTGTCATCTCCATATAGCTTGTCCCATTTTGGTACCAGCAAAAGTCTTCTCTGTTCATCATATGTTGGGCATGATTGTAGCAGATGTTCAGCAGTTATTTTTACTGTGCCACAGTCAATTCATCAGAGGTTCCTATCTTTAGGGTGTTGAAAGAGTGGTACTTCAAACTGTTGTGGCCTGTTGAGATTCTAAAAATTGTTACTTGTTCTTTATCCGTTGGGCTAGTGGTAGGCATGATTTTTTAGGTCGCCTTTGTCTTCTGTATTCCATTTGTTCATGTATTTGTTCCTGACAAAGCTCTTTGATTCCTCATAGGTTGTACTTGTATCTGGCTGGTATTTTGTTTGTTTGTTTGCATACACCAGCTTTATATCTCTAGCAAAGTCTTGAATTTTGCATGAATATCACTTTTTCCTATTTTTCACGCTGGTAGCCATGTGCTTATGTGTTCCCTATCATACAGGCAAAACAGTGAAAGGATTTTGGCCAGTATTAGACAGAATTCTGCTAGTAAAATTGAGAGGCAGACCAATGGATATCAACATAATTCAAGTTTATGTACCAACAAGTAACAGCGAAGAAAAAGACATTGACACTTTTTACGAGGAACTAGAGGCGACCATGAAACAGTGTAAACCCCAAGAAATAACTATTATATTAGGGGATTTCAATGCAAAGGTAGGAACAGCTAAAGTGCAAAATGTGACTGGGGGGCATGGTTTTGGAGACACGAATGACAGATTGATAGATTGGGCAAAGACACATGAAATGATTATAGGTAACACCTGGTTCAAACAACACCCTAGGCGACTATGGACATGGCAAAGCCCAGAAAAAAAAGTACACAATCAAATTGATTTTATACTGGTACCGAGAAGATTCAGGAATGGGCTAACATCTGTTAAAACAAGGCCAGGAGCAGATTGCAATAGTGACCATGTACCAGTAGTTGGAAAGATAAGAATAAAACTGCGGAAGGCACAGAAATCACCAAGAAATATAAAATTAGAACTAGATATGCTTAGAGTAGATAAACAGATGAATGATAAGTACAGCATGATAGTACAAAATAGATATAATTACTACTGAGATTATACAATTACTATTGAGAAAATACAGGACATTCAGGAGCAGTGGGAAATGCTCAAACAATCGATTCAACAAACATCAATAGAAGTAATACCAGTGACTAAAAGAATCAACAAAAAGAAATGGATGACAGAAGAAAAATTACAACTAATGGACGAAAGAAGAAAACATAAGAAAGAAGAACGGACATACAAAATATTGCACAAAGAGATCAAAAACAAGTGCAGTGAAGCAAAAGGATGGTTAAAACAGAAATCAGAAGAAATGGAAAAACAACAAAAGAAAGACTCAAAATTTATGCACAATCATAATATGACTTTGTTGCTGTTGCCCATGCAGCGATATCATACTCTAGGATTGGTTCACTCGCCCCATGTAAAGTTTCTATAGCACACTTCCATCTGCTCCTCAAACTGTACCAGATAATTTTTTCATGATTGTCATCTTTTGCCATTACTATTTGTCTAGTGTCTTCTGTCTGAGTTTTCCATGTCAAACAGCAGTCAAATGTTATGCATAAATATTTTGGGATTTTGTCCAGATGTAGATTTTTACCATTTAGCTTAGGGCGCTGAGTTTTGTTTGAGAGGGAGAATACTGTGTATGTTGTTTTCCTTAATTTATTTTAACTAACCAGTCACATGCCCCTTTTTCAAATGATGATACGGCCTGCTGCATTTGGGTACTTGCTGTCAGAAGGTATTTTTCAGAAGTCCATGGAGCTAAGTCATCAACAAATATGGAGTTATATAAGCTCTTTTTTGGGATGCTCTCAGTAATGTCATTTATGAACAAAAGAAATAATATTTGTGACAAAACTCCTCTTTAGTGAACTGGTCCAAAATTCCTTTCCTGTTGGTCTGCCCATTTAATTGTACTCTGGCTGTTGTTTTCAAGGTTGTGAATCCATTTCTACATTCTCCCACAAATATTATTCCTTCTTGACTTTCAATCCCTCTTTCCAAACTTTATCAAATGATTTTATTTATATGATATTGGGTGATGTATTAATTTTTCCATATAACCACATCAATTTCTTTTACTAGTGTGAACTTTACAAACTGTAGATTCAGGAATGGGCTAACATCTGTTAAAACAAGGCCAGGAGCAGATTGCAATAGTGACCATGTACCAGTAGTTGGAAAGATAAGAATAAAACTGCGGAAGGCACAGAAATCACCAAGAAATATAAAATTAGAACTAGATATGCTTAGAGTAGATAAACAGATGAATGATAAGTACAGCATGATAGTACAAAATAGATATAATTACTACTGAGATTATACAATTACTATTGAGAAAATAAAGGACATTCAGGAGCAGTGGGAAATGCTCAAACAATCGATTCAACAAACATCAATAGAAGTAATACCAGTGACTAAAAGAATCAACAAAAAGAAATGGATGACAGAAGAAAAATTACAACTAATGGACGAAAGAAGAAAACATAAGAAAGAAGAACGGACATACAAAATATTGCACAAAGAGATCAAAAACAAGTGCAGTGAAGCAAAAGGATGGTTAAAACAGAAATCAGAAGAAATGGAAAAACAACAAAAGAAAGACTCAAAATTTATGCACAATCAGTTAAATGAATTAACAGGAAGAAAAGAAGTCAAAGTTTCAGGATGTGTGAAATCAATGGAAGGAAATATAATAATGGGACAGGAGAAGACAATGGAAAGATGGACAGAATATATCAGTCAACTCGATGATGATGACAGACCAGAATTAAACAATTCAAATGAAGACACAGGACCACCAATAATGCAGAGTGAAGTAGAGGACGCAATTCAACACATGAAAAGAGGCAAAGCTCCAGGTCCTGACAATATAACAATCGAAGAGATAAATGCATTAGGAGAGTTGGAAGTACAAGTCATAACAAAATTACTCAATGACATATATAACACTGGACATAAGGATCTACTAAAATCTATCTTTGTAGCCATACCAAAGAAGTCGGGAGCCACTGATTGTGAAGACCATCGCACTTTTAGTCTCATGAGCCATATGACTAAAATATTACTAAGAATAATCATGAGACGTGTAAGGAACAAAATAAAACCAGAAATAAGTGAGGAACAATGTGGATTTGTTGAAGGAAAGGGCACCAAAAATGCAATATACATCATGAAAACATTGATAGAACGAGCTATGGAGGTAAAGAAAGATCTATATATGTACTTTATAGACTACACAAAAGCATTTGACCAAGCATTTAGCATGTGGAAATAATCAATATGCTGGAGAAATTAAACATTGATGGCAAGGATCTGCGAATCATTAAAAACATGTACTGGCAACAGACAGCAGCTATACGAATTAACAACCAAACAGGACAATTCCAATATATAAAGCAAGGAGTCAGACAAGAATGTGTTCTGTCACCTGATTTGTTTTCACTTTACAGCGAATATATTATGAGATCAATAGTAGACAAAAAAGGAACTGAAGTCAACGGTCACAACATAAATAATTTGCGATATGCGGATGACACAGTCTTAAAAGCAGAGACAGAGAATGAACTACAAGAAATGATAGACATAATAGTAAAAGAAAGCAACAAGAAAAGTCTCAGTCTGAATAGTAAGAAAACAGAAGTAATGGTTATATTGAAGAAACAATCACCACCATCATGCAGCCTAAAAATAAAGGAGACAAATCTGAAACAAGTGCAACATTTCAAATACTTGGGCACAATAATAACATCAGATGGGAGATGCACCACAGAAATAAAAAGCAGAATAGCTCAGGCCAAAATAGCATTTCAGAAAATGAAAAATATCTTATGCAACAAATCTATGTCAATAAAAATGAGAAAGAGAGTTCATCTGTGCTATATAGAAGTCAGTGTTAGTCATGCCTCGTATCGCTGTGTGCATGTCTGTGTTGGTCACCTCTAGTGACTCAGGCAGATGGTGCTCGTAAACCTGGGAGGGCCGACCATCTAAGGGCAAAACCCCCCTACAGAAAAGATCATCTGCTGCCTTGCAGGAAGATTGGGGCCAATCAAAGGCTAAGGAATGCAAACCTGAATAAAATGCTGGCAGAAATCGGATGCACTGGGCCACTTGTGCAGAACACAGTGCAATGTTTTAACGGGTGTTCAATCAGAGTGGATCTGGCAGACTCTAATTGTGATGTTCTGCCTGTGGGGGCGATCAACACATTTAACCTGACAGCTGACTTCATGTGAGAGTCTGGAATCCTACTCTGATTGAGTCCTGATCGCAGAGAGAGAGAGAGAGATATATAGAACCAATTCTGACCTATGGAAGCGAATCATGGACAGTAGACAAACAAATGAAAAGACGATTAGAGGCCACAGAGATTGGATTTCTCAGAAGAATGTTGAAAGTTCCCTGGACAGCTAAAAAACCCAATGAGGAAGTTCTCAAAGAGGCCAACACAAAAAAGGAACTCTTAAAAAACATCAGAAAGAAGCAATCAACATTTTTCGGGCACATCATGAGAAGAGGAAAGTTGGAATACTTGGTTACAGCTGGCAAAATAAAAGGAAAGAGAGATCGCGGGCGGCAAAGAGAGAAAATACTGGATAGCTTGGTGTCATGGCATGGAAAACAGTCAACAACAGAACTGATACGATGCACTGTAGATAGAAGATTGTGGAGGGACATGATCACCTACGCCAACCGGTATGGCACATGATGATGATGATCATACAGGCAGACATTCTTTGACTTCAGAGGCACTCTCATATCTTTATCGTCTAGAGTTTTGACATTTTGGTTACAATTTTACCTATCAATTTTGCCTGGGCAGCGGCCATTTTTGGAGTACTCTGTTTAATTTCAAACTGCCAAAGGTTCTTTAAGGTCCTTGATTTTGTGGACAAAATAGTTTCTACCATTAGAAATGTGAACATGATGCAATAAAAAAACGTCTAATCATTAATGGCTAGGAAGATTGGTTTTGAGATCAATCAAGAAAAGACAAAAGTAATTAAAAATCAAATTCATCCAAAAGAAAAAATATACCTTGAAGGAAAAGCAGTGGAAGAAGTAGATCACTTTGTATACCTTGGGAGCTGCATAAAGAAGGAGACAGAAAGAAAGAAATTAGAATCAGAATAGCAAAGATAGCATTGACTTTCAGAAACCTTGATAAAATATGGAGATCAAATTATTAAGCACAAAAACAAAGCTCAGGATTTTCAAACCAAATGTATAATCCACCCTTACTTATGCATGCGAGAGCCGGAAAATAACTAAAGAAATCGAAAATGAATGAGTTCAAGCCTATTGCAGAAATAAGAAAAATGACAAAGCATCCAAAAATATCAACTATAATCAAGAGAATAAGGTGGTCGGTCATATGTTGATCACATGATGAGAAAGGATAGGAAAAGAATCTCAAAGTAGGTCGTCAAATGGGAACCAGAGGGTAAAAGAAAAAAGAGGCTGACCTAGAGAAACACTAAAGAGAACATTAAAGCAAGAGGCAACAACAGAAGGCCTCTGCTACCTCACCGAGACTGAGCAACTCATCCAGAACAGAGCTGTGTGGCGAGACACAATGCAAATCCTGTGGAAGGACATTTGAAAGATCATCAGACACAAGAGTCTAGAATTTCTGCCTTAAATTTCTGTCTTTGGCTTGAAAAGACGATTAGATTGGATGGATGGACGGACGGACGGACAGACAGACAAATCGAAAAGTTCTTTAACATGCTCAGAATGAACACGGAATGTCCTGTTTTTTACCACTATACGAGAGGACTGGACATTGGATCTCACTATACAGAGACCAGAGGAGGGTAAAGCCATGAAGAAAAAAATGGATTCAGTTTTTTTTTTCATTTCCATCATCTGTGGTGGACTTTCCTGTCCAGAGACCTCTAGACCACCTATCTCCCCATCTGGCTGGTAAGTAAGTTATCATCTTCCTTTGTCTACCTATCTGCCTCATCATTTCCAAGAATATTGCAGTAAGATAAAATCCACTGAAACACAATTCTGCATCTCAGGCAGAGCTTATAGAGTGTTTCTCTTAAATCATTCAGGTCTTTGTTTCCATGACTTCCCAGTGCTGTAACTACTGACAAAGCATCTGTGAGGAATATATGCAGTACATACACTATGTCAGGAATGCTCCCTATTAGGTTAAGAAGATGCTGTTTCTCCACAGTGGGTGTTTATATGTATTATTAAATGGTTTAGCTGTTGTCATAGTTTATTTGGTCTGTTTTCTGCACAGGATAAGTTGATTCTACAAAGTTTTTCTGCTTAAGTCTACCTTTTCCAAAACCATTCATTCTTTGGTGATTGGGACATTTAATCAATCTTCTGAATTTTTCAGCTTGTTGAGTCCTCTTGTCTTTCTATCTTCCATTGGTTGCAAATATGAGTGATTTTTTCCAGTTCTAAAATGGATGTTGATCCCATACAACCAGTTATAATTCTTACTGTTCGGTTTTGGAGTTTGTTGATCTTCACAAAATATGACTTTGTTGCTGTTGCCCATGCAGCGATATCATACTCTAGGATTGGTTCACTCGCCCCATGTAAAGTTTCTATAGCACACTTCCATCTGCTCCTCAAACTGTACCAGATAATTTTTTCATGATTGTCATCTTTTGCCATTACTATTTGTCTAGTGTCTTCTGTCTGAGTTTTCCATGTCAAACAGCAGTCAAATGTTATGCATAAATATTTTGGGATTTTGTCCAGATGTAGATTTTTACCATTTAGCTTAGGGCGCTGAGGTTTGTTTGAGAGGGAGAATACTGTGTATGTTGTTTTCCTTAATTTATTTTAACTAACCAGTCACATGCCCCTTTTTCAAATGATGATACGGCCTGCTGCATTTGGGTACTTGCTGTCAGAAGGTATTTTTCAGAAGTCCATGGAGCTAAGTCATCAACAAATATGGAGTTATATAAGCTCTTTTTTGGGATGCTCTCAGTAATGTCATTTATGAACAAAAGAAATAATATTTGTGACAAAACTCCTCTTTAGTGAACTGGTCCAAAATTCCTTTCCTGTTGGTCTGCCCATTTAATTGTACTCTGGCTGTTGTTTTCAAGGTTGTGAATCCATTTCTACATTCTCCCACAAATATTATTCCTTCTTGACTTTCAATCCCTCTTTCCAAACTTTATCAAATGATTTTATTTATATGATATTGGGTGATGTATTAATTTTTCCATATAACCACATCAATTTCTTTTACTAGTGTGAACTTTACAAACTGTTTTGGCTGCATTACGGTTATCAAAAACAAGGTAGATCGTGAGAAGCTATGTTATAGCTTTGTACCACTTTGAAACTAACACTTCCAGAAGACATTTTCTACTGTCTACTGCTAATTTTTCTTTTACTGTGTACTGTTACTTTTTTCTTTTCACTATGTCTGCAGTCTATAATTTGAATGTAACTACCACCCTTACTTGCAAGTCTACTTGTTTTTTTCATTTCCATGTGTATTGCAGTGAACATGGATCAAGTATAATTTACATTTGTTGAATCCAGAGCAGATTTATCATTAACACCTCTGCCTGTCAGATTTGCGCACTAGATGAAAATATGATCTTCAATGCACTGAAACAGGAAAGTGTACAGTGATAAAAGAAACATTTTGTGCAAACGGATGGCATTGGCAAGGATCATTTTGAATCTATGAAGTGGGCTCATTTTGTGTTTAACTCAAAAGCATATGTGCTTTTTAACCAAAGACCTTTTTTGGGGGACTCAATGAAGATATCCCCGATGGAAGAATAAATTGTACTATTAGTCCCATAAATGATTCGCTTCCAGAGGTTTATGGTGTAAACAAAGCAGTTTTGTCATTGCAAGTGAATAATGTCCACACCTATAATTGGTCAGGATTGGGTAGCAGCAGCAGCTTTATAGCGAACACAGAAAACATCACAGGATTGTGCTATTCTGAAACAGCTATGCCATGCTACCCTAGAATTGCCTTTAATGGAATTACTGTGACCACAAACCACTCTCCATGTGTGTGCCACATATTTACACCCCAGAAAGAAACACTGAATATAACAACATCATGTGCCGTCTGTGATATTAATGACCACAGACCAGGAGCCTCCAGTATGATTGATACAACTGTTGCACCAAGCATTTCATCAGCAGAGCCATATCTATGGAATGTTAATCTGACATTGTTCTTGAATGATGTCCAAGTTAATGAGACATCAGAATCGTGTGGCGGCAGCTACAAGAAGGGAGCGGAGAACATCAAGTTCTGCTGCTATAAAGGAGACTTGCCTTGCTATCACAGAATTGCCTTAAATGGGATCACTGTAGTTGAAAACTTCTCCTCTTGTGTAAACTACACATTCACATCTAAGAGTGAATCAGTGAAGGTCACAAAATCATATTCTCTCTGTGGTTTTACTAACTACAGGTCATGTGGCTTCTGTTGGATTGGAAATGATAACTTACCACCACTGTGTGTCTATATGTTTGGAATTGGAGTCATCAATGATGGCCTAACATCATCAAGTGCTATGACGATCATCATTTTCGGGAGGACGTGAACTCCCATGGTATATGGTGGATAGGCGGCAGGAACCATTGAAGGCTATGTCTGAAAAGTGTTCCTTCTTGCAGTTTCCTCATATTCCAAGTCCGGCTTGTTGCAGGAGCTACTGAGTTAAGTGCTCTGTGCACACCGTGAGCTGTGTATCTCATCTGTTTTGATCCTGCTTCGATATCCCGCTTGTTTACGATGAATGATGATATCGTATGACAGGGAACAGTTGGCTGTGTTCACTTTCTGCGCGGTTTCACCTTATGTCTTTTGGCGTGTGCTGAGACTGCTACGATGGGGACTACAGTTACCTTTCTTTGTTTGGGAGATGAGTTAGTAATTCGGATGATTCCACTGGCACGGGCGGTTGAGCAATTATGGATATTAATTCGTTTGCTGTGATACCGAGGCCTTCCATAACCAAATAACCAAAAGAAACATATAAAGGACCAACAACTCAGATAGCTAACTTATAGCAAATGAATAAGATACGCTGTACATTGGTATACCTTTTTGTCATTCTCTAAACAATCATCTGGCTGGTCTGATAATATAAAGCTGGCCACTGCTGCTTCATCTTCATTTTTTGCAGACTTTCCTCCATTGATACACCTGCAAATGGTCAAACAGAAAGCAATTTGAGTAATTAATCATTTGCAAAACACAATATTACCCTTTAAACCTCACCATTTTCTCACCTACCAATAAAGGTATTCTTCTTAACTTGATGCACTTTGGCAGCTGTGTCAGTGAGGGTTTTGCTCCTGACAGGTTCTTTTTGACAGGACAGTTTTGAGTATATACAAGTGAGACAAAAGGGGCACCCTGGTCCTCAAGGTTGGAGTAGTAGCAAATGAGCTACAACCTTATCTGCGTTAAAATGAATCAACGCTACAGAAGTAGCAATGGAGAAGCCAGGAAAGAAATCAACAAAAGGATAAATAAAGCCAGAATAACTAAGGTCAGTCCAAACAATACAAAGAGATTCACCCAGCACCATCTAAGAATATATAATTGTATATTTTCTATATCTCTCTCTCTCTGCGATCAGGACTCAATCAGAGTAGGATTCCAGACTCTCACATGAAGTCAGCTGTCAGGTTAAGTGTGTTGATCGCCCCCACAGACAGAACATCACAATTAGAGTCTGCCAGATCCACTCTGATTGAACACCCGTTAAAACATTGCACTGTGTTCTGCGCCAGTGGCCCAGTGCATTCGATTTTAGCCAGCATTTTATTCAAGTTAGCTTTCCTTAGCCTTTGATTGTCCCCAATCTTCCTGCAAGGCAGCAGATGATCTTTTCTGTAGGGGGATTCTGCCCTTAAATGGTCGGCCCTCCCAGGTTTACGAGCACCATCTGCCCGAGTCACTAGAAGTGATTAACACAGACATGCACACACAAAGATATGAGATGTGACAAACACAGACATGCACACAGCGATACGAGGCATGACTAACACTGACACACATCAATATATATGACACATGACTAACATAGACATGCACATAAAGATATGAGATATGTCTGACATGGACATGCACACACAAAGATATGACACATGCCTAACATAGACATGCACACAAAGATATGAGATATGACCAACATAGACATGCACACACAAAGATATGGGATATTTTCTATATAAATCTGAATGCTTGATACAAAAAAAAAAAGAAAAAACATAATTTCACACAAGCTTCCAAAGGAAAATTTTCATAATATTTTGGTCAGATAAAATCAGCAATCAAGAAGTGCTCAAAAGCAGATACACAGTGATCACAGACAGATGATATAACAGAATAGGTAATGTGCTCATAAAAATATTTAACAGAATATGTAATGTGCTCATAAAAATATTCAGCAACAATCATAAGAACTGCTTTGCAGTGGACTTTCTAAGGATAACCTAGTAGAGAACAATGGAAATAGAAATTATTAATGTGGGCCAGTCATGGAACACCCTGTGAAGGATTATCACAGGCCACACAAGATAGTGAAACTTTGTTATTGCCCTACAGGAAGTTTAAAGGACTTGCCTTGAGGTTTGTGACCAAGAAGAAAAGAGGAATTTTCCCATATCACATTATTTATATATCAAAATTTAATTAAGTGCCTTGTCTGAACGCTGTGCCCAGAAAAATAAAGATGTGGGTGTCCACTTTGATATCAAGAAAGAATATAAACATCTGAAAAACTATTAATTAATAAGACATTAACACAAAGAGGACAGTAACTCAAAGAACTGGAGAGAAAAACATTATTATTTGAGATTAAATGCTACAAAAGCGGCCTCTAAATATCCTGTTTTGACAAAAGAACCAATAGTAGCATCTTAAAAAGGCTGAAAATATTTGTTTCTTCTTCTGCGATCATGGCTAATTCAGACTAGGACTCCTGACTCTCTTATGAAGGCAGCTGTCTGTTTAAGTGATTCCATATATATTACAGTGTGATGGTATCCACTGGATGACCACTCTCTGGAAATTATCGCACAGTTGGTCTAGGGTTGAGCATTCTGTTGGTGATTCCATCTTTTCCAGGGGAACTCTTGAGTTTCAATCCTATGAGTGCTACATCTGATCTAGTTCTGTCAGTGTAAAGATGGTCATCTGGTGTCAAAGGCATGTGTTTTGCATCTTGGTTTTCCTTTCTTGCAGCTTTCTGTTGGTCTTTTGGAATGTTTATCCTACTTACGATTTATTATATTTATAATGGTTATGTAAGGCGTCGGGAGCCGCGATAGCTCAGTGGTTAGTCAACTGGACTACAAAGGACAAGAGGTAGGGTTCGATCCCAACCGACAGCTTCCGATTCACCCAGCCTTTAATGGATACCGGATTTTTTTCTGGGAAAGTAAAGCGGCATAGGCGTAATACTGACCGCATTACCCCAAAAATCATGTGCCGAAGGTCTGTAAAATTTGTGGTCACTAACACCATATGTGTGATGAGAAGAGATAATAATCGAATAGCAAAGCAAGCCCTCATATGGGAAACAACAGGTAAAAGAAAAAGAGGAAGACCCAGGGAGACACTGAGAAGAACATTGATGAGAGAGGCAAGAGCAGCAGGAATCGGCTCCCTCAATGAGATAGAACTGCTTGCACAGAACAGAGACAGATGGCGAGATTTGATAAAATATCTTTAAAAGAAAACTGCTAGAACAAAAATTCATATAGGAGAAGGTGTATCTTGGTCTACGCCCTATGGGCCGGTTACGGCTCGAAAGGTCAATAGATAGATAGATAGAACACCATATTCCCTATGTGGAATCATCAAAATTAATATCTCATCTCCAAAACAAAGAAAGGTAGCTGCAGCCCCTATCTCAGCAGTCTCTGCACACACCAAAAGACATAAGATGAAATCACATAGAAAGTGAACACAGTCATCTGTTCCCCGTCATACGATATCATCATTCATCGTAAGCAATCGGAATATTGAAACACGTTCAAAACCGATGTAAGATATAATGATTTATATTAATTAAACAGTTCAACGATTTTACTAAAAAAATAATTATCTTATTCATATTTTGAGAATAACAAAACGAAAGTTGTGCAGATATTGATAATCAGATTCAAATGATATATCATCATGTAGGTACCAAATAAAAATTAAGACACATACGTTTGGTTTAGTAAATTTACATACAATCACATATATGAAAGATTTATATCAGCATATTCATCATCATGTGCCATTGGCGTGGGTGATCATGTCCCTCCACAATCTTCTATCTACAGTGCATCGTGATCGTATCAGTTCTGTTGTTGACTGTTTTCCATGCCATGACACCAAGCTATCCAGTATTTTCTCTCTTGTCGCCCGCGATCTCTCTTTCCTTTTATTTTGCCAGTTGTAACCAAGTATTCCAACTTTCCTCTTCTCATGATGTGCCCGAAAAATGTTGATTGCTTCTTTCTGATGTTTTTTAAGAGCTCCCTTTTTGTGTTGGCCTCTTTGAGAATCAGCATATTAGAATAATAAAAAGAATATTTATTATATAAGTTCGTATAATAACTTAAAATATTGATATATCATAATAATCATTAACATTCTATTTTCAATATGTGCAAAAATTATATCATAATCAAATCATATATTATTAATTATATAATTTATAAAAAAATTACAAATGAGTATAGTATTATTGACATTCGTCGTTTTAATCAATGAATATATCATTTTCTTGTCTAAATCATTAGTTACAGATGAAATTAATTTTTTTTATGTGCTGTGTCCAGTAATTAGTAATTATTTATAGGTATTCAATACCGTATTGTAGTATTGTTACAAATTACAAATGATGTATAAAAATTCTTACTCTGCATATCCAGCTCCCAGTGGTATGAGATTCAAACTAACAGCTTTTGGCACAACGATTGGTCGAGTTTGATGGTTTAACAACATATCCTCTTCTTCTTGTGTTAACTTAAGAAAATAAGGGCGGCAGTATACGTTTCTATCCCGAGGAATGTTTTCACTTGAAGACGACGAATTGGCAGCCATAACTTCGTCGTCATTTTGATTATTAATCGCGCTGAGTTTCCTTCTACTTTTACTACTATTATTATTAGTCGTGTTACCGTTTGACAGGGAATCTGGAGTACAAAATTTACTTTTAAAAGTACCCACGACTTTGGAAAACATTTTAAATCATAAAAATTAGTAATAAGTTTATTAAGATTTTATAAATGATTTGTTATACTGTTAGTGTTATTATAACAACCACCGCAGAGATCATATACTATATACTATACTTATATATATACTAACACTAAACCTAAAACTTCATAATAAATAAAATTTAAGTTTAATGCAGGAAGAAGTATAAACTTAATAATATTATAAATTAGTTATAATGACTAACTTATTCTCATTTTCTAACAAGTTTTGTGACCAGGAAGTTAAAATCAAAATAAAACAAAATGATTATAATTATAATATTATATATTTATATTATTTATTATGACGTGATGTGATTTGACTTAAGATGTCTCAGCCTTCTATCTCTGGAAAAAAAATGTCACGCATGGTTTTATTAATGTATTTATCATTTTCATATCTCTGTTGAACCGCGCACGTTTTTCCTTCAGATTATTACATTTGTGTTCACCACAAAAGAATACACTTCTCCACTAAACTTATCTTATGTCAGTGTGAGAGAGAAGTAAGGACGGAGCTGTAGCCTCGCAGTCACAGAGGTCGCAGCGTATGATGTGTAGCCAAGCTGTTGTCGTACGAGTAAATGCCCCACTCAATAACTTGTTATGTTATGTTTTGAATATGGCGGTGTGTGTTGACAACAAGGCTAGGCAAAAGTGAAATTGAACGCTGGTGATGTATTTTTTTTAGTGTAATAACGAATTCAGTTGTTCCCCCTTCATAATCATGATTTATTTTATAGATTATGAGTTTATGACACTTCACTGCGAGGTTTCCTAGTATGAACCATGATTGATTATCATGATAAGATACTGATAAGTGATAGGCCAAGGGCGTGATGAATGCCGTGCGCATGAGTGAGTGGTTGGTGTGTGTGTGTCGTCAATACCAAATTAATCACTTTAGGTCAGAGGATCTCTCAATTATGATTCTTTTCTTTTATTTATCCTGCACACTTTATTTTATAAAATAAACTCACAGTCATTTAATTTCCAGTATCAGACCAATGCAATTCATTGATTATTTATTAATTATGTAGGCCTCCTTTCCTTTAAAAATTGTGATTAAAGCAGATCACAGAAAAAAGGCAACAAATTCAGGGTGGCTTTGTTACTCCTTATAAATTTTTTTTTTTTAATGGGAGACATTCTTTCCAAAAGAGTTTTAATATTTAAAAGTTTCCACATTTATAGAGGACAAATGATATAAGTATAAGTAAAAATGTCATTATTGAATACCTTATCTTATTAGCCTTATAACATTATTATGATTATTGTGCAAGTGAAAACGTTGAAGTGAAACTGACTCATTTTATTTTTAGCATTTTGTTCGATAGTTTACATTTTATTTTTTTTTCTATTTTCACAATTTTAGAAATTAAGGATGACATATTAGGTAAATAGCTAATTTCAAATAAACTAGCATAGCCACTGGTGAAAGTTGACAATAATGAAACTTGTCAATGAATATATAAAATAATACACTCAGCCCCTTCAGTGTTTATTACACCTTTATTTGGTGCTGACTGGGCGGTGTCTATAGCAACAAATTAATTCTAGTTGTGGAGAGTAAAGGCATCAAGATGCATAGAGATGCAAATCTGCTGTAAAGCTGATGATAATGACAATTTTTTAAAAAAAGAAGAAAACAGTGGTATGGTAACAGCTTTACGTGGTAATTAACAAAACAAAAGTCGACGTTTCAGCCAAGTAGGCCTTCAGCTGGAACAACAAACAACACAAAAATATATATAAAGATATATACACAAATCTAACTACATGGCGATAATATGCTAGATACTCAAGAAAGGAAATAAAAAAAGGTCACTTCCCTGCGGTCCAGAGCATGGTCAGCTTCTGAATGAACTAAAATAAGTGGGCAGGCTGACCAACTATATATCTCACTGACCAGGCAGTCAGGTTAGAAAAAGGAAGGGTTCTAAAAATATGAGGAGGTGGTTACAAGATATGTTTAAACTGTGTATCTCTAACTGTGTGTGTGAACAATGAACAGATGTGTAAAAAAGCATGTGTACATAACCATCCATGCGTACAAGCATAAATCTGTATATATTACCACAAAGCACACAAAAGAAAACCTGAAGGTGTCCAAATGTGCAAATACATATGCAGACAAATATACATATATGTATAGGTTAGGTTTCCGGTTGGATCCAAAATGGAGGATTTGTTTTTCTCTCGCTTGGTATAGAACCGTTGATCAGAGGTTTAATAAGCTGCTATCGTAAAAACGCTTTTGTTAATGAAACATAGACCTGATACAGAATGTGCAAATTAGCAGTAGATCTATCTATCTTTCGTTCGCCTGAAGTATTGTCTATATCTGCAATGTCGTTTCCTGTATAAATTTTACTGTCTTTTGTAATTCTTGCAGTGGCCCATATAGTTTTGTCTGTAGTGTTGTATCTATGGGCCAATGGATTTTCCTCAGTCTACTATATTCAGTGCAGTCTTGAAGTATGTGTTCAGCAGTCTGGGTGCCTGTCCACATGTACAAGTAGTTGATGTGCCGATCTTGAATTTTGTATACATGTGACTATGGAGTCAATTGTGTCCTGTTCTTAGGCTTATAATGATAACTTGTTCATATCTATTCATATTATGAAAGGCATCCTGATTTGGGGCTTGTGGTCCTCTGATTGATTTGATTATCTGTTTCTTATGATGGTATGTAACTGGTGTATCTAGTTGTGTGACTGTTGAACCTTCCTTTGCCAACTGATCTGCTTTAGCAGTAGATAATAGTGATAGTATTTTCCGCCCTAAAACAACAACAAAAATAGGATTCTGGAATGTACGAGCAATGGCCGCGCCAATGAAACAAGCACAAGTCGCATGCGAGATGGATAGATACGACCTAGATATATTAGGATTAAGCGAAATGCACTGGCTAGGAACAGGTATGAAATTTGTTGATAATAAAATAGTAGTTTTATTTCAGGAAGGGAAGATGGAAAACACCCGGAAGGAGTAGGTATAATGATGACAGACATAGCTGCAAGAAATTTATTTGATTCTATCTATCTATCTATTGTCCTTTCGAGCCGAACATGGCACATAGGGCAGAACTACAATCTCAAAGACAGAAACCGTGCTGAAGTCGGATGTGTTGGGCCAAAAGGTGCAAATATCACAGTTTTACTGTAAACCACAACACAACGCAGACACACCCACTTAACGTCCTTTTAAGGGCGGATGATGAAGAGTAATTCTGTAGTCTACTAGAATACTCTAGAATACTTTAGTCATCGGGCGAACACAAGCAAAAACAGAAACCTTGCATGCCAAAATGGCACATATTACAGAGATCGCTGCTTCTAAAATCTATGGAATTATTTGAATGGGAACCCGTAAATAGTCGTCTGATACAAATACGCTACAAAAACAAAATATGGAAGACTTTCAATTATTCAATGCTATGCGCCTTCAAACAAAACTGATGATGAAGTTAGGGACGATTTTTATAACCAACTACAACTTATAAACAAAGTACCAAAACACAATCTTTTAATTGTAAAGCAACTTCATCTCCAAATTGGGAAAAGACAATGAAGGAGTGGAACATATAATTGGGAGAGAATGGTTTGTTACAACAAGTCAGAATGGAGAAAGATTAATAGAATTATGTTTAATAGAAAATTTAGTTATAGGTGGAACATTATTTCCACACAAAACAATATGGATATTTCCTGATGATAGAACCTCAAATAAAATTGACCACCTGTGTATTAAACATCAACTAATCAATTAAACATTGTGACTCTAACCAGTTGAATGCCCTGGGCACTACCATCACCTCCATCGTCAAGCTACTCATGGTCATGACGTATGCCACTGTCTTCTTTTTTATTCTGCCTGCCGAGTGTGCTGTAAACACCCATGCACTTCTTTGGAGTCGTATTGCAGATCCATCTGTATGTATGACTGCATCATTCTCATCGGTGTTAACGCAGATGAGACCGCTTACCTCCGCATTGACCACGACCAAGTTCTGTTCCCTACTTTTCCCGTTGAGTGTGACAATACACGGGAATATCCCCTTGAATGACATAGGCACAGATATCCACTCCTCGCCAACATTGATATTGGTAAGCCCACAGACATGTTTGATGACATCTGCTCGGCCCACCCATGATTTGCCTCTTTTTAGCCTGGCACCTTTTCCTGTGTTGAGCTCATGGTACAATAGATGCTCTTTATCTGCACTAATCTTCAGGTATGCTCGTGCCCTCCAGATCTTCATTCTGTCATCCATGGTTGGAAAGTCAAGAAGATACCTCATTGCTACACAGGGAGTGTCCCTCGTACACCCCAAGATAATGCGCATAGCTTCATTCTATATTTTCTACAGCCTATCAATTTGAGTCGTACTGACAGTAAGAATTGCCAGGGCATACTCGATTGGTGCAAGAACTAATCCCTGGAACAGAAGAGTAAGTAGCCTCTGCTAGATGTTGGCAGCTGCATGACCTTCAAGGCGACTAATCCTTTGCGCAATTTTGTTATCACATGGTCAACGTGGTCCCGAAAACACAGGCTGCGAACAAACTTAACTCCAAGGTATAGTTATGGAAGGCCCCGGTATCACTGCAAATGAATTAAAATCCATAATTGCTCAACCACCCGTGCCAGTGGAATCATCCGAATTACTAACTCACCTCCCAAACAAAGAAAGGTAGCTGTTGTCCCCATCATAGCAGTCTCAGCACATGCCAAAAGATATAAGGTGAAACCACACAGAAAGTGAACACAGCGAACTATTCCTTGTCATATGATATCATCATTCATTGTAAATAATTGGAATATCGAAACATGATCAAAACGGATGAAACACACAGCTCACGGTGTGCACAGAGCACTTAACTCAGTAGCTCCTGCAACTAGCTGGACTTGGAATATGAGGAAATTTCAACAAAGAACACTTTTTATACATAGCTTACAATGGTTCCTGCCGCCTATCCACCAAATTGACCGGAAGTTCACGTCTTCCTGAAAATGATGATCATCATATTTTTTTTTATGTATAGCGCTTGATGATGTTATGACATTGTTTTTTACTCCAATTTCAAACATATAAAACACAGTTAGTCGTCAGATTATCGCACATCAAACAAAAGACCGTAAGTTTAGCGTATGGCCGGTCTAGGGATATACGATGAGCCATTATGATGACGTAGCACACACAACAATGGCTGCGCCCATATATTCCCGATTACTCTATCTAGTGAATACAGCCTACAATGAACGAAACACTGCAAATTCCCTAAAGAGAAAAAACTTCGGCTGACTCGACGAAGCAGTCCACATTAATGAGTTGTAACATGTAAATAACTTGTGTCAAACAGTTCCAACAATGGTCATTGAATAGCACTCAATGTGTTGACGTAAACCGCAGATCAACTCTAGATGGTGGAAGGTCACATTCACAACGCTTAACTTGTCAAAAGGAAAATTGCTGTGCGTACGACTCCGCTTCATCGGCACAGATTTGTAATTTGTCATTTTGACTTTAACACAGAAAATTGCAATGGAGAGCTGAAATTAATCAGTCCCCAAATGCTATTTTTGCAGCAATAGAACGTGCACTTCGTTCCACCATCTTGGAAACGGAAGTTAACTCCAAGGTATGTCATCAATTTGTCCCTGGTCACCTCATCTGCTCCTATTCATACTACCTGTGTGTCCGTATTAACGATATGATTGTTAAGGGAGAACCATGAAACTGATGCTTTATTAGGATTAACCGAGGCACCTGAAACCCCACACCAGTGAGAAATGCGATCGAGTTCGTCTTGCATTGTGGAGGCGATTTCCTTTCTGTCTCTTACCCGGTCGATATACCAGAATTTCTTCAGTAAAAGTCATAATTCTTCCCCACCCATCCAGCTATCTATCTTTCGTTCGCCCGAAGTATTGTCTATATCTGCAATGTCGTTTCCTGTATAAATTGTACTGTCTTTTGTAATTCTTGCAGTGGCCCATATAGTTTTGTCTGTAGTGTTGTATCTATGGGCCAATGGATTTTCCTCAGTCTACTATATTCAGTGCAGTCTTGAAGTATGTGTTCAGCAGTCTGGGGTGCCTGTCCACATGTACAAGTAGTTGATGTGCCGATCTTGAATTTTGTATACATGTGACTATGGAGTCGATTGTGTCCTGTTCTGAGGCGTATAATGATAACTTGTTCATATCTATTCATATTATGAAAGGCATCCTGATTTGTGGCTTGTGATCCTCTGATTGATTTGATTATCTGTTTCTTATGATGGTATGTAACCGGTGTATCTAGTTGTGTGCCTGTTGAACCTTCCTTTGCCAACTGATCTGCTTTCTCATTTCCTGGTATTCCACAGTGAGACGGGATCCACTGCAGGGCAACCCTGTGGTGCTTGCAGAGTTCAGTCAATAAGGTCTGCAGATGTGGTAATTTTCTGGATTGTAGTGCCTGGAGTACTGATCTTGCATCTGTCAAAAAACTACAGGCTGTGGGCTAAGATTACTTTTCAGCAGTTTTTCTATTGCCAACTTTATTGCTTGTATTTCTGCATCATAATTGTGACAATATTTCCCTGTTGCTATTTTATTCATATCCCTAGTGTAATTTTGGTACTCTATATATGCACCTGCTCCCCCATTCTTTACTGCATTCTGTGCTGATCCATCTGTGTACACACAAATCCATAGGTCTTGTGGGTATTCTTCATCCAGGAAACTGAGAGTTATTGTTTTACACTGTAGGCTGTTCTGTTCTTCTTTGTCAACTATTCCTTTCACTTCTGTCCGTATTTGTATTGATAATCCTGATTCCTCTGTCCAGGGAGTCTGTTCTGGTATGGGCAGTAGGGGGTTAACAACTCTTGGCATGTCTGGTGTTTGTCTACTAATACGCTTGGCTTGGTGGATAAAACTACTTCTCTTAAGTCGTCCCAATGCAAGATTTTGGAATCGGTCCTTCATTGGATGTCTCGGCATGCAAGCAAATTTTTCTGCCTGTATCAGCACCTTTGTGTCCCTCCTCTGTCAGTGCTGGTATCCTCCACAATTTCTCCATCTCCAATATTGGTGTTGATTTCATTGCTCCTGTGATGACCCTAAGTGCCTGGTTTTGTACTTTATCCAGTTCTTGCAATGTGGTGTTTGATGCTGAGCACCATGCGGATGATCCATATTCTAAATGTGGGCGTATACTCTGTTGGTAAACTTTACTGAATATTTTCCCACTCGCACCCCATGTGGTTCCACACAGCTTTCTTAGCTTAGCCAATTTTTAGCCAATTTCCTCCTTGCTTTTTGGGTTGCCTTATTTATCTGCTGTTTCCAAGATAGTTTGTTATCAAATGTAACTCCCAGATATGTAGCTTTGTATATCTTCTTTCACAGGCTCATTGTTTATGTAGATGGCTCCTGCTTTTTGTTTTGGGGAGAGTGTAAAAAGTGTAGTACTACATTTGTCTGTATTGATACTGATACACCATCTATTTGTCCATGAATTCAGTACATTCATAGCTCTTTGTAGCAATTTGGAGGCCACTGTTGCATACTCCTCTGTGCACCACGTTACCAAGTCATCTGCATACATTGCCACTTTGATGCCATGTGGTAGTTCAGTAACTAGGTCATTGATGTAGATCAGAAAAAGTGTTGGAGATAGTACCCCTCCCTGTGGAACGCCCTGGCGCAGTAAGACCTTCTTACTCTTAAGACCATCCAGTTGCACTCTGGCTCTCCTGTTAAGCAGGTATGCTTTGACCCATTTGTACATCCTGCCATTTACTCCATAATTTCTCAGTTTCGTCAAAAGCCCTTCCTTCCATACCTTATCAAATGCTTTCTTTAGGTCTATCCATGCTGCTAGTACCAGTTTCTTTTCTTGGAATGCATCCTCAATTTCCTGGGAAAGATAGGTTGCCTGATCTTCGGTAGAGTAACACTGTCTAAAGCCTGCTTGTTGTGGGACAAGGAGATTTTCACTTTCCAGGTACCACTGCAGTCTGAGATTGATTATACGTTCCATTGTTTTACACAAACAGCTTGTAGGCTGATTGGTCTATAGCTGGATGTCATTGAACCATCTTTTCCTGGCTTTAGTAATGGTATCATAATTGCTTCTCTCCATGCCTGTGGCACTCTACCTGTGATCCAGCAAATGTTATAGATCTGCAGTAGTTTTGCTTTAGCTGCAGTTCCCAAGTTCTTAATAATTTCATTGGACACTCCATCACTGCCTAGTGACTTTTTCATTTTTAATTTGGATATTGCCAGCTCTAGCTCTCTTTGTGTAATGGGTATTTCCATGACTTCATGTGTGGTCTCTTCTTGTCTTGCATTTTGTTGTTTTAAACGGGTCTCTTGTCGTTTCTTTAGGCTGATTTCAATATTATTGTCATTTGCAAAGGAGTCTGCAAATTAATTTGTTGCATGTTTACCTGTTGGGATGTTTCCATCCTTCTTCAGTGTATTTTTTGTGTTCCTTTCTGTACCCTCATCATTCAGCTGTTTTACAAGCTTCCACACTTTTCTTGTGTCTCATTCAGTATTCAAGGACTCTGTTTTCTCTTTCTAGCTTCTCCGTCTGGATTGTAGTTTAGTCCATTGAAATCTGGCTTTAGCATGCTGGTAGTTATTGTGGTGTTACTGGCAAGGGTTATTTTCTGCTTGTTTTCTAGATGTTTCATGTCATTGTGCAGTTGCTCTAGTTCACTACTCCAGTATGGTTTGTAGTGTTTCCTTGCCCCTCTAGGTATTGTTTTACTGGCAGCTTGTATTATTAGTCTACTGAATTCATAAACTATTTTGTTGATGTCTCTGTCTGTATTTATATCTTTAGTCAGTACACTGGTGTAGTGTTGATACATTTTCCAGTCTGCCTTTTTGTAATTCCATCTGGAGAGAGTGCTGCTCTCCCTGACGGCCTCATTTTGCACCACTAAAAAGACTGGTCGGTGGTCGCTGCCTCCAAGTTGTTTCCCAACAATACGTGTGATATTCCAATCCAGGTCTGGTGAATGGAAAGCAAGGTCTAGTGTAGATGTGGTATGCCATGATCTGGAGTAGAATGTTGGTGGAACTGTTGTCTGGTTTAATAGTATTAGCCCATTGTCATCCTGCCAATTTTCAAGCTCTTCACCTCTCTTGTCCATATGTTCATAGCCCCAACTCTGTGAATATGTTAGTCTCCACATACAATTATTCTTTCTTTTACCCATCCAGCTGTTGTTCCGTGATCGTTATTGTGTACACGTTAAATAGAACTGGTGACAATGGTGAGCCTTTTGGCAGCCCTGGACAAATGGATGTTGACTTGGATGACCAACTTCCACATCTGAGTATCACCCTCCTCTTAAATAATGCAGCAGCGATCCATCTAATGAGAAAGGGGTGCACTACCAGTTTGAGGAGCATGTGCATGAGGTATTCAAATGGTACCATGTTGTATGCATCCTCAAGATCTATATCAGCAGCGCATGTCTCCTCGCGTCTGTGGAAGCCTTAGAAGACGTCATAGGCAAAGACTGCCACATTGAGCCATGTCTCATTGTTATATCTATAACCTCCGAGTGTGGTTGGGAATGCGCGTTTCTGTTCAAGGTAACAGGTGAGGACATGGGGCAACTATTTTCTCCAGCAGCTTGCCCGCTTTGTTCTGCATCATGATCATTCTGTAGGCACTGATCTGAGAATGGTCCTTGTTTGGCTTTGGTAGCGGTAGTAACTAGCTGTGTAGCCACTCCTCCTTAACCTGGCCATTCTGAATGCTGGCATTAAACTCTTTTGGCCAGTTTTTGCAAGTCGTCGTCAGCTAAATCGCCTATCTTGTCGTACCGAACACCATCTGGACCAGGAGCAGTGTTGTGCGAATGGCATCGGTTGTGATTGTGAGATCTTCTCCCAGTGAAGTAAGATGTAGAGAGTTTTGGTTCACCGATCCTAGCACTAGAAGTCAGCTATTAGTAGCTGATCACTTTCAGTCTGCATGCTGACATGCCCTTTGATGATTTGGACTCTTAAATCTGGGCTTTTTTTTCTTTTTGTTTTAAAGTAATGACACTTAACTTCGCATGATTCTACTGGCACAGGCGTTGAGCAATTATAGATTTCCATTCGTTTGCAGTGATACCGGGGCTTTCGAATAACTATAATATGCTAGTGGGGCTTGAGGTACATCATCTAATTATAAGATAGATTGCGGCATTATTGTTGCAAAGGAAAGTGGCTCTCAGTTGCGGCAGGTGGTCATGTTAGCATATAGACATTTACCCAGCACTACCTCAAGGCTCTCCACTAGTCCATTTCAATGTGTACACTATGATGGCTATTGCTCAACATCTCAATGGAAAGGTGAGAACATTATTCTTCACAAATATTTTGGTGTATCAATAGGGCAGAAATAGAAATAAGATCAGTAAGTCTCTGCAAAGTGAACTTGATCACATTACTTCATGGTGTAACAGTTCCAAATCACACAGGAACTAGTCCACTCATCCATTAAATACAACAGATGAAATGGTTTGGCCATGTAATAAGGCAGAAAGATCAAAACGCAACACAATGAGCCTTCAATAAACGTTGCGAGAAAACTAGACCAATGGGCTGACCATGAAAAAAATGTTGCTGAGAGACCAGAGAAGAATGGTTAAAAATAGAACATGTGTCAAGGTCATGAGTGAGTGTATGAATTATTATAGATATAGGCCAGACACTGTGTAACCAACAAAAGCGTGGGAAAATGAGATATTTAAACCTGTGACTGAGAGGAATATGACACTTAACAAAGAACCAGAGACAAGAAACACTCTCTCACAAAGAAGCAGAACGCTTCAAGACTGAGACTCACTCAGCAAGATAGAACCCATGAGCTAGAGTAAGAATATTCACGTGAACAGCCTCACCGATCACAGGACTACATTTCAGATTCTGAGATGTGGGCTATTTGAGTTGTGTACATAGATACATTTATGATTAGCGTAGGCACTGACTAACTAGGAGTGTGAGCTGTGAACTATTTTGAGTTTGTGTTCATAGATACATTTGTGATTAATGATTATGCAGCTGTTTAGACCGCCAAGTAAACATAAGTTAGGTGTTATTACACCTTATGACTAGTTACCTTTATATATTTATTGTAGACATGATGTTTACATAAAGAAGTGTTCACGAGGGAAAGAGTGCCTAACATTAATATTTAAGTACAAGAAACACAATGTGATGCAATTCATCAGGTCACTATCAGGAGCAAGTAAATCATCAAAGTTACTATAAGAACCAAAAGATAATAAATCAAATCAAATAAGTAAGATATCGCCATCAGCAATATATATATATGTTGAAGTCACCGTCAAGTAAAGAAATCATCATACTATAATTCTGCCCGCTGAGCGTGCTGTAAATGCCCATGCACTCCTTTGGTGTCGTATTACAAATCCGTCTGTATGGATGACTGCATCTTTCTCATCAGTGTTTTCCCAGATGTGACCGTTGACCTCCACATTGACCATGACTAAGTTATCTTCCCTACATTTCCTGTCGAGTGTGACAATACACGAGAATGTCCTCCTGAATTACATAAGCACCGGTATCCACTTCTCGCCAGCGTTGATATTGGTAAGCCCATAGCTCTGTTTGATAACATCTTCTGCTCGGCCCATTCATAATTTGCCTCTTTTTAGCCTGTCACCTTTCCCTGTGTTGAGCTCGTAGTGCAATTCATGTTCTTATCTGTACTTATCTTCAGGTATGCTCATGCGCTCTAGATCTTGATCATTTCATCCATGGTTGGAAAGTCAAGAAGATACCTCATTGCTACACAGGGAGTGTCCCTTATACACCTCAAGATAATGCATATAGCTTCATTCTGTATTTTCTCTAGCCTATCATTTTGCATCATACTGACAGCAAGAATTAATAGGGCATACTCGATTGGTGTGAGGACTAGTCCCTGGAACAGAAGGATAAGTAGCCTCTGCCCAATGTTAATCGCTACCATGACCTTATTGAGTTATTTGCAGGTCGTCATCATCATTACACTCCAAACATGTCCATGCATGCTCAGATCCCCTCTTCAGCATGTCTCGCAGTCTCCAGCAACTGACAACTCAGTTCTGTGTTGGTTGCCCATGATATGGCCATTAAGTTTTTCATTTCTGGCTGTATATTTACATCCTACATATATACATGTACATATACATATCTACATAACATTTAAGAACTTTTTTTCTTGTTTCTATCGTCAAAAATAGATTGCGCACGTACCTTCCTCATTTTTTGGAAAGCTACTTTTGCCTGAGCGATTGTGCATCTCACCTCTGTTATACATCTATCATATGAGGTTAACATTGTTCCCAGATAATGAAATTCATTTACCTGTTTTAATATTTTTCCAGTTGTCTTTATTGTGCATTGCAGGGATGTCTTTTTCTGTTGCTACCATTGCTTCTGTCTTTTTGCTATTAAATTAAGGCTGAGGCCTTTATTTTTGCTTTCCTTCACTATAATGTCTAACATTTCTTGTAACTCATTTTCACTCTTAGCGATTAAGACTGTATCATCAGCACGCCTTAGATTATTTATATTATGACCTCTAATTGTCATTCCAGGCATGCCCCTTATGGATCTTAAAATAATCTCACTATACATATTTTAACATTCTGGTGACAACATACAACCTTGCCTAACACCCTGTTTCATTTGTTGAAACATTCCCAATTGATTTCCAGTTCTTATGGCCGCTGTTTGTTGCCAATACATGTTCTTCATTATTCTTAGATCTTTTCTTTCAACGTTTGTGCCTCATAAATTTTGATTATTTCTTGGTTCATTACTTTGTCAAATGCTTTTGTACAATCTATGAAACATAGAAATAGATCAATATTCACCTCTATGGATATTTCTACTAAAGGTCTTATGATGTATATGGCATTGTTCGTACCTTTCATCATCATCATCATCAAGTACCAAGCCTGCTGGCATAGGTGATCATGTCTCTCCACAACTTTCAATCACGACAGTTATTTATCATTTCTGTTGTTGACCTTCAGCCACGCCATTCTCTTAAGCTGTCTGGTATCTTTTCTCTTTGCTTCCCTCTATCTCTTCATCCCAAATTTTCCCAGTTGTTACAATATATTCCAGCTGTTATCTTCTCATTACATGGCCAAAAAATTATGATTGTTTCTTCCTAATATTGGAAATTAGCTCTCTTTTTGCTTTGACCTCTTTCAGAACATTTTCATTACTCTTCTTAGCTGTCCATGGCATTCTCAACGTTCTTCTGTAAAACCACATTTCTACAGACTCCAGTTATTTTCTTGTCTGTTGTCCTATTGTCCATGATTCACATCCATATGTTAAGACTGGCTCTACATAACATTTAAAAACTCTTTTTCTTGTTTCTATTGTCAAAAATGGATTGCATAGTATCTTCCTCATTTTTTGGAAAGCTGCTTTTGTCTGAGCCATTCTGCATCTCACCTCTTATGTACATCTTCCGTGTGAGGTTAACAAAGTTCCCAAATATTTAAAGTTTGTACATTTACCTCAAACAAAACCACACAATTCATCACTCATTTCTGGACTGATTTTGTTTCACATTCTTCGCATGATGAATCTTAGTAATATATTAGTCATGTGACTCATAAGGCTTATTGTGCAATGATCACCTCTTTCAATTGTCAGTTTTCTTTGGTAGGGCTATGAATAAATTATTTTAGCAGGTTGTCTGGGATATATCCGCTGTTGTAGATATGGTTCAACATTTTTTTTATTATTTGTATTCCAAAATCATCCATGGCTTCAATCTCTTCTTTAGTTTTATTATCTGGTTCAGGAGCTTTTCCAGGTATCATATTGCGCAAGGCGCCTTCCACTTTTTCTTTGAGTATTTTTGGTCCTTCCTCATTATCCTTAATATTTACTTCTGTTCGTTAATCATCATAAAGATCTTTAATGTAGTCTGTCCATTGTTCCCTTATGTTTTCTTATTCAATCAACAGCTCACCTTCCTTTATCTTAAATATCCAGTTTTTTTATTGCGTTTTTCTTCGTGTTAAATCTTTAATTTGTTTGTATATTGCTTTAGCATCTCTCTTTTTGTAGCATTTCAATCTCTATACATCTCTGTTTTAGCCATGCTTCTTTTGCTTCATTGCATTTTATTACAATTTCTTTATTCAATCTCTTATACTCATCTTTGTTATCCTTATTTCTTCGTCTTGTATCCATTAGCTGTAAATTGTCACCTGTCATCGATTTATTTCTTGAATTTGTCCTCACTGGTGGTATTAACTATTTTGATGTTTGGTGCATTGATTCTTATAACATTTCCCACTGTTCATGCTTTGTATCATCTCTATTGCATTGTACCAGTTCTGAATTGTGATGTTATATTTGTCTTGTAACCTCTTGTCTGATTTGAGTAAATCTAAGATTAACTTGTTTTGTTTTTTTCCATACCCGGTTTGCCAGCGACATTTTTGTCGCACCATGTGCTTGCCTATCGAACCGCGAACACACGACACAAAGAAGAATAAATTATATTCCACTTAAATATCAGTAATCACAGTTCATCCACACGTCAGAAGTAAAACATACACCAAACAGGGAATTGCTTTCATAATTAGAAATTAATGGATAGTACACAGCGAGTCAGGGTGTCCGGTTAGCGCAATCGATAGGCGGTTGGCTTACCATGGCAACAGCCGGGGTTCGTACCCTGGCGAGGACACCTGGGTTTTACTAAATCCTAAAAATTAGTGGGAGCCGCGATAGCTCAGTGGTTAGTGAACTGGACTACTACGGACATGAGGTAGGGTTCGATCCCAACCGACGGCTCCGGGTTCACCCAGCCTTAAATGGGTACCGGATTTTTTACTGGGAAAGTAAAAGCAGCACGGGCGTAATACCGACCACATTACCCCAAAAAATCATGTGCTGAAGGTCTGTAAAATATAGGGTCACTAACACCATATTTCCCTATACGCCACTTGGCGTGACGGGGGGTACTTTACTTACTTTTACACAGCGAGTCAGCACATCCTCTCTCAGCATTTAATAATCTATTGTGTATTCTCAGTTTTGACAAATTACATTAAAATACCACGTAATGAGGTAACAAAATAATCACACAATAATCAATCAGCAATGGTAGAGTATTTCACTTCTAGTCATACAATATTTATTAAATTCAATAATACTTAAGAAGAATTCGCTAAAGACGGAAATACATGTTAATCACCCAGATCTTCTATGAATACAAACCATTTAACAAGACACAAAATAATTACAAACAATATTAGCGATTGCATGGTATTTATAAATTAAATACCGAACAAAATATAACCACAAAAAAATAACTTAAAAGAACAACAATGTGGAGTTTAAATGCTACAACACTTATCCAAAAATTCCAAATAAAAATACATGTATATACGATATCAATCAAGTTAGAAAATTTCCCTGAAACAATAAATTAATATGAGAACCTATAAAATCTGGACCACCCTCACTACTCCGACCTATTATTGCAGTGGGTGTGTAGAGAAACAACCTAACCGACTGGACCACTCCTGTTTGTTTACATGATTCAAAAAAATTATAAATGCTTAGTTAAAGGCGGTCATGATTAATGAGAGTAATCACACCAACCTTACTCATAAATAAAAAAGACGTACTCAATCCAAAACTTATCATCGAATAAACCAATTACAATAGCCATCGCCTACAGCTGATTAATCTGTTTAGATATTGTCTATAACAACAACCTTTATCTGGATGTTATCGTGTGTGTTGCAAAAAACATTACATGATCACTAGGCCATTCAAAATCAATTATCCTCAATTATATATAAAGCACCATGAGGGAGGGTGCCAACCACCTCTGGTGTCAACAGCAATGCCCTGTTTGAAACGTAAATTACTCATCAATGAATAAAATATGAGTATCTCCGAAGATAAAGTTATATGCCTGTGCGGCGAGAGAACTTGTGCATACGGCTGCCAGGGAAAGAAACGGATTAACATGGGAAATTCACTTCATAGTCTCTATGAACTTTGCCAGATGTAAAAGCTGGCGAAAACAAAAAATATATAAAGTATACCTACAACTAAACCTCACCCAGTCGAATAATTACACATTTAGCGCACGGACCATGCGTATCCACACAGTGGAGATCCAGATCAATTTTATTAATTTGTATAAATTCTTATATAAGCTATATGAGGAGTCTGTTGTCGGCAAATCGGTTATATACTTTTTTATATAAAGTTTAGAACCACACAAAAGTGTGACGAACAGCACACCCTATACTGCTTACAATAACTTTTAAATAGTTCTGTCAATTTGTACCATTGCAACTGAGTCTTTTTCACCAGAATAATGAATTAGCTGACTAATAGATAAACGGAAAGCACATACTATACTACACTTCTTACACTCATGATCTCAACACACCATGATGCTTAAAAAAAAATAGAATGACTCCACATTTATGGTCAAGTAGACCTCAAGATCAACACGACGGAAACAAAAGTCATGGATATTGTCAAAATAGTTTGAGATAACACTAAGGGACAAGTTGATGACATACCTCAGAGTTAAGTTTGATCGCAGGCTGTGTTTTCGGAACCATGTCATAACAAAATGCCGCAAAGGATTAGCCACTTTGAAGGTCATGGCAGCTGCCAACATCGAGCAGAGGCTACTTACTCTTCTGTTCCAGGGATTAGTTCTCGCACCAATCGAGTATGCCCTGGCAATTCTTACTGTCAGTACAAGTCAAATTGATAGGCTGGAGAAAATACAGAATGAAGCCATGCATCTTGGGATGTACAAGGGGCACTCCCTGTGTAGCAATGAGGTATCTTCTTGACTTTCCAACCATGGATGACAAATTCAAGATCTGGAGAGCACAAGCATACCTGAAGATTAGTGCAGATAAAGAGCATCCATTGTACCACGTGCTCAACACAGGGAAAGGTGCCAGGCTAAAAAGAGGCAAATCATGGGTGGGCCAAGCAGAAGATGTCATCAAACAGGTCTGTGGGCTTACCAGTATCAACGTTGGCGAGGAGTGGTTACCGGTGCCTACGCTATTCAATGGGACTTTCTCGTGTATTGTCACATTCGACAGGAAAAGTAGGGAACAGAACTCATGGTTAATGCGGAGGTCAACAGTCTCATCTGCGATAACACCGATGAGAAAGATGCAGTCATCTATACAGACGGATCTGTAATACTACACCAAAGAATCGCGTGGGCATTTACAGCACGCTCAGCAGGCAGAATAGTCAAAGAAGACATTGGTGCATACGTCATGACCACGAGTAGCATGACAATGGAGGTGATGGCAGTGACCAAGGCATTCAAATGGTTAGAGTCACAAGACTACATCCACACATGTATACTGAGTGAATCGATGAGTATGATAAAAAAGTGGAGGCGGGCTCTGTAAGCATGCAATGGGTAGAGTCATTGCAGAAGTCCAAAATATGTAAGGTCACCTTTGTTTTTGCCCCTGGACATGTGGTAGTATGGGAAAATGAAAGAGCGGACAGGTTTGCTAGCTGCCCTATCGTTGAGGGTTGGCTTACCACGGCAACAGCCGGGGTTCGTACCCTGGCGAGGACACCTGGGTTTTACTAATTCCCTAAAAATTAGTGGGAGCCGCGATAGCTCAGTGGTTAGTGAACTGGACTACTACGGACAAGGGGTAGGGTTCGATCCCAACCGACGGCTCCGGGTTCACCCAGCCTTAAATGGGTACCAGATTTTTTCTGGGAAAGTAAAAGCAGCACGGGCGTAATACCGACCACATTACCCCAAAAGTCATGTGCTGAAGGTCTGTAAAATATAGGGTCACTAACACCATATTTCCCTATACGCCACTTGGCGTGACGGGGGGTACTTTACTTACTTTACTATCGTTGAGGACGGTCAACCAATGGATCGGGCGGACAACGCCCTCCGAGATGTGGGAAGACCACAGGATTTCGACAAACACAAATCCACGTCACTTCTTCAGATGATGGAGATGGGAGTTAAGATGGGCACAGCCAGAAATGAGAAACTTGGTGGGCATGTAAGAAGACTTATCAACCAACACAGAACTGGAGTCATCAGTCGCTGGACACTGCGGGACTTGCTGAGGAGTGGATCTGAGTACCTATGGACATGTTCGGAGTGCAATGATGATGACCCGCAAATAACTCAATAACAATAACTAAAGTGACCATATTTTTGAAACCCTAATCCGGAACGAATTAATTTGACTTAAATTTTAAATCAATAAAATGAAATTTCTTCCGTCTTTTTCAAGTGAATAATACATATATTTTAAAACTAATTAAAACGCCTAACAATATCGGGTTAGTGGGGTAGAGTTCTGCCCTACCAAAGGAGGAGTAAGACGTCTCCTTTCCTCCGCTAGTCTTCGGGACACCCCTGGGCAAGGTGGAGCTCCCGTTTAGCCCCCCTATCAGGGTTATGTGAATCCATTGGAGCAGGTGGTGGATGGTGTTGTGGGAGCAGCCGACAAGTAGTGCCGGTTATGGTCCCCACACCGCGATGGCAGGCAGAGGATCACATGTATAGAGACAATGGATGCGATCTCCGACTAGTACAGTCACTGCCAAGAAGGAAAGGAATGGCAAACTACCTTCTTAAATTGCCTGGAATAATCATGACAAATCACAACTTTCTATTTACAGCTAACGACGTTAATGGGGGCTTCACAGCCATCTCGTCCGGTAGGGAGCGTCATGTGCTACAGGTGACACCCGATCGTCATCAAGCAACTGTATGCAAGATCAAAAATAAAGAGACACTAGCAATAGGAACTTGGAACATTAGATCAGCATTCCAGGTTGGAAAACTAGAAAACATCAGTCAAGAAATGAAGAGAATGAAATTGAACATCTTGGGACTATGTGAAATGAGATGAACAGGGGCAGGATTATTACAACGCGACAGTGGAAATGTAATTTACTCTGTCCAAACCACACACGAAAGAGGAGTAGGCATCATGTTAGATAGAGAAAGAAGCAAAACAGTGAAAGGATTTTGGCCAGTATCAGACAGAATTCTGCTAGTAAAATTGAGAGGCAGACCAATGGATATCAACATAATTCAACTTTATGCACCAACAAGTAATAGCGAAGAAGAAGACATTGACACTTTTTTTACGAGGAGCTAGAGGCAACCATGGAACAGTGTAAATCCCAAGAAATAACTGTTGTATTAGGGGATTTCAATGCAAAGGTAGGAACAGCTAAAGTGCAAAATGTGACTGGGGGCATGACCTTGGCGAGACGAATGACAGAGGGGATAGATTGATAGATTGGGCAAAGATACATGAAATGATTATAGGTAACACCTGTTTCAAACAACACCCTAGGCGACTATGGACATTGCAAAGCCCAGACAAAAAAGTACACAATCAAATTGATTTTATACTGGTACCGAGAAGATTCAGGAATGGGCTAAAACAAGGCCAGGAGCAGATTGTAATAGTGATCATGTACCAGTAGTTGGAAAGATAAGAATAAAACTGCGGAAGGCACAGAAATCACCAAGAAATATAAAATTAGAACTAGATATGCTAAGAGTAGATAAACAGATGAGCGATAAGTACAGCATGATAGTACAAAATAGATATAATGCTATTGAGAAAATACAGGACATCCAGGAGCAGTGGGAAATGCTCAAACAATCGATTTAGCAAACATCAAAAGAAGTAATACCAGTGACTAAAAGAATCAACAAAAAGAAATGGATGACAGAAGAAATATTACAACTAATGGACGAAAGAAGAAAACATAAGAAAGAAGAACGAGCATACAAAATATTGCACAAAGAGATCCAAAACAAGTGCAGAGAAGCAAAGGAAGGATGGTTAAAACAGAAATGTGAAGAAATAGAAAAACAACAAAAGAAAGACTCACAATTTATGCACAATCAGTTGTATGAATTAACAGGAAGAAAAGAAGTCAAAGTTTCAGGATGTGTGAAATCAATGGAAGGAAATATAATAATGGGACAGGAGAAGACAATGGAAAGATGGACAGAATATATCAGTCAACTCGATGATGATGACAGACCAGAATTAAACAATTCAAATGAAGACACGGGACCACCAATAATGCAGAGTGAAGTGGAGGATGCAATTCAACACATGAAAAGAGGCAAAGCTCCAGGTCCTGACAATATAACAATCGAAGAGATAAATGCATTAGGAGAGTTGGAAGTACAAGTCATAACAAAATTACTCAATGACATATATAACACTGGACATATACCTGAGGATCTACTAAAATCTATCTTTGTAGCCATACCGAAGAAGTCAGGCGCCACTGATTGTGAAGACCATAGCACTATTAGTCTCATGAGCCATATGACTAAAATATTACTAAGAATAATCATGAGACGTGTAAGGAACAAAATAAAACCAGAAATAAGTGAGGAACAATGTCGATTTGTGGAAGGAAAGGGCACCAATAATGCAATATACATCTTAAGGACATTGATAGAAAGATCTATAGAGGTAAAGAAAGATCTATATATGTGCTTTATAGACTACACAAAAGCATTTGACAAGGTAAAACATGTGGAAATAATCAATATGCTGGAGAAATTCAACATTGATGGCAAGGATCTGCGAATCATAAAAAACATGTACTGGCAACAAACAGCAGCTATACTAATTAACAACCAAACAGGACAATTCCAATATATAAAACAAGGAGTCAGACAAGGCTGTGTTCTGTCATCGGATTTGTTTACACTTTACAGCGAATATATTATGAGATCAATAGTAGACAAAAAATGAATTGAAGTCAACGGTCACAACATAAATAATTTGCGATATGCGGATGACACAGTCTTAATAGCAGAGACAGAGAACGAACTACAAGAAATGATAGACATAATAGTAGAAGAAAGCAACAAGAAAGGTCTTAGTCTGAATAGTAAGAAAACAGAAGTAATGGTTATATCGAAGAAACAATCATCAACATCATGCAGCATAAAAATAAGCGAGACAAATCTGAAACAAGTACAACGGTTAAATTACTTGGGCACGATACTTACATCAGATGGGAGATGCACCACAGAAATAAAAAGCAGAATAGCTCAGGCCAAAATAGCATTTCAGAAAATGAAAAATATCTTATGCAACAAATCTATGTCAATAAAAATGAGAAAGAGAGTTCATCGGTGCTATATAGAACCAATTCTGACCTATGGAAGTGAATCATGGACAGTAGACAAACAAATGAAAAGACGATTAGAGGCCACAGAGATGGGATTTCTCAGAAGAATGTTGAAAGTTCCCTGGACAGATAAAAAGACCAATGAGGAAGTTCTCAAAGAGGCCAACACAAAAAGGGAACTCTTAAAAAACATCAGAAAGAAGCAATCAACATTTTTCGGGCACATCATGAGAAGAGGAAAGTTGGAATACTTGGTTACAACTGGCAAAATAAAAGGAAAGAGAGATCGCGGACGACAAAGAGAGAAAATACTGGATAGCTTGGTGTCATGGCATGGAAAACAGTCAACAACAGAACTGAAACGATGCACTGTAGATAGAAGATTGTGGAGGGACATGATCGTCTACGCCAACCGGCAGGGTACATGATGATGATGAACAATATAGTCTTACAAAACGTTATCAGGAGATAAAAATAAAAACACTAGTGATACTCACTTAAATGGAAGGTGAAGCAGAGTTGCTGTACTTTTCTGATGAGTGTATTTTTTTTTAAAAAGATCCTTCATTGTTTGGAGCATCTTAAAAAAATTCAACACATGTTTGCTTAATGTTCACTTTGGTGATCAACATGGCCTTTAAAGTGTCTACACTTAGATGTGTTCTATAATTTGTCCATGAGCTGTTCATCAGTGAAACCATTCTTTTCATTGCAGCATTTGTTCCAGGGAGACACGAAAAGAACTCTGCCAGCTTCAGAATATGTGAAATTGGCACATACCTGTTTTTGAAGTGGGAAGTCATTTCAATCTAACGCCTGCCCTGGTAATGTTTTATTAGTCTATCTATCTATTGTCCTTTCGTGCCGAAGACGGCACATAGGGCAGAACCACAATCTCAAAAACAGAAACCTTGCGTGCCAAAGTGGCACATATTGCAGAAATCACTGCTCTAAAATATATGGCGCTGTTTCCATAACAATACTTTTTACAACGACAGCTTGTTTTATTAGTACTCGCATTAATTTTCTGAGAAGTAACAAACTGCTTAATGTAAACATGCTCGTCATACATTTCATTTTCTGGAAAGTCGACTGAAGGTAATGTTTGACATGATCAAGAATCAAATGAAAGAAGAAGAAGTTGGTAATGATCAAGATTTATGAATATCTTCCCGAGTTGGTGTTCTTTTCAACATTACCCAGCTGTAGGTAGGCCTCACGGTTTTGAAAATTATTTGCAGCCCATTTCTTCAAAAAACTTAAAGCTGTTTCATAGAATGAAGAAACACTTGTTCACACCATCCTGTGGAATTCCTTCCATTTCCAGCTTGTCAAGAATTAGCTTAACTCTTGATGACAAGAAAGCATCTTCCAGTTTGGACCCCAACCCATTGATATTATCAATTACTTCAAAAACAGTGACCACCTGTCCTCTACTTTCTGCACTGCTTCGTGGAAAGAGGATTCCTGATTGTGAACAAAAATAAGCCATGCTTCAGTCATGGGACTTTCAAAGAATGTATGTATTGGGCATCTATCTTGAGACTGAAAATAGGATTTTAAAGGCAGGAACATCTGAAGAACCCTTTCAACAGCAGGCAGTAGTGCAAACCAAATAGTCTGTGCATAACCTAAAATTATCTCGAAGTCTGTGACCACAAACTGGCAAAACTCCTTGAGACTTTCAACTCTAACTGAAGTGCAGATACATTTTAGCAATAATCATCGCAACATCAATAGGGTAATACATCTGCAGCTGCTCGAACATGTGTTGTGAAAAAATATGGTTTGCACAACCAACACCTATCAAACCATGTCCGAGGTTTTCTCTCAGCTTTATGAAAATATTGTTCTTTCCTTTCAATGCCCCCAAAATTAGAATTTGTGTTTTCTGCACATAAATCAACTTTCTAAACCATTTTCCGTTAGACAGTCTTTAATAAAACTACTAACAATATCAGATGTTTCTCCTGGCAATGACTTCAATTTTAATATTTTAAATTTCAGTATTTGTATTTACTGTATTTACGTTTTAATGTCATTTGTTGCAACAATTACAAACTTTACTATAGTTTAAATAATAATTTTCTATGACTATACCATATGCTTAGAGCCGCGATAGCTCAGTGGTTAGTGAACAAGGGGACAAGATCCCAACTGACGGCTTCCGGGTTCACCCAGCCTTAAATGGGTACCGGATTTTTTTCTGGGAAAGTGTAGCGGCACGAGTGTAATACCGACCACAATACCCCAAAAATCTTGTGCTGAAGGTCTGTAAAATTTATGGTCCATATTCCCTAAACGCCACTTGGCGTGACAGGGGTACTTTACTTTTTTTATATACCATATGCATAGCATAAGTTCTTAAACATTAAAATGCCAAGTAACTGAATAATAGCACAATGTAAATAATGAATGCAATAACCTCTATCACTAAACATCACAATAAAAAGAATTAGTTCGTCTGTAAACGAAAGTAACACAATGAATATGCAAGAATATGAAATGTCGTGGCCGCAAAGATGCTACTTGTTGAGTTTCATTATACAAGATTCAAAGTTTGGAGCGCATTTTACTGTTACTGTTTCGCCAAATGAACAACCAGTTCAACTTTTTAAACATTTTCTACACAATAACGGAATAATGTATATTTTTAAGTCGAAGAGACGATTACTTTATGAGCAAAATTTGTAAACTTTTGTGTCCCGAATGTAATTTAACTAATCCGGGACAAAAGCTAAAAAATCGGGATAAATTCGGGACAGTAATCCGGGACAAGAGTTGAAAAAACAGTTTTAAAAATCGGGACATCGGGTCACCTTAGATAACACATAACAGTGAAATTTCACATAAAGTAAAAAATGTTACCTATCTAAACAGCAAAATGCCTAGACATGAAGACGTTACATCAGGGATCATGTAATTTCCTTAGCATCAATTGCTTTCAACAAACTGACGAACATCTGGAAATCAAAAGTATTCAGTAAACGAACACAATTTAGATTGTTCAACTCCTGTACTAACCTGTGGATGTGAAAGTTGGAAATCCACCCAGATTTTAGATAGGAAATTAAATGCCTTTGAAAACAGATGGCTACGTAGGATGTCAAAAATAAGCTACAAAGAATACATTTCAAACGAACTTATAAGATACGAATCTAAACCACAATACGTGTCCCGCATTAGAAGAAGAAAATACTGGAAATACATAGGTCATGTGTTGAGAATGACCGAAGAAAGTCTTCCCCATGTAGAAACCATCTGGTCAAAGAAAACAAGAAAGACCAAGAGAATCGCTACACAGAAGAATTGCTAGGAAAAGTTCAACAATGAGACTACGAAACACCAAGCAAGCAATCATCATAAGTCAGTAGTTTGGTAAAGCATTATTGGCTTACTGAGTGCTGCTAAACTGAACAGCTTCTCTCGTGGCTGAATTAGCCAATTTTGGACAAACAGGTCCATCCACAGAACGAACAAGGTGTGTTTGCGTATAATAAAATATGCACCATAAAATAATCACAATTTTAGAAGGCTTAAACGTAGACAGCAAAGATCTAAGAATAATAAAGAACATGTACTAGCAAAGGAGCCGCGACAGCTCAGTGGTTAGTGAACTGGACTACAAAGGACAACGAGTAGGGTTCGATCCCAACCGACGGCTTTCGGATTCACCCAGCCTTAAATGGGTACCGGATTTTTATGTACTGGCAAAAAAACGGCGGCCATAAAACTATCTTTACGACACATAGTACCATTGCTGGTGTATGTGCCTTCTCCGCAACGAAGGTTGGCTACCATGGATCGCCATTCTACTCTGTTTCTTGCTTTGATGGTGCAGGCTGACATAGATTGACTTGTCCATCTTTTGATGTTACTCGTCCATGTTAGTCTTGGTCTGCCTCTGCCTCTTTTACCTTGTATTTTTCCTTCCAATATTACTTTTAGTAGGCTGTTGTGTCTTTTAACATGCCCCAAAAATTTCATTTGTCTTGTCTTGATTTGTATTTAGTAGTTCTCTTTTTATTTTCAGCTGTTTTAAAACTTCATCGTTTGTTATCTTTTGTTTCCATCCAATTCTACCTATTCTTCTATAAATCCACATTTCAAAGGCTTCAATTTTCTGTTCTGTTTTCTTGTCTAATGTCCATGTTTCTGCACCATACAGGAATATTGAGAAGACGTAACATTTTGCCATTCTTAGTTTCAGCCCTGCTGATATTTGTTTTGTTGTTAGTATATTTTTCATGGCATTAAAATTATGTTTTGCCATACCTATTCTTTTGTTTATTTCAGTTTTGCATTTTCCATCACTGGTTATAGTATGTCCCAGGTAGTTGTAGCTTTGGACTGTCTCCAGATGTATTCCCTCAACTGTGATATTTAATTGTAGGTCTTGAGAATTTTCTTTGTTTATGATCATAGTTTTAGTCTTTTTGATATTCATATCTAGTCCATATTTTTTGCTTGTCATGTTTATTACATTAAGTAATTGTTGTAGATCTTTAGGATTTTCTGCTAGTAGAACAGTATCATCAGCATATCTTAGGTTATTGATTATCTTTCCATTAATGTTTAGGCCTGGCATCTCTGAGGTGTTTTTAAAGATTTGCTCAGTGTATAGATTGAACAAGCTTGGTGATAGGATGCATCCTTGTCTTACTCCTCTTTTTATATTAATGGGTGTAGAGTTCTCCTTGTTATATTTTATTATTGCTGTTTGCTCCAAATACAAATTACATATCAGTCGTATGTCTGTGTCATCCAGATTTATATCTTTTAGGCAGTCTATAAGTTGCTCATGGTGTATTCTATCAAATGCTTTGGTGTAGTCTATGAAGCAGGCATATATTGGTTTGTTTACTTCTGTGTACTTTTCAATCAATGTCCTCATGCTGAATATGGCTTCTTTTGTCCCGCTGTTTTTCTTGAATCCGAATTGCTGCTCATCTAGTTCATCATTAATTTTATTCTGAATCCTTCCTTGTATAACTTTTAGTAAAATTTTGGTTACCTGGCTCATTAGGCTTATTGTTCTAAAATCGCTGCATTCAACTGCACCATTCTTTTTAGGCAATGCTATAAAAGTTGATGTTTTTAGTTCATTTGGTATGTATCCTGTGCGGTATATGTCATTGCATATGTCTGTGATCACTTCAATGCCAAAATCTTCTAGTGCCTGTATAATCTCTATCTGCATATTGTCAGGTCCTGCTGCTTTTCCCTTTTTCATTGTTTTTATAGCTTTTTCTACTTCAGATTTCAGGATTTTATAGCTGGATGTACATTTTATGAATGGTTTTTTGTCCCTTTCGTCATTAAATAATTCTGTTACATATTCCTGCCATCTTTCGATTATTTCTTTGTTGTCTGTTGGCATTCTTCCCTCTTTGTTTGCAATACATCCGTTTCTTGCTGCTTTTTTGTCTTTATTAGTCATTCTTTTTATTTCTGTGTGCATTCCTCTTAAATTTTGTTTACTTTCCATAGTTTCGATTTCTAGACATCTTTGGTTGAACCAGTCTTCTTTTGCCTTTTTGCACATTTTTCGTATTTCATTATCATTTTCCTTGTATTTGGCAGTGTTTTTCGCTTGTCTTCTCTCTTCTATTTTTTCTAAAATGTTGTCAGTTATCCATTTTTGTTTTTTTTTTTGTTACTTTCCTTTTTGGGTAAGGTGATGTAGGATTCTTGTATGCTGTTTTTTATGCATAGCCATTTGGCTGTGACTTTTTCTTCAGGATTTTCTCTTCCGTACTGCTCAATCCCTTCTTCTAGCAGCCTCTGATATGTTTTCTTTACTTGTATAGTATAAGTTTCTTTCACACCTTTCTAATTTAAAGCTGTTGTATCTATTCTTTTTCTTCTAACGTTTTAGCTCCCAGTGGAGCATAGGTCTTCAACAAACACTTTCCAAGTCGTTCTGTTTTTTGCCATTCTTTTAAGATCATTCCATGTCTTCCCCATCATCTTCATCTCTGCTTCTATCTGTGTTCTCCAAGAACTCCTTGGTCTTCCTCTTTGTCTTTTCCTCTGGGGATTCCAAAAAAGGGCCTGTTGTGTAATACTCTCAGTTGCCATATTTGTGAAGTTTTTTTTCGGCTTATAATTTTTTTACAGTATGGGATAGCCAGTCCCATGCCCAACCCTCATTTCTCGCCTCTTACGAACATGCCTGGTACGGTACAGCGCCACTTTTCTTTTCTCCCCTTTCGGGCCCCTGTTGTATCTATTGCTGTTACAGAATTAGTATTTTGTTTATTTCTCTTTAATTTGATTTTTATTTTAATCATTACAGGATTGTGATCTGAATTAATATCTGCTCCTGAATAGGTTTTGGCTTTCTTGACGCTGTTCCGGAATCTGTCTTTTATCATTATATAATCTATTTGATTCCTCTTTCTATCTCCAGGGCTTTTCCATGTGTATAATTTCCTTTTCTCTTGCTCAAAGTAGGCGTTACATATTATTAGCCTGTTTTCGTCACAAAATTTAATTAATCTTTCTCCTCTGTCATTTCTTTTTCCTAACCCATGATTTCCTATAATGGTCTTATATCTGCCTTTTCCCACTTTTGCGTTCATGTCACCCATTACAATCAAGATGTCTGAAGATTTCACTTGCTTCATAACTGTATTTAGATCTTCATAGTATGCTTCTATTTGTTCATCTGTATAGTCTTGAGTAGGTGCGTATGTCTGTAAAATTGCTATATCAAATGGCTTTGCCTTCATTTTTATTAATATAATCCTATCATTGTATGTCACTTGAGTATTTATAAATTTTTGTAGTTCTCGTTTTATTAGTATGCCTACCCCTCTTTGGGAGCCGCGATAGCTCAGTGGTTAGTGAACTGGACTACAACGGACAAGGGGTAGGGTTCGATCCCAACCGACGGCTCCGGGTTCACCCAGCCTTAAATGGGTACCGGATTTTTTTTCTGGGAAAGTAAAGCAGCACGGGCGTAATACCGACCACATTACCCCAAAAATCATGTGCTGAAGGTCTGTAAAATATAGGGTCACTAACACCATATTTCCCTATACGCCACTTGGCGTGACGGGGGTACTTTACTTTTTTTTTTTACCCCTCTTTGGTGTTCTGTATTGTTGCCTGAGTATATAAATGTATATTTATCATCTTGTATGTATCCACTTTCCTTCCATTTTGTTTCTGATATGCCTAAAATATATATGTTTAATCTCTCTGCTTCTATCATAAGATTTTCTAGTTTTCCTTGTTGGTATAAGGTTCTAACATTCCATGTGGCTATTTTTAGTTCGTTCCTAAAACAGTAGTTAGAATTTCTATCCTTGGCTTTCTTTGGACTGTTGTCTGCCATATTCGTCTTTCGTGTTCTGAATATGCCTCATGTGTACCACACACTTTGCTGTTTTCGCTTTCTGGGCCGTTGATTATTTTAAATTCCTCCGCCCCATCCACCGTCACAGACTTTTTACATTCGGGTTGAACACACCCGGCTACTAACGACATCATTTTGTCGGACCATGTGCTTGCCTATCGAACCGCGAACACACGACACAAAGGAAGAATAATCATATTCCACTTAAATATCGATAAAGTTCACAGTCCATCCACCCGTCAGAAGTAAAATATACATGTACATCAAACGTGGAATAGCAACACATAATTTCACAACTAGACTGTCGCGTAAATCATTTAAATATATCAACAAGAGTCGAATTATAAAAACGACAACACGTAGTCGGAGAATATCATGGACAGCTAATAAGAATAATGAAAACGTTCTGAAAGAAGCCAAAACAAAAAGATAGTTAATATCCAATATTAGGAAGAAACATGCATCATTTTTGGCCATGTAATGAGAAGGAAACAGCTGGAATATATTGTAACAAGTAGAACAATAAGAGATAGAGGGAAGCAAAGAGAAAAGATACAGCTTAAGAGTATGGCTTGGCAGAAATGATACATAACAGTTGAGATTGAAAGTTGTGTAGAGACATGATCACCTACGCCAGCAGCCACGACATTTGATGATGATGATTGATATACATTGTCGTCGAGCTGTTAGGAATGGGTCGAAGGGCGTAGCTCACAGACTTCGGGATGCATTACAACAGCTATTAGGAATTGTTCAACTGTTTGCAAATAAGTAAACGGCTATATCGTACATTTCAGCTCGCTATGCAGCTATACACCGCAACAGCTACCAGCTAAATTACATCTCAAGATAATATCAGGAGTAACCAACTTACTAATTTTTAATACTCTAGCCTTTTCTATGAATGTCTCTATTTTATTAAATGTACTTTTTAATCCTCCCCACCCCCATAATTGCTTTTGTACAAGCTTTGAAGCTTCAAGGCTCTTCGTTCTATTTTAGAACTTCAGATGTGCTTGAAAGTGTCCGCCTGGAGCATTGGTCTGCAACACTTTCCAAGCCGTTCTGTTTCTTGCCATTCTTTTAAGATCGTTCCCGAAACATCACAAAGCACAGATAACAACATAGCCTATAAAGCAGCCTCTACCAAATACAGAAGAGTGGTCAGGATATCAGCAAGACAGAGCTGGAAAGACAAAACAGAGAGCCTTAATCTATATAAAAATGGACACAAACTGTGGAAACTTGCGAAAGCAAGTGATGAAAACAACAGCCGGCCTACAATAACATTAGCACACAATCAGAACATACACACAGATTAAAGGGCAGAAAACATACAGATAGAAACTTACAAAAACATAAGTACAATAAACATTCCAAAAGACCAACAGAAAGCTGCATGAAAGGAAAAACCGAGATGCAAAACACATGCCTTTAGCACCAGAAGAACATCAGACGACCATCTTTACACCAACAGAACTATATAGATGTAGCACTCAAAGGATTGAAACTCAAAAGTTCCCCTGGAAAAGATGGAATCACCAACGAAATGCTCATAAAACTGAGTCACAAAGCCAATGGCCAGCTCCTAAGGATAACAAATAACAGCTGGAAGAGAGGACAAATACCGGCAACCTGGAAAGAAGCCATTAGGGCGCCCATCCTCAAAATGGGAAAGATCTACTGGACCCAAATAGCTACAGACCAATTAGTCTTCTGATCAAACTCATGGAAAAGCTGGTCAACAGAAGACTTATGTCGCAACTGGAGACAAAACAACAAATTATACCACAACAAAATGGTTTCCGTCAGCACAGATCAACTGAAGACCTTATCACCTACACCTCACAGGAAATAGAGGATGCTCTACAAGAAAAGAAACACACATCGACAGTATTAGTCAACATGGTGAAGGCTTTTGATAGGGTATGGAGAGAAGGATTAAAGAACAGGCTTCTCAGACTTGGCATCCAAGGCCGTTTATTTAATTGAATATCTCAATACCTACAAGACAGAAGGGCCAGAGTACAAGTAAATGGACAACTAAGTTTAAAAAAAGCCAGAATCGAACAGTGTCCCACACGTTGGAGTCCTATCCCCAACGCTCTTTTTAATTTTCATAAATGACAACGTAGTGAACATTCCACCCAGATTACACTCAGCAATGTACGCAGATGACCTGGCAATATGGGCACGTGAAGAATCCATGTCAGTGGCTGGCTCCAGAATGCAAGATGCCCTAGGAAAACTTGAAAAATGGACGAACACCTGGCTACTACCGATTAACGAAAAAAAAAAACTACATACACAATTTTCAACCTATCAAGAAACACACTCTCTGCAAAATTGAAGATAAAAGACCATAAACTTCCTATTGACCAAAACCCAACATATCTTGGCGTCTCCATGGATCGCAGAATGACATGGATATATAAGCTAGACAAAGCAAACAAAAGAGCCAGAAAACGAACATATATTATGAAGAAATTAGCAGGAACGGACTGGGGAGCAGACCGCAATATCTTGAAACGACTATACGTAAGAAGAGTAAGACCAGTACTAGAGTATGGAGTCACAGCATGGGCTACAACTTCCAAATCACAGCTTAGCGAAATTAACAGAATACAAAAACCAGGCTTCCCGTATCATCACTGGTGCTATGAAATCTACACCTATCGAGACTCTAGAAACAGTAACAGGTTTACAACCTTTAGAAGACAGACGGAAAACTAAAGTAATGCCAGAAGCGGAGAAATATAAAAAGTTTCCTAACCACCCCATGCACCAAAGAAAAACTGGTTTCAGAAAAGAAAGACAAGAGGAGCAACTTCACTGCAATCTTCAAAAAACTGACAACTAGTGACCCAGTACTGTCCCAAACAATGCCAAAACCCATCTAATATGACTGCTCATTGGAAACATAAAATACCAGAACTTAAGGAAGACATAATAGGAATCATGAAAAAAGGCACCCAAACAGACACAGAGAGAAAGCAGATAGCAGAAAAACACATAAATGACAACTACCCACAGGACTCCTGGTCACAAATATACACATATTGCTCTGCTACAAACGCCACCAGAAATGGAGGAGGTGTGTTCTTGAGGCTGAATAACCAGGAAGAGATCACCAAGTCAATAGCTATTGAGAAATTCTCAAACAACTATAAAGCAGAAACTGAAGCCCTCAAAGACGCTGCAAAACTGGCTATCCAACTCAAAAATAACATGCACAAGAAATTGGTGATACTGACTGATTACTGGTCAGTCCTAACAGCTCTAAAAACCCCCAGGAACAGTGAGCTAGATGACTTGAGTAGACCAAATGTGCAATAATTTCCAGAGAGTGGCCATCCAGTGGATACCATCACACTGTTATATACACGGAAACGAACGCGCAGACAAATTAGCTAAAGAGGGAGGGAGATTACCACAAGAGAGCCATCTGGTCAGCTACGATGAAGCCAAATCCATCATCAAAGGCCAGTCAGGGCCGTCTTAACCTATAGGCCCGTTTGGCATTTGCCCGGGGGCCCACGATCATAGGGGCCCCATGCGAATATGTTGTAGGGTTTCGGAAAACCCGTATAAAATTTAGTATTATTTTATAAAAATCTTATAATTTTGACTTTGTTCAGCACCTGTATACATTTTTTGCTAGTTCTACTCATCGCTGGAATGTATTGACATCATATTTAGAAAAAGATGTTGTGGTCAAGCGTCTGTCTGACACACGTTGGTCAGCACATTTTGATGCTGTTCATGCTTTGTGTAGGGGTTTCGACAAAATAAAACATGCACTGGATATCAGGTGACAATATGAACAGCAAGTGACAACAAGGCGTGAGGCGGAAGGTTTGAGCAAAAAAATGGAACACCTTGAAACAATCTTTCTTACAATTCTTTGGAAGGACATTCTCGAAAGGATGAATACAACAAGCAAAGTTTGACAATCAAAGGGTGTGAACATCCTAGTTGCCACAAATCTTCTTGAGTCGCTGAAAAGCTATCTTCAGGAAACTAGAGTCAAATTCACTGAATATGAATTCAAAGCCAGGAGTATGTGTCCAAATGCCGATTACAGTGATGGAAAAAAACGGGAACGAACCTGAAGTGTGAGTTTTAGTACTAGCAGCTGCAGGTATGATGGGCCAGAGAAGAGTTACTTCTAAATAAGTCCGAAAAGTTCAAGGTAGAAACTTTCCTCCATATTCTCGACACTTTAATCGTTGAACTAACAAGACGTGCAGAGGCGTATTCACAAATTGGAAATCTGTTTTCTTTCTTGAGTGAATTAAAAACCATTACTTCTGATGCACTAAAGAAAAAATGCGAACATCTTGCCAATACGTACCACAAGGACATGAGTTATGACGACCTTTTAAATGAATGTGAGCATCTCAAGCATTACATGGCTCTTGATGAAAATTGCGAGACTCTCCCTGCACTGTACAGAAAAATAATTTCGGACAATTTAAAATATGTTTTTCCGAACATTGAAATTGCACTCAGAGTGTTCATGTGCATGATGATGAGCAACTGTACAGGAGAACGTTATTTTTCAAGACTTAAAGTTATAAAAAATCAGCTTCGTAGTATGGGACAGCATCGTTTGAACTGGCTTTCACTCATGAGCATAGAAAATGACATCCTGAAGACCATTGACTTCAAGCCGATAATAAAACAATTTTCTGAAAATAAATGTCGCAAACGCTTGTTATAATAAAGTACCGTACTGAAAAGCACTCGACAGGAAAAGTAGGGAACAGAACCCGGTCGTGGTTAATGCTGAGGTAAACGGTCTCATCTGCGATAACACCGATGAGAAAGATGCAGTCATCTATACAGACGGATCTGTAAGATGACACCAAAGAAGTGCATGGGCATTTACAGCACGCTCGGAAGGCAGAATAGTCAACGAAGACAGTGGTGCACACGTCGTGACCACGAGTAGCATGACAATGGAGGCGATGGCAGTGACCAAGGCATTCAAATGGTTAGAGTCACAAGACTACACCCACGCATGTATACTGAGTGATTCGATGAGCATGATAAAAAAAAGTGGAGACGGGCTCTGTACGCATGCAATGGGTAGAGTCGTTGCAGAAATCCAAAATACGTAAAGTCACATTTGTCTATGTCCCTGGACATACGGGAGTACGGGAAAGGAAAGGGCGGACAGGTTTGCTAGCTGCGCTGTCGTTGAGGACGAGCAACCAATGGATCGGGCGGACATCATCAATGTCCTCCGAGATGTGGGAAGAGCACAGGACTTCGACAAACACAGATCCATGTCACTTCTTCGGATGATGGAAATGGGAGTTAAGGTGGGCACAGCCAGAAATGAGAAACTTAGTGGCCGTGTAAGAAGACTTATCAACCAACATAGTCGTCAGTCGCTGGACACTGAGGGAATTGCTGAGGAGGGGATCTGAGCACCTATGGACATGTTCGGAGTGCAATGATGATGACCCGCAAATAACTCAATTAACTCAAAACCGTACTGAAATTTTTTCTAATCTAAGTATTTTTTTTCCGTTACGAATTTTAATACCTTTGTTTGACATTGTGTAATAGATGTAATATGTTATGGTGCTTATTATTTTAAAAACATATGTAAATATCTGTTTTTATGTGTAAATTTTTTTGTTTTTGTAAATATCATGTGTAATACTATAACACATGTAAATAAAATCTATTTTCTCTGTTTTTCATGTTTAATGTTGATTATTGTTGCAGCTGTACAGCATGTTTTAACAACAATTTTGTTGAAATTAGTAAATAATACATCATTTTTAATATTGTCAACCATTTATTTTGTATTCCTGCGGGGGGTGGGGGGGGGGCAGCACTCTTTCTTTGCCCAGGGGCCCAACACTATTTCTATGCCCAGGGGCCCAAAATGGTGTAAAGACGGCCCTGAGGCCAGTACCATGAAAAATGGAAACAAGAACACCCAAAGTATAACGAGAGGGACGAATACCTCCAACTATCAAGAAGGGATCCTGTCATCATACTTCGCCTACGCACTGACCACAACAGAATGAGAAACCACATGTTCATAAAACTTAAAATAGGAACTATATTCCAGCCTATACCATTGTACCCCGGATAACATGACAACAAAACATGTTCTACAGGATTGCCCCCTGAACACAGGCCTGAGAATGACAATGTGGTCCACACCCATCTCCCTGGAAGAGAAACTATACGGGGCAACAGAATCACTTAGACAGACAGTTGCCTTCATAAGAGAGTCTGGAGTCCTAGTCTGAATGAGCTATGATCGCAGAAGAAGATCATTCCATATCTTCCCCGTCATCTTCATCTCTGCTTCTACCTGTCTCCTCCAAGAATATTTTTGTCTTCCTTTTTGGGGGCCTATCGTGTAATACTCTTAGTTGGCTTCAGCTGTGCGTCCTATTCAGGGCCATCGTCATCGTTGTATCTCTTTGTCCGCTGGTATTTTAACTGGTACCTTTCCATAATTCTACGTTAGTGATTTTGTCCTGCCATTTCCATCCTTTTATTCTGCGCAAGCATCCATTAATGAAGGGCTGTAACTTTTCCTGTTTATCGTTGTTTCACAGCCATATAAAAGAACTGACTTAACATTGTAGTTGAACATTTTTATTTTTGTATTTAACCTAATTTCTTTGGATTTCCTTATGTTTCCTAGTGCGACGAAGACTCCTCTTGTTTTTTTGTTTTTGTTTTTTGTATTTGTTGTCCATCAATGAATATAATAAATTTAATTAAATGCCACGAAAAAATATGTGGCACACCGCCACCAGTGCAGTGAAAGTAAAATGGTAAAACTGCTAGGTACATGTATAGCAATATATGTTTGCGAATCATTGACACTCCCGCAAACTATATTTTTAAAAAAAAGAAGGAAATGTGTTCATTCAAAGCAAAATGGTACATAGAACTTTGGATAACACAGAGAGAGAGAGAGAGATAGATAGAAACAAAAGACGACATATTGAAGGCACTGAGCATTGAAAGGATATGGTTTACAAACAACAATTTGCACAGAAAACATGAAATATTTGGACCATCTCAAAAGACATGATGGTTTGGAAAGGACAATATGGAAGCTAGAAGGCATGGTTCCAGGAAACCGATATAAGTGTAGACTAAGAGTAGATCGGCAATGTGATGAAATGAGACAAGATAATCGCAAAACAAGTCCTTAAATGGAATACATAATGCAAAGAAAAAGAGGGCAAGCTAGACCAGAGTAGCAGTAGTAGCAGTAGCGATAGCTGCAGTAGTAAGAGTAGTAGTAGTAGTTAGTAGTAGTAGACAGGTTTCCGTCAGTCATAGTTGACTATGGATTTTTCAGTGCGCCTAGAAATATTATTTTTCTTTTCTTTCGCCATGTATTCTCTTTTTTTTTCTATGAATCTGTCTGCTTCTTGTTTGAGTTGGAGTTTTATAGTGTGTTTCCAAAGATTGCGGTCTGCAGCTATTTCTTCCCAGACTGCAGAGTTTATGTTCAGAGTCTTCATGTCACGTTTACACCCGTCTACAAATCGACGTTTTCGGCGCCCTCTAGTCCTTTTGCCAATTGTCTGTAGAGTATATCTTTTGGTATGCTGCCATCTTTCATACGGTGTACGTGGCCAAGCCAGCATAACCTACGTTGTTTGAGCCGCGTTTAGATGTTCGGGAGGTCTGTGCGAGTCATGACCTCCACGTTTGTCACTTTATCCTTCCAGGTGATGCCAAGAATACGGCGCAGACATCACATATGGAATGCGTTTAGCCTTCTCTCCTACTTTGTATAAGTTGTCCACGATTCGCTGCCATACATGAGGATATTAATTATGCAAGCATTGTAAATTCCGTCTTTGTTTTAATTGTCAGTTTGTTGTTTTGCCAGGCACGCCTAGAAAGACGGGCGAAGGTGGCAGCAGCTTTACCAATGCGGGTGTCAATTTCTGTATCTAGAGATAGTTTGTCGTTGTTGATGGACCCTAGGTGGCTATACTTCTGCACTACATCAAGTTTGTAGTTGTCGATAGAGATTGCGGATGCTTCGACGTCCTGACCGAGTATATTAGTTGTATGCAAACTTATTGTTAGACCGAAGGCACGCGAAAAGCGATGTACTCTGGAGTTATTCCTGACTTTGCGTGATAAGTGCTGCATCATCAGCAAATAACAGGTCTCTAATAGTGATGTGTCTGATTTTGGACCGTACCTTTAGTCTTGCGAGATTGAAGAACCGACCATCAGATCTAGTGTGAAGATAGACTCCTTCGTTCGCAGTTGAAAAAGTATATTTTATTAGAACAGCGAAGACGATTTCAAATAGGGTCGGAGCAAGAACGCATCCCTGCTTGACAACGCTGACTGTGTTGAAGGGTTGTGATGTGCTGCCGTCGTTTTGAATGGTGCCATTCCTCATGGAACGATTTGACTAGCCTCAGCAGAGTATGTGGACAAAATATTTTAGAAAGTATTTTGAACAGACCGTCCCTGCTTTTGTAAGGTGGATGAAAGCGATGAAGAGATGCTTTTTTCTGCTCTCTAGATTTTACTTGAAGCAGACGTAAGGATAAAATTATGTCTGCAGTTGTTCTACCAGATCTAAAGCCGCATTGCGATTCAGGATATACGTGTTCTGCGAGTTTTTGTAGCCTTTCTAAGATGATTCTGGTGAAGGTCTTGTCGATGATGCTGAGTAAGGAGATGCCTCTGTAGTTTTCTCTTTTCAGCATTGATATAGTACTTCGAGCAGGGGAACCTGCTATATCTTGAGGAACGTACGCTATAGAGAAACACTAAAAACACTGAGGCGAGAGGTATCAGCTCCCTTTGCAAGGATAAAAGCTCTCTCATAACAGGATCGTGCGTGAAATATAATGCGGGCCCTGTGCAAATTCCGACACTTTAGCAAAGATCGTTGAACATGGAGAGTCTAGAATTTCTTCCAAATACAGTCTTCTGCTCGAAATGACAACAGATAGACGGTCGGACAGACAGACAGAAATAAATATGGATTCAAGGCATCAACGAGACCTTTGAACTTGATAACAGAAAAGTAACAGAATGTGGTTAGTGACAACAGATTTTTTTCAGATGGACTGTACACAACGTTTTGCAAAGGGCAAGCGACTAAATGAGGATGAGCTTTGAGTTGTCGATCGAGCTCAAAGTCTTGTCTTTAGTGGACGAGTTCACTAATAACGGTGTACCGCGGTTCCCAGTATAAAGAATACGATTTAATGCCGCTCAGCATTGGTTTTTGAGAGGCCTTTTAAGAAAGCAGTTATTGTGTTAGTTTGTCAAAACCATGCTTCCCTGTATCCGCGTGCTGCAGAGCGATTTACTGGAGTTGGCCAGTCTATAACGTGGAAACGGGTTCTGGACAGTGCGACTGAGTGAGTGGTGCATGTGAGTCTAGACCATGCACAGCATCGACTTCCAGCGACAACATGAACTATGACGATTGTCACACTCGACAGGAAAAGTAGGGAACAGAACTCAATCGTGGCCAATGCGGATGTCAACGGTCTCATTTGCGATAACACCGAGAGAAAGATGCAGTCATCTATACAGACGGATCTGTAATACGACACCAAAGAAGTGCATGGGCATTTACAGCACACTCGGCAGGCAGAATAGTCAAGAAGACAGTGGTGCATACGTCATGACCACGAGTAGCATGACGACGGAGGTGATGGTGACCAAGGTATTCAACTGGTTAGAGTCACAAGACTACACCCACACATGTATACTAAGTGATTCGATGAGCATGGTAAGAAAAGTGGAGGCGGGATCTGTACATATGCAATGGTTAGAGTCATTGCAGAAGTAAAAAATACGTAAGATCACCTTTGTCTATGTCCCTGGACATGCGGGAGTACGGGGAAATGAAAGAGTGGACAAGTTTGCTAGCTGCGCTGTCGTTGAGGACGGTCAACTAATGGATCGGGCGGACATCATCAGTGCCCTCCGAGATGTGGGTAGAGCTCAGGACTTCGACAACCACAAATCCACATCATTCCTTCAGATGAAAGATATGGGAGCTAAGATGGGCACAGTCAGAAATGAGAAACTAAGTGGGCGTGTAAGAAGACTTATAAACCAACACAGAACTCCAGTCGTCAGTCGCTGGACATGCTGGGCTTGCTGAGGAGGGGATCTGAGTACCTATGGACATGTTCGGAGTGCAATTATGATGACATGCAAATAACTTAATAACTATGCTTCCCTGGGATAAGAACAGGTGACTGTCACGGGTAGAAACTTGTCCGGATAAAATAAAAAATACGGTACTGGCGTAATGTTACACCTTAAAAAAATTTACCGATTGTCGAAAGATATGGACCTAATACCATATTCCCTAGAAGCATATCTCCAGGTGTGACAGTTTTCTTTATTTTCTTATATCTATATATATATATATATATATATATATATATATATATATATATATATATATATATATATATATATAATATCAACTTTGCAAGACTCGTGATCAGAATTAAGATTCTTTACTATATAAAGTCGGAGCCGCGATAGCTCAGTGGTTAGTGAACTGGACTACCACGGACAAGGGGTAGGGTTCGATCCCAACCGACGGCTTCCGGGTTCACCCAGCCTTAAATGGGTACCGGATTTTTTTCTGGGAAAGTAAAGCAGCACGGGCGTAATACTGACCACATTACCCCAAAAATGATGTGCTGAAGGTCTGTAAAATATAGGGTCACTAACACCATATTTCCCTATACGCCACTTGGCGTGACGGGGGTACTTTTTTTTTTTACTATATAAAGTCAACGGTTGAATCGTAATGATATGCCATACATAAGTGTAACAATGATAATCAAAATTGAAGCATTTACTACATGATTTGATTTCAAAGAAACATTTCAAGGAGTACTTTTTGTTAAAACCTCTCAATCAATGTTTCGAGTCAGAAATTCATCAAACAGTTTCCGAGATAATTATAGTTCGTTCACAAATTCGTGCCCACAGAGTTGATCAATTATCTTGAAAACTGTTTGATGAATTTCTGTAATTCTTTTTCATGAAATCTTATTTTTTCACCGACCTTCAGATTTTTTTAACAATTAAGTCAAAGGTAGTCTGAATTTTTCACAAATCGTTTTTTGTTATATAATTTTAGGGAAATATCAAACCGCGTGCTGTAAACATTAGACTTTACTGTAAATTATGTTAATTTTCTAACAATTTCCAAAGGCGTATCCGTATTCCATTGAAGATGGCACAATTTTTCAATTGATTTTATATATTCGTCATAGAGATAGGGAAACTTTGACCGAAGTATCAAACACACATATTCCCCAAATAGCAGGAGTGTCATCAACAAAATATATGGAACAACCAGAACATCAAACACACATAGTCAGCAAATAGTAAGAGTGCCATCAACAAAATTGTGCACATGCCATACACATGTCATTCCGAATCAGAAGTCTCTAAGAGGTTAACAACTGTTATCGGTTGGACAAACTGCAATCTCGTTGCTAGTATTGTTCCTCTTCTCTGAGCACATGGTCGTCACATTTTCTACAGTATTCAATGTCTATCGCATCACGCGTCAATTCTTTAACATCGCAAATTTTAAACGTCCTGTTCTGCGCAGCAACTTGCCCTTTGACTTTAGCCCACACACGTTCTATTTGGTTGAGGTGCGAATGATACGGTGGGAGGCGAAGAGATGTGTGGCCATACTTTGCAATTATTTTATCAATTCGATTTAACTTTGTCTTCTTAGTTTGTCTAACAAAAGCCATGTGATGATTTGATCTTTTGTGCTTGACGAATTATGAACTTTGCCCTCCAGTGCTACTGCATGGGGTGATTGGATGCATTGTCCATCACAAGACATGAAGGTCTATCCTGAATGGGGAGTAGAGTGTTCTCTATCCAGTCTCTGAAAATTCGTCCATTCATTTCAGTGTGGTAGTCCCTATTGTCTGTAGACTTTGATTGAAAGATAAGTTGTGTGTCATTAACAAGACCATTCTCTTTACTGCCAGCATGTACTACTATAATGCTTTGTCCTTTGCTACTGAGAATGCTTCTTTTATTTTCGTTGTCAACTGATTGCCATTCTTTCTCATAGTATGATGAGCATTGGCCCACGTTTCATCCAAATATACTATATCGTAGCCTTCCACTCGTCGCTCACAGATCTGCCTCAGGTATTTGCTTCGGGCAGTTATCAGGTGTTGTTTTTCACAAACAATATTTCTACCACCAGCAGATTTTCGAAAAGTGAAAGCAACGCCTCTTACGATCTTCTAAAGAGTTGTTTTTGAGATTTTAATATCACATTCTAATTGCAGTGGGTCTTTAAGTTTGCGCAGTGTAACAAGTTGATTCGATTCAAACATTTTCAAAATTTCACGTCTAATAACATCTTTGTCAAAATCATCAACTTTCATGTTTCTTCCTTGCTTGACCGTCACCTCTGCAGAGTCAAAGTTCTGTCCTATCCATCGATTGAAAGACTTTCTATCTATATTTAGAGCTGCCCGTGTTCCGTTTTCTGGGGTTTTTTTTATATCGTAATATATGTAACATGCAGCAAAATTACCATGTCACTTAACAGGATACAAAACAATGCACCACGGCTCATCAGTGGCGCAAAGAGATCCACGTCGAATGCAGCATACGAAATACGCTGCAGTGTAGAACCTTTTGAGATGAGAAGAGATAAGACCACTATGCATTGGTTCATATCCAAAGAATCAGACGGATCTCAACTTTGCACCACATCAAGAACATAAAAAGGAAAAATACCACCTGCCTGAAAAAACGTCAACAAACATCAAGAATCATCAAAGAACTGACGCCAAATGCAAATTACATAAATCCAGAAATAAGTATATAACTATATGACGGAATAGATTAAAATGCTGACCAATAACAACTGCAGCGAGAAAAACCATCGATACTTATCTAGATGACCGGATCCATGTATATACTGATGGTGCAGCCACAAAACAAAGGTAACTATCAAGACTGGATACGGGATTTATAAAATACATTATCCAAATGGAACAGCAGAATAACTCTGTGACCCATATGGTGAAGTCTGCAATAATTACGAAGCAGAAATAACAGTCTTAGAAACAGCAGTGTATCTGAATACTGTTTTTTAAAAATATCTTTTAAGGGAAAAAAATAGTCATTTTTACTTATTCAAAATCAGCCCTGCATGCGCTAGGAAGTAACAGAAACTAGTTAGAACTCACAAAGCTCACCATAGATATAGATGACCTCATTAGCACACATGACATTAAGCTAGTGACGCAATCGATCCCAGGACACTCCAACACCCCATGAAATGACAAGAAAGATACATTAGCTAAGAGAGGTTTAAGACAGACACAATTTAATACCAACATCTCATTAAACACAGACAAATATAAACTCCAACTGCAGAGAATTACTGAACGAATGGTGCATGAACGGAGAGATCTTTTTAAACACATGTCAAAGCCAAACCTCCATGACAACATTAACGATTTAAAAAGAAGCGACCAAACCAGCTCTTCATACTGAGAACCGACCAACAAACTATTGAACAAACACATCAACGTAACAAAACTCCAGCATGTCTACGCTGTGAACATCCACATAAACAGTAGAACATCAATTATCTTTTTGACTGTCACTGCCACCGGAGCAGCTCTACTTTCTCAAAGACCTGATAAATTGAACACCTTGTACGGGGAACTGCATTAATAAAGTGGAAGTATACAAAAAATAATTTTTGCCCTTCTGCATGAGTGTTCTCACATTCCAAGTACCTATCTTTAGAGTCTGTTTTAGCTTTATTTTGCTTACAATAAGTAGCTTGATGACGACCGGGTATCACCTGTAGCACATGATGTTCCCTAACGAACGAGGATTTTCCATTGGAATCCCCCTTAACGTTATTGCCGTGATTTATATTATTGTGGCGATTCATGATTATACAAAGAAATTACGACGGTGGTTTTCTGTTGCCTTCTGACGGTGGTTTTCTGTTGCCTTCCGATGGTTTGCTAGCTCTACTAACCGTTGACTAAAAAATCTCACTCACAAGGAAGTATGGTTATTTTACTTCAGGGTACCCTCCCTTAGCCTTTTACCCTCCCGAGCATACCTGCAAGGCAGCAGGGCAGCCGCAGGTTGTACTGTTTACTGCATACTGTAGCATGTAAAATTACCCGACCTGACAGAATACATGTTGTGTGCTGTCACCAGAATTGTTTAATATGTATAGAAAGATTATTTAAAGATCCATAATGGGCATGCCTGGAATAACAATCGGGAGGTCATAATATAAATAAGCTAAGGTATGCTGATGATACAGTCTTAATCGCTAAGAGTGAAAATGAGTTACAATAAATGTTAGGCATTGTAGTGAAAAAGGCATTTGATAGTATTCATAGAGATTCTTTGTGGAAAATTCTGAAGCAATATGGCTTACCATCAAAAATCATAAATATTATCAAAGACATGTATGATGGTTACACATGTGCAGTTCGAACAGAGGAAGGACTGAGCGAATGTTTCCCAATAGAAACTGGGGTTAAACAAGGATGTATTTTATCGCCCTTGTTATTTGGAATTGTTATGGACTTCATAATGAAGAAATGCTGCACTGGTAATAAAGGCATCGAATGGATACAAGGAGACCATTTGGAGGACCTGGACTTTGCTGATGACATAGTTCTCATCAGCAATCAGATAAAAACGATGCAGGAAAACACAAATGAACTATCATCAATAGCCAGCAAAATTGGGCTTGAGGTCAATCATGAAAAGACTAAAGTCATGAAAAGTTTAATTCCAACAAGTGACAAAATATACATGGAAAACAAACCAGTAGAAGAGATCGATCACTTCATCTATCTTGGAAGTCACATTGATCGAGAAGGGGATACGAGCAAAGAAATTAGAATCAGACTGGCTAAAGCAGCAATGTCTTTCAGAAGCCTTGAAAAGTTGTGGAAATCAAAACTCATTAGCACAAACACAAAACTTAGGCTATTCAAATCAAATGTACTATCAACCCTTACGTATGCGTGTGAAAGCTGGAAAACAACAAGAGATATAGAAACAAAGTTGAACGCATTCGAAAATAAATGTCTAAGGAAAATACTTGGTATAGAATGGAACGAATTCAAAACAAACGAGGAAATTAGAGAAATCGCCAATCAACCACTAATATCTTCAGTAATAAAGAAAAGACGATGGTCATACGTTGGACATGTGATGAGAAGAGATAATAATCGAATAGCAAAGCAAGCCCTCATATGGGAAACAACAGGTAAAAGAAAAAGAGGAAGACCCAGGGAGACACTGAGAAGAACATTGATGAGAGAGGCAAGAGCAGCAGGAATCGGCTCCCTCAATGAGATAGAACTGCTTGCACAGAACAGAGACAGATGGCGAGATTTGATAAAATATCTTTAAAAGAAAACTGCTAGAACAAAAATTCATATAGGAGAAGGTGTATCTTGGTCTACGCCCTATGGGCCGGTTACGGCTCGAAAGGTCAATAGATAGATTGTAGTGAAAGAAAGTAAAAATAAAGGACTCATCCTTAATAGCAAAAAGACAGAAGTAATGATAATAACAACGAAAAAGACATCACCTCAGTGCAAAATAAAGACAATTGGAACAATAGTAAAACAGGTAAATGAATTTAAATATTTGGGAACTTTGTTAACCTCAGACGGAAGATGTACAACAGAGGTGAGATGCAGAATGGCTCAGGCAAAAGCAGCTTTCCAAAAAAATGAGGAAGATACTATGCATTCCATTTTTGACAATAGAAACAAGAAAAAGAGTTCTTAAATGTTATGTAGAGCCAGTCTAAATATATGTATGTGAATCATGGACAATAGGACAGCAGACATAATAAATGATGAATCAAGATGAGGCAGAAGTAGGATGTGGCAACCAAGAAAACAGAATCTGGAGTTGAAACTAGGTGTAGTATGATGTTGTGGCAGAAAAAAAAAAAAAAAAAAAACAGAAGTTCTCTCTCTCTCTGCGATCAGGACCCAATCAGAGTAGGATTCCAGCTCCTCACATGAACTCAGCTGTCAGGTTAGGTGTGTTACAAACAGAACATCACAATTAGAGTCTGCCAGATCCACTCTGATTGAACACCCGTTAAAAACGTTGCACTGTGTTCTGCGCCAGTGGCCCAGTGCATCCGATTTCAGCCAGCATTTTATTCAGGTTTGCTTTCCCTAGCCTTTGATTGTCCCCAATCTTCCTGCAAGGCAGCAGGTGATCTTTTCTGTAGGGAGATTCTGCCCTTAGATGGTCGGCCCTCCCAGGTTTACGAGCACCATCTGCCCGAGTCACTAGAGGTGACTAACACAGACATGCACACACAAAGATATGAGATGTGACAAACACAGACATGCTCATAGCGATACGAGGCATGACTAACACTGACATACATCAAGATATATGACACATGACTAACATAAAAATGCACAAAAAGATATGAGATATGACTGACATAGACATGCACCCACAAAGAAATTACACATGTCTAACATGGACATGCACACAAAGATATGAGATATGACCAACATAGATAGGCACACACAATGATATGAGATGTGCCATACACAGACATGCACACACAAAGACATGAGATATGACTAACATAAACATGCACACAAAGATAAGAGATATGACTGACATAGACATGCACCCACAAAGATATGAGATATGACCAACATAGATAGGCACACACAATGATATGAGATGTGACATACACAGACATGCACACACAAAGATATGAGATATGACTAACATAAACATACACACAGAGATATGAGATATCACTAGCCCAAACATGCCCACACAAAGATATGACACATGACTAACACAGATACACACTAAGATATGAGATATGACTAAACACATACACACTTAAAGATATGAGACATGATTAACACGGACACTCCGAGATATGACTAACATGACACACACCAAGATATGAGCCATGGCCAGCACACACACACACACAAGCCAAGATATGAGCCTTGGCTAGCAATGAAACAGAAGTTAAAACTAGTTACAAGTAGGATGTACTGACTGAGAAAACAAATTAGCAGTCAAACTAATTACAAATTGGAGCTGCAATAGCTCAGTGGTTAGTGAGCTGGACTACAAAAGACAAGACGCCGGGTTAGATTCTGATTTTCGACTTCCAGTTTCCCCCAGCATTACATGGGTCCCGAATTTTTTTTCCGGGGAAAGTAAAGCGGCACAGACGTATTACTGACCACATTATCGCAAAAATCATGCGCTCAGTCTATAAAATGTATGTTCACTAACACCATATTCCCTATACGTTACTTGGTGTGACGGGACTCTTTACTTTTAATTTACTATGGATATGAGTGGATAAAAAAGCAATAGATAAAGATGATGCCCTCTACAAAGGTGGGTAAGGGTTGGAGTAGTGGTAACTCAGAAAGGTGATGGTATTCTTTTACTGTTGTGACTTTTAATTACAAATGGGACTTGTCAATTGTGAAAATAATCAGGAGTGTTATCTAATAAGTACATTACATGAACTGTCAGCATGGCAATGGTGTATTCTCTATGTTGCCGAAGCTTCTGCCGGTAGCCTTGAACATATTAACGAATTACAAAAAGAAATGATAATTTATTTTATTTTTTTTTATAATTATATTAAAAATTGTCTAATATTCTATTGCACATTTCGTAGGCCAATAGGATTTATTTGTTTTGATTTGCATTTATTAAAGCAATGGCCACTATAACGTTTGTGAATGAAACAGAAACTACTCTACATTGAAACCTCTAGTAGCTAGCGGTAGAGGAAATATTCCTCTATCCGGACCTGGTCCATTAACGACCTTGGCATTCAAAAATGGGAGTCATAATATAGTGGGACTTCTGCTAGAGGAATGCAGTTTCATGGGTTATTTTTAGCTCTAGCCAATTAGAAGCGTGAAAAGTGAAAGTGAAACTATGTCTGATTACCGGAACTTCCTTAGCTATTTATAACTACGTTATGCGCATCAGTATCTGTAGAAAGAACTTTTTCTGCTCTCAAGAGAATCAAATCTTATTGTCGCTCAACTCAGACACAAAAACGCTTATCCGGTTTGACATTAATGTCCATTGAGAAATTATTCCCTCAGAAACTTAGAAACCAACCCAACAGTATTTTCAATGACAAAGTCATCAAGACATTTTCGTCCCAAACAAGACGGATATAATTAACATATAAATAAGTAAGTAATTTAAAATGTAGTGATGTCATTAGAAATATTACTTTATATAAAATAATGCCTACTGAATATAATGTATGTTTGTATTTATTATGTGAGCGGTAGCCCAGACCCCAAAACCAGTATACGCCACTGCAGCATTGAACTTGATATTAGAAGGGGCTGAGTAGATTGCCCCTGAATCATGTGATGTTGATTCTTTATTCCATAAACTATTCAATTTCACAAATAATATTCTAATAATAGAGAGATACACAAATGAACAAGAAAATATATTCCAACCAGATGCAAATAAAGCTCATAGAAATGTGCAAAAGTTATCTTTCCTGGAAAGAGGTTTATATAAGTTAAATATTGCACATATATTTTATGCCTGACAAGATAGATCATCCTAAAGGAGATGAATTTAAAAGTGCACCCCAGTAACAGATATTGCAAAGATTTCAGTATGAAATTAGTACTGAACATATCTTTGATCAACTTCAGTACAGAGAACAAAAATAAAAGAGAGAGATATCCCTATGTCGTTTTCAAATAAAATTGAAATCCATCACCAGAAAACAGTTTTGGAGAGAATCTCAATTTTCTTGTATGTTCTATAATCTTCCTAGCAATGGTCCAATAGTTATGTTAGACACATTAGATTTAGACAAAACATTTTGCAGTCATACAGTTTATGTAGTTCAGTTTGAGAAAAGTTATGGCATAGAGGGACTACTCTGAATAATAAAATCTCGGAAGAGCTGTGGCCTACAGTGAAATGGGGCCTTCGGTAGCCTAGTTGGGAAAATCACCCGACTGGGCTACCGACGTTTGGACAACCCATGTTCAACTCCCGCTGGAAGCAGTGTGAGTTGTACTCGTTGTTGGAAAAAATATACCCCTGCGGTCAACCTAACCGCTGGCAGAAATGGGTATCAGGGTAGTACTCTGGGAAGGTGAGGAATGCTGCCTCACATTGTGAGTTTCAAAGCCTGAAGCGACACTATGAGTCTCCGAACGCTTCTGGAAAGGTGGCCAAGCACATATTGGTGAATACTCGCGTGCTAAGACGCCGATTCAAGTCTCGTACTTTACCTTTACGGTGAAATACGTTCTGAAATTGACATCTAAAAATCCCCAACAGGAGAACAAATAAAAGAGTGATTGTACCATGTAGTTTAATGCTGGAAGGATGTAAAATGTTTTACATATCCTACTTCCTCATTATGTTTTGGGGCCGAGTTTGTCTTTTCTGCATGATTGTATTTGCTAAGTCAGACTAGCTTGACTGTTTTAAAATCTCCCACGTAGAAGTTGAGTAGAATTCTGATCAGTTCTGGTTCAGTGAACATACCATTAACAGTCAGCTATATGTTGCTGAAGGAAAAATGAGAAAAATAGAAAAAAAAATGGTATGGTTAAAGCTTTATGCAATGCATTTATTGTGTGAAAAGTGTTCCTTGTTGCAGTCTCTTTATATTCCAAGTCCGGCTTCTTGCAGGAGCTACTGAATTAAGTGCTCTGTGCACACCGTGAGTTGAGCGTTTCATCTGTTTTGATCGTGTTTCGATATTCCGATTGTTTACGATGAATGATGATATCGTATGATGGAGAACAGATGGCTGTGTTCACTTTCTGTGCGGTTTCACCTTATGTCTTTTTTGGCGTGTGCTAAGACTGCTATGATGGGGACTACAGCTACCTTTCTTTGTTTTGGAGATGAAATAGTAATTCGGATGATTCCACTGGCACGGGCGGTTGAGCAATTATGGATTTTAATTCGTTTGCAGTGATACCGGGGCCTTCCATAACCATAAAGAAACTATTGATAAAGGACAACAGACAAGAAAATAACTGGAGTCTGTAGAAATGTAGTTTCACAGAAGAATGCTGATAATACCATGGACAGCTAAGAAGAGTAATGAAGACGTTCTGAAAGCGGCCAAAGCAAAAAGAGAGCTAATTTCCAATATTAGGAAGAAACAATCATATTTTTTTGGCCACGTAATGAGAAGAGAACAGCTGGTATATATTGTAACAACTGGGAAAATTGAGAGACGAAGAGAAAGAGGGAAGCAAAGAGAGAAGATACCAGACAGCTTAAGAGAATGGCTTGGCAGAATTTCAACAGAAATTATAAATAACTGTCGAGATGGAAAGTTGTGGAGAGACATGATCACCTACGCCAGCAGGCCGGTACTTGATGATGATGATACAAATATAAATATTATTTACTGCAAGTTTTGTCTAATTTCGATTTTAAAAAATAGTTTATGGTTTATTATAGTTTATATTTTTAATTACACACACACACACACCATATATATATATATATATATATATATAGGTGAGGGGGTGGGGCACCAACATCTTTTAAGTGCTTAAGGCTCTAAGGGTCTTAATTCGGCCCTGCCAATAGTCTACTGGGATCTGTAGAAATGGGACATAGGATCAGAGAAAAAAGGTCTCTTGTCTTGAGCAGTCACCACGAGGCGTTCGGGTCGGAGTTTTAAATTTTTTTTTTTTTTCGTTCGCCAGCTTTTACCTCTGACGAAGTCCGTAGAGGACTAGGAAATGAATTTTGCGTGTTAATCCATTCTTCCCTGGCAGCCGTGTGCACAGGGGTCCCTCGCCGCACAGACAGATAACCCCGACTTCGGAGGTACTCATATTTTTTTCCGTCGATGAGTAATTGACGTTTCAAGCCGGGCTTCGCTGCTGAGAGCAGGGGTGGTTGCAGCAGAGAGAAATCATAAATAAAAATCCCAACCGGTGTAGCCGGGATTTGAACTCACAACCTCAAGACGCCGGCCTCGACCCCAGTTTGTTAATTCATTGTCGACAGGAAAAAAAAATAACTTCTGATCCTACCAAGATTCGAACCTGAGTTCCTGGTTTGGAGTAGGATGAGTTAAATCGTTCAGACCTGTAAATGGTGATTATAAATGAGGAGATTGAACACTTCCAATTTTAAAATGTCACGAGCTACCTTCACATTATGTATTCATAAAAAAAATAAATAAATAAGTGCCCATGAGTAATTTTTAAAATGCAACCATTTCTGTATATTTTTTTTGTTGGGTCAGTTTACCCAAAATATGAAATATGTAACCGGACTGTATACATGATGCACAATAAATTAGTGATTCTGACTGATGCACTGTCAGTATTATCAGCTCTAAAAAGCCCCAAGAACAATGAACTAGATGACTTGAGAACAACCCTGGACCAACTATGCAATAACTTCCAGAAAGTAGTCATTCAGTGGATACCATCACACTGTAATATACATGGGAACGAACACGCAGACAAATTAGCTAAAGAGGGAGGGAGATTACCACAAGAGAACCATCCGCTCAGTTATGATGAAGCCAAATCCATCCTCAAGGGTCAGTTCCATGAAAAATGGAAACGAGAACACCCAAAGCATAACGAGAATAACAGATACCACAACTATCAAGGAGGGATCAAGTCATCATACTTCGCCTACGCACTGGCTACAATAGAATGAGAAATCACATGTTCACCAAATTTAAAATAGGTACAACCAGCCTATGCCATTGTACATTGGAAAATATGACTACAAAACGTTCTACAAGATTGCCCCCAGTACATAGACCTGAGAAGAGCAATGTGGTCCACGCCCACCTCCCTGGAAGAAAAACTGTATGGGGCAATCGATTCGCTTAAACAGACAGCTGACTTCATGAGAGAGTCTGGAATCCTACTCTGATTGAGTCTTGATCGCAGAGAGAGAGAGAGAGAGGCATGTCTCTATCTCATCTTGATGCCTGTACTCCTGTAGACATGACAGTAGACCACATTTTACTGGCAGAGGAAGCACATTTGTCATTTACGAGTATCTGATTGGCTAGAACTAAGAATGTCCTCAGTAGAATTAAAAGGAGATGTAGGTCACCAGTAGCCGGTGAGTGTAGATCAGTCAATGGCCGCGTTCATCACATAGACTGGCGTAAGAACAAAGTATGTGTGACCGAGTGAACTTTGATCTTGCGCTCGATCAGGCGAATGGAATCCACCACTTTAGATGTGGGACGTACAAGTTATTGTGAATCTAAATGGTAAATAACGACCTGTGTAATTCACTGGATCAGACTCACAGAACGTTTTCAAGTTCGTACCTTGTTAATATTAAACATATTATATAAAGTTATAAATATAAATTATAAACAGTTGTTAGAATGTTAGTAGCTAGTTATAACACTAGTAATAATAAACATACTTCGAAACTTCGCATTATGATCTTTACATAACAGAACAGTACAGTACACAGCAGTACTCACTCGAGTATTAGTAATGGTAGTGGTAGTAGGTAAAATATTTAATAATTATTTGTAATATTATTTAATACATTATATTACAATTAATATTAATTAAATTATTGATTATTATATGTATTTTTAAATAATTCTACGGCGTATCCAGATGAGATCCGTTTGCTAGACTTACAAACAACTATAGTCTATAGTTATACTATAGTATCTATAGTAATATAGTTTTTAGTTATAGTGAATAGTTAGTTGCTGTTACACATAACCTTTAGACTATAAACTTAAAAAACTACTACTATAATTATAATTTACATGGTTAATTAATGTGTTGTTAATGGTTTACTAATTATTATTTATTGTTTATTAATAAAGTAGTTTATTTTTATATTAATCAATTATCTTACATTTATTTATTATATACTCATAGTTAACTCAACTGTTAATACTTATACTATACTTATCGTCATTGATTGAGTGCCGTGTAAGGCGTGTTTGCTCTAGTCTTAAGTCTGGGCATCAATATAAATATTGGCTACCATGGAGCCCCATTAATTTCGTCCTGTCTCTTGCTTTAATAGTAATATAACAGGTTGTCATAGGCTTGCTAGTCCATCTTTTGATGTTACTCGTGTACGTTAGTCTTGGTCACACATACTTTTTAAATAATATATTAACAGACATTTTGATTTTATGCCACACATAATTTTATGTCACACAGACTTTTCTTCAGAGTGTTTCCTTACTCTGGTATGCAATCATCATTAAGGCAGACATATTTCGCTTCGGTTTATATTCATTCTTAGTCATTCTGACTTTTACAAAATTGAATACACAATTCAGTGTCATCGTTCCCCCCCTCCCCCCCCCCCCCGGGGGGTTCTCCATTAGATTCCTTATATCTCTCTTTCTCATTGAAACTTCTAGTTCCTTATAAATTGTTTCTGTTATCTACCTGGACCTGTACGAATTTAATCACTAAAAATATGTCATCTTTCTGGAAAATTGCCACCCAATGTACTTCCAGTAAATATACCCTATTTACGCTTCTTACTAAGTAGTAGTAGTAGTAAGTTACTAGTATAAATCATATTCTGCTATCTATGTCCTGTTCCATTTCACTTCAGCATCACCCACCAACTATGATACAATAAAACAAATGTTCATTCACTTTAATTACATTATATATATGCCAAATGCGTTAGTTCGTTAGGCATTTTTTCTTCTATGCCCAGCTATCATAGTATCACATTTTGGTGTCACAAGTTCATAAAATTTAATCTAGGAGCCAAAATGTGTAAAGCTTTTGTTCACTGGTGATATCCAGAAGTGTTTATTGGTTCCCTGCATCGCCCAGTAACTCTGCAGTTGTATCCACCTACTCGATACTATTACATGTCTGCTTGTAATTTCTGTCACATTTCTTATTTTGATAGCAGGCAAATTGATTGAAATTGTAATAATTTGAGTATAAATATATACTTTCATAATAGAGTAATTAACCAACCTTTTGAAATTACCCAGGTGACTCTCGCTAGGTGGCACAGAGTGCATACACTATACTCAGAATACATAGGTTCTTTCCATTTATCAGGCAAGGAAAGAGATTAGAATACACATGGATAGAGAGATTGGATTATGAACTGTCATCTACATCTCTTGAAAATGGGCATATGAATTGCAAACAATAAAAGATAAATTCAATTATATTATATGTGATAAAAGAAAGATCAGGATCAGAAGAAAGGAGATGATGCTTTGAAAATTACAATAAGCAGTTTGAAAGCTACCATTTTTTAATTGGTAAAAGATTTCATTTTTGGGTGCTGTCTACACACGAAAAATTGTCTTGGTCTGCCTCTGCCTCCTCTACCTCGTACCTTTACTTCCAAGATGACTTTTAGAAAGGTATTATGCCTCTGTACATGTCCATAAATATTTCAGTTGTCTTTTCCAAATTGTGTTAAGTAGTTCATTTTTTTATTTTAAGCGATTCAGAACTTACTTGTGTCTTCTTTTTCTTCCATCCATTTCTCCCTGATGGCTTGGAAAGTGTTTGTTGAAGACCTATGCTTCACAGGGAGCTGAAAGGTAGAATAAGAAGATTTCTCCCTATTTTTCTGTAGATCAAGACTTCAATTTTCTGCTTTACTCTTTTATTTAATGTACATGTTTCTGCACTATAGCTCTAATATTATAGTTCGTTCAGAAATTCGTGCCCACAGAGTTTATTAATTATCTCGGAAACTGTTTGATGAATTTCTGTAATTCTTTTTCATGAAATCTTATTTTTTCACCGACCTTAAGTCTGATTTTTTGCCCTACTGTCGTGCATTTAGGTAAGATTTTTGCTTCTTTGGGGTTAATAAAAATGTGATTTTCTTGGTTGTCCTAATTTTTAGGATTTTACAATACCCACATTTGTTGTAGTCAACTCGCCATTTAAAAAGGCAAATTTCACATGCTCTCCACACAATCTTAACACCATCTCGCGCTCACTGATCTGTAACTTGTAAGACACAATCCACTGAGAGGTTTGTTAGAAAATTAACATAATTTACAGTACAATCTAATGTTTAGAGCACATGGTTTGATATTTTCCTCAAAATATATAACAAAAAACGATTCATGCAAAATTCAGACTATCTTTGTACTTAAATGTTATAAAATCTTAAGGTCAGTGAATAAATAAGATTTCATGAAAAAGGATTACAGAGATTCATCAGTTTCCGAGATAATTGATAAATTCTCTGGGCATAAATTACGGAACTAACTATAGTAAATATTGCATTTTGCAATTTGCAGTTTTGATCTGATGTTATTTGCTTTGATGTATGTTTTTAATGTTGTTAAAATTGCTTTTTGCCTTTCCTATTCTTTTGTTTATTTTTGTCTTAAATTTTCCATCATTTGTTATATGTCCAAAGTAGGTAAAACATGAAAAATTATTAATCTATGAAGTGTTTGACATATTGGATTTCAACCTTAACATCAGGAAGACAAAGTGATACTTATATCAGTGAAACTTGATTTTATATAAAATATTATCGTTCTATCTATCTATCTATCTATTGACCTTTCGAGCCGTAGCCGGCCCATAGGGCATAGACCAAGATACTCCTTCTCTTATCTGAATTTTTGTTGTAGCAGTTTTCAATTCTTTTAAAGATATTTTATCAAATCTCACCATTTGTCTCTGTTCTGTGCAAGCAGCTCTATCTCATTGAGGGAGCCAATTCCTGCTGCTTTTGCCTCTCTCAGCAATGTTCTTCTCAGTGTCTCTCTAGGTCTTCCTCTTTTTCTCTTACCTGTTGTTTCCCACATGAGGGCTTGCTTTGCTATTCGGTTGTTATCTTTTCTCATCACATGTCCAACATATGACCATCGTCTTTTCTTTATTACAGAAGATATTAGTGGTTGATTGGCAATTTCTCTAATTTCCTCGTTTGTTTTTAATTCGTTCCACGCTATACCAAGTATTTTCCTTAGACATTTATTTTCGAATGCGTGTTCAACTTTGTTTCTATATGTCTTGTTGTTTTCCAGCTTTCACACACATATGTAAGGATTAATAGTACATTTGATTTGAATAGTCTAAGTTTTGTGTTTGTGCTGATGAGTTTTGATTTCCACAACTTTTCTAGGCTTCTGAAAGACGTTGCTGCTTTAGCTATTCTGATTCTAATTTCTTTGCTTGTATCCCCTTCTCGATCAATGTGGCTTCCAAGATAGATAAAGTGATCGATCTCTTCCACTGGTTTGTTTTCCATGTATATTTTGTCGTCTGTTGGAATTAACCTTTTTATGACTTTAGTCCTTTCATGATTGATCTCAAGCCCAATTTTGCTGGCTATTGATGATAATTCATTTGTGTTTTCCTTCATCGTTTTTATCTGATTGCTGATGAGAACTATGTCATCAGCAAAGTCGAGGTCCTCCAAATGGTCTCCTTGAATCCATTCGATGCTTTTATTACCGGAGCAGCATTTCTTCATTATGAAGTCCATAACATCTCCAAATAACAAGGGCAATAAAATACATCCTTGTTTAACCCCAGTTTCTATTGGGAAACATTTGCTCAGTCCTTCCTCTGTTCGAACTGCACATGTGTAACCATCATACATGTCTTTAATAATATTTATTATTATTTATGGTAAGCCATATTGCTTCAGAATTTTCCACAAACAATCTCAATGAATACTGTCAAATGCTTTTTTGAAGTCGATGAAGTTAAGTACAAAAGGTTTTTGCTTCTCAATGTGTTCTTCCAGTATAAGTCGTAGAGTAAAAATGTGGTCAAAGCAGCTTCTCCTTTTTCTAAACCCAGCCTGTTCTTCACGCATTACTGTATCTATTTAATCCTTTATTCTGTTTTGGATGATTTTGCAGAATAACTTTGAGGCAACTGACAAAAGTGTCACGCCTCTCCAGTTGTTACAATCTCTAAGATTGGACTTTTTTGGAATCTTAGCAATGATTCCTTTTTTCCATTTATGAGGCATCTTATCTGCTTTCCAAATGATGTTGAACATTATCTGGAAATGTATGAAATTATGGCTATCAATTGCCTTGAGTATCACAGCTGTTAACTTATCCTCTCCAGCAGCGTTTGTTATTGGCCATACGCTTTGAGGTGGTTTCTATTTCGCTCAAGGTGAAGTCATCTAAATTTACACATGTTATCTGCACAGGAAAAATCATCATCATCATCGTGTGCCTTCTCCGCAACGAAGGTTGGCTACCATGGATCGCCATTCTACTCTGTTTCTTGCTTTGATGGTGCAGGCTGACATAGATTGACTTGTCCATCTTTTGATGTTACTCGTCCATGTTAGTCTTGGTCTGCCTCTGTCTCTTTTACCTTGTATTTTTCCTTCCAATATTACTTTTAGTAGACTGTTGTGTCTTTTAACATGCCCCGAAAATTTCATTTGTCTTGTCTTGATTGTATTTAGTAAATCTCTTTTTATTTTCATCTGTTTTAAAACTTCATCGTTTGTTATCTTTTGTTTCCATCCAATTCTACCTATTCTTCTATAAATCCACATTTCAAAGGCTTCAATTTTCTGTTCTGTTTTCTTGTCTAATGTCCATGTTTCTGCACCATACAGGAATATTGAGAAGACGTAACATTTTGCCATTCTTAGTTTCAGCCCTGCTGATATTTGTTTTGTTGTTAGTATATTTTTCATGGCATTAAAATTATGTTTTGCCATACCTATTCTTTTGTTTATTTCAGTTTTGCATTTTCCATCATTGGTTATAGTATGTCCCAGCAGGTAGTTGTAGCTCTGGACTGTCTCCAGATGTATTCCCTCAACTGTGATATTTAATTGTAGGTCTTGAGAATTTTATTTGTTTATGATCATAGTTTTAGTCTTTTTGATATTCATATCTAGTCCATATTTTTTGCTTGTCATGTTTATTACATTAAGTAATTGTTGTAGATCTTTAGGATTTTCTGCTAGTAGAACAGTATCATCAGCATATCTTAGGTTATTGATTATCTTCCCATTAATATTAAGGCCTGGCATCTCATTGATGTTTTTAAAGATTTGCTCAGTGTATAAATTGAACAAGCTTGATGATAGGATGCTTCCTTGTCTTACTCCTCTTTTTATATCAATGGGTGTAGAGTTCTCCTTGTTATATTTTATTATTGCTGTTTGCTCCCAATACAAATTACATATCAGTCGTATGTCTGTGTCATCCAGATTTATATCTTTTAGGCAGTCTATAAGTTGCTCATGGTGTATTCTATCAAATGCTTTGGTGTAGTCTATGAAGCAGGCATATATTGGTTTGTTTACTTCTATGTACTTTTCAATCAATGTCCTCATGCTGAATATGGCTTCTTTTGTCCCTGTTTTTCTTGAATCCGAATTGCTGCTCATCTAGTTCATCATTTCATTATTATACAGGAAAAATACCTTTAAAGTATTAAAAAAATAATAACAGTTTAGATGTTTGAAAATCGCCTGTGTGCTGCCGGGCCCAAAAAGAAGTAAGTAAAGTACCCCCATCACGCCAAGTGGCGTATAGGGAATATGGTGTTAGTGACAATATATTTTACAGACCTTCGACACAATGATTTTTGGGGTAATGTGGTCGGTATTATGCCCGTGCCGCTTCACTTTCCCTGAAAAAAATCAGGTACCCATTAAAGGCTGGGTGAACCCGGAAGCTGTTGGTTGGGATCGAATCCTACCTCTTGTCCTTTGTAGTCCAGTTCACTAACCACTGAGCTATTGTGGCTCCCGGGGCCCAAAAGTGGAGTAAAAAATACTAGCACTGTACCCTACCAGGCATGTTCGTATAAGGCAATTAAGGAGGGTTGGGCATAGGACAGGTTATCCCTTACCGTAAAAAAAATGAACCGAAAAATCTTCACAAACATGGATTAGTCTAAGAAAAGAATAAAAGTAAATCTGCCATCCAGGAAAAATAAAGGCTCTCTGTCTAACAGATGTATGACGCAATCTGGAAAAAGCCATAAGGTTTCTGACTCACCTTTTGTGTACCAGGAAATCCTACAGAATTGGCACCTGGAATGTATGTACCCTAAATGAACAAGGAAAAGTTGCACAGGTAGTAGCAGAAATGAGAAATTATAAAATAGATATTCTGGGATTGTGCAAAACAAGATGGCTAGAAACGGAAAGGATACAACTAAATACAGGAGAGATGATTTTATTATCAGGACACCAGTAACCTGGAGCATGACATAGTGAAATGGTAGCTATAATGCTATCAAGGAAAGCTCATAAGACACTGATAGAATGGGAAGCAGTAGGGCCAAGACTAATGAGAGCAGCATTTAAAACAACAAAATATCTGCTCTAACTACATTGGCGGGAGTCGGAATGTGGCTCTCATACAGAACACAAACCAGACCGACACATTTAATGCTTGTTATACAGGAGACGGATGTGGACCAGAGGCCACAGTTAATGGCAAAACAAAGATCAATCTCTATGACAATGACCGCACACACACACAATTGGGAAGTGGAACCAATTCTGTTTTCTGATATCTGAACTTTGCCACGCCCCAGAAGACTCACACCATTTGAATCTATCATCGAGCTAGCACTATGATTCGGGTAAAGAATGCCTCACTAAAGGTTTTCTCTGACAGTGGCGGCGTAGTATTTCAGTATAATGATATCATCATCATCATCATCAAGTACCGGGCCTAGTGGCGTAGGTAATCATGTCTCTCCACAACTTTCGATCTCGGCAGCTATTTATCATTTCTGTTGTTGACCTTCTGCCGAGCCATTCTCTTAAGCTGTCTGTTATTTTTTTCTCTTTGATTCCCTCTATCTCTTCGTCCCTCAATTTTTCCAGTTGTTACAATATATTCAAGCTGTTCTCTTCTCATTACATGGCCAAAAAGTGATGATTGTCTCTTCCTAATATTGGAAATTAGCTCTCTTTTTGCTTTGACCTCTCTCAGAACATCTTCATTACTCTACTTAGCTGTCCATGGTACTCTCAACTTTCTTCTGTAAAACCACATTTCAACAGACTCCAGTGATTTTCTTGTCTGTTGTCCTATTGTCCATGAATCGCATCCATATGTTAAGGCTGGCTCTACATAACATTTAAGAACTCTTTTTCTTGTTTCTATTGTCAAAAATGGATTGCATTGTATCTTCCTCATTTTTTGGAAAGCTGCTTTTGCCTGAGCCATTCTGCATCTCACGTCTTTTGTACATCTTCCGTCTGAGGTTAACAAAGTTCCCAAATATTTAAATTCATTTACCTGTTTTGATATTGTTCCACTTGTCTTTATTTTGCACTGAGGTGATGTCTTTTTCTTTGTTGTTACCATTACCTCTGTCTTTTTGCTATTAAGGCTGAATGTCTATCAAACACCAGTGCATAGGAAGGTTGATTAGCATTCAAAACACAACCACTCTCCATTTTGACAAATCCTTGATCAAAGACGGCATAGGTAATTGGTGACTGTGTGGAAATTGAATCACTTGGTTCATCCATATCTCTAGGATTTTTCGGTTGGTTACCAAGACGCGTAGTGTAGTTAAGGTTATCATAATCTTATTAAATTGCATCTCGCATATCAACTAGTGTGGTAAATTCATCTCTTGAGAGTGTTATTCCAGTTCTGATAGGAAACTTAAATAAGTCTACGAGAGAAGCTCAGAAGAACCAGAGGGGAAGGCCATAAGTCTACGAGGGAAGCTCAGAAGAATCAGAGGGGAAGGCCATAAGTCTACGAGGGAAGCTTAGAAGAATCAGAGGGCCATAAGTCTACGAGGGAAGCTCAGAAGAATCAGAGGGAAAGGCCATAAGTTTACGAGGAAAGCTCAGAAGAATCAGAGGGGAAGGACGTACGTCTAGGAGGGAACCTCAGAAGAATCAGAGGGGTAGGACGTAGTCTAGACGGTACCAGTGGTGAAGTTGATGCCATCGCTGAGTGTTTTAGTTTCCTATGACCAGAAGTGTCCGTTTGGCTAAAAGAACCACGAGTCGTATATGTGTGCTGCCAAATGTCACAAATGTGTCGAATAAGGCGATGAGCACCACGAGTGTGCTCCTACAAACCGCTGTGCCATGGACACTGATGTTCACCAGAGATACTTCATTATGAGAAACCATCTGGAGAAAATCCAGTAACCCTTTGTCAACAATATATATCATTCCTAGTTTAAATACATTAAGCAACAATCTCAATAATACTTATCATACCTACTTTAAACACATTAACATCAATAAAATTGAATAACCTTTTATCGATAAGCCTTAACATACGATCTTTAAGAGAAAACAAAATATTCCAACTTACAACGTGAAATATAGTCTCAACATAATCCTCTAGACTGAACACTAGTATGAAAAAATAAGCTTCCTTGAAATCAACCAAAACTTATAACATAAAATCCCTCATGGGTCTAGTTTAAATATAATCTGGTAACAGATCTATAAATTAACCAATCAGAGACTGAGTATGACAGACATCTGAATCAACCAATCAGAAAAGAGCATTAGCATGGGAGGCGGAGTAAAGAAATGACTGACATCTGAATTATAACCAATCAGAAAAAGAGCATTAGTATGAAAGGCAGAGTGATTAACCAATCAGAGAAGAGAGTAACTTTGGAAACGGTTCCAGTTCCATTTTAAGGTAATTGAATTGCTCGGGTTCTCATAGAGGATCATGGGCGTTTCTGGTCATAGAATGTGTTTGGATAAACTTATGAATGGGTTTGTGTTCCTGGGTGTTGATATTATTCACACATATGATAAGGCGTGTAAGAAACATTCCAAGTCTTATAAAGCGATACTAAACTAGTGCATACATTATCGGAGAGAAATGAGCTGTTATTTACTGGTATAATCCAGAGAGTCAGTGGTCATGATATTTACGCCACATTTGTAACCATCGTAATCGAGATACTTTCAGACCAAATTCTCAATTTCGGTCGCCTATCAATTAGTTAAGAATCATGTCAAAGACATGTTCGATTCTGATTCTGACATTTGTACCTTAGAGAAGGATTTTGGTGTTTGGATCGGTGTTATCATCGGAAGAGAATTTGGACAGTGGTTACTGAAAGAAGGTGGTTTGGAAAATTTTCTAGACCTCTCTTAACGAAGAAGATACAACACTGTGTACTCTACTTTGCAACAGTCTTTGAGCTTTACCTAATATTTTTGGTATGTGAGAGTTTTTTTTATATTTTCCCTAATAAAAGTTTGGTAACCACACAGCATTTGTTACTGCATTACAATACTGTTTACCAAGTCACGCCACCCCTCACACTGATGCTAGGTGATGTCCTGTAGTAGATCTGGGATTTTAGTTAATATCCTTTGCTCCATCTTTGAATTCTGAAATTTTTTCACAAAAAGAGATAGTGTTACTCAGTCCACCTATATTGGAGATGTTGAGTTACTAAAAATAGATTTTGACCTATGATGCAATGCCCAAGGAGTTACTAAAAATAGATTTTGACCTATGATGCAATAACAGAATACTCATTGTCCTGCTACAATGTTCTCATTTACCCCATTATTTTCGAATGTTGTGTTCTTCTAATGATTTTCAGTCATAGATAAATAATCATAACAACCCCAGGAGAAAAGTACGAGGCCACTATATGCGTGTCAATAACAATGAAGATGCATTAAAGAAATTGTAATTAAGTTGTGAAATTTTGGTAGTTGAGAGATAAATCTGAAGATAAGTATTTCGAACTATAAGAACAAGGAAACAATAACATATTATAAACACATACACTTAGAGCCAGTTTTAAGTTAGCACATATTTATCTGTAGCAAAAAAAATACAGAAGAAAATTTAGTAGAGGTAAACTTATACCCTATGGCTCATCTCATCATCATCATCGAGTGCCATCTCCGCAACGAAGGTTGGCTGCCATGGAGTGCCATTCTGCTCTGTCTCTTGTTTTGATGGTGCAGGTTGTCATAGGCTGGTTTGTCCATCTTTTGATGTTACTCATTCATGTTAGTCTTGGTCTGCCTCTGCCACTTTTATCTTGTATTTTCCCCTCCAGGATTACTTTTAGTAGGCTGTTGTGTCTTTTTAACATGGCCCAAAAATCACATTTGTCTTGTTTGAATTGGTTCATCTACTTTTTCGAATAAACTCAAGTTCAGAAGACGAAGACGGTGATGAAGGTAGTGATTGGTCAATGAGTGAGCAAACCACGACAATATGCATATCCCCTACTGGTGATTTTAATACTGGTTTAACTTTAGACTCAATATTCAAAAAAAACAAATGTTCATGAAAGGTTGTTAAACGCTAGTGGAACTTCTGACAGCTATACTACCTGTTCTCAAAACATGGAACTGAAAAAGTGGAGAATCCAACTGAAATAATAAACAACCGCTCCTCATCTGATATACAGATCTTTGAACAGGATATTAATTTTGAGCAAGTTAATGTGTCGTGGAGCAAACAATACCTACTCCTGATTTCCTCTCTTTCAACCAGTAAGGTAAACCACCAGTGCAACACTAAAAGATAGAGCTACCAAGGTAAGTAATTGATTTGGAGCCAAGTTTACCTCTTGCTTTTGATATCATTCTCTGCTCCGCCTTCCTTATCTTTATTACTGGGTTATGTGTTATTATACATCTAGTAGAGGTATTTATATTATTGCCAATGACATTAATTCTCATAGTTTCAGCCTTATCTTTATTAATGGTGATAAAGAGTAAATTTCCACATAAAATGAAAATATTTTAAATTAGTAAAGGAAACCAAAAATAAAGGACTCATCCTTAATACCAAAAAAGAAGTAATTGTAACATCAAAGAAAAAGACATGTGGAACAATATTAAAACTGGTAAATCGTTTGAAGTGTTAACCTCTGGAGGTGGAATAGAGGTGAGATGTTTCAAACAAAAAAGCACGATTAAATGTTACGTAGAAGCATGTTTAACTTACCCAAGAGATTCACAGACAACAGGCCAATAGATAAGAAGCGCAAGAGAGGTCCAATAATAGGAAGTAACAACCCTCCTTTTTTTGACTTGTAATGAGGGTAGCTGGAATAGGATGTATCAACACGAAAACTTGAGGGGTGACTAGACAGAGGGAAACAAAGAAAAATGACAGCAGTCGAGATAGAGAGTTGTGAAGAGACATTTTATTATAAAGTGTTTTCATTTAGAAGTATTTGATCGGTTTTTAAACTAAACTGTCTCGTTTCTTCTTGGTTCATTTTTCTGAGGAGTCGATTGTTTTAACAATCCACGTTCTTGAAAATGACGAATCCGATTATTCTTGGCAGCAGTTTGCTATAGACAGTGAGCGCTTTGGATGCTAGAATGTGACAAAATCATCTCCCCCGTCCTAGCTATTGGTCACAGTACCAAGATTGTAAAAAGTATTTCAGAAGTTATAGAAACCAACGTTTAGTTATAACATTTTTATATTTACTTCACACCTGATCTAACAATGTTAAACCTGTGCTAACAAGAACAAATTTGGTTCCCTCTAACAAACATAACATACTATACTAAAGTTTGTCTCCAACTTGCCAGTGTAGGCCCCCCTCTGGCTCACCATCCTTTATTTTTTGTTGATGTGATGGAAAAGTATCTTCACCGAAAAAACATCCAGTGACTCATCGTATATAGCGGCTCTCTGAAAATGTCTCAACACATCCAATAACATATTGCATTAGTTGCTATAAATAGACGGGCCACGCCAACTGATACATAGTATAAAGGTCAGCTGTTCTCAGTACCGATACACACACACACACACAGAAAGCCGGGCCGTATTACCTAGTGGTGTGTTTTCAGAATGGAGTCCTCTAGTATGAATATGTGTGCTTCCTCTGCTAATGTTGACTGTGATGGTTCTTTTCTCTACGCATCTCGTAACAGTGAGTATGTAAAGCCTCTACAGAAGAATGGTTTGAAGGCTGTCTCAGTTTAGAGATATCAAGCAAAGACTTTAATCCATCTTAGAAAATATGATGGAAAAACTGGGATGAAATTTCCCACACATTACGGTATAACACTAACACAACATGAATTTGAGACTTTAGTGGATCTGAAGTCTACGATTCTCTCAGAGTGCGACAGACTACAAACAACCACTAGTGATGCGTCTACAATTCTCTCAGAATGTGACAGCATACAAGCAACCATTGGTGGTGCGTCTACAATTCTCTCAGAGTGTGACAGTGAACAAACTGCCAATCCAGGTGACTGGTTGCTCACTGCTCCTCCCGTTAATGAAGGCCTCCAGTACCAACAGAGTGACCTTTCAGCTTTTCTCACAGCGCCAACTCACAAATGAATTGATCCCCATTTGATCGCTAATATGGCAGATAGTTATTAAGAACAATAAACAAAATTGTCATGTCCTTCCCCCCTGCTTCTTCTAGCTTCTGGTCGAAGCTGATAACTAGCATGACCTTCAAAGTGACTAAACACCTTCCCGAACACCTCATCAGCTCCCATTCGAATGTGGATGGGAATTCGCGTTTCTGTTCAATGTGACAGGTAAGTACATGGACAAATATTTTCTCCAGTAGCTTGCCAACAGTGTTCTGCATTATGACGATTCTGTACACAGTGATCAGAGAATGGTCCTTGTTTTATTTTGGTAGCAGTAGTAATTAGCTGTGTAGTCATGCATGCTCTGATAAAGGCGTCGTAATGTACCTAGTAATTATTCTGTTCACGTTTTTCTTACAGAAAACATCCACCAAGCTTCCTCAACTTCTACATTCCACCCAGGAGGCTGCGTTCATCCCTCGTGGCTCCTGCAAGGGGCGCCCTGTTTCCTATCTGTTTTTACTAATGATGTCCTGGTTTGTGTTCTCATAGTGGAATGTGTTGAACTTGCTTTTCTGGCTTCTATTTCTGCCTTTCTCGATTAGGAGGACAGATGGGTAGTGATAACTTCCGTCGAATCCTAGAACACACTACTTGCAAACTGGCACGAAGGTAGAAGACACCAGTGCCAGGTCTATGACAGAGTCCCCTGATCGAGTAGTCATTCAGGTTGTCCTTCCATCATTCAAGCACACTAAATCTACCGATACCAGCAGTGATAGGATAGGATGGAGGAAAGTAGAAAGGAAGTAAAGCATGAAGGAAGGAAGAAAGTCAATCCTAGAACCCCTCAAGTAGGTTACACTCCTGATATAATCCTACTAACAGAAAATGGTAATATAAAATCATGAGGGTTGCCCCTCCAAGTCCTAACTCTACTACTCATGAAAGTTACACTTCTGGCATAACTCTACTAAACAAAAGTTATTCCCCTGTCATAACTCTACTAGACGAAAGTACTATTAAGTATGAAAGTTACGCCGCTGTCATATCATACAAATAGAAAATGATGACCATGTTATACCTCTATTAAGTTGTCTTTACATCACAAGTCCCTTAATTTACCATCTCTTTAAAAGAATGCCACGCTAGACAACTTATAAACTCATTAGCATGGCCCATGTGTTTCACAGAGACTTGTGTGTAGGTAGGTGGTCAAGCTTTAAACTTCTTCCACTAACGGGTCTTTACTGATCAGCTATTAAACTCATTAGCGTGTGTTTCTCTAGGTGTCGGTTATGCTTTGGCGGGCACCTGCTAAACTCATTATCGCGCCTTCGTGTACACGGCTAGGCATGTGTCAGTGTCACGGTCAAGCACTTATATTAGTAAGTTCCATGTTGCCGACATGTTATCATTAGATGAAAAGATATTTTAGGTAAATATTAAAGTTGTCTTGAATAAAAATAGCTATAAGACTGTTTTGAAAGAATGTACATAGTACCAAAGTGATATCCCCGACGACACATTTCAACCCCGCCAACCCCAATCCCCCTTTCATGAGAGGTCACCCCGACCAGAAAAATGTTAGGGTAGATTAATTATATAAGGAAAAATTCTGAACATGTTGGGGTAGACTTATTATATAGGGTTAAATGCTAGGCTAGCCTGACAATTACGGGATATTATGCTGTACCATCACAACTAGCATCATTGCACTCCAAACATGTCCGTACGTGCTCAGATCCTCTCCTCAGCAAGTCCCGCAGTGTCCAGCGAATGTCAACTCTAGTTCTTTGTTGGTTGATAGGTCTTCTTATACGCCCACTAAGTTTCTTGCTTCTGGCTGTAACCATCTTAACTCCCATCTCTTTCATCCGAAGGAGTGATGTGGACTCATGGTTGTTGAAATCCTATGCCCTTCCCACATCTCGGAGGGCATTGATGATGTCCTTCCGATCCATTGGTTGACTGTCTTCAACAACAGCGTAGGTAGCGCCTTTCCAACCTGTCCACTCTTTCATTTCCCCACACTCCCACATATCCAGGGACATAGTCAAAGGTGATCTTATGTATTTTTAAATTCTGCACTGACTACCCATTCTACGCATACAATGCCCTTTTTCTCATTCTTATCAAATCACTCAATATGCAGGCGTGGGTATAGTCTTGTGACTGTAACCAGATGAATACCTTGGTCACTGCCGTGACATCCATTGTCACGATACTCGTGGTCATAACGTATACCCCACTGTCTTCGTTGACTATTCTGCCTCCCGAGCGTGCTGTAAATGCTCATGCACTCTTTTTGTGTCGCATTACAGATCCATCTGTGTAGATGACTACATCTTTCTCATCGGTGTTATCCGCCAGTATGTGCATGAGGTATTAAAATGTTACTCTGTTGTATATAGAGATATAGTAGCAGCACGTCTCCTCTCGTTTGTGGAAGCCTTCGAAGATGTCATAGCCAAAGATTGCCTTATTGAGCCATGTCTCTTTTTTATATCTATAACCTCCAACCCACCCAGTGTGGGTGGGAAGGCGCATATTTGTTCAAGGTGACAGGTGAGTACACGGGTAACTATTTTCTCCAGTAGCTTGCCCGCATTATTCTGCATCGTGATGATCCCATAGGCATTGATCTGAGAATGTTCCTTGTTTGTCTTTGGTAGTGGTAGTAAGAAGCTGAGTAGCCACTCCTCCTTTATCTGGCCACTCTTCATGCTTGAACTTTTTGGTCAATTTTTTCAAGTTGTCATCAGATAAACGGCCTATGCCATTGTACCAAAAACCATCTGGACCAGCAGGAGTGTTGTGTGACCTTTTAAGTTTTATGCAACGGCATCAGTTGTGATCGTGAGATCTTCTCGAAGAACTACATCCTCGCACAATTCTGAGAGTGACCCTCATATCGTCATTCTTACAGCCACATTTCTTTGGTCAGTCTGCTGAATGTAGCGTGCAAGCAGAGCCTTACCTTTGATCTCATCAGATTTGTGCCATATCTGGCCTGTGCTCTGGAAGTCTGGTATGCCTCTGTGTCGTGTTTGCCATTCATGCTCTGATGAAGGCTCCACAATGTGACTATTGTTTTTTCTGAGCACACTTTTTTTTATAAAAATCATCCAACTTTGCACCCTTAGCCTGCATAGCACATAGTTTAAAGTGCATCATTTTTTGGTTGACCTCTTCCAGTCGCTTCAATAGCTCAGATTGTGTTCTTCCATTCTTTCTGGCTTTCTACCATGTCTTGGCCGTTTGTGTCTTGTTCCGTCAAGCTTTCTCGACTTCTACGTTCCACCAGAGTGGCTGCATCCATCTCTCCTGCGAGGGGCGGCCTGTTTCCTATGTCTGATTTTGCTAATGACACCCTGGTCTGTGTTCTCATAGTGGAATGTGTGAAGCTTGCTTTTCTGGCTTCTATTTCTGCCTTTCTCTGTTAGGAGGACACATGGATATTGATCACTTCCGTGGAATGCCAGTACACTCCATCTGCAAATCAATGTGAAGGCAGAAGACCCCAGTGTCAGGTCTATTACACTATCAGAGTCCCCTGTTCGAGTGGCCATTCTGGTTGCCCTTCCATCATTCAAGCACACTAAATTGATCGACACTAGTGTGTTTTCTAAGTCTTCTCCCTGCATGTTGGTTATAACGTTACCCCACTGGTTGCCTCTAGAATTAAAGTCTCAGCAGAAAATGACGTTCTCCTCCTCAAGCACGAAAAGATTCTGCCATTGTTGTGTGTCCATCTTCCCATTACTGGCATGCACATTTACAACCACAAAAGGAACTGGGGTCTGCACACTAACCACATGTACCTGCAATTCTGCATTGTCCCACGCAGACATATCAACTTCAGCTGCCACCATATTGTTTTGCACAAGGATGGCCTGTCCAAGGTGTCGTCTATTGTAGAAACAGTGAAATCCAGGGGCACTAACTGTTCTATCACCAAGAAGTGTTTCTTGCAAAATCATTATATCGGCGCTGCACAGTAGTTTATCAAGAATCGGTCGTCATTGATTTATGGAACATAGTTCAAATATGTAACGCATACATACTTTAGGCCTAGCCTCACACACTTTCACAGTTTCATACCAGCACGTTTACCTTTCCTTGTTTTCCTTCTTTGATGTTGTTTAGGTTTCATCTGAATACTTGCTGTTGTCATTGTTGATTTTGTCGCTAAAAATGCTGTGGATGGTCTAGACTCACGTGCATTCACTCAGTCACACGGTCCAGAACCCGTTTCCACATTATAGCTGGTCAATCAGCTCTTCAACACGTGGATACATCGTGAGCTTTTGATTTTCGTCACTTAGAAGCACATATAAATAAAATCACACTTCCTTGACAACGAACTGGCACCAAAAAAAACACCACTATCTTGAGACGCACTGGAAGTGACTCATAGTTTTATGATCATAATTTTAGTCTAACTTTTTTTTATTCATATCTAATCTCTATTTTTTGCTTGTCATATTTATTTCATTAAGTAGTTGTAGATCTTTATGATTTTCTGCTAGTTATACAGTGTCATCAGCATATCTTAGGTTATTGATTGTCTTTCCTTTAATGTTTAGAACTGGCATCTCTGTGATGTTTTTTAAAGATTTTCTCAGTGTATAGATTGAACGATCTTGGTGATGGTATGCATCCCTATCTTACTCCTCTTTTTATATCAATGGATGAAGAGTTCTGTTTCTTATATTTTATTATTGCTATGTGCTCCCAGTATCTATCTATTGACCTTTCGAGCCGTAACCGGCCCATAGGGCGTAGACCAAGATACACCTTCTCCTATATGAATTTTTGTTCTAGCAGTTTTCTTTTAAAGATATTTTATCAAATCTCGCCATCTGTCTCTGTTCTGTGCAAGCAGTTCTATCTCATTGAGGGAGCCGATTCCTGCTGCTCTTGCCTCTCTCATCAATGTTCTTCTCAGTGTCTCCCTGGGTCTTCCTCTTTTTCTTTTACCTGTTGTTTCCCATATGAGGGCTTGCTTTGCTATTCGATTATTATCTCTTCTCATCACATGTCCAACGTATGACCATCGTCTTTTCTTTATTACTGAAGATATTAGTGGTTGATTGGCGATTTCTCTAATTTCCTCGTTTGTTTTGAATTCGTTCCATTCTATACCAAGTATTTTCCTTAGACATTTATTTTCGAATGCGTTCAACTTTGTTTCTATATCTCTTGTTGTTTTCCAGCTTTCACATGCATACGTAAGGGTTGATAGTACATTTGATTTGAATAGCCTAAGTTTTGTGTTTGTGTTAATGAGTTTTGATTTCCACAACTTTTCAAGGCTTCTGAAAGACATTGCTGCTTTAGCCAGTCTGATTCTAATTTCTTTGCTCGTATCCCCTTCTCGATCAATGTGACTTCCAAGATAGATAAAGTGATCGATCTCTTCTACTGGTTTGTTTTCCATGTATATTTTGTCACTTGTTGGAATTAAACTTTTCATGACTTTAGTCTTTTCATGATTGACCTCAAGCCCAATTTTGCTGGCTATTGATGATAGTTCATTTGTGTTTTCCTGCATCGTTTTTATCTGACTGCTGATGAGAACTATGTCATCAGCAAAGTCGAGGTCCTCCAAATGGTCTCCTTGTATAAATGGCTCCCAGTATAAATTACATATTATTCGTATGTCTGTGTCATCTAGATGTATATCGTTTTGGCAGCCTATTTGCTTATAGTGTGTTCTATCAAAAGCTTTATTGCAGTCTATGAGGCAGGCATATATTGGTTTGTTTACTTCTGAGTACTTTTCAATTAATGCCCTCAAGCAGAAATAGGCTTGTTTTGTCCCATTGTTTTTTCTAAATCCAAATTGTTGTTCTTCTAATTCCATATTGATATTATTCTGAATTTTTCCTTGTATAACTTTTAGCAAGATTTTTGTTACATGGCTCATTAGGTGTATTGTTCTAAAATCACTGCATTTAGCTGCACCATTCTTTTTTGGCAATGCAGTTGAATAATTCATTGTTGTCAGACTAAACCTCCACTGAGACTTTATCCACTACCCTCAACCCCAGCCAATTGTGTTCATTCTGAGCATGCTCATTGGGTTGGAAATATATTTGTATAAGTGCATATCTCACATTATACCAATGCTTGTGACAGCTGTAATTTTCATGTTTTAACAACTTGTAGTCAGTGTGAAAGCACTACTGTCATCCTTCAGTTCTACCTCCAACATGAGCAGTGAAAGCCCATGAACTCAGTAAATGCTGAAAAACTGCCCTATCTGTGTAAATGATTGAATCACTCTCAGAAGAGAACGTAAAAAAAAAAATAAATGCTTAAAACGCAATATATACTTCTGCCTCAATAACCTTCTTCTATGTGCATCTTTAAACATCAGTATTATTAGTTTGAAGCAAGCATTCGTCAGTTCAAGGCTGGTGACATCTCATACAGCTTGTCCCAGCATAGTACCAATGATGGTAAAAGAACCTTCTCTGTTCATCATATATTCAGCATGATTGTAGCTTATGATCAGCAATCATTTTGTCTGTGCCACAGTCACATTAATCAGTTTCCTGTCCTTAAGGTATTGAAAAGTGGTACTTCAATCTGCTGTGGCCTGACCAGTTTAATAATTTTTTTAAATGTGTTCTTTTCTCTGTATCTTAATGTCTTCTTGTCTTCAGCATGTATTTTTTTTAAAACCAGGTTATAATTCCCCTCAAACCCTAGTTGTTTGGCCATATAGGTTAGTTTTATATGACAGGCATAACAAAGAGGTGGAGTATAATTATTTCTTATTTTTACTTACAGGCTGTCTGCTTAGTGGAAAACCTAGAAGCCAGCATTTAGAATCAGATTAAAAATGGAAACAGCTTTCAATTTAATGCCATCAGAATTGTCACTTTTATCATTCACCAACCCAACCACGCTGGCAGTTGCTACATTAACAACCATTATGACTTTGTATTTGTATTTCATACACCCCAGTATCATAATACAAGCTTACTTCAGGTGAGTATTCTTTTAAAACTTTATACTTAGTTGCAGTAGTTTCCTAAACATAAAAACAAACCTTAGGATATTCAACAGAAATGTTTTATTTATCCTTACCTATGCCTGTGAAAGTTACAAATTAATTCTAAACTATATACATTAGAAACATTATGTCTAAGGAAAATACTTTGCCTACAGTGGAGTGATTTCAATACTCATGCAATTGAAAAAAATGACTAATAAATTTCAACTATATCAAAAGATATCTTGGAAGTCACATTCATCGGGAAGGGGATACAAGTAAACCAGTATTTTTTTCCTCTTTGTCGTCCGCGATCTCTCTCTCCTTTTATTTTGCCTTTTGTAACCAAGTATTCCAACTTTCCTCTTCTCATGATGTGCCTGAAAATGTTGATTGTTTCTTTCTGATGTTCTTTAGGAGCTCCCTTTTTGTGTTGGCCTCTTTGAGAATTTCCTCATTGGTCTTTTTAACTGTCCAGGGAACTTTCAACATTCTTCTGAGAAATCCCATCTCTGTGGCCTCTAATCATCTTTTCATTTGTTTGTCTACTGGCCATAATTAGCTTCCATAGGTCAGAATTGGTTCTATATAGCACTGATGAACTCTTTCTCACTTCTATTGACATATATTTGTTGCATAAGATATTTGTCATTTTCTGAAATGCTATTTTGGCTTCAGCTATTCTGCTTTTTATTTCTGTGGTGCATCTTCCATCTGATGTTATTGTTGTGCCCAAGTATTTGACACTTTGCACTTGTTTCAGATTTGCCCTGTTTATTTTTATGCTGCATGATGGTGATGATTGTTTCTTCGATATGACCATTACTTCTGTTTTCTTACTATTCAAATTGAGACCTTTCTTGTTGCTTTCTTTTACTATTATGTCTATCATTTCTTGTAGTTCATTCTCTATCTCTGCTATTAAGACTGTGTCATCTGCATATCGCAAATTATTTATGTTGTGACTGTTGACTTCAATTCGCTTTTTGTCTACTATAAATCTCATTATATATTAGCTGTAAAGTGAAAACAAATCTGGCGACAGAACACAGCCTTGTCTATCTCCTTGTTTTATATATTGAAATTATCCTGTTTGGTTGCTATTTCTTATGGCTGCTGTTTGTTGCCAGTACATGTTTTTTTTATGATTCGCAGATCCTTGCCATCAATGTTTAATTTCTCCAGCATATTGATTATTTCCACATGCTAAATGCTTGGTCAAATGCTTTTGTGTAGTCTATAAAGTACATATATAGATCTTTCTTTAGCTCCATAGCTCGTTCTATCAATATTTTCATGATGTATATTGCATTTTTGGTGCCCTTTCCTTCAACAAATCCACATTGTTCCTCACTTATTTCTGGTTTTATTTTGTTCCTTACACGTCTCATTATGATTCCTAGTAATATTTTCGTCATGTGGCTCATGAGACTAATAGTGCGATGGTCTTCACAATCAGTCGCGCCTGATTTCTTCGGTACGGCTACAAAGATAGATTTTAGTAGATCTTCGGGTATGTGTCCAGTGTTATATATTTCATTGAGTAGATTTATTATGACTTGCAATCCCAGCTCTCTTAATGCATTTATCTCTTTAATTGTTATATTGTCGGGACCTGGAGCTTTGCCTCTTTTCATGTTTTGAATTGCGTCCTTCACTTCACTCTGCATTATTGGTGGGCCTGTGTCTTTGCTTGAATTGTTTAGCTATGGTCTTTCATCATCGTAGAGTTGAATGATATATTCTGTCCATCTTTCCATTATCTTCTCCTGTCCCATTATTATATTTCCTTCCTTTGATTTCACACATCCTGAAACTTTGACTTCTTTTCTTTCTGTTAATTTATTTAACTGTTTATACATAAAATTTGAGTCTTTCTTTTGTTGTTTTTCCATTTCTTTGCATTTCTGCTTTAACCATCCTTCCTTCGCTTCTCTGCATTTGTTTTGGATCTCTTTGTGCAATATTTTAAGTGTCTATTCTTCTTTCTTATGTTTTCGTCTTTCGTCCATTAGTTCTAGTAGAGAGAACTCTGTCATCCATTTCTTTTTGTTGATTCTTTTAGTCACTGGTATTACTTCTTTTGAATCGATTGTTTAAGCATTTCCCACTGTTTCTCGATGTTCTGTATTTTCTCAATAGCATTATATCTATTTTGTACTTATAACTCATCTGTCTATCTACTCTAAGCATATCTAGTTCTAATTTCATATTTCTTGGGGATTGCTGTGTCTTCCGCAGTTTTATTCTTATCTTTCCAACTACTGGTACATGGTCACTATTGCAATCTGCTCCTGGCCTTGTTTTAACAAATTTTAGCCCATTCCTGAATCTTCTCTGTACCAGTATAAAATCAATCTGATTGTGTACTTTTTTGTCTGGGCTTTGCCATGTCCATAGTCGCCTAGGGTGTTGTTTGATCAAGGTGTTACCTATAATCATTTCATGTGTCTTTGCCCAATCTATCCCCTCTGTCATTCGTTACTCCAAGGCCATGTCCCCCAGTCACATTTTGCACTTAGCTGTTCCTACCTTTGCATTGAAATCCCCTAATATAATAGTTATTTCTTGGGATTTACACTGTTCCATGGTCGCCTCTAGCTCCTCGTAAAAAGTGTCAATGTCTTCTTCTTCACTATTACTTGTTGGTGCATAAACTTGAATTATGTTGCTATCCATTGGTCTGCCTCTCAATTTTACTAGCAGAATTCTGTCTGATACTGGCCAAAATCCTTTCACTGTTTTGCTTTTTTCTTTCTCTATCTAACATGATGCCTACTCCTCTTTCGTGTGTGGTTCCCCCAGAGTAAATTACATTTCCACTGTTGCGTTGTAATAATCCTGCTCCTTTCCATATCAATTCACATAGTCCCAAGATGTTCAATTTCATTTTCTTCATTTCTTGGCTAATGTTTTCTAGTTTGCCAACTCGGAATGTTGATCTAATGTTGCAAGTTCCTATTGCTAGCAAATCTTTATTTTTGATCTTGCATACTTGATCATGATCGGGTGTTACCTGTAGCTCATGACACTCCCTACCGGACGAGGTGGCTATGGAGTCCCCATTAACATCGTTAGCTGTAGATATTAAGTTGTGTTTCAACATAATTATGCTAGGCAATATAAGAAGTTGGGAGCCGTAATAGCTCAGTGGTTAGTGAACTGGACTACAAAGGACAAGAGGTAGGGTTCGATCCCAACCGTCGACTTACAGGTTCACCCAGTCTTTAATGGATACCAGATTTTTTTCTGGGAAAGTAAAGCGGCATGGGCATAATACCGACCACATTACCCCAAAATCATGTGCCGAAGGTCTATAAAATTTATGGTCACTAACACCATATTCCCTATACGCCACTTGGCGTGACAGGGGTACTTTACTTTTTACTTAATATAAGAAGGTAGTTTGCCATTCCTTTCCTTCTTGGCAGTGACTGTACTAGTCAGAGATAGCAGCCATTGTCTCTATACATGAGATCCTCTGCCTGCCATCGTGGAGTGGGGACCATAACCGGCACTACTTGTTGGCTGCTCCCACAACACCATCCACCACCAGCTGCAATGGCTTCACATGACCCTGATAAATGGGAAAATCCTACATAGCTAACTAATAATGATGCATCCAAAACAAAATAATTTCGAACCAGTACAAGGAAAAAAAATAAAAATGACTTCCCTGTGTCGTGGCGAGAGCGAGAAAGAACTCATCTACATGATTGTCCAACCGATGGGTGGGTCAAAAACAGGTAAGAGGGTATAAAATTATGTGTGTGTGTGGGGGGGAGGGGGGCATGGTCTAGGTTACCTTGACTAACTCAACACCAGCAATGTCTATACATATCAACGCACACACACACACACACGCACGCACGCGCGCGCGCACACACACACACACACACGCACACACACACACACACACACACACATATATATAAATGTGTACATGCACATGAGACGTGACACTTTTGTCAGTTGACTCAAAGTTATTCTACAAAATCATCATGAATAGAATACGGGAATCACTAGATACAGTAATGCGTGAAGAACAGGCTGGGTTTAGAAACGGGAGAAGCTGCCTTGACCACATTTTTACTCTACGACTTATATTGGAGGAACACATTGAAAAGCAAAAACCTTTGGTACTTAACTTCATTGACTTCAAAAAAGCATTCAACAGCATTCATAGAGATTCTTTGTGGAAAATTCTGAAGCAATATGGCATACCATAAAAAAATCATAAATATTATCAAAGAACATGTATGATGGATACACATGTGCAGTTCGTACAGAGGAAGGACTGAGCGAATGTTTTCCAATAGATACTGGGGTTAAACAAGAATGTATTTTATATATATACTAATAGGTAAGAGGAAAAGAGGCCGACCCATAGAGACACTGAGAAGAACATTGATCAGAGAGGCAAGAGCAGCAGGAATCGGCTCCCTCAATGAGATAGAGTTGCTTGCACAGAACAGAGACAAATGGCGAGATTTGATAAAAGATCCTTAGAAGGATTGAAAACTGGTAGAATAAAAATTTAGATAAAGAGAAAGAGTATCTGGGTTTATGCCCTATGGGCCGGCTATGGCTTGAAAGGTCAATAGATAGATATATGTACATATACCCATATATACAGCTACATTCATACATGTGCATGCACATGTGAAATGTGCATGCACATGTGAAATGTGCATATACAGTTTACATCCCCAGAAGTGTTCACTTTGTGTGCATACACAGAGGGGAAAGAATAGACCAGAAGAATAAAGGAGGAAAGAGTGAGAAGTCTCAGAGTAGGGTTCACTAAGAACATGGAAAAGATAGGGTACTGTGCAGTGTAGGTGGAAAGGGTAATGTCTTACACAAAAGTGAGCAGCCCCAGACAACGGAGATATAGGGGACCATTGTATCGCATTGTCGTCTAATAGAGGAGAGCTGTCAATAGCATAGCATGTGCATGTTCTAATATGCTCATACATGGGCAGAAGAGTAGAATATGCGATAGGGAAGGAGCACCCACAGGGAAACTATGTGTACGAGTGTGATATATTCATGCCTGGTGGGGTCAGCAAACCCAATTTTGACTATAAAGCAATTCTCCAAGGCGAAACGGCTGCGGTTGCCGGAGTGGCAAAGGACAGTACCGGTGATACAGATCTCGTTTTTGCCCCTGTGGTCTGAGGAATTTAAATGAGATACCACTGGAGTACCAGTATTCTGTTGAACACCCTGAAGATGTTCACAAGATCTTTCCACTAAATGTCTCACAGACTCGCCAATATAAATCATGTTACATCGTTGGCATATTATGGCATCTGTCCGTTAGGGAATAAGACACAGACTCGGTGCAGAGCACATAAGCACAGGTGATGCAGTTACGTCCACAGGATTTCCTATTTGCGCAATTTCAACATTTTCTAGTTTTCCTGCATCAATGAAAAAAATATACGAAATTCATTTATTTTTTATTCACATTCAGCTGGTATCTGTTATAATATTTTTTCGTTTTATTTTGATAGCTGGTTTCTCTTGATGAATCTTGAATACCATGATTTTGATCCATTAAAATCAACGATTTCTCTTTTAGTTCCTTTCACTTCTTAAACAATAATTTTTTCAGACACTAAAGTTCCACTTTTCTCTGATCTAAAATCAACAAGGTTTTACTTTAGAACACTCTGCGTCCAGGGGAAACACTGTCACCAGTGCCACATATACAGATCTTCTCAGGAATTATTTTTGACCCGCAATCAAGCCCAAATGACATACTAATGAGTGAAGGTGTCATTTTGCAACATGACAATGCTCTGCCCCATTTTGTCGGTGCAGTTGTTGCAACCATTGAGAAGCTCCACTTCCATTGTCTTTCCCATCCTCCATTCTCGCCAAACCTTGTCTCAAGTGATTACCCCATCTTTGGACAACTGAAAGAGACAGTGGGAGGAAAGACTTACAGGTTCATTTAAGTGAAAGTTAAGTCCATTAATAGGTGCAGTCGGTATGTTACACACGCAACCAAAAGAATTTTTTTCTGCAGGAATCCATGCACTTTATAGGCGTTGTGAGACTTGTATCAAATGCACTGGTGAATATGGTGAAAAATTATAGTTATTTGTATTTTTTTTAATTCTTTTTTTTTTTCTCCACTGTCTTTTGTATGTGTGTGCATGCACATGCTACAATACAATCTTCATCCCAACATTGTGCTACCAATACCAGACCCGGACTTTAGACTATCTATCTTTCATTCGCCTGAAGTATTGTCTATATCTGCAATGTCGTTTCCTGTATGAATTTTACTGTCTTTTGTAATTCTTGCAGTGGCCCAGATAGTTTTTTCTGTGGTGTTGTATCTATGGGCCAATGGATTTTCCTCAGTCTACTATATTCAGTGCAGTCTTGAAGTATGTGTTCAGCAGTCTGGTTCACCTGTCCACATGTACATGTTGTTGAGGTCCCGATCTTGAATTTTGTATACATGTGACTGTGGAGTTGATTGTGTTCTGTTCTGAGGCGTATAATGACAACTTGTTCACATCTATTCATATTATGAAAGGCATCCTGATTTGTGGCTTGTTGTCCTCTGATTGATTTGATTATGTTTCTTCTGATGGTATGTAACAGGTGCATCTGTGTGCCTGTTGCACCTTCCTTTGCCAACTGATTCGCTTTCTCGTTTTATGATTCACTTCCATATGTCAGAATTGGCTCTATATAGCACCGATAAACTCTCTTATGAAAATAGATAGTCCTGTATCATTTTTAGGATTTACAGTCCGAAACTCACCGCACAACCTTAGTTTGAATAATTTAAATATTGATATTTGCAGAGTGGCAGTTCGTTGGAGTGGAATGAAAATTAAATTCACAAAACCATTGCCAGGAGGATTCACATTTTCTTATGGAGAAAAAGGTCGAAAGGTTCAAGGTCAAATGAGCATGCTTTTATTACATGGCTTCTCAGCAGATCACTTTATGTGGGCTTCAATTGTTCAGGTGAAATATTTATATTTTTTAAGATACAAATCTTGGGATATTGCGTGTATTGAGTGTAATGGTTAGCTAACAGTCCACGTTCATCATATTTTTTCAAGTTCTGTGGAGGGGTAGGGAATCTCATTACAGAAGTAGGAAGTAGCATAAGACTTCATGACTGAAGATTTTTTTTATATTCATGGGTATACTCCAGTTGGTTCAGCTGAAAATATGGGCACTTGGTCAAAGAAAGTTACCATGAGAAAGAAAGCGGGCCATATCACCTTAATACTAAAGCTCAGTACAGTAAACTATCTTTACGACACATAGTACCATTGCTGGTGTATGTCGGGGGGCAACGATAGAACCAGAGGGATAAAGGCCGCTAGGTCAAGCAGTCGCCACGACGTGTGCGACTCAGGATTTTTATTTCACCCCCGATAGAAAAAAATCCTTTCTGTCTATCACGGGCCTCGAACACCGTACGTCAGCTTTTCAGCCAGCGGAACAGTGGTTTTAGCCGCATGGCCATGCGCACCTCGCGTACAGTGATGTTTTTATAATGCAGTGATGTTTTGATATTAAGACATGTTATGTGGTTGAGAGCAGTCTCAGCTCTGTTGCCAACATTTTTCACACTACAAAGGAAACTTAATGATGTATTAAGAAATGATTGCTTAGATATTATAATTCTTCTTCTTCTACCTTTTTAGCTCCCAGTGGAGCATAGGTCTTCAACAAACACTTTCCAAGTCGTTCTGTTTTTTGCCATTCTTTTAAGATCATTCCATGTCTTCCCCATCATCTTCATCTCTGCTTCTATCTGTCTTCTCCAAGAATTCCTTGGTCTTCCTCTTTGTCTTTTCCCCTGGGGATTCCAAAAAAGGGCCTGTTGTGTAATACTCTCAGTTGGCTTCCGTAGTGTGTGTCGTATCCAGCGCCATCGTCTTCGCTGCATCTCTTTATCCACTGGTGTTTGACTGGTACATTTCCATAATTCTATGTTAGTGATTTTGTCCTGCCATTTCCATCCTTTTATCCTGCGTAAGCATCCATTAATGAAAGTCTGTATCTTCGTGATTGTCAATTTTGTTGTTCTCCATGTTTCACAGCCATATAATAGGACCGCCTTAACATTTGAGATATTATAATTACTCACTTATAATTTTCTACACATTTAATTAAATCAGCTATGACAGTTGATTTTTTTGTAGTGAGAGAGAATTCAAGCTGTTAGAAATAAAACCAACCAGACTAGTTTGTGAAGATAAGAGAGCTGTGTTAATAAACTTTATGAATACTAATAATATCAAGGTTTTGCTTTTGAATCATATGTAGTGCTGTGGACAAATATTATCATTAATTTCTTGCATTTGCTGCTTCTGTGTTGTGATGTGCTCGTCACTCAGACTTGCAACCAGAAACTATTATAGGAACACCTCAGACAAGTTATGCTGTTCCCATTTCCCACCAACAATTACTCACCTTGTCTACCACTGCTAATCACAAGTGTAAAGTCACATGTGAAACCGTCAGTAGTGATTATTGTATTTCATTCATATTATAAAGACAGCCATTGAAAGTAATATGAAATAGATAGTTTTCATGTCTTCACAATTACAATTGGTGGCATTGTTTCCTATCTGGTTTAGGATTTTGTTTCTGTGCATTTAAATTTTGCCAAAATTCACCTTCTAAATTTGTATTATCACTTTCTTCATTGTATTGTTTGTTGCTAACTATTTTTTAAAAAATTCAGTCAGATTTTATATCCACATTGTTAATAATGGTTGTATGACTGTCACCAGAATATTCCTTCCAGTATACATGTTGTTGCTGTTGATTTGCCTGGGCATGGTTTTACATCTGATCCAGAGGAGGGAGATGACATTGGTTTCAGAGGCCAGGTGCTGCGTGTCAGACAGGTATATGCATAATTTCTTTTTCCTTTGGAAAATAAAGAGAAATAAAACTTTAAATTCCCTATTGAACTCATATACAGTCCAGTTTGATGTTGTTTTCCCCATACATTTGTTCATTTCATAAATGTATTAATTTTCTTTTCAGTTTCTCAATTTAGTTGGTCTTGCCAGTGAGCCTTTACATATAATTGGTGTGTCCATGGGGGGAACACTTGCAGGCTTGTTTGCAGCAGAGTATCCACATCTAGCTGGTGCAGTTACCCTCACTTGTCCCAGTAGTAAGTGTTTATTATTATTGACAGATTAACTTTGAATGCTTATAGCCATTTAATTTTTCCAGAGCTATATTCCAGAAAATATTAACACAAGTTTTTGGTTGAGGTTAACACTTTATTTTGTAAATCATTCTGTAAATAAAAATTTGTTTCTATTGTATCAGATTTGACAACACTGCAGATGAACCACATCTAATGTTTCTTTCTGTATGACACATCCGTTTTCACTGTAGCACATTTTGGGGGCCTAGATTGCATTTTCTCTGGAATCTTTCTTTACTCACATGGCCACTTGAATAGCATGTTTTCAAGACAACTGATACAGTTTTGATCAGCTCTGGCTTGCTGAACATGGCGTCAAAGACAGTATGACTGTGACCTTTTTTCAGCTCATATGCTGCATAGGGTTCCAGAATTTAAATAGAAGCTATTTCTTTTTCATTTGTCAAATTATGTTAAGATTGCTCAACCAACAGTGATCTTCTATCACAAGCAGTAGGAGGAAGTAAAAACTGGATTTCTGCCAGTTGGATCCTGAGACAACTGAACTTATTTCAGGTATCAACACTGCAGTTATCAGAACTACCACCTAAACACAGAATGATCACTTCATTTCTGTTGTAGATTCTAAGACTTCTCTATTGAGAGCCCCACAAAATATTATATCATAGAAAGTAAAGTAAAGGTAAAATACAAGATTTGAACCGGTGTCTTAGCACGCAAGTTTACACCCATATGTGCTCGGCCACCTATCTAGAAATGTTTGGAGATTTCTGTATAGTGTCACCTCAAGCATCGAAACTCATATGGAGGCGACATTCCTCACCTTCCCAGGTAATACCCTGGTACCCATTACTGCCAACGACTGGGTCGACCATGGGGGTATTTTTTTTTTTCAACCATGAGTACAGTTCACACTGCTCCCAGTGGGAATCGAACACAAATTGTCCGAACATCGGTAGTCCAGTCGAGTGGTTTTTCCAACTAGGTTACCGAGACCCCCATATTCCACAAATATCATAGAAAGCATGTTGCAATATTGTATATTATTATATAAATAGTTTTAATAACATAGATTTTAATACTTTTAGAAAATAATTCCCTAGAAAATTGCATTTTTAAAAACATCATTGCTAGGTAGCCCTTGGTTTTAGGGCTCTAAAAATTTTCATTCATAACTACATGAGTTATGAAAGAGCTAATTGACTGGAGTTGGCCAGTCTATAATGTGGAAACGGGTTCTGGACCGTGCGACTGAGTGCACGTGTAACACTAGACGGTTTTTTCTCCATCTGTTCTGATTAATTGTTCTGTAAATTCCTTTGTTTGATTCTGCAATTTACTTCTAGCATTCTGTCTTCTGTGATTCTGTGTACTGTTTGCTCATTTCACTGCCTCTTTGAATTGACCAACCGATGGACTGACCGTCAGCCCACTGATGGGACTTGCTTTGACTGGACTTGTGACTTGTTTACTGACTGACTGACTGATCCGTACTTGAAACACTGAGACTGCAAACTATGAATTAACAGGAAACTTGATCTGCTTCCCTCATGATCTCTTCAAGTAATGTACTTCACGCTGTTGTATGATTGTACCTGTACTGTAGAATCTGATAACAAAGTCTTTCTCCATGACACTAATGTTTGTCCGTCACCAAACCGTCAAACATGACAAGCAATGGTGATAATTCACTGGACACAAAGTCCTCTCATGAACATGAGTTTATTGACAGGTAATTTGCCAAGTAAAACAATATGTAAAAGCCAACGGCTTACACTGCACTCGGCTGTTCACACACACAAAATGTACTGTAGGCACCTCCTCACTGCAGTCGTGTCACAATAAACTCTCACACTCAATCGGTCCAAACACTGAAATCCTCTTAGTCTGGAACCTGAACTATGTTCCTATATTAAGCACAATAACTGTCTCGTCATTAAACCCAAGACTTAATTCTACAATAGTATAACTCTTAGTTACTCCTTGGTACTAACTCTTAGCCATCTTTGGGCTCCATGAGCCATTGGCCTACCGCCTAATCTATTGGGTGTCTACAGTAATCACCTCGCAGGCCATCCCCCATGAGAATCTGTGTGAAAATCTCCTCCCGTCTAACCTTGTACATCGACTATATCTTTAATCTCCAGCTAATCATAAATTCCCTTACATACTCTCCCCATTTATAATTTTACCTTCTCAACAGTCACGGAATTTCATTATTTTGTCTGAACTAATCTCCTCATTTTCTTCCCGTGAAGTGTCCACGTGCCCCCCATCACTCACTCACCTCATTGTTACACATTTTCACCTCCGCTGTTACACACATGTGAGTCTAGACCATCCACAGCATCGATGTTCAGCGACCATTTCAATCATGATGACAGTAAGTATTCAGATGAAGCTTAAAAGACTACAACAAAGGAGGAAAACTAGAAACTGTAAAAGAGGTGGCATGAAATGGTCGAAGTGTGAGAGGCTAGTCCTAAAGTATGTGCGTGTTACATATTGGAATTGTTCATCTATAAACCAACGACGTCCCATTCTTGATAAGCTACTGTGTGGCGCCGATATAATGACTTTGCAGGAAACACTTCTTGGTGATAGGACAGTTAGTGCCCCTGTATTTCATTGTTTCTACAATAGAAGACATCTTGGACAGGCCATCCTTGTGCAAAACAACATGGTAGCAGCTGAGGTTGATATGTCTGCATTGAACAATGCAGAATTGCAGGTACATACAATTAGGGTGCAGACCCCAGTTCCTTTCATGGTTGTAAATGTGTACGTCTGTAATGAAAAAGTGGACACACAACAATGGCAGAATCTCTTTGCATTCGAGGAGAACGTAATTTTCTGTGGAGACTTTAATGCTAGAGGAAACAAGTGGGGTAACATCATAATCAACAAACAGGGTGAAGACCCAGAGAATGCACTGGTGTTGGTCGATTTAGTGTGCTTGAATAATTGAAGGGCAACCAGAATGGCCACTCGAACAGGGAACTCTGATAGTGTCATAGACCTGACACTGGTGTCTTCTGCCTTCACACCAGTTTGAGTGTATTGGGATTCCATGGAAGTGATCACTATCCATGTGTCCTAATTGAGACAGGCAGAAAGAGAAGCCAGAAAAGCAAGCTTCACACATTCCACTATGAGAACACAGACCAGGACATCATTAGCAAAATCAGACATAGGAAACATAACATCCATGTGTCCTAAATGAGACAGGCAGAAAGAGAAGTCAGAAAAGCAAGCTTCACGCATTCCACTATGAGAACACAGACCAGGACATCATTAGCAAAATCAGACATAGGAAACATAACGCCCCTCGCAGGAGGCAGGATAGATGGAAGCAACCGCCCTGGTGGAACACAGAAGTTGAGGAAGCGTAGTGGAACAGGAGACAAACGGTCAAGACTTGGCAGAAAGCCAGAAATAATGAAACAACATAACCTGAGCTCTTGAAGAAGAGAAAGAAGAGGTCAACCAAAAAATGATGCACTTTAAATTATATGCTGAGCAGGCTAAGGATGCCAAGTGGGATGATTTCTGTAAAAAAGTGTGCTCAGAAAAATAGCTAGCCACATTCCAGCACCTTCATCAGAGCATGAAGGCATGCCAGACTTCCAGAGAACAGGCTAGATATGACACAAATCTGATGAGAGCAAAGGGAAGGGCCTGCTTGCCTGCTACATTAAGCAGACTGACCAAAGAAATAAGGCTGTAAGAATGAGGATACAGGGGTCCCTTTCAGAATTGTGTAAGGATGTAGTGCTGGGAGAAGATCTCACAATCACAACTGTTACCATTCGCACAACACTTAAAAGGTCACACAACACTGCTCCTGGTCCAGATGGTGTTCAGTACGGCAACATAGGCAGTTTAGCTGATGATGACTTGCAAAAACTGGCCGAAGAGTTTAATGCCAGCATTCAGAGTGGCCAGATTAAGGAGGAGGGGCTTCACAGCTACTTACAACTGATACTGAAGCCAAACAAGGACCATTCTCAGATCAGTGCCTACAGAATCATCACCATGCAGAACACAGCGGGCAAGCTACTGGAAAAAATAGTTGCCCGTGTCCTCACCTGTCACCTTGAACAGAAACGTGCATTTCCACCCACACTCGGAGGTTATAAATATAACAAAGAGACATGGCTCAATGCGGCAGTCTTCGCCTATGTCGTCTTTGAAGGCTTCCACAGACGAGAGGAGACATGTGCTGCTGCTGTACATCTGGAGGATGCATACAACATAGTACCGTTTGAATACCTCACGCATATGCTCCTCAAACTGGTGGTGCACCCCTTCCTCATTAGATGGATCGCTGCAGCACTGTTTCAAAGGAAGGTGATACTCAAATGTGGAAGTTGGTCTTCTGAGCCAACATCCATTTTTCCAGAGCTACTACAAGGCTCACCATTGTCACTAGTTCTATTTAACTGTACACAATAATGATAATGGAACAACAGCTGGATGGAGGGGAAGAACAATGACTTTTGCTGATAATATTCTGGTATATCGACAGGGAAGGGACAGAAGTGCTTGCTTGTGTTCGCCCGATGACTCAAGTATTCTAGAGTATTCTAGTAGACTACAGAATTACTCTTCATCATCCGCCCTTAAAAGGACGTTAAGTGGGTGTGTCTGCGTTGTGTTGTGGTTTACAGTATAACTGTGATATTTGTGCCTTTCGGCCCAACACATCCGACTTCAGCACGAGGGACAGAAGTGAAAGCGCCTCCACAATGCAAGATGAACTTGATTGTATCTCTTCATGGTGTAAATTATCAGGGGCATTGGTTAATCCTAATAAAGCATCAGTTGCATGGTTCTCACTTGACAATCATATCGTTAACACGGAAATGTCGATGGTACGAATGGGAGCTGATGAGGTGACCAAGGACAGGGTGATGATGTACCTCGGAGTTAAGTTTGACTGTGGCCTGTGTTTTCGGGACTACGTCGACCATGTGATAAAATCTCGCAAAGGATTAGCTGCCTTAAAGTGTAGCTGTGGGGCGGAATTAGGTAATGATGAGTGAACGAGAGTGATCACGGGAAAGAGAGAGGAATGAATGATAAACAGAAAAACAGTGGAGTCCGTGTAGGTGTGAGGATCACTCAGGAGAGTTTTGATTGGCTGGGGGAAGTGAGTGATATTTGAGCGGGCAGAAAATCTAGTCAGTCTAGAGGTAGCTGTAGCAGTTGTTAACCTATAATGTAGCAGGTTTGTTAACACAATAATGAGTGATCACACGATTTGGAAAGACTTCTCCCGGGAGCCTGCCCTGTACTTTATGCACTAGTGCGACATGGTGTACACCACACCAATGCCCACTATGTACCACTACACGTGGTGGACGTAGGCCTTTCCCTCGCCTGTGACGCTCCTTCACTGCCGATATGGACCGTAGAAAGTGTCGTAGGCAAGTTTCCCTTGCCCGCATTGACTTGACTGGTTCTCTGCTTCACTATTGGAAAGACTTGCCAAGCCTTGCCTCATATACACCTTACACGGAAGATGCACACAGACAGCTCACTACATTTTGAGCCATCTCCCTGCTTGACCTTTAGAACAAGTCACACCGCTAATGGCGGTCTGACTCTCCCTCGACTTTCCTCTGTGGATATCTCGACAGAAGCTCGTGGAGATCTGAGTCCCTTATGACTCCTACCAGCTCCTTGGACACCAGCCAGTTGCGCTGGCCAAGACGACTTGACTGCCTGTTGATCGTTAGAAGTACTTCGCGCTGTTCAATCTATGGGTCAGGACCACCCTAATCCGTTCGTCGTCAGGACAAGACAATAAGAACACAGCTAGCATTGCCAAGCATGTTTCAACACCATGGAAGTCAACAATTCAACGTTTATTATACACAACAATCCATCCCCAGAAATTTACAAAATGTCCACTGTCACTCTCATGGTGGCCTCTCATTCCGGCTTGATTCTCGCACTGACAACACATTCAATGCACAATACTATTCGCCTCCTCAACATGAGTGAGACCTTCACAATAATACAACAGTCTCTGCACTTGTTTAGTGCTAGCACTCACCATTAATTCAAACGTCTCTGTCTTGTGCTAATGAGACTACTCACAATTAATTCAACCGTCTCTGCTCTATGCTAGTGAAAACACTCACAGTTAATTCAACCGTCTCTGTTCTATGCTAGTGAGAACACTCACAATTAATTCAGAGTCTCTGTTCTATGCTAAGTAGAACACTCATAATAATTCAACATCTGTTCTATGTGAAAATGAATACTCACACTGTGTCTAAAGTCTCTGCGCTGTTAGAAGCTACCAGCTTCGTAGTCAATTCTCTGCATGGCTATATCTATTCTAATTCGATGAGAATTCGGTAAGAACACTCACAATTAATATACATGTCTCTGCTCTATGCTAATTAGAACACTCACAATAAATCAAACATCTGTCCTCTGTGAATAGAGTACTCACAATGATTCAAAAGTCTCTGCCTGTTAGAAGCTACCAGCTTCGTAGTCAATTCTCTGCATGACTATATCTATTCTACACGTCTCCAGGAATTCACAATTACATAGCTAACTACCACTTCCTAACACTGACCTGTTCTGGACAAGCTCTCTGAATTCCCTCAACCCCCCGTTCACGGTAATCGGCTGTCTATACACAAGCCGCCCGCACTGAACCCACTTCTGAATCGAATGACAACTCTACTCTAACTACTCTGTCTTGCGCACACCTGATCCCTCAACACTAACCTCTCAACTTAATCCTTTGTTCACTCACCTCTGGCTTTTTCCCTGCCCCCCGTGGTTCTTGCTTAAAAAAGTAAAGTAAAGTACCCCCCGTCACGCCAAGTGGCGTATAGGGAAATATGGTGTTAGTGACCCTATATTTTACAGACCTTCAGCACATGATTTTTGGGGTAATGTGGTCGGTATTACGCCCGTGCTGCTTTACTTTCCCAGAAAAAATCCGGTACCCATTTAAGGCTGGGTGAACCCGGAGCCGTCGGTTGGGATCGAACCCTACCCCTTGTCCGAAGTAGTCCAGTTCACTAACCACTGAGCTATCGCGGCTCCCACTAATTTTTAGGGAATTAGTAAAACCCAGGTGTCCTCGCCAGGGAACGAACCCCGGCTGTTGCCGTGGTAAGCCAACCGCCTATCGATTGCGCTAACCGGACACCGTGGTTCTTGCTTACTCACTACCTTCTCGAGCCCTTGAACACCTATCAGCCCTCCTTCCTAATTATCCCCCCTTTGTTTACATTCTGCCCTTCACTCACTAATTTCCTATCGCTGCTATCTCCTGTTTCAAACTTACTATTGCTATAGCCTGTTTCCACCGTACCCCCTCTATACTCTGTTTCATAGCCAGAGAGAGAGACAATGGTTTTTCCTAGTAGAGGGCCGCCAAGTCGGTGTTAATAGATTTCAGTACCTGATAGGTTGTAAATAGCCTACCGAGCGCAGAAACACATTGGTCGGTGTGCTTCGAGTTAATTAACTGGCTGCCTTATGGAGAACATATTTCGATTTGCTCAGTCTTCATGTGGAGAGACTATCTAATGTGATAATTAGTGACCATGTCAGGGTCCAAGGGAAATATATAGTCTTTAGTCGGGTATGAGAGGAAGTTCATACCACACGGTTAACAGAGAGCGAGAGGAAGGCCGGCATGAGTTTTCTTATACCAGCATTATGACAGTTTGATAGATGTACGAGTTCAGCACCAGGTATGTTGCTGGTATTTTTCCATTGTTGTAAATTGCAAGTTCTGTTGCTGACATTTTTCATTGTTATCAGTGTGGACCAGGGGTCACAAATAAACACCTGTTTCTTTGTTCTAAGAAGTCTTCTTAGAGTGTTGCTGTTGTCAGTGTTGTAGACGTCCACGTAACTAGTGTCAACGAACCATCCCCACGGGAAAGCAACGTCCCAAGGCGGGATAGAACAACAGCGCAGCGACTATCAACGTGAAGTTACCCACTATAACGACCACGAAGAGAGCATTGTCTGCCGGCCATGGTCAAGGGTGTACGCAGAGTATTGCTTAACACCTCTGTTGTCGGCGTGATCGATCACCGATTAATGAGCCGAGGGACTTACACGCTACAAAAGGTCATGGCAGCTGCCAACATCGAGCAGAGGCTACTTACCCTTCTTTTCCAGGGACTAGTCCTCACACCAATGGAGTATGCCCTGGCAGTTCTTACAGTCAGTAAGATGCAAATTGACAAGCTGGAGAAAGTACAGAATGAAGCTTTGTGCATTATCTTGGGGTGTATGTGGGACACTCCCTGTGTAGCAATGATGTATCTTCTCGACTTTCCAACCATGGATGACAGGATCAAGATCTGGAGGGCACGAGCTTACCTGAAGATAAGTGCAGATAAAGAGCATCTATTGCATCATGAGCTCAACACAGGGAAGAGTGTCAGCCTAAAAAGAGGCAAATCATGGGTGGGCCGAGCAGAAAATGTCATCAAACAGGTCTGTGGGCTTACCAATATCAACGCTGGCGAGGAGTGGATACCAATGCCTACGTCATTCAGGGGGACATTCTCACGTATTGTCACATTCGACAGGAAATGTAGGGAACAGGACTCAGAAGTGATCAATGCGGGATAACACCGATGAGAAAGATGCAGTCATCTATACAGACGGATCTGTGGGCTTACCAATATCAATGCTGGCGAGGTGTGGATACCAATGCCTACGTCATTCAGGGGGACATTCTCATGTATTGTCACACTCTACAGGAAATGTAGGGAACAGGACTCAGTAGTGATAAATGCGGGATAACACAGATGAGAAAGTTGCAGTCATCTATACAGATGGATCTGTAATACGACACCAAAGGAGTGCATGGGCATTTACAACACACTCAGCAGGTAGAATAGTCAAGGATGACAATGGTGCATACGTTATGACCACAAGTAGCATGACGATGGAGGTGATGGCAGTGACCAAGGCATTCATCTGGTTAGAGTCACAAGACTACACCCACGCATGTATACTGAGTGATTCGATGAGCATGATAAGAAAAGTGGAGGCGGGATTTGTACATATGCAATGGGTAGAGTCATTACAATAGTCAAAAATATGTAAGGTCACCTTCGTCTACGTCCCAGGACATGCGGGAGTACAGGGTAATGAAAGAGCAGACAGGTTGGCTAGCTGCACTATTGTTGAGGACGGTCGACCAATGGATTGGGCGAACATCATCAGTGCCCTCTGGGAAGTGGGAAGGACACAGGACTTCGGCAACCATGAGTCCACGTCACTCCTTCAAATGAAAGAGATGGGAGTTAAGATGGGCACAACCAGAAACAAGAAACTTAGTGGGCGTGTAAGAAGACTAATCAACCAACACAGAACTGGAGTTGTCAGTCGCTGGACACTCCGAGACTTGCTGAGCAAGGAGATCTGAGAACCTGTGGACATGTTCGGAGTGCAATGATGATGACCCACAAATAACTCAATCAGTTATAAAAAAGGTTATGAATTTTTAAGAGATTTTTTTATGAAAAGGAGTATTTATTAATATGACAGATATTTTTTTTAAATAATCGAAGATAAACATCAAAGGTCATGCCGCCTTCATAAAGATAGGACCTAAGATAAACAAACACAAACAATTGTATAATACTATGTTAACAATAAATATGAAAAATGGGTTTCTGGGAAACCTTTTATGCCCTTATAAACTGCATTTTAAAATGGCGGCGTTAGTTTCTCTCTGCTGTCACTAAATCAGGCGACTGTAACTATGAAAATAAAAAAATACTTGTCCTCAGATCAGTTTGAAATTTCACATACATTTTGTAAAAATGAACGCTTAATGTTAATAAACATAACACTTTACTTAGTCTTAGCGGGTTTATTAAAACTTATTACAAATTCAGCATTTACTCACCTCAACTAGGTGGCAACAATGCATTTTGAATGGCTAAAATATGAAAAATGTAATTGCAAAAATTATATATAAATATATCCCATACTTGTGAGAAGTACAATAAATCAAAATATCTTACTGACTTCTTCAATATAAGTGATCACGGGTCAATATTGCCACACAATGTATTAAAAAATCCTACATTAACATGAACAAATGGCTATAACTGAAGGATCTGTTCACCAAAATTTATAAAGCGTATCTCTTGGTGTCAGAGATCTTACTTCAGATGTATAAACAGAGGCACAGTCATTTGCAACTTTCTGGACTTGTCGGTAAAATTATGACCTCTTTTTAGAACACTTTCCACTGCCATCTCCCCTCCCACAATGCAAACAAATTGTTGCCAATTAAGTAAAACAACCAGATGGAGAATGCTGATTACATAATTTAACATGGCATCTGTGGTTTCTCATTATACCTACAATTATGATAATGTAGTGGATGAAACATCATGTGTCTTTTCTCAGTGAGCACTAATATCCAAATTTTGTAATGTTTTCACCCTTATAATGGATTGAGGTGACTAGCAGCAACATTTTATTACCAGATTTGTAGATAGGACTTAATTAAGAGTTTTGGATCTACAATTGTTTGTCTTAGAGCAGGGGGTCTGTAATATTCATGTAAGAAGATGGTTTATTCCTTTTTATTTTAATCAATTGTACTTCTCGTTTGAATAGATTTTTAATATCCTTTTGAATAGATTTTACTTTAGTGTGTATCTGTGTTAGTCATGTGTCATATCTTTGTGTGTGCATGTTTGGGTTAGTGATATCTCATATCTTTGTGTGCATGTTTATGTTAGTCATATCTCATATTTTTGTGTGTGCGTGTCTGTGTATGTCACATCTCATATCCCTATGTGTGCATGGCTATGTTAATCACAAATCATATATTTGTGTGTGCATGTCTATGTTGGTCATATCTCATATCTTTATGTGCATGTTTATGTTAGTCATGTATCATGTATCTTGATATGTGCCAGTGAAGATCATGCCTCGTGTCGCTGTGTGCATGTCTGTGTTGGTCACATCTCATATCTTTGTGTTTGCATGTCTGTGTTAGTCACCTCTAGTGACTCGGGCAGATGGTGCTCGTAAACCTGGGAGGGCCGACCATCTAAGGGCAGAATCCCCCTACAGAAAAGATCATTTGCTGCCTTGCAGGAAGATTGGGGACAATCAAAGGCTAAGGAATGCAGGCCTGAATAAAATGTTGGCTGAAATCGGATGCACTGGGCCACTTGCGCAGAACACAGTGCAACGTTTTAACGGGTGTTCAATCAGAGTGGATCTGGCAGACTCTAATTGTGATGTTCTGTCTGTGGGGGCAATCAACACACTTAACCTGACAGCTGACTTCATGTGAGAGTCTTGAATCCTACTCTGATTGAGTCCTGATCGCAGAGAGAGAGAGAGAATAGATTTTTTTCTATCTTGACTTGATAAATTATATCATAACTGCACGTTGTGTTTATTCTCCCTGTTCATACTGTTAATATTATTAGGCCGTCTCTTTCTCTCTTTGACACATTCCTTAAGTTAATTCACATCCTTTTAATTTGGATAATTGACAAAGGCTAGAGGTGTACTATCACACCAACACATGCTTATTTACAAAATATTTACAGTTGGATGGTTCCACATTGGATACATATTTCACGACTATTCAGAACATTTCTTCATTCTAGGCTACTGTCATGTCAATATTACCTGGCGGTGTGGATAACTGCTAAATCACACAATCCTAAAAATTGTATAATACCTTTCAGGTTATGTCTTGGCTATCTGTTAAGCTATTCACCTGTTCTAGTCAGGATCTTGCTTGACTATCTTTCTCTAGTTATCCGCCTTTCTCTAAGTGTTGTTGAGAGTGAGTGTCCCTCTCGTTGTCTATCGTTGTGCCTTTTCAGCATCTATTTGTGATCGTTCGTTTATGCGTCTATTGTAGTGCCCTTTCGGAGTATATCTGTGTTCTCTTCTCTTTCTCAAGATTGAGATTCCCTATTTATATTACGACCACTTCTGGCCTCTATCATTGTCTAACTACCCGCACATCTGTTAATAGTATAATTATTTGTTTACCTTCCTGTGCCTCCCATGCATCTGAAGGTTTTTTTTTAATCCTGTCCACGCTGTCTGATAGCACTTTAAAATTTCTATCGCCCACATATAGTCTTGACCTTGGTGTCCATTATATCGCTTTTTGGAGCTGCCCCCTGTTTTTCATGCCAATGCATAACCTTGACCTTGGTATCAGCCACAGTGTCTAATATCTTACTTTCCACATTTATATTCAAACTAACCTATGCTTTCAAGTAATAGTGCATGAAACCAAAAGTGTTACCTGTGGTTGAATCTAAATTAGGGTATGAGGCAGTAGCAAATTAGTTACTTTCCTTTAATTTCTATTTGAGAGCCATAATGTTTACTGTAAAAACCATCTGTTGCTGTAATGAAAGTCAAGACTATACTACATTATTTCTTTTTGAGAAAGCAGGTTAATTATTTTATAAGTTATAAGTATCTCAAGTGTCACACATTTTAAATGATAGGGAACAAGGTGAACACAGTGTTGCTTTACATAAGAGAACAAAAAAAAAAAAAAAAAAGAAAATGAATGTTTCAGCTTCAAATACAGCCTTCCACAAAAACTAAAAACAGGACACACCAGTTTTTGTATCTGAGGAAGACCATATGTGAGGTAAAAACATTGTTTTTTGTTTTGTTTACTTATATGTCATAAAACAACTTGTGTTGACCTTGTTCCCTGCTCATCAGTTTTATATCAGCACTGCAATTCTTTGCATATTCCCATTTTAAATGGCAAGTTTATTAAGTTATATACATGTTTTATTGTGTGTTTTTACCTTTTAAAATGTGGGAGAGTTACTCATGGGAAATTTTATTTTAATCCAGTGAAAACACCAGTAGAAAGTCGCACAATTCAGGAAAACAAGAAAAATGTGCTTCAAAATGGTGGTCGCCTGAATCTTGAAAATTGTCCCATGTTGCCTCAGACACCACAGAGACTTCAAAACATGCTAGACATCAGTCATTACTATAAAGTTAAATATCCTCAACAGGTGAGTGTTGACAGAATAGTTGATAATGAGATGCTAGAACAAGATGGGTAGGACAACAGCAATAAATTCACAAACATACTCATTCATCAAACAGCAGAAAAAGTATTCCAATGAAATGCATTCCCTTGATCTATTTCTCAAATGCAATCTTCCTTGAGATATGTTACCACTATCTGAATGTAAATTATCAAGCTATGGTGCCTGTGCATGTGGGAGGACAAAGCAAAATAACTAAATGTTTCAGCCACAAAGCCCTCACCGATGAACAGGACAACAGACTTATACAAGACAATGACACGGTCACATGGATTTACATGAATATATTTAGCTCAAAGTGAGGTGGTCAAAAATTATGCGCTGAAAGTCAGTAAAAATGTATGGTCACTAACACCATATTCCCAATACGCCACTTGGCGTGATAGAATAGCTGATAATGAGATGCTAGAACAAGATGGGTAGGACAACAGCAATAAATTCACAAACATACTCATTCATCAAACAGCAGAAAAAGTATTCCAATGAAATGCATTCCCTTGATCTATTTCTCAAATGCAATCTTCCTTGAGATATGTTACCACTATCTGAATGTAAATTATCAAGCTATGGTGCCTGTGCATGTGGGAGGACAAAGCAAAATAACTAAATGTTTCAGCCACAAAGCCCTCACCGATGAACAGGACAACAGACTTATACAAGACAATGACACGGTCACATGGATTTACATGAATATATTTAGCTCAAAGTGAGGTGGTCAAAAATTATGCGCTGAAAGTCAGTAAAAATGTATGGTCACTAACACCATATTCCCAATACGCCACTTGGCGTGATGGGGCTCTTTACTTTTTTACTTTTAAAGTGAGGTGAGATCCAAAAGAAAGAAGTGACCAAAAGGATGTGAAAATTGTATTGTGGCCAATACAATTCATGTGACAGCATAGATGCCTTAGGTACGTGGAAGAAGATGCAGCCTCACCAGCTGGTAGGTTAATTTCTTAACAAATATTGTCTCCAATATATTACCCACCATGTAGTTGTGCAATATCCTCATATTTTCATATTTTCTTTGCCCAGCTTTGGCAGAGGTATCAAATAACTATGTTTCCAGTCTTCATTGACAGTAGCGCTCATGACACTGCCTTTATAGAATCTTGCTAGCTCCTCCAAACCATCATTAGACAGCTTGCCATATCCTATCCTATCTGGACCTGGTGCACTGTTTTTCTTTACTCACATTAACACAGCTTTGATCTTGTCTGCTGTAACATAATCATTTTCCTCCATTTTTTCGGGCTTTACACCTGTCAGAGATAGCCACTCTGGCAACTCAACGACCCACCATATCCTTTTCATCTCTCTGCTCAAGTTACTAAGAGAATAGCGCTCTACCTTGCTTTTGTCAGTTCTCTGCCTGGTAAGATCTAAGTTCTGGAAGTCATGAACACAATTATTCTTCATTGTGGCATTCATACTCCAGTGAAGCCACCTGAATAATTTCAATGATTTATCCCTGCTCACCTTTTCACAGAACTGCCTATTTCTCACTTTTGACTTGCTTTGCTAGTTTTAAATGAGTTGGCTTTAATGCTCATCTCTTGTTTCAACAAAAGTATGTGGTCAGGTTGGGCTATGCTGTGTTTCTCTGATGCTTTGTCATTTCCCAACTGCTCACCGCATATCCAAACAGGCCCTCTCCATCTTGTCAGTCCACCATGGGGGCTGCTCCCAACTTTTCATTCTGCTAATGTGAATGCTACGCGGGTTGCTCCTTGTTTTGCTAATATCTGAACCAGAGATGTCCTACATAAAGGACTGTATTCTTGGTCCGTGTTTCCTGGATCTACCCTTATATAATTTTTTTTCTATTTTTTTTTTTAGAATCATCTTTACTGCAACTTCACATTTTAATGCATTTATATGCATTTCTTTGCTTTCACCCCTCACAATAATCACTTCCATGATTAATGTTCTAATGACATTCCATTTCCGGTTGTTTCCAAAATGGAGGAATTATTTTTCTCCGGCTTGGTATAGAACTGTTGATCAGAGGTTTAACAAGCCGCTATCGTAAAAACAATGTTGTTAATGAAATGTAGACCTGATACAGAATGTGTAAATTAACAGTAGATAGTAGTGATAGTTTTTTCGGCCCTAAAACAACAAAAATAGGATTCTGGAATGTACGGACAATGGCTGCTCTGATGAAACAAGCACAAGTTGCGAGCGAGATGGATAGATACGATCTAGATATTTTAGGATTAAGCGAAATGCGCTGGCTTGGAACAGGTAGGAAATCTGTTGATAATAAAATAGTAGATTTTTCTGGAAGGGAAGATGGAAAACACTGTGAAGCAGTAGGCATAATGATGACAGACATAGCTGCAAGAAGTTTATTAGAATGGGAACCGGTAAATAGCCATCTGATACGAACACGCTACAAAACAAAATATGGAAGACTTTCAATTGTTCAATGTTATGCGCCTACTAACGAAGCTGATGATGAAGTTAAGGACGATTTTTATAACCAACTATGACAACTTCTAACAAAATACCCAAACATGCTCTTTTAATTGTAATGGGAGATTTCAACGCCAAAGTGGGAAAAGACAACGTTGGAGTGAAACATGTAATGGGGAGAGAAGGCTGTGATACTACAAGTCAGAATGGAGAAAGATTAATAGAATTATGTTTAATAGAAAATTTAGTTATAGGTGGGACATTATTTCCACATAAAATTATTCACAAAACAACATGGATATCTCCTGATGATAGAACCTCAAAATCAAATTGACCACTTATGTATTAAACAACAATTCAGATCATCATTAATAGATTTAAGAGCATACATAGGTGCTGATATTAATAGTGACCACAACCTGTGCATTGGGAAAATAAGATTAAAATTTAAAAGCCAACAGAAGAGGTCAACTACACATAAAATTGTTAGTCGTAAACTGAAAGATGAAGCCATAAAGGAAAAGTTTAACATAGAGCTAAGTAATTGTTATTCAGCACTTGGTGAAATAGACTTAGATATCAATGAAATGTGGGACTCACAGAGCAAAATACTAATGACAGCAGCAGAAGCAAGTGCCGAACTGAAGAAAATGGAAAAACGAGCTTGGATTTCAGACACCACATGGAAATACATCAAAGAAAGAAGTGAAGCAAAGAGAGCCATGACTATTGTAAAGACAGATCTTGGAAAGGTCCTGGCAAAAGCAACATACAAAGAATTAGGCAACAAAGTGAAAAGTTCAGCAAGAAGAGATACAAGAGCTTATATAGACAATTTGGCAGAGAAAGCAGAGACAGCTGCAATTACAGGAGACAGCAGAACTCTTTATACTGTACAAAAGATGCTGACAAACGCCTATACATCCAGTGGAACACCAATTCTAGACAAATTTGGATTAATGCTAACAACAAGCGCAGACATAAAAGCCCGTTGGGCGGAACACTTCAAAGAAATTCTTAACCGTCTACTACCCCACAGTTTAATAGATTTTGAAGCTGAAATACCACCAGCAGAATTAGATGTAAATTTAGATGACTTCACCTTGAGTGAAATAGAAACCACCTTAAAGCGTATGACCAATAACAAGGCTGCTGGAGAGGATAAGTTAACAGCTGAGATCCTCAAGGCAATTGATAGCCATAATTTAATACATCTCCAGAAAATGTTCAACATCATTTGGAAAGCAGAGAAGACACCTCATAAATGGAAAAAAGGAATCATTGTTAAGGATGCAAGAAAACACAAAATGAACTATCATCGATAGCCAGCAAAATTGGGCTTGAGATTAATCATGAAAAGACTAAAGTCATGAAAAGTTTAATTCCAACAGATGACGGAATGTACATGGAAAACAAACCAGTGGAAGAGATCGATCACTTTATCTATCTTGGGAGTCACATTGATTGGGATGGGGTTACAAGTAAAGACATTGGAATCAGAATAGCTAAAGCAGCAATGTCTTTCAGAAGCCTTGAAAAGTTGTGGAAATCAAAACTCATCAGCAGAAATACAAAACTTTTGACTATTCAAATCAAACGTACTACCAACCCTTACATTACATGTGAGAGCTAGAAAACAAGAGACAGAAACAAAGTTGAACGCATTTGAAAATAAATGTCCAAGGAAAATACTTGGTATAGCGTGGAACGATTTCAAAACATATGAGGAAATTAGAGAAATCGCAAATCAATCACTAATATCTTCAATAATCAAGAAAAGACGATGGTCATATGTTGGACATGTGATGAGGAGAGATAATAACCGAATAACAAAGCAAGCCTTCATGTGGGAAACAACAGGTGAGAGGAACAGAGGCCGACCCATCGAGACACTGAGAAGAACATTGATCAGAGAGACAAAAGCAGCAGGAATCGGCTCCCTCTGTGAGATGGAGTTGCTTGCACAGAACAGAGACAAATGGCGAGATTTGATAAAAGATCTTTAAAGGATTGAAAACTGGTAGAATAAAAATTTAGATAAGAGAAAGAGTATCTGGGTCTATGCCCTATGGGCCAGCTATGGCTTGAAAGGTCAAGAGATATATTTGTGTGTTTGTATGTGTGTATACATATATATATATATATATATACACACACACACACTTGCTTCCAGTTAGTGTGGCAGGCCAAGATGGCCACTGAGTTATTCAGGCTCGGGACGGGTGGCATTTTTGTTGCAGCGTGGTTAAAAAATAATCCCTTTTGAATTTTCATTTATGGAGAGAGCGATTGGTCGGTCGTATTCACTGGACCACAAAGTCAACATAGATGTGGCACTGGTAGGCAGAAATTTGTGCTGCAGATGGTAGACCATTGATTGAAGTGGAATGGTACCAGGCTCCAGCTTTGCCATAAGACGGGATGTGTGATCAACTGTAAATTCGCCACCAGCTGGACTACGGACGGAATGAATGTTTCATCAAAGTAGTGACCTAACTTTATTCGTTGAGACAGCGATTCTTGGATCATGCAGTCTACATGGATTTTATTCAGGTGCATGGAGGTTTGTGCTACCCCTGATTGCTGTTACAGCAGCCCGGAGGTGTATCATGAGCTGCACACCTTTCTTCAGAACATGTTCACTAGAACGGTATGAATGATCAAGATGAACACTTTGTTGCCTGCTGGGACAGGGACAAAGCAGCTATGGAATGCCATGCCTGCAATGATGTCATTCTGTTCTAAAGCTTAATATATAGATAGAAAAAAAGAAAGATATATGGTAATACAAAAGTTTACAAGCACACAAGTAATTTATTGAAGAAAAAAAATATGAATTTCAAAGAATTATCACTTGTGTTCCTCAGGAAATTTAATGTGGCAATTGACACTGCTGTTCAGAAACAAGCTTCTCAATGTTTACTTTTGGGCCTGTTAAGGAAAATTTCAGACAGACATCCAGTGAAGCATTTCATTACAACTTCTAGTTTTAAATTTAAAGCTTACAAAACTTGAAAAGCACTTCACATACATAAGTACTACCAAATTATGGATTTTAATTCGTTTGCAATGATACCGGGGCCTTCCATAACCATAAGTACTACCAAAGAATTATATTGTTTCATTTGAAAATTTATGTAATTATGAAAAATAATTTTTTGTTCAGATTCTTTAGAAGTCCTCAGGACTCAGTTCTGCTCAATTGGTTTCTACCTCAAATCATTAAACACATTAGACTTTGTAGCTCTATGATATTTATTAACTATACTTTATCTATCTATCTATCTATTGACCTTTCGAGCCGTGGCCGGCCCATAGGGCATAGACCAAGATACTCCTTCTCTTATCTGAATTTTTGTTCTAGCAGTTTTCTATTCTTTTAAAGATATTTTATCAAATCTCGCCATCTGTCTCTGTTCTGTGCAAGCAGCTCTATCTCATTGAGAGAACCGTATCCTGCTGCTCTTGCCTCTCTCATCAATGTTCTTCTCAGTGTCTCTCTGGGTCTTCCTCTATTTCTCTTACCTGTTGTTTCCCACATGAGGGCTTGCTTTGTTATTCAGTTATTATCTCTTCTCATCACATGTCCAACATATAACCATCGTCTTTTCTTTATTACTGAAGATATTAGTGGTTGATTGGTGATTTCTCTAATTTCCGATTTAATTTGTGGAAGGCTCACAGTGAATCTGCGTGCTGTTGAGCTATTTACTGGAGTCGGCCAGTTTATAACGTGTAAACGGGTTCTGGACAGTGCTACTGAGTAAGTGTACGTGAGTTTAGACCATCCAAAGCATCAATGTTCAGCGACGTTCATCTATGACGATGGTAAGTGTAAGTATTCAGATGCAGCCCAAACGACATCATCGAAGAAGGAAAACACGACGGGGCAAGAGAGGTGGCATTAAATTGTCAAAGTGTGAGAGGCTAGGCCTAAAGTATGTGCGCGTTACTTATTGGAATTGTGGGTCCATTAATCAACGACGGCCCATTCTTGATAAGCTACTGTGCGGCGCCGATATAATGGTTTTGCAAGAAACTCTTCTTGGTGACAGGACAGTAAGTACTCCTGGCTTTCATTGTTTCTACAATAGGCGACACCTTGGGCAGGCCATCCTTGTGCGCAACAATATGGTGGCAGCTGAGGTTGATATGTCTGCATGGAACAATGCAGAATTGCAGGTACATGCAGTTAGGGTGCAGACCCCAGTTCATTTCGTGATTGTTAATGTGTATGCCTGTAATGGGAAGGTGAACACACAACAATGGCAGAACCTCTTCGAGTTCGATGAAGAGAATGTCATTTTCTGCGGAGACTTTAATGCAAGAGGAAACCAGTGGGGTAACGTCATAACCAACAAGCAGGGAGAAGACCTAGAGAACGCACTGGTGTCGGCCGATTTAGTGTGCTTGAATGATGGAAGGGCAACAAGAATGGCCACTCGAACAGGGGACTCTGATAGTGTCATAGACCTGGCACTGGTGTCTTCCACCTTCGCACCAGTTTGCAGGTGGAGTGCACTGGGGTTCCACGGAAGTGATCACTATCCATGTGTACTCCTAATTGAGAAAAGCAGAAATAAAAGCCAGAAAAGCAAGCTTCACACATTCAACTATGAGAAAACAGACCAGGACGTCATTAGCAAAATCAGACATAGGAAACAGAGCGCCCTTCGTAGGAGGCAGGAGAGATGGACGCAGCCACCCTGGTGGAACGTAGATGTCGAGGAAGCTTGGCAGAGCAAGAGACAAACGGTCAAGACATGGCAGAAAGCCAGAAGGACTAGAAGAACACAACCTGAGCTCTTGAAGCGTCTGAAAGTAGAGGTCGACCAAAAAATGATGCACTTTAAATTATGTGCTAAGCAGGCTAAGGATGCCAAATGGGATGACTTCTGTAAAAAAGTGTGCTCAGAAAAATCGCTAGCCACATTCTGGCACCTTCATCAGAGCATGAATGGCACAACACGACACAGAGGCATACCAGACTTTCAGAGCACAGGCCGGATGTGGCACAAATCTGATGAGAGCAAAGGGAAGGCCCTGCTTGCCCACTACATTGAGCAGACGGGCCAAAGAAATGAGGCTGTAAGAATGAGGATACGGGGATCGCTGTCAAAATTGTGTAAGGATGTAGGGCTGGAAGAAGATATCACAATCACAACCGATACCATTCGCACGACACTTAAAAGGTCACACAACACTGCTCCTGGTCCAGATGGTGTTCGGTGCGATGACATAGGCGATTTAGCTGACGACGACTTGACAAAACTGGCCAATGAGTTTAAGGCCAGTATTCGGAGTGGCCAGATAAAGGAGGAGTGGCTACACAGCTACTTACTACTGCTACTGAAGCCAAACAAGGACCATTCTCAGATCAGTGCCTACAGAATCATCACAATGCAGAACACTGCGGGCAAGCTGCTGGAGAAAATAGATGCCTGTTTCCTCACCTGTCACCTTGAACAGAAACGCGTATTCCCACCAAAACTCGGAGGTTATAGATATTACAAAGAGACATGGCTCAATGCGGCAGTCTTTGCCTATGACGTCTTCGAAGGCTTCCACAGACGAGAGGAGACATGTGCTACTGCTATAGGTCTGGAGGATGCATACAACAGGGTACCATTTTAATATCTCATGCATATGCTCCTCAAACTGGCGGTGCACCCCTTCCATTTGAGGAAGGTGATACTCAAATGTGGAAGTTGGTCTTCCGAGCCAACATCCATTTGTCCAGGGCTGCCACAAGGCTCACCATTGTCACCAGTTCTATTTAACGTGTACACAATAACGATCACAGAACAACAGCTGGATGGGAGGGGAAGAACTATGACTTTTGCTGATGATATTCTGGTATATCGACAGGGAAGAGACAGACGGGGAATCGCCTCCACAATGCAAGACGAGCTCGATCGCATTTCTTCCTGGTGTGGGGTTTTAGGTGCCTTGGTTAATCCTAATAAAGTATCAGTTTCATGGTTCTCACTTAATCATATCGTTAATACGACCACACCGGTAGTACGAATGGGAGCTGATGAGGTGACCAGGGACAAGTTGATGACATACCTCGGAGTTAAGTTTGATCACAGCTTGTGTTTTCAGGACCACGTTGACCATGTGATAACAAAATCCCGCAAAGGATTAGCCGCCTTGAAGGTCATGGCAGCTGCCAACATCGAGCAGAGGCTATTTACTCTTCTGTTCCAGGGATTAGTCCTCGCACCAATCGAGTATGCCCTGGCAATTCTTACTGCTGTCAGTACGACTCAAATTGATAGGTTGGAGAAAATACAAAATGAAGCCATGCGCATTATCCTGGGATGTACGAGGGACACTCCCTGTGTAGCAATGAGGTATCTTCTTGACTTTCCAACCATAGATGACAGAATCAAGATCTGGAGAGCATGAGCATACCTGAAGATTAGTACAGATACAGAGTATCCATTGCACCACGTGGTCAACACAGCGAAAGGTGACAGGCTAAAAAGAGGCAAATCATGGGTGGGCCGAGCAGAAGATGTCATCAAACAGGTCTGTGGCCTTACCAATATCAGCGTTGGCAAAGAGTGGATACCGGTGCCTACGTTATTCAAGGGGACTTTCTCCTCGTGTATTGTCACACTTGACAGGAAAAGTAGGGAACAGAACCCGGTCGTGGTTACTGCTGAGGTCAACGGTCTCATCTGCGATAACACCGATGAGAAAGATGCAGTCACATATACAGACGGATCTGTAAGACGACACCAAAGAAGTGCATGGGCATTAACAGCATGCTAAGCAGGCAGAATAGTCAAGGAAGACAGTAGTGCATACGTCATGACCACGAGTAGCATGACAATGGAGGCGATGACAGTGACCAAGGCATTCAAATGGTTAGAGTCACAAGACTACACCCACGCATGTATACTGAGTGATTCGATGAGCATGATAAAAAAAGTGGAGGCAGGCTCTGTACGCATGCAATGGGTAGAGTCGTTGCAGAAATCCAAAATACGTAAGGTCACCTTTGTCTATGTCCCTGGACATGCGGGAGTACGGGGAAATGAAAGAGCGGACAGGTTGGCTAGCTGCGCTGTCGTTGGATGGGCAACCAATGGATCGGGCGGACATCATCAATGCCCTCCAAGATGTGGGAAGAGCACATGACTTCGACAAACACAGATCCACGTCACTTCTTCGGATGAAAGAGATGGGAGTTAAGATGGGCACAGCCAGAAATGAGAAACTTAGTGGGCGTGTAAGAAGACTTATCAACCAACATTGAACTGGAGTCGTCAGTCGCTGGACACTGCGGGAATTGCTGAGGAGGGGATCTGAGCACCTATGGACATGTTCGGAGTGCAATGATTATGACCCGCAAATAACTCAATTCTCTAATTTCCTCGTTTATTTTGTACTCGTTCCATGCTATACCAAGTATTTTCCTTAGACATTTTCGAATGCTTTCAACTTTGTTTCTATATCTCTTGTTTTTTTCCAGCTTTCACGCGCATACGTAAGGGTTGATAGTACATTTGATTTGAATAGTCTAAGTTTTGTGTTTGTGCTGATGAGTTTTGATTTCCACAACTTTTCAAGGCTTCTGAAAGACATTGCTGCTCTAGCTATTCTGATTCTAATTTCTTTGCTTGTATCCCCTTCTCAATCAATGTGACTTCCAAGATAGATAAAGTGATCGATCTCTTACACTGATTTGTTTTCTATGTATATTTTGTCGTCTGTTGGAATTAAGCTTTTCATTATTTAGTCTTTTCATGATTGTTCTCAAGCCCAATTTTGCTGGCTATTGATGATAGTTCACCTGTGTTTTCTTGCATCATTTTTATGCAGTGTAGTATAGTATCTGTTTACTTTGTATTGCTTTGAAACACGAAAAACTTGTCAACAATAATACATTGTGTTTTACCATTATGTTTAACATAAAAATAGCCTTCCTGCCACATAAATTGAAAATGTTTTTCTTCTGATATGGACATTATGTTGTCAGTCTTAATGTATGGCTCAAGTCTTCTCTTTATCTTGCAAGAGTCCCTTAAAATAGTTATATAGTTTTGTCTCAACATCCGGCATGCTGTCAAAAGTAGTTAAATCAATCATTTCTATGCAATTTCTTTTCAAAATCCACTTTTCCTTAAACAAGCACCATTAGCAACCATTATCTGACAGAATTTGTGGTCATCTGCTGTAACCAAAATTTACCTTTGTATGTGAATTGCTTTGCTGCCTAGATGAAAAGTTTATTCCAGTGAAGTCCTTGAAAAATTTCTAGTGGAAACTAATATCACTTGTTGCATTTTCTTGAAGTAGGGGCTACAGTGTTACACAGATGCAAATTATATTCTGTACTGCAATCTAATGTTATTTGGTTATAGAAGGCCCCGGTATCACTGCAAACGAATTAAAATCCATAATTGCTCAACCGCCCGTGCCAGTAGAATCATCTGAATTAATATATCATCTCCCAAACAAAGAAAGGTAACTGTAGTCCCTATCGTAGCAGTCTAAGCACACGCCAAAAGACATAAGGCGAAACCACGCAAAGTGAACACAGCCAACTGTTCCCTGCCATACGATATCATCATTCATCATAAATAATTGGAATATCGAAACATGATCAAATCGGATGAGACACACTGCTCACGGTGTGCACAGAGCACTTGACTCAATAGCTCCTGCAACAAACCGGACTTTGAATATGAGGAAACTGCAACAAGGAACACTTTTCATGCATAGCCTTCAATTGTTCCCGCCGCCTATCCACCATATACCGGAAGTTCATGACCTCTTGAAAATGATGATCGTCGTATTTTTTTAAAATGTATAGCGCTTGATGATGTTAGGCCATCGTTGTTGACTCCAATTCTGAACATATAGACACACAGTTAGACGTTAGATTATCCCTGTCGCACAATCTAATGTAAACTTAACTGTTGAACCTTCAGAAAAGATTGACTTATCAGCCAATTATTCATATTTTAAAAATTCTGCTATTGGTTTATCTTCCGTGATGAAAACCGTAAAGAGGGCCACAGGCCACCTAAATAAGTCTCTATGGGCCATAGTTTGGACCATGCTGTTTTATATCTATCTATTTATCTATCTATTGTCCTTTTAAGCCAAAGATGGCACATAGGGCAGAACCACAATCTAAAAAACAGAAACCTTGCGTGCCAAAGTGGCACATATTGCAGAGATCACTGCTCTAAAATCTATGGCGCTATTTCCATAACAATACTTTTGTTTTATATACTTGCATTTAATTTGTCCACAGATTTTAAAGGGAGCCGTAGAGTTGAGGAAAAAGAAAAATAATCTTTATCTTGAGTGTAAGTTGTCTGTGTTTATTTCATCATGATACATACTGTTTTTTATTATTTTATTTTTTTGCCTTTTTGATGCGTCTCAAGATGGCAGTCCGTTTTTGCTGGTTTGTTGTCGAGGACACAGTTTCATTTATGTGTTAAAATCTCATGGTGTATCCACATGCCGGATATCTGATTGACTGGAGTTGGCCAATCTATAATGTGGAAATGGGTTCTGGACCGTGCGACTGAGTGAGTGCATGTGAGTCTAGATGATCCATAGCATCGACTTTCAGCGTCAAAATCAAATATGATGACAGTAAGTATTCAGATGCAGCCCAAGTAACAAGATCGAAGAAGGAAAACAAGAAAAGGTAAACGTGCTGGTATGTAACTGTCGAAGTGTGAGAGGCTTCGCCTAAAGTATGTGCGTGTTACATATTGGAACTGTAATTCCATAAATCAACGACAACCCATTCTTTATAAGCTACTGTTCAGCGCCAAAACAATGATTTTGCAAGAAACACTTCTTGGTGATAGGACAGTTAGTGCCCCTGGATTTCACTGTTTCTACAATAGATGACACCTTGTACAGGCCATTCTTGCGCGAAACAATATTGTGGCAGCTGAGGTTGATATGTCTGCATGGGACAATGCAGAATTGCAGGTACATGCGGTTAGGTACAGACCACAGTTCTTTTTGTGGTTGTAAATGTGTATACTTGTAATGGGAAGGTGGACATACAACAGTAGCAGAATCTCACCACGTTCAAGGAGAGCGTCATTTTCTACTGAGACTTTAATGCTAGAGACAACTAGTGGGGTAACGTTATAACCAACATGCAGGGAGAAGACTTAGAGAACACACTAGTGTCAATCAATTTGGTGTGCTTGAATGATGGAAGGGCAACCAAAATGGCCACTCGAACAGGGGATTCTGTTAGTGTCATAGACCTGACACTGATGCCTTCTGCCTTCACACCAGTTTGCAGGTGGAGTGTACTGGAATTTCCACGGAAGTGATCACTATCCATGTGTCCTCCTAATTGAGAAAGGCAGAAATAGAAGTCAGAAAAGCAAACTTCACACATTCCACTATGAGAAAACAGACCAGGACATCATTAACAAAATCAGACATAGGAAACAAAGCTCACCTTATAGGAGGCAGAAGAGATGGACGCAGCCACCCTGGTGGAATGTAGAAGTCGAGGAAGCTTGGCGGAACAAAAGACAAAACGGCCAAGGCATGGTAGAAAGCCAGAAAGAATGGAAGAATATAACCTGAGATCTTGAAGCGTCTGAAAGAAGAGGTCGACCAAAAAATGATGCACTTTAAACTATGTGCTAAGCAGGCTAAGGGTGCTAAGTGGGATGATTTTTGTAAAAAAAAGTCACAACACAGAGGCTTACCAGACTTCCAGAGCACAGGCCAGATATGGCACAAATCTGATGAGAACAAAGGAAAGGCTCTGCTTGCCCGTTACATTGAACAGACTGACCAAAGAAATGAGGCTGTTAGAATGAGGATACGGAGATCGCTCTCAGAATTGTGTGAGGATGTAGTGCTTCAAGAAGATCTCACAATCACAACAGATACCATTTGCTCAACACTTAAAAGGTCACACAACACTGCTTCTGGTCCATATGGTGTTCGGTACGATGACATAGGTAATTTAGCTGACGACGACTTGAAAAAAAAATGGCCAAAGAGTTATTCAGAGTGGCCAGATAGGAGTGGATACACAACTACTTACTACCTCTACTGAAGCCAAACAAGGACCATTCTCAGATCAGTGCCTACAGAATCATCACGATGCAGAACACTGTGGGCAAGCTACTGGAGAAAATAGTTGCCCTTGTACTCACCTGTCACCTTGAAGAGATACATGCATTCCTACCCACTCAGTGGTGCACCCCTTCCTCATTAGATGAATCGCTGCCATACTGTGTCAGAGTATAAATTGGTCATCCAAGCCAACATCCATTTGTCCAGTGCAAAACAAGTCTCATCAGTGTCACCAGTTCTATTTAATGTGTACACAATGACGATCACGGAACAAGAGCTGGATGGAGGGGAAGAACTATGAATTTTGTTGATGATATTCTGGTATATCAACAGGGAAGAGACAGAAGGGAAATTGCCTCAACACTGCAAAACGAACTCGATCACATCTCTTCCTGGTGTGAGGTATCAGGTACATTGGTTAATCATAATAAAGCATCAGTTACATGGTTCTCCCTTAACAATCATATCATTAATATGGAAACACCAGTGGTATGAATGGGGGCTGATGACATACCTCAAAGTTAAATTTGATCGCAGCCTGTGTTTTTAGGACCTCGTAGACCATGTAATAACAAAAGCTCGCAAAGGATTAGCCACTTTCAAGGTCATGGCGGCTGCCAACATCGAGCAGAGGCTACTTAGCCATCTGTTCCAGGGACTCATCCTTGCACCAATCAAGCATTCCCTAGCAATTCTTACTGTCAGTATGATGCAAATTGATAGGCTGGAGAAAATACAGAATGAAGCTATGCACATTATCTTGGGGTGTATGAGAGACATTCCCTGTGTAGCAATAAGGTATTTTCTTGACTTTCCAACCATGGATAACAGGATCAAGATCAGGAGGGCACAAGCATACCTGAAGATAAGTGCAGATAAAGAACATCCATTGCACCATGAGCTCAACACAGGGAAAGGTGTCAGGCTAAAAGGAGGCAAATCATGGGTGGGCCGAGCAGAAGATGTCATCAAACAGGTCTGTGGGCTTACCAATATCAATGCTGGTGAGGAGTGGATACTGGTGCCTTTGTCATTCAGGGAGACATTCTCGTGTATAGTCACACTCGACAGGAAATGTAGGGAACAGAACTCAGACAGATGTTGTGGTTAATGCGGAGGTCAACGGTCTCATCTGCGATAACACTGATGAGAAAGATGCAGTCATCTATAAAGAAGGATCTGTAATATGACACAAAAAGAGTGCATGGGCATTTACAGCATGCTGAGCAGGCAGAATAGTCAAGGAAGACAGTGGATCATACTAACTCTATGAGCATGATAAAAAAAGTGGAGGCATGCAATGGGTAGAGTCATTGCTGAAGTCCAAAATACGTAATGTCACCTTTGTCTATGTCCCTGGACATGCGGGAGTACGGGGAAATGAAAGAGCAGACAGGTTGGCTAGCTGCACTGTCATTGAGGACGGGCAACCAATGGATCGGGCGGACATCATCAATGCCCTCCGAGATGTGGAAAGAGCACAGGACTTCGACAAACACAGATCCACGTCACTTCTTTGGATGATAGAAATGGGAGTTAAGATGGGCACAGCCAGAAATGAGAAACTTAGTGGGTGTGTAAAAAGACTTATCAACCAACATTGAACTGGAGTAGTCAGTCGCTTAACACTACAGGACTTGCTGAGGAGGGGATCTGAGCACCTATGGACATGTTCAGAGTGCAATGATGATGACCCGCAAATAACTCAATAACATACTGTTTACTTATCTGGTTTTAGCTTGCTGTATTACAGGGAGTGCTTTTGTTGCTCATTCAACATGCTGTGTGTTGAGTTTATTCATTGAGCTTTCTGCTTAATATATTAAATTTTAATTTTGTCTTGTATTTCTAATTGATACTAGAATAACAGAAAAGGAAACATTACAAATGTTATTTTATACATCTTGCCAGGGAAAAATTGTCAGAATATTTTAACCAAATGAAATAAGTAACAAAGAACTATTCAAAGGGTGCAACCAAGAAATAATGCTTACAATGATGACAGGCTAATGCTGTGCTGGCTTGGTCAGATGCACAGATTTACTGAAACACCCAGAGGGAAAGAAGAGAGGTAAACTGGGAAATAACACCAAGATGAATGATGTTTGCCAAATACTCTGTAAGTGGTACTCTGTAAAGGATGACCACTGACTCCACAATATGGAGAAACTATATTGTTTCTCTGCAAGGCATATAGACCACTAAGTGCTTTATTGATTTCTAACCAAAGAAAAATTTTTTTAAATAGAGTAGATGGATTTACACTAGAATCATATCAGTAGTAATGTGATTGTGAAACACTTGTTTTGTAACATATCTCTTTAATTCCATAATTATTTGTCAAGGAATTGTGAATATCAAATGTCATCAAGTTTAAACTTTTATATAATTTTTGTTTCTAATTTAAACATTGAAAAAATAAGTATAGAACCCCGTCACGACAAGTGGTGTATAGAGAATATGGTGTTAGTGACCATAATTTTTATAGACTTTTATAGAATAGGACAATAAAAATGCAATTAATCATATTCTGATTATAGCTCCTATAGTGATATTTATTTTTAAAGTATATCCATATATGTGCCTTTAATAGTTGACTATTATATTCAGGATTTTTAAATAAATAGTGAAATTCACATTTGTTGTATGCACAGAAAAAAGTAAGACTATATAGAAAATTTCTCATATCGTATCCTTATTGCACCCTCACAATGAAATATATACTCAAACTTAATTTTTATTTTTGTGCAAGATATATTTTAATATGTACAAAATATTTTTATTTTCTAGGGGGGTTGCAGCTTAGTAAATAACATTTTACTACCCAGATAATGAAATGTGCCATATCCATGATCCATTTTTTTTTAAATAAGAAAATCACAGAAAATACACATCCACTTTGAATAACAAATGTAGGCGGTATACAGGATTGTTTGTGAAAAAAAAACTGTGAAAGGAAAATCACTCTCAAATATTTTAGAGGTTAAGTATACATTTCTTCTTCAGTGTTCACTTATAAAGTGGTCTTGGATGCATTATGTCACTATTTTACAGCAAGCCACAATATCTGCACCTTTCAGCCCTTCGATTTTCAGCAAGAGTAGACTTGTCAATGCTTAACTTAATTTTTGCAGAACAGTGACAGTTTTGGCCATATATTTTCAACTTGTAGCACCAAAATATCTTTAATGTGCACAGTCTCTTGGGACCGCATGTTTTTTCATTGTTATCCAAGACATTGGATCTGATTACCCAGAGTCCAGGGAAGAGATAAGAAACCATGGATACAAAGAGACAAATTTTGACTACCTGTCGCAGGAACTAACTCAGAACTTTTTTGTTCAGCAGCAGATGTATTCCCGTGTGTTACCGGGGCCTCGTTATGAGGGAAGTAAAGAATAGTGACACTGTGACCTTCCAGGCATGTCGTAAGAGGCGACTAAGGAGGTTGATCGATGGCTTGACAAGCTGTCATTGTAAAAAGTGTTGTTATGGAAACAGAGCCATAGATTTTAGAAGCAGTGATCTCCGCAGTGTTTGCCATTTTGGCACGCAAGGTTTCTGTTTTTGAGATTGTGGTTCTGCCCTATGTGCCGTCTTCAGCTCGAAAGGACAATAGATAGATAGTCCTTGTTCCTCAGAACAATGATAGTCTTGCCCCAGCATTTTGTGGTCTAAATTTAGAAAACTGGTAGCATTGTCTGGAATTAGTTATAAAGTGATTTTGTTTTTCTTCCTGACATTTTACAATGCATTTCAATTTCAGTGGTAAATATAATAATATCAGAAGACTCGTCTGCACTATTAGAAAACAATTTATACCAGATCAATTGTCCAGCCCAAGTTATATGGGGAAAGGAAGACTGGGTAAGTGAATTGAATGTATAATCAAACAAATATTATTGGTCTTTTTTTTTCTTGGCATCTAAAGTTAGTGGCAGTGACAACCCTATGACTTTTTCCATCATTTTTGTGCACTTTGAATACAAGGATATCTCATACTTGCTTCCTGATCAAGAAGGGTCCAGGTTCAGTTCCAATATGTGGCAGATTTTTTTTAGACTTATAAGGCTCTGGGTTCAGACTAGTGTTAAGAGGAATATAAACCATTTATTATGTTTCAGTAACTCAATGAATTTATAGAATATACCAGACTTTCAAAAACTGTTTTAATTCTAGATTACTACACCTACTTCTGAGTCATGTTTTTTAAGACCATCATCATCGAGTGCCGTCTCCACAACAAAGGTTGGCTACCATGGATTGCCATTCTACTCTGTTTCTTGCTTTGATGGTGCAGGTTGTCGTAGATTGACTTGTCCATCTTTTGATGTTACTCGTCCATGTTAGTCTTGGTCTGCCTCTTTTACCTTGTATTTTCCCTTCCAATATTACTTTTAGTAGGCTGTTGTGCCTTTTAACATGCCCCACAAATTTCATTTGTCTTGTCTTAATTGTATTTAGTAGTTCTCTTTTTATTTTTAGTTGTTTTAAAACTTCTTTGTTTGTTTTCTTTTCTTTCCATCCAATTCTACCTATTCTTCTATAAATCCACATTTCAAAGGCTTCAATTTTCTGTTCTGTTTTCTTGTCTAATGTCCATTTTTCTGCACCATACAGGAATGTTGAGAAGACATAACATTTTGCTATTCTTAGTTTTAGCCCTGTATTTATTTGTTTTGATGTTAGTATGTTCTTCATAAAATATCTTATGCAACAAATCTATGTCAATAGAAATGAGAGAGTTCATATGTGCTACATAGAACCAATTCTGACCCATGGAAGTGAATCATGGACAGTAGACAAATAAATGAAAAGACAATTAGAGGCCACAGTGATGGGATTTCTCAGAAGAATGTTGAAAGTTCCCTGGACAGCTAAAAAGACCAATGAGGAAGTTCTCAAAGAGGTCAACACAAAAAGGCAGCTCCTAAAAAACATCAGAAAGAAACAATCAACATTTTTCGGGCATACATCATGAGAAGAGAAAAGTTGGAATACTTGGTTACAACTGGCGAAATAAAAGGAAAGAGAGATCGCAGACGACAAAGAGAGAAAATACTAGATGGCTTGGTGTCATTGCATGGAAAGCAGGCAATAACAGAACTGATATGATGCACTGTAGATAGAAGATTGTGGAAGGACATGATTGCCTACGCCAACCGGTATGGCACATGATGATGATGATGTTCTTCATGACATTAAAATTACTTTTTGCCATTCCTATTCTTTTGTTTATTTCAGTTTTACATTTTCCATCCCTGGTTATAGTATGTCCAAGGTAGTTGTAGCTCTGAACTGTCTCCAGGTCTATTCCTTCAATTTTGATATCCACTTGTGGGTTTGGAAAAAGAAGTTATGTGGATTTAATAGCAGAACCTGTGTGCGTGTTATATAACACCTGTGGTAGCCTTAGACATATATACAAAAATTTCCTCAAAGGGTATAGTATGATAGATGTTTATGCAGCCATAGCCACCATCATGTGTAATGAGTGATTTTTATGCATAATCAAGATATTTATTCAGGTATGAAGTGTAACTAAAGAACTGTGTGAATAAGCTTCTGTACTAGATTCAGATGACGTCTTGAGTCTTCGTATGAAGTGTTGTTCAGAACATCTAGAGTTACATATTCCCTATTGTGTTTATAATTATTCACATTGTATTCATCACTGTTACATTTCTTTCCTCACTTATTTTCAAGTCTAATGAAATTGTCATATAATTGATATAAATTGATATTCATCATCATTTAGTGCCGTATCCCCATTGAAGGTTGGCTTCCATGGAGCACCATTCCACTCTGTCTCTTGCTTTGATAGCGCAGGTTGTCATAGGCTGACCTGCCTTCATGTCAGTCTTGTTCTGTCTCTTTTACCTTGTATTTTCCCTTCCAAGATTACTTTTAGTAGTCTGCTGTGTCATTTAAAAGAGATAAAAATCTCATTTGTCTTGTTTGGATTGTGTTTAGTAGTTCTCTTCATTTTCAGTTGTTTTAATACTTCATCATTTGTTTTCTTTTCTTTCCACCCAATTATTCCTATTGTTCTATAAATCCACTTTTCAAATGCTTATTTTTTCTGTTCTGTTTTCTTGTCTAATGTCCATGTTTTTGCACTATACAGGAATGTTGAGTAGATAACATTTTGCTGTTCTTAGTTTTAGCCCTGGTGTTATTTATTTTGATGTTAGTATATTTTTCATGGCATTATAATTACTTTTTGCCATTCCTATTCTTTTGTTTATTTTAGTTTTACATTTTCCATTGCTGGTGTGTCAAAGGTAGTTGTAGCTCTGAATTGTCTCCAGGTCTATTCCTTCATCTTTAATATCCACTTGATTATTGTACTTTTTAATTATTTTTTTTAAAATACATATTTTTACATGTGTTGTATGTTTGTTCCAGTTGGAGGCCTATTGTGCCGAAACGTCATTCAGGTTTGTGTTGTCCGCTTGTTACATGAAGCTTTAACCATACTATTTTTTTCTATATTTTTTCATTTCTCCATGATATCCATTTGTAAGTTGTGAGTATTATCTTTGTTTATTATCATAGTTTTAGTCTTTTTGATATTCATATCTAGGTTTTTAAAAAAAACATTGAGTTTGAGCCAGTGGATTTTTTAGTTCTATTTTGAAAGTTCACAGTTTTAAAGTTCAGAGCTGAATGAGTTTTGGAGCACAGTGAATAAATTCTTTGACATTCTAATTTTTTCTTTTTTTTTTTTAAAACTAAAAAATTACTTATCTGCTTGTAAACCTTTGAGTTATTTGCGGGCCATCAACATTGCACTTCAAACACATGGGTGCTCAGATCCCCTTCTCATCAAGTCCTGAATTGTCCAGTAATCTAGATCCACATTTCGGAGGGCATTGATGATGACTGCCGATCCATTAGTTGACCATCTTCAACAACAGTGCAGCTAGCCAACCTAGTCATTACAATTACCTTCATCATCATGCTACTCATGGTCATAACGTGTCCACCACTGTCTTCTATGACTATTCTGTCTGTCGAGCATGCTGTAAATGCCTGTGCACTCCTTTAGTGTTGTATTACGGATCCATCTGTATCTCTTTACTCTGAAACAGTGCTGCACTGATCCATATAATGAGGAATGGGTGCACTGCTAGTTTGAGGAGCCTGTGCATGAGGTATTCAAATGGTACTCTGTTGTATACATCCGTCATATCTATAGCAGCTGTACGTGTCTCCTCTCATCTCGTCTGCAGAAGACATCATAGGCGAAGACTGTTGCATGGAGCCATATCTCTTTGTTATATCTATAACCTCAGAGTGTGGGTGGGAATGCACGTGTCTGTTCAAGGTGACAGATGAATACACAAACAAATATTTTCTCCAGTAGCTTACTCACAGAGCTCCTCATCGTGATGGTTCTGTAGCCACTTGGGTCGCACTGGAAGCGCAACAAAACCGAAACAATTGCTGCTGCAATTGACCTAGAGGACGCATACAACACAGTATCTTAGGATTTTTTAAATATCTCAGCTTCTTGAATTCAAGATCAGCCCATTCCTCCTTTTCCAATGAAAGGTAGTATATAAATATTGTATGTGGATTTTCAAATCAACGACAATTCACCCCGACCTTCCACAGAGTTCACCATTATCTCCAGTGTTGTTCAATGACTAACACAGTAAGGATCACAAGCAAGCAATTTTTAGGATAAGGTGGAACATTATCTTATGCTGATGATGTTTTGGTATATCGCCAGGGGAGCAGAGAAAACAGGGTGTTGCTAGAGAACTTCAATCAGAGCTTGATTGTTTAAGCATGTGGTGAGGGAAGGCAAAGAGCACTTGTCGATCTGATGAAGGCAACACTGACATGGTTTTATTTTAATAATGGCATAGTCAACAAGTTATTTTGAATCTGTGTTCAGAGGTTGTGGAGAGAACTCATGCTATGAGTTACCCCGGAGCCTTGCTTCTAAAAAGCAACTAGCCCATGTGGTATTGAAAGCCAGAAAGGTCCTATCTGTAATGAGGGTCATGGATGGCATCAACACAAATTGAGCAGTGTCATCTTCTTTTTCTTATATCAGGGGTTTGTTCTGTCTGTTATAGAATTTGCATTGGCCATCCTGACTCTTAGCAATACGCATTATCCTTTTGTCCAGAAAAGATACTGAGTGTAGAGTGTGATGTGTTACCTCCTCAATTTCCTCCCAATGGCAGACAGAATAAGACTTTGCTGAGCACTTGCCTACCTTTGAATCAGTGCAGACCCAGATCATCCACTATACTGTGAATTTATAGATACAAGAGGCAGCAGGTTAAAAAGAAGAAATTCGTGGATGGGGCAGGCAATGGATATCATTCAGCAGGTGTGTTCAATCAAAGACATAAAACCCGGGGAAGAATTGATATGAGTGCCGTCAAAGTGCAGTATGTCCTTTCTCATCATCACACTGGACAGAGAATATATACAACAAAATCCATTGGTTGTTGAGGCAGAAGTGCAGGCCTAGATTTTTTAGAACGCCTCTGAAATTGATGCAGTCATTTATACAGATAGCTCATGTGCTTTCACGGCTCTTGTTGGAGGCAGAACAGAGAAGGAAGACAGTGGTGCTTTCACATTGCCTACAAGTAGTTTGACGGAAATTAAGGCTGCTACAAAAGCATTGGCATAGCTTGAGACACACGTGTGTTTCCTCAGTGATTCATACTCTTCACTAAACTAAAACAATCCATATCATCATCATTGCTCAATTTCAGATCTCTTCCGCAGCACTTTTCCCTGAGTGCTGGACCAACACCTATATATATATATATATATATTTCCTGTGTGTTACAGGGGCCTCATTATGAGGGAAGTAAAGAATAGTGACACTGTGACCTTCCAGGCATGTCGTAATAGGCGACTAATGAGGTTGATCGATGGCTTGATAAGCTGTCATTGTAAAAAGTATTGTTATAGAAACAGCGCCATATATTTTAGAGCAGTGATCTCTGCAATATGTGCCACTTTGGCATGCAAGGTTTCTGTTTTTGAGATTGTGGTTCTGCCCTATGTGCCGTCTTCGGCTCGAAAGGACGATAGATAGATAGATATTCCTGCCATCTATCGATTATATCTTTGTTAGCATTCTTCCATTTTTTTTGCAATACATCCGCTTCCTGTAGCTTTTTTGTTTTTATTAGTCATTCTCTTATTTCTGTGTGCAGAATATAATATTATTTACAATATATATACATAAATACATCATCATCACAAAGTACCAACCCTGCTGGTGTAGATGATCATGGCTCTTCACAGCTTTCGATCTCGACAGTTATTTATCATTTCCAGTGATTTTCTTGTCTGTTGTCCAATTTTCCATAATTCACATTCATATGTTAAGAAAGGCTCTACATAACATTTAAGAACTCTTTTTCTTGTTTCAATTGTCAAAAATGGATTGCACAATATCTTCCTCATTTTTTAGAAAGCTGCTTTTGCCTGAGCCATTCTGCATCTCACCTCTGTTTTACATCTACCATCTGAGGTTAACGTTGTTCCCAGATATTTAAATTCATTTACCTGTTGAACACATTGACCTCCTATTGCTCGGAAAAATGGAAGAAATGGTATGGTTAAACTTTACATAATAAATGGACGACACAAATTTGAATGTTTCAGCTCAATAGGCCTTCAGCAGGAACCAACATACAAAACAATACACAGATATGTAAGTAATGGAGTATTTAAAATAATAAATAATAAAAAAATAATTTTCACCTAGAGTGAGAAATAAAAATAAAATTTTCTTCCCTGTATACTGTGCTGTGGCCAGTAGTAAAATGAACCTTAGTACGCTCGGGGTACATGTGCGTGCATCCAAGTCAAAATGTACACACAGAGCATGCATAACCAGAAGTTTCCACACACAGACCCGTGTGCATAAAAAAAAGCACAAAGAACAGACCAGAAGAATACAGGGTACCCGAGAGGAGAAAAGAGTGAGATATCACAGAGCGGGGTTCACTAAGAATATGTAAAAGATAAAATACTGTTTACTGCAGGTGGAAAGGGTATCGTCTTGCACACAACTAAGCAGCCCAGACACAAGAGATATTTGGTGGACAGCCGAAGTATTACATTGTGGTCTAGTAGAAGAGAGATGTGAATAGCATAGCATGTGCATATACTAATGTGCTGAAGCATGAGCAACAGAGAATATGCAATAATGAAGGAACAGGCACAGGGAAACTATGTGTATGAGTGTGATACATAAATGCCTCGTGGGGTTAGTGAACCCAATTGGACTATAAGCCAATTCTCCAAGGCAAACTGACTGTGATCACTGGAGTGGCAGAAGACAGCAAAAGTGATATGGATGCCATTTTTGCCTTTGTGGTCCGAAGAATTGAACTGGAATTAATTCTGTTGAACATCTCTAAGGTGTTTACTAAACGTTTCTGCTAAACTTCTCCCAGGCTCGCCAGTACAAGTCACGTGATGTCGTTGGCATATGATGGCATAAATTATATTTCGGGACACACATGTGAAACCATCCTTGATTTCAAACCTTCCATTAGGGAATAAGACAGAGTTAGTGCAGAGTACATAAGCTCAGATTATACAGTTAGGTCCCCAAGTGTGTATGGTTAGCATCAGGGAGACGGCTCCTAACAAGAGTATCTATCAAATTCTTGTCGCTTTTTTAATATTGTTCCACTTGTCTTTATTGTGCATTGCGGTGAAGTCCTTTTCTTTGTTGCTACCATTACTTCTGTCTTTTGGCTATTAAGGCTGAGTCCTTTATTTTAGCTTTCCTTCACTATAATGTCTATCATTTCTTGTATATAGAAATTTGAACAACGAATTTTCACCTAGTGTGGGAAGAGCACAGTCTCTGCAGGGACAGTGCAGAATTGCAGGTACATGCGGTTAGGGTACAGACCCCAGTTCATTTCGAAATTGTAAATGTGTGTAACCTGTAATGGGAAGGTTTTCACACAACAATGGCAGAATCTCTTCGAGTTCGATGAAGAGAACGTCATTTTCTGCTGAGACTTTAATGCTAGAGGCAACCAGTGGGTTAACATCCTAACCAACAAGCAGTGAGAAAACCTAGAGAACGCACTAGTGTCAGTCGATTTAGTGTGCTTGAATGATGGAAAGGCAACCAGAATGGCCACTCGAACAGGGGACTCTGATAGTGTCATAGACCTGGCACTGGTGTCTTCGACCTTCGCACCGGTTTGCAGGTGGAGTGCACTGGGGTTCCACGGAAGTGATCACTATCCATGTGTTCTCCTAATTGAGAAAAGCAGAAATAAAAGCCAGAAAAGAAAGCTCCACACATTCCACTACGAGAAAACAGACCAGGACGTCATTAGCAAAATCAAACATAGGAAACAGATCGCCCCTTATAGGAGTCAGGAGAGATGGACGCAGCCACCCTGGTGGAACGTAGAAGTCGAGGAAGCTTGACGGTACAAGAGACAAATGGCCAAGACATGGCAGAAAGCCAGAAAGAATGGAAGAACACAACCTGAGCTCTTGAAGCGTCTGAAAGAAGAGGCTGACAAAAAATTTTAGCACTTTAAACTATGTGCTAAGGATGCCAAATAGGATGACTTCTGTAGAAAAGTGTGCTCAGAAAAATCGCTAGCCACATTCTGGCACCTTCATCAGAGCATGAATGGCACAACATGACACAGAAGCATACCAGACTTTCAAAGCACAGGCCGGATATGGCACAAATCTGATGAGAGCAAAGGGAAGGCCCTGCTTGCCTGCTCATTGAGCAGACGGACCAAAGAAATGAGGCTGTAAGAATGAGGATACAGGGATCGCTGTCAAAATTGTGTAAGGATGTAGTGCTGGAAGAAGATCTCACAATCACAACCAATACCATTCGGACAACACTTAAAAGGTCACACAACACTGCTCCTGGTCCAGATGGTGTTCTGTACGATGACATAGGTGATTTAGCTGACGACGACTTGACAAAACTGGCCAATGAGTTTAAGGCCAGCATTCGGAGTGGCCAGATTAAGGAGGAGTGGCTACTCAGCTACTTACTACAGTTACCGAAGCCAAACAAGGACCATTCTCAGATCAGTGCCTACAGAATCATCACGATGCACAACACTGCGGGCAAGCTGCTGGAGAAAATAGTTGCCCGTGTCCTCACGTATTACCTTGAACAGAAACGCGCATTCCCATCCACACTCGGAGGTTATAGATATAACAAAGAGACATGGCTCAATGCGGCAGTCTTTGCCTATGATGTCTTTGAAGGATTCCACAGACGAGAGGAAACATGTGCTGCTGCTATAGATCTAGAGAATGCATACAATAGGGTACCATTTGAATACCTCATGCATATGCTCCTCAAACTGGTGGTGCACCCCTTCCTCATTAGATGGATCACTGCGGCACTGTTTCAGAGGAAGGTGATACTCAGATGTGGAAGTTGGTTTTCTGAGCCAACATCCATTTGTCCAGGGCTGCCACAAGGCTCACCATTGTCACCAGTTCTATTTAACGTGTACACAATAACGATCACGGAACAACAACTGGATGGGAGGGGAAGAACTATGACTTTTACTGATGATATTCTGGTATATCGACAGGGAAGAGACAGACGGGGATTCGCCTCCACAATGCAAGATGAACTCGATCGCATTTCTTCTTGGAGTGGGATTTCAGATGCCTTGGTTAATCCTAATAAAGCATCAGTTTCATGGTTCTCCCTTAACAATCATATCGTTAAAACGACCACACCGGTAGTACGAATAGGAGCTGATGAGGTAAACCAGGAACAAGTTGATGAGGGGGGAACAGGCAAATAATTGCAATGCTGCGGTAAAGCTGGTAGCAAGGAGCCAATGGTGGGGTGTGCTAAACACTCCAAGGTATGGTGACAGCTTTACAAATAAAGAACACAACACAATACTGACGTTTCGGCCTGTGGCCTTCTTCAGAATACATGGACAACGACAACAAGCGGTGAAGCACAATTACTACATGTTAGATGATAAAGTGGAGGGCGAGGAAAGTAGGATGCAAAAATAAGAAAAGAGAGAAATGAATTTTACATGATGAGAGGTATGATGGGCGTCAAAATATATAAAATAGAAAAAGAGAGAGAAAAATGTATAATAAATTGTACTTAGCTGAGCTCAGAGCAGGGAGCAGGAAAACTGTAATCCGTGCTGAAACCAGTCGGAATGACTAAATGACTAAAAGCGCAGAGAACGTGTATAGAAAGCAACACGTGACAAAGACAGGTCAGTAAAGAGGGCAAAAAGGATCAAATTTCGGGAAAACCAAAAAGGGGGGGGGGAAAGGGGGCATAGACGAGGATACTCATGGGACACAACAAGCAATACATATAAATCACTCAACAATGGAAGTGAGAGATCACGCGAGAGGTTAAGAGAAAGAAATAGAATGACACGACAAAGTAGTAAACTAGGCAGTGGGTGAGAGAGATGGACTCTACAGAATGGATGGCCTCGAACTGAACGAGTTGAGAGGTAGGTCAACGAAAGGAAGGATTGGATACTGGAGGAAGAGATACGGTGAGGAAGAATAATAAAGCCGGTATAATGAGAAGGGCGATAGAGGGGTGGTCCGGAGGAAGTTAGTCTATCGGGAGGTAGGGAAGTATTGGAGGAGGAGGTATGGAGAGGAGGGATAAGAAGCAGGTATGTGAAAACTGGATAGGGGGAGAGGCGGTAGGTCAGAAGTGAATGGAAAAAGAGAAAGTCTGGAAGAAGTGGAGCAATAGGGGATGGTGTGCAAGAGGTATGAACCATAGGAGGTAAAGAAGTAGGGAAATGATAGAACAAAGGGGGGAATGAAAGTGGGCATCAGGATAAGGGGGATACTGGAATAGTAGGTATAGATGAGTAGTGACTACAAGTTAATAGAGAGGAGAGGGGTGAGCTAGGAGTAGATCAGCAGAGGGGTGGTAGGAAGGACGAGGGACAATAGAGGTGGGCAGAGAGATCGTACGTACAGTCCAGGTGGAGAGGTGATATAGTGATAAAGAGGTAAAGGACATGAAGATAGTCAGAAGAGAAAAAGGTGTAGGGAGAGGGGGGGGTTTAGGAGGAAGAAGGCAAGATGGGGGTTACTCAAAGAGGATATGAAAAGCAGGGATGGACGAGGAGTAGAGGACCCAAGAAGAGAAATAGGAAGAGAGGTCCATAGGTAGGAGGATGGAGTCGGAGGCAGGAGGGTCCTCAGAGGGACAGGGATACATTGATGCCACGAGGGGTGAGGCAGCCCCAACGAGCGATCAGACGGTGCTCAAGAGTGAGCCGACTGTGGTGATCAGAGGAGCATGATACTAGGCCAGTTACCAAGACATCAGTCTTACCTCGATGGCCCCTCGAGTTAAAGTGGGCTGCTACAGGAGTGTCCGCTTCTTGGGTGATGTCATTCAAGTGTTCACGGCACCTATCGCCGATTCTGCGACCAGACTGACCGATGTAGGTCAACTTGCATCGCTTACAGATGATGGCATAAATGATGTTCCGCGATGTGCAAGTGAATCCCTCTCTGATCTCGAAAGGACCATTAGGGAAGAGGACAGTGTCGGTCTGGAGAACGTGGTCACAAGTTTTACATACTCTCCGGTTGCAGCGGATAGTGCCTCGATGGCTGAAGTGGTCAGCAGGAAGACGGCCCCTGACAAGAAAGTCTCGGAGGTTCCGGTCACGTCTAAAGGCCACTAGTGGTGGGTCAGGGAAGAGCAGACGAGTAGTAGGGTCAGATCGAAGAATAGGGAGGTAGCGGTGGATGGTCCTAATAGCGGCGTAGTGGTGAGGGTGATGGGTGAGAGCGAGCACTACTCTATCAGAGGGGGGATGAGTAGAGGGGGTAAGAGCAGACTGACGTGAAGTGTGGAGAACTCGACGCAGGGCAGGGAGGAGAGCTGATTCAGGATAGAGACGTCGGCGGAAGAAATCAAGCATAAGGTGGGCATTGTGAAGGAAATCTTCGTCGTCTCGTCAACAAGTTGATGACATACCTCGGAGTTAAGTTTCATCACAGCCTGTGTTTTAGGGACCACGTTAACCATGTGATAACAAAATCCCGCAAAGGATTTGCCACCTTGAAGGTAATGGCAGCTGCCAACATCGAGCAGAGGCTACTTACTCTTCTGTTCCAGGGATTAGTCCTCGCACCAATTGAGTATGCCCTGGCAATTCTTACTGTCAGTACAACTCAAATTGATAGGATGGAGAAATTGCAATGCGCATTATCTTGGGATGTACAAAGGACACTCCTTGTGTAGCAATGAGGTATCTTCTTGACTTTCCAACCATGGATGACAGAATCAAAATCTGGAGACCATGAGCATACCTGAAGATTAGTACAGATAAAGAGCAACCATTGCACCACGTGCTCAACATAGGGAAAGGTGCCAGGTTAAAAAGAGGCAAATCATGGGTGGGCCGAACAGATGATGTCATCACACAGGTCTGTGGGCTTACCAATATCAGTGTTGGTGAGGAGTGGATACCAATGCCTACGTCATTCAAGGGGACTTTCTCGTGTATTGTCACACTCTACAGGAAAAAGTAGGGAACAGAACCCGGTTGTGGTTAATGCTGAGGTCATCAGTCTCATCTGCGATAACACCGATGAGAAAGATACAGTCATCTATACAGAAGGATCTGTAAGACGACACCACAGGAGTGCATGGGTATTTACAGCACGCTCGGCAGGCAGAATAGTCAAAGAAGACAGTGGTGCATACATACACGAGTAACATGACAATGGAGGTGATGGCAGTGACCACGGCATTCAAATGGTTAGAGTCACAAGACTACAACCACGCATGTATACTGAGTGACTCTATGAGCATGATAAAAAAAGTGGAGGCATGCAATGGGTAGAGTCATTGCTGAAGTCCAAAATACGTAAGGTCACCTTTGTCTATGTCCCTGGACATTCGGGAGTACGGGGAAATGAAAGAGCAGACAGGTTGGCTAGCTGCGCTGTCATTAAGGACGGGCAACCAATGGATCGGGCGGACATCATCAATGCCCTCCGAGATGCGGAAAGAGCACAGGACTTCGACAAACACAGATCCACGTCACTTCTTTGGATGATGGAAATGGGAGTTAAGATGGGCACAGCCAGAAATGAGAAACTTAGTGGCCGTGTAAGAAGACTTATCAACCAAAAAATAGAACTGGAGTCGTCAGTCGCTGGACACTGCAGGATTTGCTGAGGAGGGGATCTGAGCACCTATGGACATGCTCGGAGTGCAATGATGATGACCCGCAAATAACTCATTAACATTTCTTGTAATTCATTTTCACTGTTAGCACTTAAAACTGTATCATCAGCAGACCTTAGATTATTTAAAATTATTACCTCCAGTTGATTTTGTTTCTCACTCTTCATATGATGATTCTTAGTAATATAGTCATGTGATTCATAAGGCTTATTGTGAAATGATCATAAAATTCAATCGCACACGATTTCTTTGGTAGGGCTATGAATATTGATTTTAGCAGGTCATCTGGTATATATCCACTGTGTTTAAGATCAAAGGAAGGAGAACTGTTGATTGAACAAGAAAGCATAAGGGAACGATGGACAGAATACATTAAAGATCTTTGTAATGATGAACAAACAGAAGTAAATATTAAGGATAATGGAGAAGGGCAAGAAATACTCAAAGAAGAAGTGGAAGACTCCTAGTGCAATATGAAAGCTGGAAAAGCTCCTGGACCAGATAATATAACTAAAGAAGATATAGAAGCCATGGGTAATTTTGGAATAGAAATAACAAAAATATTGAATGATCTACAACAGCGGATATATACCAGGCGACTTGCTTAAATCAATATTCATAGCCGTACCAAAGAAATCTGGTGTGATTGAATGCGATGATCATCGCACAATAAGCCTTATGAGTCACCTGACTAAGATATTATTAAGAATCATCACGTGAAGAGTGTGAAATAAAATCAGTCCAGAAATTAGTGATGAACAGTGTGGTTTTGTTAGAGGAACGAGCAATGCCATATACATCATAAGATCTTTAATAGAAAGAGCCATAGAGGTGAAAACAGATCTATACCTATGTTTCATAGATTATACCAAAGCATTTGACAAAGTAAAGCACCAAGAAATAATCAAAATTTTAGAAAGCATAAACATAGACAGCAAAGATCTAAGAATAATAAACAACATGTACTGGCAACAAACAGCGGCCATAAGAACTGGAAACCAACTGGGAATGTTTCAACAAATAAAACAGGGCATTAGGCAAGGTTGCGTGCTGTCACCAGATTTGTTTAATATGTATAGTGAGATTATTTTAAGATCCACATCATAAGGGGCATGCCTGGAATAACAATTGGAGGTCATAATATAAATAATCTAAGGTATGCTGATGAAACAGTCTTAATCGTTAAGAGTGAAAATGAGTTACAAGAAATGTTAGACATTATAGTGAAAGAAAGCAAAAATAAAGGACTCAGCCCTAATAGCAAAAAGTCAGAAGTAATGGTAACAACAATGAAAAAGACATCACCTCAGTGCAAAATAAAGACAAGTGGAACAATATTAATGCAGATAGATGAATTTAAATATTTGGGAACTTTGTTAACCTCAGATGGAAGATGTACAAAAGAGGTGAGATGCAGAATGGCTCAGGCTAAAGCAGCTTTCCAAAAATTGAGGAAGGTACTACGCAATCCATTTTTGACAATCGAAACAAGAAAAAGAGTTCTTAAATGTTATGCAAAGTCAGTCTTAACATAGGACATGAAGCATGGACAATAGGACAACAAACAAGAAAATCACTGGAGTCTGTAGAAATGTGGTTTTACAAAAGAATGTTGAGAATACCATGGACAGCTAAGAAGAGTAATGAAAATGTTTTGAAAGAGGCCAATGCAAAAAAAGAGCTAATTTCCAATATTAGGAAGAAACAATCATAATTTTTTGGCCATGTAATGAGAAGAGAACAACTGGAATATATTGTAACAACTGGGAAAATTGAGGGACGAAGAGATAGAGGAAAGCATAGAGAAAAAATACCAGACAGCTTAAGAGAATGGCTTGGCAGAATGTCAACAACAGAAATGATAAATAACTATCGAGATTGAAAATTGTGGAGAAAAATGATCACCTACGCCAGCAGGCCCGGTACTTGATGATGATGATGCTTTCTTGTTCAATCAACAATTCTCCTTCCTTTAATCTTAAACATCCAGTTTTTGATTGCGTTTTTCTTCCTGCTAATTCTTCAGTTTCTTTGTATATAGCTTTTGGATCTCCTATTTGTTGCGTTTCAATTTTTTCTCATCTATTTTTTAGCCATGCTTCTTTTGCTTCATTGCATTTTATTAGAATTTCTTCATTTAATCTCTTATACTCATCTTTGTTATCTTTATTTCTTCTTCTTCTTGTCCCCATTAGCTGTAAAATGTCATCTGTCAACTGTTTCTTGAATTTGTCCTCACTGGTGATATGAACTCTTTTGATGTTTGTTGCATTGATTCTTTTAGCATTTCCCACTGTTCATCAATTCGTCCGATACCAAGGCCTTTAATAGATTTTGTAGCCAACACACAAACCAACCTTACAGTCAGATATAAATTTAGATGATGTCACCTTGAATGAAGTAGAGACGGCTGTAAGGCTCATGACTAACAGCACCACTCCAGGTGAAGATGGCATAACATCTGAGATTCCAAAAAGCAATGGATAGCCATAACTTAAAACACCTGCAGAAAATGTTTAATGCAGTATGGAAAGAAGAAACCTACACAGTGGAAAAAAGGTATAATTGTCAAAATTTCCAAAAAGTGCAATCTTATGGATTGCAACAACTGAAGAAGCAAGACTCCTCTATCAGTTGCCTCTAAAGTATTCTGTAAGATTATCGTGAGCAGAATCAAAGATGGTGTAGACATTGTTATGAGTGAAGAGCAAACAGGATTTAGAAGAGGAAGAAGCTGTCTTGATCATATTTTCACCCCAAGAATTATATTAGAAGAACATATCAACAGGCATCAGCTCCTTCGCCAAGATTGAGCAACTCGCCCAGAACACAGCCATGTGGCGAGACACAATGCAGATCCTGTGCAAGATCTGACAGTTGAAAGACCATAGGACATAAAAGTATAGAATTTCTGCCCTATGTGTCATCCTCAACACAAAAGGAGAATAGATAGATAGAATTTGAATTTGGTAAGCACAGCACAAATACTATCTTACTTTCCTGAAAAATCTTAGCACATATTTGAAATTACATAAACATAAAAACTGTTGGTGGGATCAAACTAAATCTCTTGTCCTCAGAAGACCAGTTGACTAACTACTACTTTTCCTGCAGTTCCCAAGCTGGGTTATACATATATATACAATTTATTACATGAAGGGTGTTCAAAAAGTTATACACTTTATTTATTAGAAATTATTAAGGTAGGTAGGAAAACTAACCAGTGAAAGAGATCGATCACTTTATCTATCGAAGTCACTTTGATCGAGAAGGGGATACAAGCAAAGAAATTAGAATCAGAATAGCTAAGCAGCAATGTCTTTCAGAAGCCTTGAAAAGTTGTGGAAATCAAAACTCATCAGCACAAACACAAAACTTATTCAAATCAAGTGTACTATCAACCCTTACATATGCGTGTGAAAGCTGGAAAACAACAAGAGATATAGAAACAAAGTTGAGCGCATTCGAAAATAAATGTCTAAGGAAAATACTTGGTATAGTGTGGAACGAATTTAAAACAAACGAGGAAATTAGAGAAATCGCCAATCAACCACTAATATCTTCAGTAAAAGAAAAGACGATGGTCATATGTTGGACATGTGATGAGAAGAGATAATAACTGAATAGCAAAGCAAGCCCTCATGTGGGAAATAACAGGTAAGAGGAAAAGAGGAAGACCTAGAAAGACACTGAGAAGAACATTGATGAGAGAGGCAAGAGCAGCAGGAATCGGCTCCCACAATGAGATAGAGCTGCTTGCACAGAACAGAGACAAATGGCGAGATTTGATAAAATATCTTTAAAAGAATTGAAAACCGCTAGAACAAAATTCAGATAAGAGAGGGGGTATCTTGGTCTATGCTCTATGGGCTGGCTACGGCTCGAAAGGTCAATAGATAAATAGGAAAACTGCATCATTGTAAAGACACATAATTTGTTGGAATTTCCAGTGATTGCCTAGCTCAGGCAGGTAGTACTGTCTGTTTGAAAGAGAAATGGAGTATTTGATTACAGAGCTGGACACTGGTTCAAGCCCAGTTTTGAGTTGTTCTACAATCAGGACATTATGAATGGGAGTAAGCTATATAGAAATGTGTCTCCCTGAGGAATAAATATGTAGAGGACTAAAAAAGTTCATACCAATTTTTAGCTGTGTGCCTTGACTCCTTCCTACCAAAGGTCAAAACTTTTTGCTAACTCATGGTGCAGTTTGATACACATTTGCATGAGTTTTCTGCCAGTTTCTCTTTCACACAGGACCCCATGTACTCACTAGAAACTCTAACAGTGTGTTTTTTTAACATTGACATCACCTTCATCTGCTGCAACAATTTTTTTTTAGTAAAGTGCAAATGTATCTTTTACTTTGTATTGTAAAATCTATGAAAAAAATTGTTCTTTTTTTAAATGCAATATTTACACAATATAAACACCACAATTTTATGAATTAGGCCCTATTTCTTTTTTCTCTTTTCAAATATGTATTTTGCTTTAGTCTGCTAATTTTAAAACAGCATAAGCTGTGTTATAGCTAAATTGAAACTTTTCCATTTTTCTCAACGCCAAACTGTTTTTATCTTTTATTTTATATTTTAGGCTTTCTTCTTCCACATCTTTACTTATACTTTACGTATTTGGTTGTATATGTTTGTTTTCCACAACTCTCACAATTGATAGCCTGTTTGGTCATATTGTTCCCTGATTGTATAAAGCATCAGTGCCTGTTTTCTTTCATTTCCATTTGCTATATTATTGTATTTCTGTTCCTTTGTTACCAGATTGTGGATTTGTCTGGATTGGAGATACTTAAAAAAAAACTTCCCAACTGCAAGCAGGTCTTTGTAATAGAAGAATGTGGTCATGCCATCAACCTTGACCAGCCTTATGTATTTGCTAAAGAGGTGCTAAAATTTTGGGCACAACATCAGACACAAAAATCAAATTTTGTCAAATTGATTTCATGACAAGAATATTAGAGTTATCATTCGTTAAGCTTCTCATTTGCTTGTCTGCTATTAAATTATATATTTGATACATTGTCAGATTCACTATGTGTTCTTACATTTTGCTCCATACTATCAACCATTGTTCTGATTTGTTCTGTTAAAGAACATTTTGCTTTTCACAACACAATCATGCAATGTCCATTATTTTTTTACATTAATTTCTTAATCTATTACAAGATAACAAATAAATTCCTTATTCTATAAGGGAAAATCATTAACACTCTTTTTTCTTGTTCATTCTTAAGTGTTATTGACTTTCTTTAAAGTATTTCTTTCGTATTGGTTTAGTAAATATTTACAATGTGCAAATTTTACTTAATATCCTGCACAACAGCATCACGTGTGTGTTAGTGTGTGTGTGTGTTTATTAATGTGTGTGTAGTTGTTTGTTAGTGTGTGTTTTAGTATTTTACCACTAATCCATCTGTTTTTTAGGCATCTCATTGTTACTGCTTGCTATTTTTCTGATAGACATGTCCAACTTGTTATTTTTCTTTCTGGAATAACTCACAATAAGTGAGTTATATTATACCCTTCTTCTAATATCTTCATTCTTGATTTTACCTCTTCCTCATAATTCAGTATTCTTCTGAGATATATATTTTCATTTGGTAGAATAATTTTTATTCCCCTTTGCTGTTCATGATTGACATTGCTGATATTGATAGTGAAGTGTTTGCAGAAAATTTGTACTGTATATTGTCATGGCTTGGCAGAAGGTCAACAATAGAAATGATAAAGAACTGTCGAGATCGAAAGTTGTGGAGAGACATGATCACCTACGCCAGTAGGCCCGGTACTTGATGATGATGATGATTGTTTACTTCTTGTATCAATCAACACAGTTATTTTTCATAATTTATGTTGATTGTCTAGGTCTATAATCTAGGATTGTTTTGTTGAATAATAATACTTTATTTCAAAATAACCGAAATTTGTCTTATGTTAAATAACAAATAATAATTTATTTTGTTTCTTTTCTACTTGTAGTCATAACTTGTTTTCTACATTAATCTTCATGCTTTATATTTTGCTCTTTGTTTGCTCCATATAGTTGATACTGTCAGATATTGAAGTTCCTTCATGTCTTGTTATTAGTGCTTGATTATCCCCAAAGAGGAGTTTCATCATCATGTACCGTGTCTGCTGATGTAGGTGATCATTACCACAACATTCTATCTCTACAGCTCTTTCTCCCTCCTGATGTTGGAAATAAGCTTTTCTTTTTTCTTCTTCTTTAGCCTCCACATTATTTATTTAGCTGTCCTGTATTTGTATGAAGTTTTGTAGTGTTGCTTATATTTTCATCTTCTATTTACATTTCAGCTGCTGTAATAAATTATTGGTGTTGAGAAGTATTGTTTCTATCTTTCAAGAATTAATTTATATTTTTCATGATCATTAGCAGATGATATAGAAGGAACATAACCAGCTGATAGGAACATAACCTATGTTTCAAGGAAAACTCTTTGTACTCATTTTAAATGGCTCGTTGAACTTAGAAGTCATGTTGTCTAAAAAGGAATTAGTCATATCTTGCACACAAACCAATTTGCTAGATGTTTACATTCATGAAGAATTTTTTTTTATTATTATGGCTTCACTTGTTTCTTTTGTTGTTGTCTTTTTTTATTTTTTCTCATTGGTGTTATAAAAACTTTATGACCTGCGTCTGTGCACATATTTATAGCGTCTTGAATCAGAGATCATTTTGTGTTGTGCTAATATGAAATAAACCAATGGAAGAGATCGACCACTTTGTCTATCTTGGAAGTCATATTGATTGGGAAGGGGATACATTTAACATTTTTTACATTTTGGGAACGCATTTAAAAATAAATGTCTAAGGAAAATACTTGGTATAGCGTGGAACGAATTCAAAACAAACGAAGAAATTAGAGAAATTGCCAATCAACCACTAATATCTTCTGTAATCAAGAAAAGACGATAGTCATATGTTGGACATGTGATGAAGAGAGATAATAACTGAATAACAAATCAAGCCCTCATGTGGGAAATAACAGGTAAGAGGAAAAGAGGAAGACCCAGAGAGACACTGAGAAGAACATTGACGAAAAAGGCAAGAGCAGCAGGAATCAGCTTCCTCAATGAGATAGAGTTACTTGCACAGAACATAGACAAATGGTGAGATTTTATAAAATATCTTTAGAGGGATTGAAAACTGCTAGAATACAAATTTAGATAAGAGAAAGAGTATCTGGGTCTATGCCTTATGGACTGGCTATTGCTCGAAAGGTCAGTAAATAGATAGATAGATAATATGAAATTGATCTGATCACTGCAGATCAGACCATTCCATTTGTACCATCTATATGTTTGTGGTTCTGCATGCTTGAGGAGTGTCTCTAGGTATACCCCTAAAATGCTTCAGCTTTGTTTCATTCTATCCCATTCTTGTATTGTCATCATTCCTAAAAACCATTTAAATTAAATTCTTATCTACTTTCACTTTGTTTCATTTCTCTTGAATTTGATTTAAATAATGTTTTTTGTTTTGTTTCAGAACTATGAATCTCTGACACACACACACACACACCCCTCCACTAGTACTTTACTTTTTTGTTTTATTTATTCTATAGTTGAAGACAAATCTATCTATCTATTGTCCTTTCGAGCCGAAGACGGCACATAGGGCAGAACTACAATCTCAAAAACAGAAACTTTGCATGCCAAAATGGCACATATTGCAGAGATCACTGCTTCTAAAATCTATGGTTCTGTTTCCATAACAATGCTTTTTACAATAACAGCTTGTCAAGCCATCGATCAACCTCCTTAGTCGCCTCTTACGACATGCCTGGTAGGTCACAGTGTCACTATTCTTTACTTCCCACATAATGAGGCCCCGGTAACACACGTTTGAAGACAAATATAAGATTTTAATTTAACTGAGTGCACAACACTTGAATTTCTTTTTAATAATTTTTGTTATAATAATATTACATGAAATTAATTAATTTGTGTAGATGTCAGTAGTACAGACCTAGTTTATACAAAAGTTTTAACACAATATGAAAGAAATGTAAAAGTTCATTTCATTCTTGATCATCTATGATCTAACTACCTGCTCCCTTTTTCCCCAACCCTCCAAAAAATTGTCTAAATGATGTACATATTGACTCCCCCTTTTACATTTCATTCTATCTATCTATCTATTGACCTTTCGAGCCGTAACCGGCCCATAGGGCGTAGACCAAGATACACCTTCTCCTATATGAATTTTTGTTCTAGCAGTTTTCTTTTAAAGATATTTTATTAAATCTCGCCATCTGTCTCTGTTCTGTGCAAGCAGTTCTATCTCATTGAGGGAGCCGATTCCTGCTGCTCTTGCCTCTCTCATCAATGTTCTTCTCAGTGTCTCCCTGGGTCTTCCTCTTTTTCTTTTACCTGTTGTTTCCCATATGAGGGCTTGCTTTGCTATTCGATTATTATCTCTTCTCATCACATGTCCAACGTATGACCATCGTCTTTTCTTTATTACTGAAGATATTAGTGGTTGATTGGCGATTTCTCTAATTTCCTCGTTTGTTTTGAATTCGTTCCATTCTATACCAAGTATTTTCCTTAGACATTTATTTTCGAATGCGTTCAACTTTGTTTCTATATCTCTTGTTGTTTTCCAGCTTTCACACGCATACGTAAGGGTTGATAGTACATTTGATTTGAATAGCCTAAGTTTTGTGTTTGTGCTAATGAGTTTTGATTTCCACAACTTTTCAAGGCTTCTGAAAGACATTGCTGCTTTAGCCAGTCTGATTCTAATTTCTTTGCTCGTATCCCCTTCTCGATCAATGTGACTTCCAAGATAGATAAAGTGATCGATCTCTTCTACTGGTTTGTTTTCCATGTATATTTTGTCACTTGTTGGAATTAAACTTTTCATGACTTTAGTCTTTTCATGATTGACCTCAAGCCCAATTTTGCTGGCTATTGATGATAGTTCATTTGTGTTTTCCTGCATCGTTTTTATCTGACTGCTGATGAGAACTATGTCATCAGCAAAGTCGAGGTCCTCCAAATGGTCTCCTTGTATCCATTCGATGCCTTTATTACCAGTGCAGCATTTCTTCATTATGAAGTCCATAACAATTCCAAATAACAAGGGCGATAAAATACATCCTTGTTTAACCCCAGTTTCTATTGGGAAACATTCGCTCAGTCCTTCCTCTGTTCGAACTGCACATGTGTAACCATCATACATGTCTTTGATAATATTTATGATTTTTGATGGTAAACCATATTGCTTCAGAATTATACATTTACATTTCATTACAACATTGAAAAATAAAAGATATAAATATACAATAATATAAAATATTTGGTATGAAATACCACATGGGGTGACATAAGATGGTTATAGTTTGTTGGTTTGTTGATACTCTTTTACCATTCATTTAAACCTAATAGGATTTCAGCCCAAGAACAGTGAGTGCTAATCGTGAAGTATGTACTACTTCTGTCTGTGGTCACAAAAAGCAGAGAAAAGTGTATCACAGCAGGGTCAATTAGATGTGTAAAAGAGATTTACAGGGCAACAGGGAATTATTGGTATTAGTCTGCAGTTGTATGGACAATCTGTGGAAATAGTCTAAGTTGCCACAAGATTAACTTGTAACAGATTTGTAATAATGAAAAATATGGAGAGTTTGTTAAAATCTAGATCTTGGGGTCTACTGAGGACAAGATCTCAGATTCAGTCTTAATCCTTTATTGATTCTTCTTGATCCTTCCCACACCATTAGACATCTTGGAGATGTCTCTTTTTTTCTGGTCTTGTGTGTTTTCCCGTTCCAGTGTCATGGCAGCTACGTGTTGGTAGTTTTTATGATTGGGCTCTTGCTGATATATTTAAATGATTTACGCGACAGTCTAGTTGTGAAATAATGTGTTGCTATTCCCTGTTTTGTTGTATGTTTACTTCTGACGAGTGGATGGACTGTGAACTTTATCGATATTTCAGTGGAATATGATTTATTATTTTTTGTGTCATGTGTTCGCGGTTCGACAGGCAAACATATATTTCGACAACAATGGTGCTCGGCAGGAATGTCCATCCCGAATGTAAAAAGTCTGTGATGGTGGATGTGGTGGAAGAATCAGACCCAGAAAGCGAAAACAGCAAAGTGAGTGGTACACATGAGACATATTCAGGACATGAAAGACGAATGTGGCAGACCACCGTGAAAGAGATTGGAGCCTCATCACGTAATATTCCAAAGAAAGCCATGGAGAGAAATTCCAACTGTTGTCATAAGAGTGAGTTAAAAATAAGGACATGAAATGTTAGGATTTTATACCAAGAAGAAAAATTAGATGATCTTATTTTAGAAGAAAAACAACTAAATATAGATATTTTAGACATATCAGAAGCAAGATGGAAGAAAGTGGATACATACAAAATGATACATATACATTTATATATTCAGGTAACACAACAGAACATCAAAGTGGGGTAGGCATACTAATAAAACGAGAGCTACAAAAATATATAAATGCCCACTGGACATACAATGATAGGATTATACTATTAAAAATGAAGACAAAACCATTTGACATAGCTATAATACAGACATATGCAACTACTCAAGACTATACAGATGAACAAATAGAAGCATACTATGAGGATCTAAATAAGGTTATGAAGCAAGTGAAATCTTCATACATCTTGATTCTAATGGGTGACATGAACGTTAAAGTAGGAAAAGGTAGATATAAGGCCGTCATAGGAAATCATGGTTTAAGAAAAATAAATGAAAGAGGAGAAAGATTAATACAATTTTATGAAGAAAACAGGCTGATAATATGTAACACCTACTTTGAGTAAAAGAAAAGGAAACTAAACACATGGAAAAACCCTGGAGATATGAAGAATCAAATAGACTACATAATGATAAAAGATAGATTCTGTAACAACGTCAAGAAAGCCAAAACTTATCTAGGAGCAGTTATTAATTCAGATCACAATCCTGTAATGATTAATGAAAATCAAACTAAAGAGAAACAAACAAAAGACTAATTCATCAATACCAATAGATATAACAGCTTTAAGTCAAATAGATGTTAAAGATACTTATACAATACAAGTAAAAAACACATATCAGAAGCTGCTAGAAGAAGGGACTGAGCAATACAGAAGAGAAAAATGAAGAAAAGGTTACAACCAAATGGCAATGCATAAAGGAAAAGCATACAAGAAACCTATAACACCTTACCAAAAAAGGAGAAGAACAAAAAACAAAAATGGATAACTGATACCATCTTAGAAAAATTGGAAGAAAGAAGACAAGTGAAGAACACTGCCAAATACAAGGAAATTGATAATGAAATACCCAGAAAGGCAAAAGAAGACTTGTTCAGCCAAAGATGTCTAGAAGATTCGAGCCATGGACGAGCAATGTTTACTTTGAATACCACGATATCTGTTATTACAGCGAGTTGGCAGATTTTTGAAAATGTATTCAAGGGTTTGAACATAAATGTTTGTTCACAGTTCGTTAACCTTCGCTGTAGATAAAGTCTTTAATTTGATGGCTTCATTTGTGACCTTGGTAGCTAAGGACCTAACTTGTGCAAACGGATGGCATTGGCAAGGATCATTTTGAATCTATGAAGTGGGCTCATTTTGTGTTTAACTCAAAAGCATATGTGCTTTTTAACCAAAGATTTTTTTGGGGGGGGGACTCAAGGAAGATATCGCCGATGGAAGAATAAATTGTACTATTAGTCCCATAAATTATTCGCTTCCAGAGGTTTATGATGTAAACAAAGCAGTTTTGTTATTGCAAGTGAATAATGTCCACACCTATAATTGGTCAGGATTGTGTAGCAGCAGCAGCTTTATAGCGAACACAGAAAACATCATAGGATTGTGCTGTTCTGAAACAGCTATGCCATGCTACCCTAGAATTGCCTTTAATGGGATTACTGTGACCACAAACCACTCTCCATGTGTGTGCCACATATTTACACCCCAGAAAGAAATACTGAATATAACAACATCATATGCCGTCTGTGATATTAATGACCACAAACCAGGAGCCTCCTGTATGATTGATACAACTGTTGCACCAAGCACTTCATCAGCAGAGCCAGATCTATGGAATGTTAATCTGACATTGTTCTTGAATGATGTCCAAGTTAATGAGACATCAGAATCGTGTGGCAGCAGCTACAAGAAGGGAGCAGAGAACATCAAGTTCTGCTGCTATAAAGGAGACTTGCCTTGCTATCCCAGAATTGCCTTAAATGGGATCAATGTAGTTGAAAACTTCTCCTCTTGTGTAAACTACACATTCACATCCAAGAGTGAATCAGTGAAGGTCACAAAATCATATTCTCTCTGTGGTTTTACTAACTACAGGTCAGGTGGCTTATGTTGGATTGGAAATGATAACTTACCACCACTGTGTGTCTATATGTTTGGAATTGGAGTCATCAACGATGGTCTAACATCATCAAGTGCTACGACGATCATCATTTTCAGGAGGATGCGAACTTCCATGGTATATGGTGGATAGATGGCAGGAACCATTGAAGGCTATGTCTGAAAAGTGTTCCTTCTTGCAGTTTCCTCATATTCCAAGTCCGGCTTGTTGCAGGAGCTACTGAGTTAAGTGCTCTGTGCACACCGTGAGCTGTGTGTCTCATCCGTTTTGATCCTGTTTCGATATCCCGCTTGTTTACGATGAATGATAATATCGTATGACAGGGAACAGTTGGCTGTGGTCACTTTCTGCGCGGTTTCGCCTTATGTCTTTTGGCGTGTGCTGAGACTGCTACGATGGGGACTACAATTACCTTTCTTTGTTTGGGAGATGTGTTAGTAATTCGGATGATTCCACTGGCTCGGGCGTTTGAGCAATTATGGATTTTAATTCGTTTGCAGTGATACCGAGGCCTTCCATAACCAATAACCAATGTCTAGAAGTTGAAACTATGGAAAGTAAAAAAAATTTAAGAGGGATGCACACAGAAATAAGAGAATGACTAATAAAAACAAAAAAGCTACAGGAAGCGGATGTATTGCAAAAAAAATGGAAGAATGCTAACAAAGATATAATCGATAGATGGCAGGAATATCTATCTATCTATCGTCCTTTCGAGCCGAAGACAGCACATAGGGCAGAACCACAATCTCAAAAACAGAAACCTTGCGTGCCAAAATGGTACATATTGCGGAGATCACTGCTTCTAAAATCTATGGCTCTGTTTCCATAACAACACTTTTTACAATGACAACTTGTCAAGCCATCGATCAATCTCCTTAGTCGCCTTTTACGACATGCCTGGAAGGTCACAGTGTCACTATTCTTTACTTCCCTCATAATGAAGCCCCGGTAATACACGGGAAAAACAACTTATAGACTACCTAAGAGATATACATCTAGATGACATGGACATATGACTAATATGTAATTTATACTGGGAGCAAACAGCAATAATGAAATATAACAAAGAGAAATCTACACTTATTGATTTAAAAAAAGGAATAAGACAAGGATACATCCTATCACCAAGCTTGTTCAATCACTGAGCAAATCTTTAAATACATCACAGAGATGCCTGGCCTAAACTTTAATGGAAAGATAATCAATAACCTAAAATATGCTGATGATACAGTATTACTAGCAGAAAATCCTAAAGATCTACAACAATTACTTAATGAAATAAACATGAGAAGCAAAAAAATATGGATTAGATATGAATATAAAAAAAGACTAAAACTGTGATCATATGCAAAGATAATACTCAAAACCTACAAGTGGATATCAATGTTGAAGGAATAGACCTGGAGACAGTTCAGAAGTAAAGACATCAAGATTCGTAGAGATGCGAAGCTGCTGTAAAACTGATGATAATAGCAATTCTAAAAAAAAAAATAAGAAAAAAGTGGTATGGTGACAGCTTTACGTGGTAATGGACAAAACAAAAGTCGACATAAGACAGTTCAGAGCTACAACTACCTTGGACATACTATAACCAGTGAGGAAAATGTAACGCTGAAATAAACAAAACAATAGGAATGGCAAAAAGTAATTTTAATGTCATGAAAAGTATACTAACATCAAAACAAATAACACCAGGGCAACTAAGAATAGCTAAATGTTATATCATCTCAATATTCCTGGATGGTGCAGAAACATGGACATTAGACAAAGAAAACAGAACAGAAAATTGAAGCCTTTGAAATGTGGATTTATAGAAGAATAGGTAGAATTGGATGGAAAGAAAAGAGAACAAATTATGATGTTTTAAAACAACTAAAAATTAAATGAGAACTATATCTATCTATCGTCCTTTCGAGCTGAAGACGGCACATAGGGCAGAATTACAATCTCAAAAACAGAAACCTTGCGTGCCAAATTGGCACAAGTTGCAGAGATCAATGAGAACTACTAAACACAATTAGAACAAGACAAATGAAATTTTTGGGGCATGTTAAAAGATACAACAGCCTACTAAAAGTAATATTGGAAGGGAAAATACAAGGTAACATCAAAATATGGACAAGACAGCCTATGACAACCTACACCATCAAAGCAAGAGACAGAGCGTAATGGCGCTCCATGGTAGCCAACCTTCGATGCGGAGATGGCACTCGATGATAAGTATTTTTTGCCACCCATCTCTATTCTGGGTGAGATGTTTGATCTTATCTAATGAGTCTATACCTGCCAACTTTGCTTCTCTTATAATTGTTCTTTTTAGTGTCTCTTTAGGTCTTCCTCTTTTTCTGTATCCTGGTTGTTTCCCACAGAAGAGCCTGTTTTTGAATTCTCTTGTTTTCTCTTCTCAGCACATGTCCAACATATGCCTATCTTCTTTCCTTAATTGTAACTGAGATCTTTTGTTGCATGGCCATTTCTCTTATTTCAATATTAGTCTTGAATTCCTTCCATTGCACACACAGTATCTTTCTTAGGCATTTGTCTTCTTTTTTGTCTTCAAAAGCATTTAGTTTTTTTCACAATTGGTTTTTGTAATGTTTATATCTAGAGCACACGGCCAACTAAGCTACCTAAAAATGCAGCTATTATTGGCGATGTCTTTCACAATTGACATGGTGTGTTTGTTTGTAGCAATAAAAAGATTGAACCATGAATGTTGTGTTTGTTCATAGCGGTTATAATATTGTACCAGTCATGTTGTGTTTGCTTGTCGCAGTAATAAGTTTGTACCGGTCATGTTGTGCCTGTTTGTATTAGTAATAAGAGAACTTCCTGTATATTGTGGATAGACGGCGGGAACAATTGAAGGCTATGCATGAAATGTGTTCCTTGTTGCAGTTTCCTCATATTCCAAGTCCAGCTTGTTGCAGGAGCTACTGAGTTAAGTGCTCTGTGCACACCGTGAGCTGTGTGTCTCATCCGTTTTGATCATGTTTCGATATTCCAATTGTTTACGATGAATGATGACGATATCGTATGACAGGGAACAGTTGGCTGTGTTCACTTTCTGCACAGTTTCACCTTATGTCTTTTGGCATGTGCTGAGACTGCTACGATGGGGACTACAGTTACCTTTCTTTGGGAGATGAGATAGTAATTCGGATGATTACGCTGGCGCGGGCAGTTGAGCAATTATGGATTTTAATTCGTTTGCAGTGATACCGGGGCCTTCCATAACCAAATAACTAACCATAGGTAAGTGTTGATAATATGTTTGAGTTGAATATTCTAAGTTTGGTTTTCTTGCATAAAAAAAAAGTAAAGTATCCCCGTCACGCCAAGTGGCGTATAAGGAATATGGTGTTAGTGACCATAAATTTTACAGACCTTCGGCACATGATTTTTGGGGTAATGTAGTTGGTATTACGCTCGTGCCGCTTTACTTTCCCAGAAAAAAATCTGGTACCCATTAAAGGTGAACTGGAAGCCATCGTTTGGAATCGAACCCTACCTCGTGTCCTTTGTAGTCCAGTTCATTAACCACTGAGCTATTGTGGCTCAAGATCACCTGAGCTGAGATCCTCAAGGCAATTGATAGCCATAATTTAATACATCTCCAAAAAATGTTCAACATCATTTGGAAAACAGAGAAGACGCCTCATAAATGGAAAAAAGGAATCATTGTTAAGATCCCAAAAAAGGGCAATCTTAGAGATTGTAACAACTGGAGAGGCGTGACACTTTTGTCAGTTGCCTCAAAGTTATTCTGTAAAATCATCCTAAATAGAATAAAGGATTCAATAGATACAGTAATGCGTGAAGAACAGGCTGGGTTTAGAAAAGGGAGAAGCTGTCTTGACCACATTTTCACTCTACGACTTATATTGGAGGAACACATTGAAAAGCAAAAACCTTTGTACTTAACTTCATCGACTTCAAAAAAGCATTTGATAGTATTCATAGAGATTCTTTGTGGAAAATTCTGAAGCAATATGGTTTACCATCAAAAATCATAAATATTATCAAAGACATGTATGATGGTTACACATGTGCAGTTCGAACAGAGGAAGGACTGAGCGAATGTTTCCCAATAGAAACTGGGGTTAAACAAGGATGTATTTTATCGCCCTTGTTATTTGGAATTGTTATGGACTTCATAATGAAGAAATGCTGCACTGGTAATAAAGGCATCGAATGGATACAAGGAGACCATTTGGAGGACCTCGACTTTGCTGATGACATAGTTCTCATCAGCAGTCAGATAAAAACGATGCAGGAAAACACAAATGAACTATCATCAATAGCCAGCAAAATTGGGCTTGAGGTCAATCATGAAAAGACTAAAGTCATGAAAAGTTTAATTCCAACAAGTGACAAAATATACATGGAAAACAAACCAGTAGAAGAGATCGATCACTTTATCTATCTTGGAAGTCACATTGATCGAGAAGGGGATACGAGCAAAGAAATTAGAATCAGACTGGCTAAAGCAGCAATGTCTTTCAGAAGCCTTGAAAAGTTGTGGAAATCAAAACTCATTAGCACAAACACAAAACTTAGGCTATTCAAATCAAATGTACTATCAACCCTTACGTATGCGTGTGAAAGCTGGAAAACAACAAGAGATATAGAAACAAAGTTGAACGCATTCGAAAATAAATGTCTAAGGAAAATACTTGGTATAGAATGGAACGAATTCAAAACAAACGAGGAAATTAGAGAAATCGCCAATCAACCACTAATATCTTCAGTAATAAAGAAAAGACGATGGTCATACGTTGGACATGTGATGAGAAGAGATAATAATCGAATAGCAAAGCAAGCCCTCATATGGGAAACAACAGGTAAAAGAAAAAGAGGAAGACCCAGGGAGACACTGAGAAGAACATTGATGAGAGAGGCAAGAGCAGCAGGAATCGGCTCCCTCAATGAGATAGAACTGCTTGCACAGAACAGAGACAGATGGCGAGATTTGATAAAATATCTTTAAAAGAAAACTGCTAGAACAAAAATTCATATAGGAGAAGGTGTATCTTGGTCTACGCCCTATGGGCCGGTTACGGCTCGAAAGGTCAATAGATAGATAGATATTGTGGCTCTCAGTTTTCTTGAATAGTATTATTTTATTTCCATATTTTGTCCAGGTTTTTAAAATTTGTTGCTGCTTTTGCTGTCCTGCTTCGGATCTATTTCTTTGTTTCACCTTCGTAATCTATATTACTACCAATATATATATATATATATATATATATATATATATATATATAGTAGTCTACTCTTGCCGATGCCTGGCGATTGAGATATATATTGCCCTCCGTGGTATTGTTCGTTTTGTTTTATCCCTGTTGATTTCAAGTCCTATTTTTTTCTGCCAATAAGGTATCTGTGATATTTTGCATCTTGTTGATATTGTCACTTAGGAGCCCACTATCATCTACAATATCTAAATTTTGCAAGTAATTCTTATCATACCATTTAATGCCATTATTGCCTTTGCAAAAATGGTAATAGTATATACATCTCTGTTTAACTCCAATTTAAATTCAAAACCAATCACTCATTCTCTCTTCTGTGTGAACTGTGCAAGTATAGCCGTTATGTAAGTCTTTTATAATGCTAGTAATTTTTTGTGGTATTCCATGATGTTTCATGATATTCCACAAGGACAATCTATGTATTCTGTCAAGTGCTTTTTTTTAATCTGTGAAATTGCAGATTAGTGGTTGTTGTTTTTCTGTATGTTCTTCTAGTTGTATCCTTCGAGTGAATATTTGGTTGGTTAAGACTGCTTTTCCTGTTTGTGAATCCTGCTTGTTCCTCAAGCATAGTATTATTTACAGCATCTTTTATTCTGTTCAGCATGATTCTACAGAAAACCTTGGAAGCAACTGATAAAAGTGTAATTCCTCCCCAGTTATTGCAATCTTTATTGTTTGCCTTTTTTAGATAGTTTGATAATGATCCCTTTTTTCCAGTTTGTAGGATAACCCATACTTGATGCCTGTGAAAACTAGGAAACCTTATTTGGATGGCCTTAATTGCCTACATAGTTTTTTTTTTACATGCTGACGTTATTTGTATTATAGATCTCCTGTTATTTATTTTTTATTCAATTTTTTTTAAAAGTTTTTTTAATTTGTTTTTATAATGTATGTCAAAATCTTCATGAATTGTGGTTGTTTTTACAATAAAATAAGATATCTGTATAAAATAAATGGCATCCAGATAAGCTTGAATGAGGTGAAAAGAAAGAAATATACTTACCGGTCTCTTGGTGAAATTGGATAAATCCATGTGAATTTTTAAACACAGCACCGAAATATAACATTCCTTGAATAATACATCAATATTGTCACAATTCAGGTGAGTTTCATCACAATTAAAGCACAACACATTTATTAAAACAGCCAAAAATTAACATTAGACAAAAATTTTGTCATTCATATCCACGCCAGTTGGACGCTCACCCATTTTTTAATGCCCCAATCCAACAGATTGTGATCCACGTATACTAAGGGTCAGTCAACAGTATCTAGGTTCAGCCAGACTTAAACGGGTGTAGCATTTTTGTGTGAAAGAAAGGCAGTTCTGATGTAAATGCTGACCACATTGCCCAAACATGTGTCAATGGTGAACACGCAGGCACTAAACACTATATTCCCTGTACTCTACAGGCATGACAGGTTTCTTACTTCTTTCTTTATGGTAAAATTGGTTTCACTTAATATTATTACTATTAAAGTCAACTTCAAAAACCTAACCATAGTGTTAATTGAGGAAAGATATCCTATAGTCATAATAAAAAAATAACATTAGCCACATTGCTAAACATTCTAGTCATGAAAAGTCAAAATAAATATTTTATTATGGATTTGGTAACAGTGTTAAATGTATAAATAATTCATTAAACAGTTGATTTGTTCAATATTTGTGGTTGTAGTTAGTCGAAGGCTCCAGTATCACTGCAAACAAATTAAAATCCATAATTGCTCAACCACCCGTGCCAGTGGAATTATCCGAATTAACTTCTCTTCTCATTGAAGGATCCAAACAAAGAAAAGCAGCTGCAGCCCATCATAGTAACTACAGCACACGCCAAAAGACATAGGCATAGCAGCATCGAAATTGAACGCATCTGAACTGTCCTTCGTCATGTCATCATTCATCATAAGCAGTCAGAATATCAAAATTTACGATACAGATAGCTCTTTGTGTGCATAGAGCACTAAACTCTCTAGTTGCTCAGGCAGCAAGCCGGACTCGGAATATGAGGAAACTGCAACAAGAAACACTTTTCAGACAGAGCCTCAGCAGTTCTAGCCGCCTTTCCGCCACATTGACCTAAAGTATTGTTCAATATTTGTTTACCACTAGTAGTGTTTACATATTTATTTATTGAATATATTAATATTTTGTTTCAAGCATGAATGGTTTGGTTGGAAATATACAACCAAATTGCTAAGTAGCTCGTGAAGAGTCATGATTAAATATGAAAGTGGGCATGATACAGTGTGACTTCAGCCTTACTACGTTTCTTCAAATATTTTTACACATTGAGTGTTCATGTAACTGCAAGCAAGTCTTGGAATTCAAACACATGCACTGTTCAAATGTTGCTGAGTCAAATACAATCTATAAAGAACAGCCACATAATAGGTAATGGAGATATCAATTTAAAACACAAAATCATTGTGCATTGTTAGTGTTTACCAAAATTTATATTGAAATAGACCAGTTGAAATTATTTATTTCTTAATTCCTGTACGTGTAGTGTCATAATGAGAGTATGAATAATCATTCTTAATAATGGGATTTCTCAGCAGAATGTTGAAAGCTCCCTGGACAGCTAAAAAGACCAACAGGGTAATTCTCAAAGAGGCTAACACAAAAAGGGAGCTCCTAAAAACATTGGAAATAAACAATCAACATTTTTGAGCACATGATGAGAAGAGGAATGTTGGAATACTTGGTTACAACTGGCAAAATACAGGGAAAGAGAGATCGTCGACAAAAAAAGATAGGAAATACTAGATAGCTTGATGTCAAGGCATGTAAAACAGTTAACATCAGAATTGATAAGATGTACTGTGGATAGAAGATTGTGGAAGGACATGGTTGCCTATGCCAACCGGAATGGCACATGATGATGATGTTGAATAGCTAGTTTGATACTTACAGCTTTATTGTGCTTTATTTTGGCTAAATTTATTCCAGGCATTGAAAAGAAAGTGTATGAGATTGAACTTATGCAACCATATAATTTTTCTAGTACTATTCAGGGACATTAGTAATTGTTTGGTGAGAACTAATTCTCAGACTTGCAAGCGTTTTGTTATGTTGTATAATGAAAAATAGTGACAATAGCACTGCAGAATATGTGAAATTGTTAGGCTGGATTTTTACTTGGTGTAGTATTAAAATGAACTTAACTTCATCGACTTCAAAAAAGCATTTGATAGTATTCATAGAGATTCTTTGTGGAAAATTCTGAAGCAATATGGCTTACCATCAAAAATCATAAATATTATCAAAGACATGTATGATGGTTACACATGTGCAGTTCGAACAGAGGAAGGACTGAGCGAATGTTTCCCAATAGAAACTGGGGTTAAACAAGGATGTATTTTATCGCCCTTGTTATTTGGAATTGTTATGGACTTCATAATGAAGAAATGCTGCACTGGTAATAAAGGCATCGAATGGATACAAGGAGACCATTTGGAGGACCTCGACTTTGCTGATGACATAGTTCTCATCAGCAGTCAGATAAAAACGATGCAGGAAAACACAAATGAACTATCATCAATAGCCAGCAAAATTGGGCTTGAGGTCAATCATGAAAAGACTAAAGTCATGAAAAGTTTAATTCCAACAAGTGACAAAATATACATGGAAAACAAACCAGTAGAAGAGATCGATCACTTTATCTATCTTGGAAGTCACATTGATCGAGAAGGGGATACGAGCAAAGAAATTAGAATCAGACTGGCTAAAGCAGCAATGTCTTTCAGAAGCCTTGAAAAGTTGTGGAAATCAAAACTCATTAGCACAAACACAAAACTTAGGCTATTCAAATCAAATGTACTATCAACCCTTACGTATGCGTGTGAAAGCTGGAAAACAACAAGAGATATAGAAACAAAGTTGAACGCATTCGAAAATAAATGTCTAAGGAAAATACTTGGTATAGAATGGAACGAATTCAAAACAAACGAGGAAATTAGAGAAATCGCCAATCAACCACTAATATCTTCAGTAATAAAGAAAAGACGATGGTCATACGTTGGACATGTGATGAGAAGAGATAATAATCGAATAGCAAAGCAAGCCCTCATATGGGAAACAACAGGTAAAAGAAAAAGAGGAAGACCCAGGGAGACACTGAGAAGAACATTGATGAGAGAGGCAAGAGCAGCAGGAATCGGCTCCCTCAATGAGATAGAACTGCTTGCACAGAACAGAGACAGATGGCGAGATTTGATAAAATATCTTTAAAAGAAAACTGCTAGAACAAAAATTCATATAGGAGAAGGTGTATCTTGGTCTACGCCCTATGGGCCGGTTACGGCTCGAAAGGTCAATAGAATAGAATAGTATTAAAATGGTCATCTATCCACAGCTTATGATAACAGTTTTCAGTCCTATGTGTTGTTAGACATTATTGGTGAATGTATTACTGTTACTGCAGTTCTTGATAATGAAACTCAGCATTTGTCCATGCTCTGGATATGCCATGTTTTTGAAAGTTAACTAATGAGATGTTTATCATTTCCTGCACAATAGGTATAACACTTGATAGCGTTGATTCCACTTATTGCATGCTATCCCTAACACCAGGTCATCATGAAACTCGACAAGAGATTTCATAGAGCACTTTAATATGAACAGGTCATTGATTTATATGTAAAACTGAATTGTGACTTTTTTGTTTAAACTCTGGCACTTCAGCTACATAAAATAAATAATACATTATAGATCATTTACAAAAACAATGTTGCTAAGTTAGTGAGAGTTTACATTGTTGTGCACAGTTTTTGATTACATCTGTACATATTCCTACCAGTGAATATTTGTATCGTTGGTAATTACTGCAATGGTTAATTACTGTTGTATATTTATGATCCAGGTTTTTGTTATTAGTCATTGATCTGGTTCACCACAGTCATTTATTTTATATTGAATTGTCTACATTTTTATTTTGTTTTTCATGTAATGTAACTCTTGTTGATAATAAAAGTTGATAATGTATGACATTTTGAGATCAGAATTCATGTACAACTTTTCTGTTACTATTATTTTCATGCTCTAGATACAATATATGATTGTTGTATATCATTTATAGACACTTAATCTAAAGATAACAATTGCTATATTGTTATCTTATTTCTTCTTTTTACTGATATCTCTCTCTCTCTCTCTGCGATCAAGACTCATATCAGAGTAGGATTCCAGACTCTGTCATAAAGTCAGCTGTCTGTTTAAGTGATTCGATTGTGCATGACATATACTGATATTAATAAGTGAGAAATAGTGTAAATTATGTAACCGAGCCATAAATTATGTAGCATTTGTTATATATGCTTATCAACTTTGTTCTAGGCCTAATCTGCATAGATTTTACTTACATTTTCTAATAATGTAACTTAAGTAATTTTGCCATAATCCTTTCTAATGTTCTGAATGTAGCGTTTCATGATGCACAGTCTTCTTATTCTTTTACCTTTTTAGCTCCCAGTGGAGCATAGGTCTTCAACAAACACTTTCCAAGTCGTTCTGTTTTTTGCAATTCTTTTAAGATCATTCCATGTCTTCCCCATCATCTTCATCTCTGCTTCTATCTGTCTTCTCCAAGAATTCCTTGGTTTTCCTCTTTGTCTTTTCCCCTAGGGATTCCAAAAAAGGGCCTGTTGTGTAATACTCTCAGTTAGCTTCCGTAGTGTGTGTCCTATCCAGCGCCATCGTCTTCGCTGTATCTCTTTATCCACTAGTGTTTGACTGGTACATTTCCATAATTCTATGTTAGTGATTTTGTCCTGCCATTTCCATCCTTTTATTCTGCGTAAGCATCCATTAATGAAAGTCTGTATCTTCGTGATTGTTAATTTTGTTGTTCTCCATGTTTCACAGCCATATAATAGGACCGCCTTAACATTTGAGTTGAAAATTTTTATTTTTGTATTTAACCTAATTTCTTTGGATTTCCATATGTTTCCCAGTGCAATGAAAGCTCCTCTTGCTTTTGATATCCTTATTTTGGTATCATTTTCTGTTCCTCCCTCTTTATCTATATTACTGCCCAGATATATGTAAGATAGTACATCTAATAAAGGTATTTCTCCTAGTTTTATTTGGTTGTTGCCAACTGTATTAATTCTCATAATGTTGGTCTTATCTCTATTAATCTTCAGTCCTAGCAGTTGTGATCTCTTATCAAGTATGCTCTAACTTCGAAGTGGTCAGCAGGCTACACAGACCACTTCGAAGTTAGATCAGGCGTAAGACAGGGGTGCGTACTATCCCCCCTACTGTTTATTACATACATGGACCATATATGCAAGCTAGCCAACCCATCAGAGACAGACGAGATCAACAAGCTTCTATTTGCAGACGATCAGGCACTAATACATGAAACAATAGAAGACCTACAAGAACACTTAAACAAACTCAACATCTCCGGCACAAAATACAACATGAAAATCAACATCAACAAAACAGAAGTCGTGAATGTCACCAAAAATAAACAGAACATCAACATAACTATAGAAGGCAGACAACTAAAACAAGTAGAGGAATTCAAATACCTAGGAAGTCTAATGACGAACGATAATTCTCAAACAGCAGAGATAGAATCAAAATGCAACAAAGCTTGTCAAATCATCGGACAGTTATCACCACTATTGTCCAACAAGGAAATAACTCTGGAGGCTAAACGAGCACTATACAATACAATCTTCATCCCAACGTTGTGCTACCAATGCCAGACCTGGACCCTAGATGCAAGAACAATAAGAAAAATAGCCTCTACAGAGATTAAATGTGTTAGACAAATGACAGGAAACAGTCTCAGAGATAAAATCAGAAATGAAGAACTGAGAAAAAAGCTAGGAATAGCCCCCGCCATAGAATACATAAGGAAACAACAGATAAAATGGTTTGGCCATGTGATAAGGCAGAAAGAACAAAACACTACACAACGAGCCTTCAACAAACGTTGTGAGAACATCAGACCCAAGGGTCGACCACGAAAAAGATGGGTCGATGGAATATTAGAAGCACTAGGAAACATAACAGCAGCAGAGGCGAACAGAAGAGCAAAAGACCGCAAATTATATCTCCCCTCAACGCTGAAAGGCAGATGAGGAAGGAAAGAAGAAGATCAAGTATACTCATTTTATCCTGCATCTGTTGATGGCTATGTGATAGGAGAGCTATGTCATCAGCAAAGTCTAAATCATCAAGTTGTTTGGTCAGTGACCATTGGATTTCATTTCTGTTGTTTTGAGTTATTTTCATAATCCAATCTATGGCCAGTAGAAAGAGAAATGGAGACAGAAGGCATCCCTGCCTTACTCCTGTTCTTATTTCAAATGCTTCTGCAAGCTGTTCTTCATGCACCACACTACATTTCGTTCCTTCATACATTGTTTTTAATCAGGTTAATAAACTTTATTGGGATTCCGTAATGACTCAGCAACTTCCAAAGCATTCTTCTGCCTAAACTATCAAATGCCTTTTCGTAATCTATGAATCCAATAAAGTGGGGATTTTAGTTCTAAACTTTGTTCAACTATTATACGTAGAGTAGTTATTTGATTAGCACATGATCTGTTCTTCCTAAAACCTGCTTTTTCATCTCTCAAATGTTTCTCTATGGCCACTTTTAGTCTCTCCAGAGTGATTCTGCTTAATATTTTTCCTGGCACTGATAGTAGCATAATTCCCCTATAATTTGTAAACTTCCTTTCTTTGGTAGTTTGATCATATAACCTTCTTTCAAGTCTTTAGGTATTTCTTCCCTCTCCCAAATTTTATCTAATAGATTATGTAGCATCTTGGTAGAGGTGTTAATATCTGCTTTGATGGCTTCCGAAGGAATTTCATCTGGTCCTGTGGCTTTACCATTTTTTAATAGTTTGATGGCTTTCATTATTTCTTCTTTGCTTGGTTTTCCACAGTTAAAGTTGTAACTCTTCTTCTGCTGGTAGTATATCTGGAGGATTATTTGAGCCGGGTCTATTCAAAAGTTCTTCAAAGTGCTCTTTCCATCTCTCCATTTGTTCCCTTATATTACTAAGCAGATTTCCTTTCTTATCTTTAATAAAGGCATTAATCTGTTTGTATTTTCCACTTAATTTGTTTGTGCTGTTGTACAGTTCTTTCATATTCCCTTTATTTGCTGCTTCTTCTGCCTCTTTAGCTAGTTATCTATATATTTCCTCTTATCCCTTTTAATGCATCTTCTCACTTCTTTGTTCACCTCTGTGTAAGCTTCCTGTGTCTTGGCTTTATTTATTACTTCTCGTTTTGCTTTTATTTATGTCTGCTTTCTTGTTCTTTCTTTCTTTAATTTTGTCCAGGGTCTCTGCTGTCATCCATGCCTTATTCTGGCGTACTCTTTTCCCTAGTGTTTCTTCGCATGTCTCTTTCCATATATCTTTTACCTGTTTCAAATGATCTTCTATATTTATTGTATTTTCTAGTTGTTGGAGGACTTGGTATTTGTTTGACAGTAGACAAATAATAATAAATGAATATTATTATAGAGGGAAACATCCGAGGCGATAATCAGTGAATCAATTCAGAGGAAGAGGTATGTTTACAGCACTCGGAAAAATGACAAATAATCAACAACAGAAAAAAATATGGACCAAGGCAGGATCGAACCCGTACTCAGTGGCACAGCGCCTTGCCACGAAAAGCCAAACGCTAGGGTACACTGCCACTCAGCTGGCGTTTGGCTTTTCGTGGCAAGGCGCTGTGCCACTGAGTACGGGTTCGATCCTGCCTTGGTCCATATTTTTTTCTGTTGTTGATTATTTGTCATTTTTTCCGAGTGCTGTAAACATACCTCTTCCTCTGAATTGATTCACTTATTTGTTTGATATTGTGGCTGCGAATTTATCTTTAATTCCTTGTTCTTTAAGAAACCCTACATTGAAATACTTTCTACCCTTATTCGTTGTAGTATACCTTTTTAGTTTAATTTTAAGTTTGGCTATCAGAAGATGATGATCTGAAGCTACATCTGCCCCTCTATATACTTTTACATCCTGTAAGGATGTCTCTCTCTCTCTCTCTCTCTCTCTCTCTCTCTCTCTCTCTCTCTCTCTCTCCCCTCTCTCTCTCTCTCTCCTCTCTCCTCTCTCTCTCTCTCTCTCTCTCTCTCTCTCTCTGCCTGCCTGCCTGCCTGCCTGCGATCAGGACTCAGTCAGAGTAGGATTCCAGACTCCCACATGAAGTCAGCTGTCAGGTTAAGTGTGTTGATCGCCTCCACAGACAGAACGTCACATTTAGAGTCCGCCAGATCCACTCTGACTGTTAATACATTGCACTGTGTTCTGCGCCAGTGGCCGATTTCAGCCAGCATTTTTTCAGGTTTGCTTTCCTTAGCCTTTGATTGATTGTCCCCAATCTTCATGCAAGGCAGCAGATTGTCTTTTCTGTAAGGGGATTCTACCTTAGATGGTCGGCCCTCCCAGGTTTACGAGCACCATCTGCCCGAGTCACTAGAGGTGACTAACACAGACATGCGCAAACAAAGATGTGAGATGTGAATAACACAGACATGTACACAGCGATACGAGCCATGACTAACACCGACACACATCAAGAAATATGTCACATGACTAACATAGACATGCACATAAAGATATGAGATATGACTGACTTAGACATGCACACACAAGGATATGACACATACCTAACATAGACATACGCACAAAGATATAAGATATGACTAACATAGGCATGCACACACAAAGATATGTAATGTGACTTACATAGCCATGCACACACAAGAATATGAGATGTGACAGACACAGACATGTACGCACAAAGATATGAGATATGACTAACATAAACATGCAAACAAAGATATGATATATTACTAAACTCAGACGCACATAAAGATAAGAGACATGATTAAAACGGACACACCAAGATATGAGATATGACTAACATGACACCCCACACTTAAACTTATTATTAATACATATGTGATCAATTTGATTTTCCATTCTATGATCTGGTGACACCCATGTAGCTTTATGTATTCTTTTATGTTGGAATATTGTTCATCCTAAGCTCACTTGATTAAGGTCGCAGAAATTCACAAATATCTCTCCATTCTCGTTTATATCTCCAAGTCTATGTTTTCCCATAATCTCTTCCAAGCCTCTATTGTCTGATCCTACTTTAGCATTTAGGTCTCCCATCAAGATTATAATATCCTTGGCTCGTCTTGTATCCATCTGACATTGTAGCTGTTTATAGAAATCATCTTTATCGTTGGTTGGTGCATAGCATTGGATAATGTGTAATTTTATTTTGTTTTTGTTTTAAATATTGCACTGGCACCAAGATGGAAGCTTGCCCGCGTCCGAGCCATGGTGTATGCAATGTTGATTTTGAACATCATGCTATCTGTTATCACAGCGAGTTGGTGGATTTTTAGAAATGTAACCACAGGTTTGATAATAAATGTTTTTATACAGTTCGTTAACCACCGCTGTAAAGTCTTTATTCTGCTGGCTTCGCTCGCGACCTTGGAAGTTAATGACCTAACTTGTGCAGCTGGTTAGTTTGGGGCAAATTGTAAGTTACAATGTCACTGCTATAATGACTCAGTTTGTGACAAAACCACAGGGACATGCCCAAACAGTTGTCAGCACGAATATTTCGGACCCCAGTGTCAGTACTTGGATCTCGTTTACAAATACACCCAAAAATCAGAACCTACTTTCCTGTTTGATAACAACGACACCACATGTAATCCGGACACAGATTCTACATCAGTTGAGGCAACTCTCAATCAATCTTTGCCGTTCTCCTGGTTTAGGATTTATGTGAATGACTTAACATATCCGGACATTTTCACGGTTAAACTAAATGGTTCTGTCTCATGTAGCAATGAATCAAGGTTTGTAGTTAGTTCGCACGAGATTGATGTCTTTTGCTCTGGGGCTGGGCTGATCAACAAGTTACGGATTGAAGGGGCGATAGTTGCAAATATCTGCTCCATCTACATTGGCGGGGGTCGGAATGTGGCTCTCAAACAAAACACAAACCAGACCGACACATTTAATGCTTGTTATACAGGAGACGGATGTGGACCAGAGGCCGCAGTTAATGGCAAAACAAAGACCAATCTCTATGACAATGACTGCACACACACACAATTGAGAAGTGGAACCAGTCCTGCTTACTGGTATCTGAACTTTGCCACGCCCCAGAAGACTCACACAATTCGAATTTATCATCGAGCTAGCACTATGGTTTGGGTAAAGAATGCCACTCTAAAGGCTTTCTCTGACAGTGGCGATGTAGTGTTCCAGTATAATGATATATCATACACAAACATTTCTATGAACACTATTGTAGTCACCACACAAGCGACAATGGCACACATTAAAATTGAGTTCACATCGACCATTTCGCAGGGAGACAGTGCACTGACGGTGAGTGAGGTGCAAACATTTACAGACACCTATTGTCTGAACGGGCATTCTTCGTCGTTTTGTGCAGTGTGTAGTGGGTGCTGCAAAGGCTACAACGTCATCATCGGTACGTGTCACGGCAACTGTTCACATGGGATCTATGGACACGACTGCTCCGGGTCTTGTCTTAGTGTCTGTCCTTTATGTGAGGAAAAATCAGGAAAATGCCTACAATGTAAACGTCCTGGCTACACCTGTAGTGACACTTGTCCCGATGGTAATTTTGGGCTACAGTGCAAACAGACGTGTTCTGATGGCTGTGACATCATATGTGACCCGGAAAGTACACACTGTACGTGCAAGGAAACGTACTACGGGTCAGACTGCACTCTCAAATGTCCGGACAACTGTTTCAACGACACCTGTGAACTGTCAACAGGGAACTGTACATGCAAGGGAACGTTCTACGGGTCAGACTGCACTCTCAAATCTCCGGATAACTGTTTGAATGAAACCTGTGAACAGTTAATTGGGGCCTGCGTCTCATATGTCGATGATTCCCACGTTATGAAGAGTCTGCCGACTACAAGAAACCCAAGCATATGGATACCTTAATGTGTTTTTATGCTGGACATGGTTCATATCTCTTTGTTTTTCCGTGAAGCCATGGCTCATATATTGATGTGTTTCTGTGCTAGCCATGGCTCATATCTTGATGTGCTTCTGTGCTAGCCATGGCTCATATCTTAGCTTGTGTGTGTGTGTGTGTTGGCCATGGCTCATATCTTGGTGTGTGTCATGTTAGTCATATCTCATATCTTGGTGTGTCCGTGTTAATCATGTCTCACATCTTTATGTGTGTATGTGTTTTGACATATCTTAGTGTGTATCTGTGTTACTCATATGTCATATCTTTGTGTGTGCATGTTTATGTTGGTCATATCTCATATCCCTGTGTGTGAATGGCTATGTTAGTCACATCTCATATCTTTGTGTGTGCATGTCTATGTTGGTCATATCTCATATCTCTGTGTGCATGTCTATGTTAGGCATGTGTCATATCTTTGTGTGTGCATGTCTATGTTGGTCATGTGTCAAATATCTTGATTTGTGTTAGTGTTAGGCATGCCTCGTATCGCTGTGTGCATGTCTGTGTTGGTCACATCTAATATCTTTGTGTGTGCATGTCTGTGTTAGTCACCTCTAGTGACTCGGGCCCATCTGCTCGTAAACCTGGGAGGGCCGACCATCTAAGGGCAGAATCCCCCTACAGAAAAGATAATCTGCTGCCTTGCAAGAAGGTTGGGGACAATCAAAGGCTAAGGAATGCAAGCCTGAATAAAATGCTGGCTGAAATCGGATGCACTGGGTCACTGCCGCATAACACGGTGCAACGTTTTAACAAGTAATCAATCAGACTGGATGTAACAGACTCTTGCCCGTGCGCTGCCGGGGCCCGAGTAAAGAATAGCGGCGCTGTACCCTACCAGGCATGTTCGTAAGAGGCGAGAAAGGAGGGTTAGGCATGGGACTGGCTATCCCATACTGTAAAAAAAAATAAGCCGAAAAAACTTCACAAACATGGACATGTCAAAGAGAGATAAAGTTAATCCGTCAACCAGGAAAGAGAAGGGCTCTCTGTCTAAGAGACGTATGACGCAATCCGGAGAATGCCGTAAGGAGTCCGGGTTGCCGACTCACCCTTTGTCTACCAGAAAATCCTCCAGAATTGGCACCCGGAATGTTCGTACCCTTAACGGACAGGGAAAAGCTGCACAAGTGGCAGCAGAAATGATCAACTACAAGATAGATATTCTGGGAATGTGTGAAACAAGATGGCTGGGAGCGGAGAAAATAAAACTGAATACAGGGGAGATCATTTTAAACATCAGGGAACCAGGAGCACAACATAGCGAAGGGGTAGCTATAATGCTATCAAAGAATGCACAGAAGACCAAGACTGGTGAGAGCAACATTTAAAACAACCAAAAACAAAAGAAAATTACACATTATACAATGCTAAGAACCAACCAACGATAAGGATGATTCAGTTAAAGATGATTTCTATAGACAGCTACAATGTCAGATGGATGCAAGACGAGCCAAGGATATTATAATCTTGATGGGAGACCTAAATGCTAAGTTAGGATCAGACAGAGGCTTCGAAGAGATTATGGGAAAACATGGAGATATAAACGAGAATGGAGAGATATTTGTGAATTACTGCGCCCTTAATCAAATGAGCCTAGGAGGAACAATATTCCAACATAAAAGAATACACAAAGCTACATGGGTGTCACCAGATCATAGAACGGAAAACCAAATTGATCACATATGTATTAATAATAAGTTTAAGTCATCCTTACAGGATGTAAAAGTATATAGAGGGGCAGATGTAGCTTCTGATCATCATCTTCTGTTAGCCAAACTTAAAATTAAACTAAAAAGGTATACTACAACGAATAAGGGTAGAAAGTATTTCAATGTAGGGTTTCTAAAAGAACAAGGAATTAAAGATACATTCGCAGTCACAATATCAAATAAATACCAAGTCCTCCAACAACTAGAAAATACAATAAATATAGAGATCATTGGAAACAGGTAAAAAATATTTGGAAAGAGACATGCGAAGAAACATTGGGGAAAAGAGAACGCCAGAATAAGGCATGGATGACAGCAGAGACCGTGGATAAAATTAAAGAAAGAAAGAACAATAAAGCAGACATAAATAAAAGCAAAACAAGAAGTAATAAAGCCAAGACACAGGAAGCTTACACAGAGGTGAACAAAGAAGTGAGAAGATGCATTAAAAGGGATAAGAGGAAATATATAGATGAACTAGCTAAAGAGGCAGAAGAAGCAGCAAATAAAGGGAATATGAAAGAACTGTACAACAGCACAAACAAATTAAGTGGAAAATACAAACAGATTAATGCCTTTATTAAAGATAAGAAAGGAAATCCGCTTAGTATTGTTATTGTTATTGTTATTGGCTATGGAAGGCCTCGGTCTCACAGCAAACGAATTAAAATCCATAATTGCTCAACCGCCCGTGCCAGTGGAATCATCCGAATTACTAACTCATCTCCCAAACAAAGAAAAGTAACTGTAGTCCCCATCGTAGCAGTCTCAGCACACGCCAAAAGACATAAGGCGAAACCGCGCAGAAAGTGAACACAGCCAACTGTTCCCCGTCATACGATATTATCATTCATCGTAAACAAGCGGGATATCGAAGCAGGATCAAAACGGATGAGACACACAGCTCACGGTGTGCACAGAGCACTTAACTCAGTAGCTCCTGCAACAAGCCGGACTTGGAATATGAGGAAACTGCAAGAAGGAACACTTTTCAGACATAGCCTTCAATGGTTCCTGCCGCCTATCCACCATATACCATGGGAGTTTACGTCCTCCCGAAAATGATGATCGTCGTAGCACTTTATGATGTTAGGCCATCATTGATGACTCCAATTCCAAACATACAGACACACAGTGGTGGTAAGTTATCATTTCCAATCCAACAGAAGCCACATGACCTGTAGTTAGTAAAAACACAATTGATGATGTTCTCCGCTCCCTTCTTGTAGCTGCCGCCACACGATTCTGATGTCTCATTAACTTGGACATCATTCAAGAACAATGTCAGATGAACATTCCATAGATATGGCTCTGCTGATGAAGTGCTTGGTGCAACAGTTGTATCAATCATACAGGAGGCTCCTGGTTTGTGGTCATTAATATCACAGACGGCACATGATGTTGTTATATTCAGAATTTCTTTCAGGGGTTTAAATACGTGGCACACACATGGAGAGTGGTTTGTGGTCACAGTAATCCCATTAAAGGCAATTCTAGGGTAGCATGGCATAGCTGTTTCAGAACAGCACAATCCTGTGATGTTTTCTGTGTTCGCTATAAAACTGCTGCTGCTACCCAATCCTGACCAATTATAGGTGTGGACATTATTCACTTGCAATGATAAAACTGCTTTGTTTACATCATAAACCTCTGGAAGCGAATAATTTATGGGACTAATAGTACAATTTATTCTTCCATCGGGGATATCTTCATTGAGTCCCAAAAAAAAAAATTATTTGGTTAAAATGCACATATGATATTTTACTGAGGAATGTTGAGAGTTTACTGGAAACGCTAAATAGAACAAGATCATTCTGAAAGGGGCGAAATAGAGAACTTATTTTTAGCATAAGGAATGGACTATCATTTGTGGGCGATGATAGAAATAGAGGACACCTGGAATATTTTGTGTAGAGAGCAAAGATGAATATTGTGTGTAGAGAGCAAAGATTAATATTTTGTGTAGAGAGCAAAGATGAATATTTTGTGTAGAGAGCAAAGATTAATATTTTGTGTAGAGAGCAAAGATGAATATTTTGTGTAGAGAGCAAAGATGAATATTTTGTGTAGAGAGCAAAGATTAATATTTTGTGTAGAGAGCAAAGATTAATATTTTGTGTAGAGAGCAAAGATTAATATTTTGTGTAGAGAGCAAAGATTAATATTTTGTGTAGAGAGCAAAGATGAATATTTTGTCTAGAGAGCAAAGATTAATATTTTGTGTAGAGAGCAAAGATGAATATTTTGTGTAGAGAGCAAAGATTAATATTTTGTCTAGAGAAAAAGTAGAATATTTTGTGTAGAGAGCAAAGATTAATATTTTGTGTAGAGAGCAAAGATTAATATTTTGTGTAGAGAGCAAAGATTAATATTTTGTGTAGAGAGCAAAGATTAATATTTTGTGTAGAGAGCAAAGATTAATATTTTGTGTAGAGAAAAAGTAGAATATTTTGTGTAGAGAGCAAAGATTAATATTTTGTGTAGAGAAAAAGTAGAATATTTTGTGTAGAGAGCAAAGATGAATATTTTATGTAGAGAAAAAGTAGTCTATTTTGTGTAGAGAGCAAGTAGAATATTTTGTGTAGAGAGCAAAGATGAATATTTTGTGTAGAGAAAAAGTAGAATATTTTGTGTAGAGAGCAAAGATAAATATTTTGTGTAGAAAGCAAAGTAGAATATTTTGTGTAGAAAAAAGTGGATTATTTTGTGTAGAGAAAAAGTGGAATATTTTGTGTAGAGAGCAAAGATGAATATTTTGTGTAGAGAAAAAGTGGAATATTTTGTGTAGAGAGCAAAGATGAATATTTTGTGTAGAGAGCAAAGATGAATATTTTGTGTAGAGAGCAAAGATTAATATTTTGTGTAGAGAGCAAAGATTAATATTTTGTGTAGAGAGCAAAGATGAATATTTTGTGTAGAGAGCAAAGATGAATATTTTGTGTAGAGAGCAAAGATTAATATTTTGTGTAGAGAGCAAAGATGAATATTTTGTGTAGAGAGCAAAGATTAATATTTTGTGTAGAGAGCAAAGATGAATATTTTGTGTAGAGAGCAAAGATGAATATTTTGTGTAGAGAGCAAAGATTAATATTTTGTCTAGAGAAAAAGTAGAATATTTTGTGTAGAGAGCAAAGATTAATATTTTGTGTAGAGAAAAAGTAGAATATTTTGTGTAGAGAGCAAAGATGAATATTTTGTGTAGAAAGCAAAGTAGAATATTTTGTGTAGAAAAAAAGTGGATTATTTTGTGTAGAGAAAAAGTGGAATATTTTGTGTAGAGAGCAAAGATGAATATTTTGTGTAGAGAAAAAGTGGAATATTTTGTGTAGAGAGCAAAGATGAATATTTTGTGTAGAGAGCAAAGATGAATATTTTGTGTAGAGAGCAAAGATGAATATTTTGTGTAGAGAAAAAGTGAAATATTTTGTGTAGAGAGCAAAGATGAATATTTTGTGTAGAGAGCAAAGATTAATATTTTGTGTAGAGAGCAAAGATGAATATTTTGTGTAGAGAGCAAAGATTAATATTTTGTCTAGAGAAAAAGTAGAATATTTTGTGTAGAGAGCAAAGATTAATATTTTGTGTAGAGAGCAAAGATTAATATTTTGTGTAGAGAGCAAAGATTAATATTTTGTGTAGAGAGCAAAGATTAATATTTTGTGTAGAGAGCAAAGATTAATATTTTGTGTAGAGAAAAAGTAGAATATTTTGTGTAGAGAGCAAAGATTAATATTTTGTGTAGAGAAAAAGTAGAATATTTTGTGTAGAGAGCAAAGATGAATATTTTATGTAGAGAAAAAGTAGTCTATTTTGTGTAGAGAGCAAGTAGAATATTTTGTGTAGAGAGCAAAGATGAATATTTTGTGTAGAGAAAAAGTAGAATATTTTGTGTAGAGAGCAAAGATGAATATTTTGTGTAGAAAGCAAAGTAGAATATTTGTGTAGAAAAAAAGTGGATTATTTTGTGTAGAGAAAAAGTGGAATATTTTGTGTAGAGAGCAAAGATGAATATTTTGTGTAGAGAAAAAGTGGAATATTTTGTGTAGAGAGCAAAGATGAATATTTTGTGTAGAGAGCAAAGATGAATATTTTGTGTAGAGAGCAAAGATGAATATTTTGTGTAGAGAAAAAGTGAAATATTTTGTGTAGAGAGCAAAGATGAATATTTTGTGTAGAGAAAAAGTGGAATATTTTGTGTAGAGAAAAAGTGGAATATTTTGTGTAGAGAAAAAGTATAATATTTTGTGTAGAAAGCAAAGTAGAATATTTTGTGTAGAAAAAAAGTGGAATATTTTGTGTAGAGAAAAAGTATAATATTTTGTGTAGAGAAAAAGTGGAATATTTTGTGTAGAGAAAAAGTATAATATTTTGTGTAGAGAAAAAGTGGAATATTTTGTGTAGAGAAAAAGTAGAATATTTTGTGTAGAAAGCAAAGTAGAATATTTTGTGTAGAAAAAAAGTGGAATATTTTGTGTAGAGAAAAAGTGGAATATTTTGTGTAGAGAGCAAAGATTAATATTTTGTGCAGAGAGCAAGTAGAATATTTTGTGCAGAGAACAAAGATGAATATTTTGTGTAGAGAAAAAGTAGAATATTTTGTGTAGAGAGCAAAGATGAATATTTTGTGTAGAGAAAAAGTAGAATATTTTGTGTAGAGAGCAAGTAGAATATTTTGTGTAGAGAGCAAAGAAGAATATTTTGTGTAGAGAAAAAGTAGAATATTTTGTGTAGAGAGCAAGTGGAATATTTTGTGTAGAGAAAAAGTGGAATAATTTGTGCAGAGAGCAAGTAGAATATTTTGTGTAGAGAAAAAGTGGAATATTTTGTGTAGAGAGCAAGTAGAATATTTTGTGTAGAGAAAAAGTGGAATATTTTGTGTAGAGAAAAAGTGGAATATTTTGTGTAGAGAGCAAGTAGAATATTTTGTGTAGAGAGCAAGTGGAATATTTTGCGTAGAGAATAAGTGGAATATTTTGTGTAGAGAAAAAGTGGAATATTTTGTGTAGATAGCAAAGATGAATATTTTGTGTAGAGAAAAAAAAGTAGAATATTTTGTGTAGAGAGCAAGTATAATATTTTGTGTAGAGAGCAAGTGGAAATTTTGTGTAGAGAAAAAGTGGAATATTTTGTGTAGAGAAAAATCTGCTTAGTAATATAAGGGAACAAATGGAGAGATGGAAAGAGCACTTTGAAGAACGTTTGAACAGACCCAGCTCAAATAATCCTCCAGATATACTACCAGCTGAAGAAGAGTTACAACTTTAACTGCGGAAAACCAAGCAAAGAAGAAACAATGAAAGCCATCAAACTATTAAAAAATGGTAAAGGCACAGGACCAGATGAAATTCCTTCGGAAGCCATCAAAGCAGATATTAACACCTCTACCAAGATGTTACATGATGTATTGGATAAAATTTGGGAGAGGGAAGATATACCTAAAGACTAGAAAGAAGGTTATATGATCAAACTACCAAAGAAAGGAAGTTTACAGGAGTGCACAAACTATAGGGGAATTATGCTACTATCAGTGCCAGGAAAAATATTAGGCAGAATCATTCTGGAGAGACTAAAGGAGAAACACTTGAGAGATGAACAAGCAGGTTTTAGGAAGAACAGATCATGTGCTGATCAAATAACTACTCTACGTATAATAGTTGAACAGTCTAGAACTAAAATCCCCACTTTATTGGATTCATAGATTACGAAAAGGCATTTGATAGTTTAGACAGACAGATAACTCACTTTGGAAGTTGCTGAGTCATTACGCAATCCCCATAAAGTTTATTAACCTGATAAAAACAATGTATGAAGGAACAAAATGTAGTGTGGTGCATGAAGGACAGCTTACAGAAGCATTTGAAATAAGAACAGGAGTAAGGCAAGGATGCCTTCTATCCCCATTTCTCTTTCTACTGGCCATAGATTGGATTATGAAAATAACTCAAAACAACAGAATAGGGATCCAGTGGTCACTGACCAAACAACTTGATGATTTAGACTTTGCTGATGACATAGCTCTCCTATCACACAGCCATCAACAGATGCAGGATCACAACAGCTAGGACTAAAGATTAATAGAGATAAGACCAACATTATGAGAATTAATGCAGTTGGCAATAACCAAATAAAACTAGGAGAAATACCTCTACTAGACGTACAATCTTACATATATCTGGGCAGTAATATAGATAAAGAGGGAGGAACAGAAAATGATACCAAAATAAGGATATTAAAAGCAAGAGGAGCTTTCATTGCACTGGGAAACATATGGAAATCCAAAGAAATTAGGTTAAATACAAAATAAAAATTTTCAACTCAAATGTTAAGGCGGTCCTATTATATGGCTGTGAAACATGGAGAACAACAAAATTAACAATCACGAAGATACAGACTTTCATTAATGGATGCTTACGCAGAATAAAAGGATGGAAATGGCAGGACAAAATCACTAACATAGAATTATGGAAATGTACCAGTCAAACACTAGTGGATCCAGCGAAGACGATGGCGCTGGATAGGACACACACTATGGAAGCCAACTGTGAGTATTACACAACAGGCCCTTTTTGGAATCCCCAGGGGAAAAGACAAAGAGGAAGACCAAGGAATTCTTGGAGAAGACAGATCGAAGCAGAGATGAAGATGATGGGGAAGACATGGAATGATCTTAAAAGAATTGCAAAAAACAGAACGACTTGGAAAGTGTTTGTTGAAGACCTGTGCTCCACTGGGAGCTAAAAGGTAGAAGAAAGAATCAGAGAAGATCTGGCAGACTCTAATTGTGATGTTCTGTTTTTGGGGCGATCAACACACTTAGCCTGACAGCTGACTTCATGTGAGAGTCTGGAATCCTACTCTGATCTGAGTCCTGATTGCAGAGCGAGAGAGAGAGAAATGTTGCACTCATTAGTTTCGGTCCTACTGCTTCCCATTCTATTATCACAGATAACAACAAAACAAAAATGAGGCTGATTTCAGTGGTCTGCATATGCTGTCACTGTTCTTGACTGTCACACTGACTGTTCATATTTGTTTGCTTTCAAAATGATACTTAAGTTCTAATAATACACTATTCAGCTGAATCCACTGTTTGAAGTTATCTCTTCTATGAAATTTAAAATGAACAATGGTGTCTCCTGAACTGATGAACATTGACACACAAATAGCATGATATTGCAATTTGTTCACTTTTTGACCATATCTTTGTGCTATTGTCTGTGCTAATCAATATTACTGATTTCCATAATTAACATTTGTTTGTACATTGATTAAGATGTTGCAAAGCATGCCTTATATACTAATTTGTTTCAGACAAAACTTCTGATGATCAGATTTCCTTCTATTGCTAATCCCCATGTATTGAGTTTCCTATTACTAAAATGTACTTTCTTGTCTGAAAGGTATTATACTTTTATATATAGTAGCCAGGTGATGTGTCTTCAAACACCTAAATAGAGAAAAGATTCCTTCTTTTACTGAGACTCAGTTTATACATTCTATTACTTGTACTACTACCACCATTAATCATGTTGTACTTTAGTTTTATGACAATTGTTTCTAACTTATTTTAAACAGTGAGCTCAACTTTTTTTTGTCCAGCTTTCTGACCTTATCTCTATAAAGTAGTCTTTTGGATCCACCATAAGGTCCTTCATATCAATAATCAAGTGTAATTCAGTTAAATTATATATATGTGTAAGCTTCACATAACTTGAACAAAACTGCATAACTTGTTTGAAAATACTATATCTTTTAATGTGTTGTAAAGAGTAAGACACATTGATCGAGAAGGGGATACGAGCAAAGAAATTAGAATCAGAATGGCTAAAGCAGCAATGTCTTTCAGAAGCCTTGAAAAGTTGTGGAAATCAAAACTCATCAGCACAAACACAAAACTTAGGCTATTCAAATCAAATGTACTATCAACCCTTACGTATGCGTGTGAAAGCTGGAAAACAACAAGAGATATAGAAACAAAGTTGAACGCATTCGAAAATAAATGTCTAAGGAAAATACTTGGTATAGAATGGAACGAATTCAAAACAAACGAGGAAATTAGAGAAATCGCCAATCAACCACTAATATCTTCAGTAATAAAGAAAAGACGATGGTCATACGTTGGACATGTGATGAGAAGAGATAATAATCGAATAACAAAGCAAGCCCTCATATGGGAAACAACAGGTAAAAGAAAAAGAGGAAGACCCAGGGAGACACTGAGAAGAACATTGATGAGAGAGGCAAGAGCAGCAGGAATCAGCTCCCTCAATGAGATAGAACTGCTTGCACAGAACAGAGACAGATGGCGAGATTTGATAAAATATCTTTAAAAGAAAACTGCTAGAACAAAAAATTCATATAGGAGAAGGTGTATCTTGGTCTACGCCCTATGGGCCGATTACGGCTCCGGCTCGAAAGGTCAATAGATAGAAAGAGTAAGAGCATTTTAGCCACAACAAAAAATACAATTGGTATATTTTATATTCAGCACTGAAAATTTACGACAATGGTAGTAATTCTTTGTATGGATAACAAATTGAATCAGTTTTTGTGTTCACATTTGAATTAATAAAAGTTCAGCAAATTATTATTCCTTTTTTGCTTATATATCCAGCAAATTGCACAGATGAAGTAATAGAAGCTAATTTTATGATTATTAGGTGTTTTTCAGTGAACAATACACATTTGAGACTGGTGAAAATGACCATACACCAAATCTCAAATGATCACATGAAGTACATTGTTCTGCACCTTATAGTTAAGTTTTGGTCGACTGATCATCCTCATTGCACATCTTCTCTCCATTATGTCCCTCAGTGTGTGGACACTGACAACCGAAGATCTGTTTTGATTTGTTACCTTTTCTGCGCCATCCCGCAGGGTAGTCCTTTCTGGCATCTCCAATTTTGTCCTGTTGTTTTCACTTTGAAAGGGTTTTTCCACTTTTATGAGGAGCGCGTGGCTGTGCGGCTAAAACCACTGTTCCGCTGTCTGAAAAGCTGACATACGGTGTTCGAAGCCCGCGGTAGACAGAAAGGATTTTTTCTCTCCGCGGGGAAAGGGGGGGGGGGATGAAATAAAAAATTCTGAGTCGCACACGTCGTATCGACTGCTTTGACCTAGCGGCCTTTATCTCTGGTTCTATCGTTGCCCCCCGACATACACCAGCAGTGGTACTATGTGTCGTAAAGATAGTTTTCACTTTACAGCAAACATATGAGATCAATAGTAGATAACAAAAGGAATTGAAGTCAACAGTCACAACATAAATAATTTGCGATATGCAGATGACAGCCTTAATACAGACAGAGAATGAACTACAAAAAATGATAGACATAATAGTAAAAGAAAGCAACAAGAAAGGTCTCAGTCTGAATAGTAAGAAAACAGAAGTAATGGTCATATCAAAGAAACAATCATCACCAGCATGCAGCATAAAAATAAACAGGACAAATTTGAAACAAGTGCAACATCTGAAATACTTGGACACAATAATAACATGAGATGGAAGATGCACCACAGAAATTAAAAGCAGAATAGCTCAAGCCAAAATAGCATTTCAGAACAGAAAATGAAAATATCTTATGCAACAAACAGAAATGAGAAAGAGAGCTCATCGATGCTATGTAGAACCAATTCTGACCTATAGGTCAGAATTGGTTCTACATAGAAGAGAATCATTGACAGTAGGCAATCAAAAATGAAAAGACGATTAGAGTCTACAGAGAATGCGATTTCTCAGAAGAATGTCGAAAGTTCCCTAGCTAAGACAGCTAAAAAGACCAATGAGAAAGTTCTCAAAGAGATCAACATAAAAAGGCAGCTCCTGATCTGAACAATCAACATTTTTCGGGCACTTGGTTACAATTGGCAAAATAAAAGGAAAGAGAGATCGCGGACGACAAAGAGAGAAAATACTGGATAGCTTGGTGTCATGGCATGGAAAACAGTCAACAACAGAACTGATACGATGCACTGATATAAGATTGTGGAAGGACATGATCGCCTACGCCAACCGGTATGGCACATGATGATGACTACCCTCTCTTGAGCACCTTCATAATGTCAATCTGGTCCATTGCATGCCTGCTATCCATGGTAGCCATTCCAACCAAGCTGTCAGCTCGTTATTTCCTTTCATGTCCGGCACGAAAATGAAACAGATAACTAGTCAATCCTGATTTCTTTAGTAAAAGTAAAAAAAGTAAAGTACCCCCGTCACGCCAAGTGGCGTATAGGGAAATATGGTGTTAGTGACCCTCTATTTTACATGATTTTTGGGGGTAATGTGGTCGGTATTACGCCCGTGCTGCTTTACTTTCCCAGAAAAAAATCCGTTACCCATTTAAGGCTGGGTGAACCCGGAAGCCGTCGGTTGGGATCGAACCCTACCCCTTGTCCTTTGTAGTCCAGTTCACTAACCACTGAGCTATTGCGGCTCCCTGATTTCTTTAGTGGCACCAACTATCTTCAAGCCCAACCCTCTTCAGTTTTCCTGAGTGTGCTCATTGAAAAAAAACAACATGAGTGAAAGCTTGTGCTTCTAGCAGGCCATCATAGCTTTAGTTATTACCTTTGATACCCGTGGTCAAACAACAGGGGTATCAAATAACTGTACAGCCAATCTCCCTTAAAAGCTGAACTCTCGATACTACTGTCATGGATGTCAGTTATTTCAGCTTCTATTGAGACAAATCTTTTATAACATTGTATCAGACACCATCTGACCTTTTAATGCACTATTTTTACGTCACATAATACTGCTGTGATATCCACCTTCACACACGGCTCAGTATCCACACAAATTCAAAATGATCTTTGATCACTGTGAGTCCAGACAGTGTTTTAAACCCCTCCTTTTTATTTTCAGCTGCCCTCCGCCAGGTAAGATCTGCAGTCTGGAAATCAGAAATACTCTTATTTCTTTACAGCACCGCTCATTTTGTGTTGTCTCCAGAAAAGTTTGAAAGATTTCCAACTCAAGAGGAAATTAATTTCTAACTTTTTTTTGACCAGTGTCATATAAGAAAATACTTTCTCCTCCATATCTTTTCTGAGTAGCAAGGTGTGCTTAGGCAGGGCGGTGCCACTGTTTTGACTTTTGTCCATACCTTGATCGCTCTCTTTTATCAAAGAATTGTGCACTTCATTCCACAGAGCGGCTTTTCCCACTGCTTTTCATGGATGGTACAATGGGTAGCCACGATTTACTGGTGAAGTTAGTGGCACTGAGATTTGGATCCTGTCCTCGACATATTTCAAGGCCTCTCGCAAGATTCTTCACTCTCACCAGTGTTTAAATAATTATACTGCTAGCCTCACACAGACACAGTTAGGTGGACCAGAACCGTAATGTCATCACTCAGAAATTGCTGACCAAGATTGATCGAATCATTGACTGGTATGAGTGAGTCTTTTATGGACTGCTGCAAAATCCATGGTCTAACCACACGCTGTGGCCATTAATATGTCTCTTTGAACGGGTTATAGGAGAACGGGTTATGGGAGTTTTTCGCTATAAAATTAAAAACATCTGGGAGGTTATAAAAGAGTAACACCCTGTTTTGACACGGGTCTGTGGGCAGGATTAGTGTTTAATGACAAAGGCCACTGTCTTAGGAACAATGAGGTCAGGTGTTATTGTTCCAGAGCCACGACACTGCCAACGGAACAACGTCCAACATAGAGGTTATAAATATCTCTATTGTTCTTATTAGGCAGCGTAGTATATTAAAATCTCACAGATCTTGTGATCAAATATTGAATCCAGCTTAGCATAGACGATAACTTGCAGGTGATCAGCCATGATCCATGAATTTAAGCTCCATCGACAAGGCCCCGGTCTTGGCTAGTTCGAACTGGTTCCTGTCTAACAAGGTCGAAGATAGGTTAAGCCATATAAGGCATAGCCGTTCTTTTTAAGCTGTGATATACCATATTGTTTCCAGCTTTTCTACCAATCACACCCATTGTCAAATTAGTGCAGAAGAAGGCTTGCGTAGTCGTTTTGGTCATGGTCGATAGGGGTTTTCCGGTAACCACTATTCCCATGGACTTCCGTTTTTTATCCGATGGCGGATCTAGTCCACGTTCTCTCGATCGCTGCAAAAAGTGCATTCGATGTCTGATTAATTTCAGTTCTCCATCGCACTCCTATGCGTTAAAGTCAAGATAATGATCTACGTCAGGATTGTGTAGCAGCAGCAGCTTTATAGCGAAAACAGAAAACATCATAGGATTGTGCTGTTCTGATCTATGGAATGTTAATCTGACATTGTTCTTGAGTGATGTCCAAGTTAATGAGACATCAGAATCATGTGGCAGCAGCTATAAGAAAGGAGCAGAGAACATCAAGTTCTGCTGCTATAAAGGAGACTTGCCTTGCTATCCCAGAATTGCCTTAAATGGGATCAATGTAGTTGAAAACTTCTCCTCTTGTGTAAACTACACATTCACATCCAAGAGTGAATCAGTGAAGGTCACAAAATCATATTCTCTCTGTGGTTTTACTAACTACAGGTCAGGTGGCTTCTGTTGGATTGGAAATGATAACTTACCACCACTGTGTGTCCCAATGTGTTTGGAATTGGAGTCATCAGTGATGGCCTAACATCATCGAGTGCTACGACGATCATCGTTTTCGGGAGGACGCGAACTTCCATGGTATATGGTGGATAGGCGGCGGGAACCATTGAAGGCTATGTCTGAAAAGTGTTCCTTCTTGCAGTTTCCTCATATTCCAAGTCCGGCTTGTTGCAGGAGCTACTGAGTTAAGTGCTCTGTGCACACCGTGAGCTGTTTGTCTCATCCGTTTTGATCCTGTTTCGATATCCCGCTTGTTTACGATGAATGATAATATCGTATGACAGGGAACAGTTGGCTGTGGCCACTTTCTGCGCGGTTTCGCCTTATGTCTTTTGACGTTGCTGAGACTGCTACGATGGGGACTACAGTTACCTTTCTTTGTTTGGGAGATGTGTTAGTAATTCGGATGATACCACTGGCACGGGCAGTTGAGCTATTATGGATTTTAATTCGTTTGCAGTGATACCGAGGCCTTCCATAACCAATAACCAATAACACTCCCTATTGACCACAACCCAACATATCTTGGTGTCTCTATGAATCGCTGAATGACTTGGAAAAATCCGATAGGTAGAGCAAGCATAAAAGCCAGAAAACGAACAAATATTATGAATAAATTGGCAGGAATGGACTGGGGGCAGACAGCAATATTTTGAAAAGGCTATACGTAGGAAGAGTCAGATCAGTTCTAGAATATGGAGTCAGCCTGGGCTATGGCTTCCAAATCACACCTTAGCAAAATTAACAGAATGCAGAACCGAATACAGCTGCCCGTATCATCACTGGTGCGATGAAATCTACACCTATCAAGACTCTAGAAACAGTAACAGTTTTACCACCCTTAGATGACAGACGGGTCACTAAAGTATTGCAACAGGGCAAGAGCTTTGTAGTCCAGTTCACTAACCACTGAGCTATCGCGGCTCTAAGGTAAGTAAACCTGAATAAAATGCTGGCTGAAATCGGATGCACTGGCGCAGAACACAGTGCAACGTATTTAACGGGTGTTCAATCAGAGTGGATCTGGCAGACTCTCAATGTGATGTTCCGTCTGTGGGGTCGATCAATTCACTTAACCTGACAGCTGACTTCATTTGAGAGTTTGGGATCCTACTCTGATTGAGTCCTGATCGCAGAGAGAGAGAGAGAGAGAGAGAGAGAGAGAGAGAGAGAGAGAGAGACTTCATGACCATTGTTGGATTTGCTTGACGCTATTTCCATTATACTTATTAATGTGAAATGCTTCGTCAGCCAGTTTTATCTCTTTAGCGAATTTGCACCGTGTTCTGTTCGTCGTAGGCTACATTCACTAGTAATCAAGAATCTAAAGGGCGCGTCTTTGGTGTGCTTGCGACATTATTATGTGTGTTACGTCATCGCAATAGCTCATCGTAAATCCCTAGACCGGCGTTACGCTAATCTTACGCTCTTTTGTTTGATGTGCGACGGATATAATCTGATCACTAACTGTGTGTTTATATGTATAGCCCGTGCACGTGGCTGCCAGGGAAAAATGGATTAACACGCAAAATTCAGTTCGTAGTCTCTAAGAACTTCCGTCAGAGTGGCGAACACAACAACATATATTAGAACTATTTCATGATCGCTTGCAAGCAAGCATTTCATGATCAAAGGGACAAGAAACCAATCATAAAATGTACATCAGGCTATAAAATTGTTAAATCATAGGTGGAAAAAGCTACAATGAAAAAGGGGAAAAGCAGGACCTGACAGCATACAGATAGAGATGATACAGGCACTAGAGGATTTTGAAATTGAAGAATACAAGATATGCAACGACATACCACACGGGAAAATGAGCTAAAAACAACTTTCACTGCATTGTCTAAAAAGATTGGTACAGTTGAATGTAATAACTTTAGAACAATAAGCCATGTTACAAAAATCTTGTAAAAAAAGTACAAGGAAGGATTCAGAATAAAATCAATACTGTATTAGATAAGCAGTAATTTGGATTTAGGAAAAATAGCATGAGAACATTAAAATACACAGAAGTAAACAAACCAATATATGCCTACACCAAAGCTTTTGATAGAGTACACCACAAACAACTTATAGGTTGCCTGAAAGATATACATCTAGATGACATGGACATACGACTAATAATCTATACTGTGAACAAACAGATAAAATATAACTAAGAGAACTACCTAGTTAGAGAACTAACTAGGAGAAATACCTCTACTAGACGTACAATCTTATATATATCTGGGCAGTAATATAGATAAAGAGGGAGGAACAGAAAACGATACCAAAATAAGGATATCAAAAGCAAGAGGAGCTTTCATTGCACTGGGAAACATATGGAAATCCAAAGAAATTAGGCTAAATACAAAAATACAAATTTTCAACTCCAATGTTAAGTCGGTTCTATTATATGGCTGTGAAACATGGAGAATAACAAAATTGACAATCACGAAGGTACAGACTTTCATTAATGGATGCTTGCGCAGAATAAAGGGATGGAAATGGCAGGACAAAGTCACAAACGTGGAATTATGGAAATGTACCGGTCAAATACCAGTGGATAAAGAAATACAGCGAAGACGATGGCGATGGATAGGACACACACTTCGGAAACCAACTGAGAGTATTACACAACAGGCCCTTTTTTGGAATCCCCAGGGGAAAAGACAAAGAGGAAGACCAAGGAATTCTTGGAGAAGACAGATTGAAGCAGAGATGAAGATGATGGGGAAGACATGGAATGATCTTAAAAGAATTGCAAAAAACAGAACGACTTGGAAAGTGTTTGTTGAAGACCTATGCTCCACTGGGAGCTAAAAAGGTAGAAGAAGAACAAACAGATTAAATATAACTAAGAGAACTCTACACCCATTGATATAAAAAGAGGTACAGAGAAGCATCACCAAGCTTGTTCAAATCTATACACTGAGCAAATTTTTAAAAACATCATAGAGATGCCAGGCCTACAAATTAATGGAAAGATAATCAATAACCAAAAATATGCTGACGGTACTACTAGCAGAAAATCCTAAAGATCTATAACAATTACTTAAATATATACATTACAACAGTATAACAATATAACAGTATAAGCATAACAATAAACATGACAAGCAAAAAATATTGACTAGATATGAAAGACGAAAAAGACTAAAACTATGATCATAAACAAAGAAGATACTCAAAACCCACAAGTGGATATCAAAATAGAAGGTATAGACCTGGAGACAGTTCAGAACTACATCTACCTTGGTCATACCAGTAATGGAAAATGTACAACTGAAATGTACAAATTTCTACTTCAGATTTTAGAATTTTATAGCTGGATGTTTTCTGGCTTTTTATCCTTGCTCTGTCTATCTGATATTTCCTAGTCATTCTGCGATTCCTGGTGACGCCAATATGTTAGGTCTTGGTCAATATGGAGTGGTCTTTTATCTTCAAGTTTGCAGAGAGTGTGTTCTTAATAGGCTGAAAATTGTAAATGTAGTTTTTTTCGTTGATTGTTCGTCCATTTTTCAAGTTCACTTGAGACATCTTACCGACATCCTCGCGAGCCCATAATGCCAGCTCATCTGCGCATATTGCTGAGTGTATTCTTGGTGGAATGTCCATTACGATGTCAAATTAGAACATATGAATTTAGTTGTGAAAGTGTTTTGAGTTTCCAAGCTCAAATATATTATAAGTAAGTACGTAATATATATAATATGCACTTATGGACTGTTCAATAATCATCGGTGGTTGACCTCTTAACGACCAGAATGAAAGAAAATAATTCAAGAGAAGTGCATCATATTGTATCACGTGCCAGAAGAATTAGAAAGTAACCATGATTATGATTTTATGTATTCTGAAAATGTCAGGTCGGGTAATTTTACCCGCTAGTGTATGCAGTAAACAGTACAACATGTAGCTGCCCTGCTGCCTCGCTCGGGAGAGTAAAAGGCTAAGGGAGGGTACCCCGAAGTAAAACAACCCCACTGCCTTGTGGGTGAGACTTTTTAGTCAAAGGCTAGCGGAGCCAACCGTAAACAAACCGACGGCAGGCAACAGAAAACCACCGTCGTAACTTATTTGTACAGAATCGCCACAACAATAGAAATTACGACAACAACGAGATTAATGGAAAACCCTCTTTCGGTAGGGGACATCATGCGTTACAGGTGATACCCGATCAAGCGATGATGCGTAAGCAAAATAAAAATAAAACAAACTCTAAAGATAGGTATTTGGAATGTGACAACACTCATGCAGAAGGGTAAACTAGAAAACATCATACGTGTTTCACTCACGTGTTACTTTCTAGACACATACTTAAAACTCCAAGTAATTCTGATGTGTTCCAGTAAGGAGGGTAGACTTGCTGTTTTAAGCAGTGCATTTTATTATACATTTTTCTCATTTTAAAAAATATTTTTCTTTTCTATTTTATATATCTTAAAGCCCATCCTACCTCTCCTCATGAAGTATTCATTTCTCTCTTCCCTGTCCTTTCTTATTTCAACATCCTACTTTCCTGGCCCTCCACTTGATCATCTAACATGTAGTTATAGAAAATAGCGCTTCACCGTTTGTTGTCTTTGTCCTTGTATTCTGAAGAAGGCCACCGGCCGAAACATCATTATTATGTGTTTCTTCCTTGTAAGGCTGTCACTATACTTTGGAGTGTTTAGTGGCTCACACCACTGGCTCCTAGAAAACATCATACAAGAAGAAATGAAAAGAATGGGTTTACAATTACTGGGACTTTGCGAAATTGAGATACACCGGATCAGGGGAGATTTGGTTATTTGGTTATGGAAGGCCCCGGTATCAAACGAATTAAAATCTATAATTACTCAACCGCCCGTGCCAGCTTTGTTTGGTAGATGAGGTCCGAATCTCATCTCCCAAACAAAGAAAGGTAACTGTAGTCCCCATCATAGCAGCCTAAGCACACGCCAAAAGACATAAAGCGAAACCGCGCAGAAAGTGAAAGCCAACTTTTCATCATTCATCGAAACATGATAAAAACGGATGAGACACACAATGAGGAAACTGCAACAAGGAACACTTTTCATGCATGGCCTTCAATTGTTCCCGCCGCCTATCCACCATATACCGTGAGTTCACGTCCTCTGTTCCTGAGACATTGCATATTACTAAGAATATTCATGCGAAGAGTGCGAAACAAAATCAGTCCGGAAATTAGTAATGGAAACAGTGTGACTTTGTTAGAGATAAAGGAACAAGCAATGCCATTATATAAATGATATAAAAGATCTTTAGTAGAATGAGCCATAGAGGTGAAAACAGATGTATACCTATGTTTTATAGATTACACCAAGGCATTTGACAAAGTAAAGCACCAAGAAATCATCAAAATTTTAGACAGCAAAGATCTAAGAATAATAAAGAACATGTACTGGCAACAAACAGCGGCCATAAGCACTGGAAACCAATTGGGAATGTATCAAACAAATAAAACAGACAAGGTTGTGTGCTGTCCCCAGATTTGTTTAATATTTATAATTTTAAGATCCATGTGGCATGCCTTTCCTGGTTGGAGGTCATAACATAAATAATCTAAGGTAACTATGTGCAAATCAGGCTAAGGATGACTTCAGTAAAAAAAAAATGTGCTCAGAAAAATCACTAGCCACATTCTGGCGCTTTCATCAGAGCATGAATGCAACACGACACAGAGACATACTAGACTTTCAGAGCACAGGCCGAGTATGACACAAATCTGATGAGAGCAAAAGGGAAGACGGACCAAAGAAATGAGGCTGTAAGAATGAGGATACGGCGACCTCTGTCAAAGGTGTAAGGATGTAGGGCTGGAAGAAGATCTCACAATCACAAGTTCTCAACACTGCTCCTGGTTCAGATGGTGTTCGGAACGACAACATAGGCGATTTAGCTAACGACGACTTGACAATAAAACTTGACAATGTCAGCATTCGGAGTGGCCAGATTAAGGAGGAGTGGATTACACAGCTACTTACTACTGCTACCAAAGCCAAACAAGGACCATTCTCAGATTAGTGCCTAACAGAATCATCACAATGCAGAACACTAGCTGCTGGAAAATAGTTGCCTCTATTGTTGATAACAAAATCCCGCAAAGGCCATGACTGCTGCCAACATCGAGCAGAGGCTACTTACGCTTCTGTTCCAGATATTAGTCCTCGTACCAATCGAGTGTGCAATTCTTACTGTCAGTACGACTCAAATTGATAGGCTGGAAAAAATACATAATGAAGCCATGCGGATTATCTTGGGATGTACAAGGAAAGCAATGAGATATCTTAGTGAGAGCACGAGCATACCTGAAGATTAGTGCATAAAGAGCACCCATTGCACCACGTGATCAACACAGTGAAAGGTGCCAGGCAAATCATGGGTGGGCCGAGTCACGATCAAACAGGTTTGTGGACAACAACGTTAGCGAGGAGTGGATACCGGTACCTATGTCATTCAAGTGGACTCTCTCGTGTATTGTTACACACGGCAGGGAACAGAACCTTGTCGTAATGCGGAATTCAACGGTCTCATCTTTCTCTCTCCCTGCGATCCATCAGATCTCCAGACTCTCTCATGACAGTCAGCTGTCTGTTTAAGCGAATCGATTGCCCCATATAGCTTTTCTTCTTAGGTCTGTGTATTTGGGCAATTCTGTAGAACATGTTTTGTAGTCAGGGTATAGGCTGGTTGTACCTATTTTGAATTTGATGAACATGTCATTTCTGATTCTATTGTGGCCAGTGTGTAGGCGAAGTATGATTTACCTTGATAGTTGGTGGTATCCGTCACTTTCGTTATGCTTTGGGTGTTCTCGTTTCCATTTTTCATGGAACATCCTTGAGGATGGATTTGGCTTCATCATAACTGAGCTTGTCACTGAATGACTATTGTATAGTTGGTCCAGGGTAGTTCTCAAGTCAATCTAGTTCATTGTTCTTGTGGATCTTTAGAGCTCACAGTAATGACAAAATCACCAATTTATGTTATTTATATTATACTTTATTTAATATACTTGATTTATATTCGAGCCAAGGACTAAGCAATGTTTACTTTGAACACCATGATATCTGTTATTGCAGCGAGGGCAATTTTTTATATATTCAAATGTAATGAGTATGAAATGTATTCAAGGGTTTGAACAAAACAGTTCGTTAACCTTCGCTGTAGATAAAGTCTTTAATTTGATGGCTTCGTATATGACCTTGGTAGCTAAGGACCATCGGATGGCATTGGCAAGGATCATTTTCATATTTTGAATTTTTGAAGTGGGCTCATTTTGTGTTTAACTCAAAAGCATATGTGCTTTTTAACCAAAGACCTTTTTTTTTTGGGGGGGGGGGGGGACTCAATGAAGATATCCCCGATGGAAGAATAAATTGTAATATTAGTCCCATAAATGATTCGCTTCCAGAGGTTTATGATGTAAACAAAGCAGTTTTGTCATTGCAAGTGAATAATGTCCACACCTTTAATTGGTCAGGATTGTGTAGCAGCAGAAGCTTTATAGCGAACACAGAAAACATCATAGGATTGTGCTGTTCTGAAACAGCTATGCCATGCTACCCTAGAATTGCCTTTAATGGGATTACTGTGAACACAAACCACTCTCCATGTGTGTGCCACATATTTGCACCCCAGAAAGAAATACTGAATATAACAACATCATATGCCGTCTGTGATATTAATGACCACAAACCAGGAGCCCCCTGTATGATTGATACAACTGTTGCACCAAGCACTTCATCAGCAGAGCCAGATCTGTGGAATCTGACATTGTTCTTGAATGATGTCCAAGTTAATGAGACATCAGAATCGTGTGGCAGCAGCTACAAGAAGGGAGCAGACAGAATTGCCTTAAATGGGATCACTGGAAGTTGAAAACTTCTCCTCTTGTGTAAACTACACATTCGCATCCAAGAGTGAATCAGTGAAGGTCACAAAATCATATTTTCTCTGTGGTTTTACTAACTACAGGTCAGGTGGCTTATGTTGGATTGGAAATGATAACTTACCACCACTGTGTGTCTATATGTTTGGAATTGGAGTCATCAGCGATGGCCTAACATCATCGAGTGCTACGACGATCATCATTTTCAGGAGGACGCGAACTTCCATGGTATATGATAGACGGCAGGAACCATTGAAGGCTATGTCTGAAAAGTGTTCCTTCTTGCAGTTTCCTCATATTTCAAGTCCGGCTTGTTGCAGGAGCTACTGAGTTAAGTGCTCTGCGCACACCGTGAGCTGTGTGTCTCATCCGTTTTGATCCTGTTTACGATGAATGATAATATCGTATGACAGGGAACAGTTGGCTGTGTTCACTTTCTGCGCGGTTTCGCCTTATGTCTTTTGGCGTGTGCTGAGACTGCTACTTGTTTGGGAGATGTGTTAGTAATTCGGATGATTCCACTGGCACGGGCGGTTGAGCAATTATGGATTTTAATTCGTTTGCAGTGATGCCGAGGCCTTCCATAACCAATAACCAATAAGAAACAAATGGTGAGATTTGATAAAATATTTTTAAAAGGAAAACTGCTAGAACAAAAATTCAGATAAGAGAAAGAGTATCTTGGTCTACGCCCTATGGGCCGGCTAAGGCTCGAAAGGCCAATAGATAGATAGATAGATGATACTGTACTACTAACAGAAAATCCTAACGATCTACAACAATTACTTAATGAAATAAACATAACAAGCAAAAAATATTGACTAAATATGAATATCAAAAAAACTCAAAACCCACAAGTGGATATCAAAATTGAAGGAATAGACCTGGGGGGTTCAGAACTAAAACTACCTTGGGCATACTATAACCAGTGATGGAAAATGTAAAACTGAAATAAACAAAAGAATAGGAATGGCAAAAAGTAATTTTAACGGGTCTGTGCACTAATCAACGCTGATAAGGAGTGGATACCGGTGCCTATGTCTTTCAGAGGGACATTCTCGTGTATTGTCACACTCGACAGGAAATGTAGGGGAGAACAGAACTCAGTCGTGGACAATACAGGGTCAACAGTCTCATCCTAGATAATACATAAATATTTCCGGTTTAAACATAATTTATTTCCGGTCTGCGATCGTTACCCTATGCTATAGTCATTGAGAGCGCCTTTCGTGCAAGACACTGCTGCAATAGCCAATTTTTTAGTTGGCTGCGTGGCAGTGTGCCAAGCGTTCGACTTCTCGTGGCAAGGCGCGGTGCCACTGAGTACGGGTTCAATCCCACTTCGGACCATATATTGTTCTTCGTTTTTTTCTATTGTTGTTTGTCTGTCAATTTTTCCGAGTGCTAACACATACTTCTTTGTTCTATTATTCCTCATCCTAGATAACACTGAAATGTGTGAAAGATGCAATCCATACAGACGGATCTGTAATACGATACAAAAGGTGTGCATGTGCATTTACAGCACGCTTGGCAGGCAGAGTAGTAAAGGAAGACAGTGGTGCATATTTCACGAGCAGCATGACGATGGCGGTGAATGACTCACATGCGTCTACACTGAGTGAATGAATAAGCATGATAAAGAAAATGTGGTGGTCTCTGTACGCATGCAATGAGTAGAGATATTACAGAAGTCGAAAATACACAAGGTCACCTTTATATGCGTCCCTGGATAACATGCGGGAAATCTCTCTCTCTGCGATCAGATTCCAGACTCTCATATGAAGTCAGCTGTCAGGTTAAGTGTGTTGGTCGCCTCCATAGACAGAACATCACAATTAGATGACACAGATACACACCAAGATATGAGATATGACTAACACGACACACACCAAGATATGAGCCATGGCTTCAAGGGAAATGAACACCAAGAAATGAACCATGTCCAGTACAGAAACACATTAAGGTGTAGAGATATATAAGCAAATATTGTTGTTGTCGGCAGACTCTTCTTAACGTGGAAATCATCGACATACGAGACGCAGGCCCCAATTAACTGTTCACAGGTTTCGTTCAAACAGTTGTTCGGAGATTTGAGGGTGCAGTCTGACCCGTAGAACGTTCCGCATGTACAGTTCCCGGTTGACTGTTCACAGATGTCATTGAAACAGTTGTCCGGACATTTGAGAGTGCAGTCTGACCCGTAGTACGTTTCCTTGAACGTACAGTCTGTACTTTCCGGGTCACATATGATGTCACAGCCCTTAGAACACGTCTGTTTGCACTGTAGCCCAAAATTACCATCGGGACAAGTGCCACTACAGGTGTAGCCAGGATGTTTACATTTTATCGGATTTTTTTTCACATAAAGGACAGACACTAAGACAAGAACCGGAGAAGTCTTGTCCATATATCCCATGTGAACAGTTGCAGTGACATGTACCGATGATGACGTTGCAGCCTTTGCAACACCCAAAACACACGGCACAAAACGACCAAGAATGCCCGTCCAGACAATAAGTGTCTGTAAATGTTTGCACCTCACACACCGTCAGTGCACTGTCGGCCTGCGAAATGGTCGGTGAGAAGTCAATTTTAATGTGTGCCATTGACGTTTGTGTGGTGACTACAATTGTGTTCACATAAATATTTGGGTGTAGTGTTCCAGTATCATTATACTGGAACACTACACCGCCATTGCCAGAGAAAGTCATTGTCAAAGAAAGAGAAAGTCAGAGAATGCGGGAAATATAAGAGCGGACAGGTTGGCTAACTGCGATGTCATTTAACAAAGACGGTCAACCAATGGATTGGGCGGATCATTTATACTCTAGCCTGAAAGAAGTGTACAAATTAAGTGAGCCCGCGTCTCGTATGTCGATGATTCCCACGTTAAGAAGAGTCTGCCGACTACAATAAAGCATATGGATACCATAATGTTTCTGTGCAGGACATGGTTCATTTCTTGATGTGTTTCTGTGCTAGCCATGGCTCATATCTTAGCTTGTGTGTGTGCTGGCCATGGCTCATATCGGTGTGTGTCATGTTAGTCATATCTCATATCTTGGTGTGTCCGTGTTAATCATGTCTCATATTTTTATGTGTATCTGTGTTAGTCATGTGTCATATCTTTGTGTGTGCATGTATGTTTTAGTGATATCTCATATCTTTGTGTGCATGTTTATGTTGGTCATATCTCATATCCCTGTGTGTGCATGGCTATGTTGGTCATATCTCATATCTTTGTGTGCATGTCTATGTTAGTAATTTTAGACTGGTGAAAATGACTACACCAAATCTCAAATGATCACATGAAGTACATTGTTCTGCACCTTATAGTTTAGTTTTGGTCGACTGATCATCCTCATTGCACATTGCTCACATCCATTGTGCACATCTTCTCTCAGTCTCTCAGTGGTGCAAAATCCATGGTCTAACCACACGATGTGCCCATTAATATGTCTCGTAGAAGAAGGAAATGCCATCAGTACTCTGTGGTCACGCTTCGAAACTTTAACAGCAGTATATAATAAATGCAATTACGTACCACACGTTGTGCTGAACGCGTCTTTGAACGGGTTATAGGAGAACGGGTTATGGGAGTTTTTCGCTATAAAATTAAAAACATCTGGGAGGTTATAAAAGAGTAACACCCTGTTTTGACATGGGTCTGTGGGCAGGATTAGTGTTTAATGACAAAGGCCACTGTCTTAGGAACAATGAGGTCAGGTGTTATTGATCCAGAGCCACGACACTGCCAACGGAACAACGTCCAACATAGAGGTTATAAATATCTCTATTGTTCTTATTAGGCAGCGTAGTATGTTAAAATCTCACAGATCTTGTGATCAAATATTGAATCCAGCTTAGCATAGACGATAACTTGCAGGTGATCAGCCATGATCCATGAATTTAAGCTCCATCGACAAGGTCCCGGTCTTGGCTAGTTCGAACTGGTTCCTGTCTAACAAGGTCGAAGATAGGTTAAGCCATATAAGGCATAGCCGTTCTTTTTAAGCTGTGATATACCATATTGTTTCCAGCTTTTCTACCAATCACACCCATTGCCAAATTAGTGCAGAAGTAGGCTTGCGTAGTCGATTTGGTCATGGTCCATAGGGGTTTTCCGGTAACCACTATTCCCATGGACTTCCGTTTTTTATCCGATGGCGGATCTAGTCCACGTTCTCTCGATCGCTGCAAAAAGTGCATTCGATGTCTGATTAATTTCAGTTCTCCATCGCACTCCTATGCGTTAAAATCAAGATAATGATCTACTTATTACATTTGCGCTGATACAAGTGTTGTGAATGCGACCTTCCATCGTCTAGACTTGTTCTGCACTTTACGTCACATTGGTGCTCTACAAGAAAAGAAACACACTGGCAGTGTGGGTCGACATGGAGAAGTCTTTTGATAGGGTTTAAAGAACAAGCTTTTTAGACTTGGCATCCAGGGTCGTTTATTCAATTGGGTCTCTCAATACCTTCAGGATAGAACGGCCAGAGTACAAGGTCAACTAAGTAAGAAGGTCTCTATCGTGCAAGGTGTCCCAGAAGGCGGAGTCTCGTCCCCAACACTCTTTAAATGACATCGTAATGGACATTCCATCCAGAATACACTCAGCAATATACGCAGATGATCTGGCGTTATGGGCTCGGGAGGAAAGTATGTCGGCAGCTGAACCCAGGATGCAAGATGCCCTGGGTAAACATGAAAAGTGGACGGACCCGTTCTTACCAATCAACGAAAAGAAAACTTCATACACAATTTTCCTATCAAGAAAAACACTCTCTGCAAATTTAAGTTAAAGGATCATACACTCCCTATTGACCACAACCCAACATATCTTGGTGTCTCTATAGATAGATAGAGCAAGGATAAAAGCCAGAAAACGAACAAATATTATGAAGAAATTGGCAGGAACGGACTGGGGGGCAGACAGCAATATTTTGAAAAGGCTATACGTAGGAAGAGTCAGACCAGTTCTAGAATATGGAGTCAGACCAGTTCTAGAATATGGAGTCAGACCAGTTCTAGAATATGGAGTCAGCCTGGGCTATGGCTTCCAAATCACACCTTAGCAAAATTAACAGAATTACAGAACCGAATACAACTGCCCGTATCATCACTGGTGCGATGAAATCTACACCTATCAAGACTCTAGAAACAGTAACAGGTTTACCACCCTTTGATGACAAACGGGTCACTAAAGTATTGCAACAGGCGGAGAAATATAGAAGGCTCCTTAGCCACCCCATGCACCAAAGAATATCTGGTCCCGGAATTGTACGACTAAAGAGGAGCAACTTCGCTGCAATTGCCAATGAACTAACTACTGGAGACCCAGTTTTTTCCCAAACAATATCGAAACCCTTGAGCCCATCTGATATATCTCCTCATGGAAAACATAAAATACCAGAACTTTAGGAAAACATAACAGGAATCATGAAAAAAGGCACCCAATCAGACACATAAAGAAAACACGTAGCAGAAAAACATATACGCTATACTTACCCACAGGACTCTTAGTCCCACATATATACAGATGGCTCTGCTACAAATGCCACCAGAAATGGAGGGGGAGGTGTGTTCTTGACGCTGACCAATCAGGACGAGATCACCAAGTCAATAGCTACTGGAAAATTCTCAAACAACTTTAAAGCAGAGGCTGAGGCCGTCAGAGATGCTGCAACACTGGCTACTCAACACAAAAATAACATGCCCAATAAATTGGTGATTCTCACTGATGCAGTCAGTGCTATCTGCTCTAAAAAAAACCAAGAACAATGAACTAGATGACTTGAGATCTACCTTGGACCAACTATGCAATATCCAGAGAGTAGTCATTCAGTGGATACCATCACATTGTATAATATACACGGGAACGAACACGCAGACAAATTAGCTAAAGAGGGAGGAGATTACCACAAGAGAATAATCCGCTCAGTTATGATGAAGCCAAATCCATCCTCAGGGGTCAGTTCCATGAAAAATGGAAACGTGAACACCCAAAGCATAACGACAGTGACGGATACCACCAACTAATCAGGATTCAGGAGGGATCAATCATCATACTTCGCCTACGCACAGGCCACAATAGAATGAGAAATCACCAAATTCAAAATAGGAACTACCAGCCTATGGCCACTATACACTGGACAATATGACTACAAATCATGTTCTACAGGATTGTCTATAGTACACGGACCTGAGAAGAGTAATGTGGTCCACGCCCACCTCCATGGAGGAGAAATTATATGGGGCCATAGATTCGCCTAAACAGCTGACTTCATGAGAGACTGGAATCCTACTCTGACTGAGTCTTGATCGCAGAGAGAGAAAGAGAGAGAGAGAGAGAGAGTTTATGACAAAACTACACGCCCAAACAATGACAGTTGTCAGCACGAATATTTTGGACCCCAAATGTCAGTACTTGGTTCTCGTGTACAAATACGCCAAAAATCTTAACCTAATTTCCTGTTTGATAACAGCGACACCACATGTGATTCGTCACCAATTCTACATCAGTTGAGGCAACTCTCAACCAATTTTTCCTGTTCTCCTGGTTTAGGATTTATGTGAATAACAGTTCCGGACTGTTTCACGGTAAAACTAAATGGTTTTGCATCATGATGGTTTTGCAATGATTCAGCACGAGATTGATGACTTTTGCTCTGTCTGATCAACAAGTGATGGATTAAAGGGACGATAGTTGCAAATATCTGCCTCATCTCCATTGGCGGGGGGTCGGAATGTGGCTCTCAAACAGAAAACAAACCAGGCCCACACATTTAATGTTTGTTATACAGGAGATGGATGTGGACCAGAGGCCGCAGTAAATGGCAAAATAAAGACCAATCTCTATGACAATGTCTGCACACACACACACACACAACTGAGAAGTGGAACCAGTCCTGCTTACTGGTATCTGAACTTTGCCACGCCCCAGAAGATTCACACCATTCGAATATATCATCGAGCTAGCACTATGATTTTGGTAAAGAATGCCACTCTGACAGTGGTGGCGTAGTGTTCCAGGGTAATGATATATCATACCATAATGTTTCTGTGAACACTATTGTAATCACCATACAAACGCAAATGGCACACATTAAGATTGAGTTCTCACCGACCATTTCGCAGGCCGGCAGTGCACTGACGGTGTGTGAGGTGCAAACATTTACAGACACCTATTGTCTGGACGGGTATTCTTGGTCGTTTTGTGCAGTGTGTAACGGGTGTTGCAAAGGCTGCGACGTCATCATCGGTACGTGTCACGGCAAATGTTCACATTGCTACAGGTGTTGTCTCAGTGTCTGTCCTTTGTGTGAGAAAAAATCCGGAAAAAGCCTACAGTGTAAACATCATGGCTATACCTGTAATGATATTTGTCCCGATGGTAACTTTGGGTTATAGTACAAACAGACGTGTTCTGATGGGTGTGACCCGAGAGTGCAGACTGTACGTGCAAGGAAACGTACTACGGAATCTGTGAACAGTTAATCGAAGCCTGCGTCTCGTATGTCGATGTTAAGAAGAGTCTGCAGACTACAATAAACCCAAGCATATGGATACTTCAATGTGTTTCTGTGCTAGTCATGGCACATATCTTGGTGTGTTTTTGTGCTAGCCGTGGCTCAAATCTTGGCTTGTGTGTGTGCGTGTGCTAGCCATGGCTCATATCTTGGTGTGTGTCATGTTAGTCATATCTCATATCTTGGTGTGTCCGTGTTATTCGTGTCTCATATCTTTATTTGCGTCTGAGTTTAGTAATATCTCATATCTAATTGTGTATCTGTGTTAGTTATGTGTCATATCTTCGTGTGTGCATGTCTGGGTTTGGGATATCCCATTATCTTTGTGTATGCCTATGTTAGTCATATCTTATATCTTTGTGTGTGTAAGGTGTTAGTCATGTCTCGTATCGCTGTGTACATGTCTGTGATACAGCTCATATCTTTGTGTGCATGTATGTGTTAGTCACCTCTAGTGGCTCGGGCAGATGGTGCTCGTAAACCTGGGAGGGCCGACCATCTAAGGGGAGAATCCCCCTGCAGAAAAGATCATCTGCTGCTTTGCAGGAAGATTGGGGACAATCAAAGGCTAAAGGAAAGCAAAAAAAGTAAAAAGTAAAGTACCCCCGTCACGTCAAGTGGCGTATAGGGAAATGTGGTGTTAGTGACCCTATATTTTACAGACCTTCAGCACATGATTTTTGGGTAATGTAATCGGTATTACGCCCGTGCTGCTTTACTTTCCTAGAAAAAAATCCAGTACCCATTTAAGGCTGGGTGAACCCGGAAGCCGTCGGTTGGGATCGAACCCTACCCCTTTTCCTTTGTAGTCCAGTTCACTAACCACTGAGCTATCGCGGCTCTAAGGTAAGTAAACCTGAATAAAATGCTGGCTGAAATCGGATGCACTGGCGCAGAACACAGTGCAACGTATTTAACGGGTGTTCAATCAGAGTGGATCTGGCAGACTCTCAATGTGATGTTCCGTCTGTGGGGTCGATCAATTCACTTAACCTGACAGCTGACTTCATTTGAGAGTTTGGAATCCTACTCTGATTGAGTCCTGATCGCAAAGAGAGAGAGACATTGGTGCTGTTCATGACCGTTGTTGGATTTGCTTGACGCAAGTTATTTCCATGATACTTATTAATGTGAAATGCTTCGTCAGCCAGTTTTATCTCTTTAGCGAATTTGTCATTTAACAAAGACGGTCAACCAATGGATCGGGCGGATCATTTATACTCTAGCCTGAAAGAAGTGTACAAATTAAGTGAGCCCGCGTCTCGTATGTCGATGATTCCCACGTTAAGAAGAGTCTGCCGACTGCAATAAAGCATATGGATACAATAATGTTTCTGTGCTGGACATGGTTCATTTCTTGATGTGTTTCTGTGCTAGCCATGGCTCATATCGGCGTGTGTCATGTTAGTCATATCTCATATCTTGGTGTGTCCGTGTTAATCATGTCTCATATTTTTGTGTGTATCTGTGTTAGTCATGTGTCATATCTTTGTGTGTGCATGTATGTTTTAGTGATATCTCATATCTTTGTGTGCATGTTTATGTTGGTCATATCTCATATCCCTGTGTGTGCATGGCTATGTTGGTCGTATCTCATATCTTTGTGTGCATGTCTATGTTAGTAATGTTAGACTGGTGAAAATGACCATACACCAAATCTCAAATGATCACACGAAGTACATTGTTCTGCACCTTATAGTTTAGTTTTGGTCGACTGATCATCCTCATTGCACATTGCTCACATCCTTTGTGCACATCTTCTCTCAATCTCTCAGTGCTGCAAAATCCATGGTCTAACCACACGATGTGGCCATTAATATGTCTCGTAGAAGAAGGAAATGCCATCAGTACTCTGTGGTCACGCTTCGAAACTTTAACAGCAGTATATAATAAATGCAATTACGTACCACACGTTGTGCTGAACGCGTCTTTGAACGGGTTATAGGAGAACGGGTTATGGGAGTTTTTCGCTATAAAATTAAAAACATCTGGGAGGTTATAAAAGAGTAACACCCTGTTTTGACATGGGTCTGTGGGCAGGATTAGTGTTTAATGACAAAGGCTACTGTCTTAGGAACAATGAGGTCAGGTGTTATTGATCCAGAGCCACGACACTGCCAACGGAACAACGTCCAACATAGAGGTTATAAATATCTCTATTGTTCTTGTTAGGCAGCGTAGTCGATTTGGTCATGGTCCATAGGGGTTTTCCGGTAACCACTATTCCCATGGACTTCCGTTTTTTATCCGATGGCGGATCTAGTCCACGTTCTCTCGATCGCTGCAAAAAGTGCATTCGATGTCTGATTAATTACAGTTCTCCATCGCACTCCTATGCGTTAAAGTCAAGATAATGATCTACTTATTACATTTGCGCTGATACAAGTGTTGTGAATGCGACCTTCCATCGTCTAGGCTTGTTCTGCGCTTTACGTCACATTGGTGCTCAAGAAAGGAAACACACTGGCAGTGTGGGTCGACATGGAGAAGGCTTTTGATAGGGTTTGGCGTGAGGGTTTAAAGAACAAGCTTTTTAGACTTGGCATCCAGGGTCGTTTATTCAATTGGGTCTCTCAATACCTTCAGGATAGAACGGCCAGAGTACAAGTGCAAGGTCAACTAAGTAAGAAGGTCTCTATCGTGCAAGGTGTCCCAGAAGGCGGAGTCTCGTCCCCAACACTCTTTAAATGACATCGTAATGGACATTCCATCCAGAATACACTCAGCAATATACGCAGATGATCTGGCGTTATGGGCTCGGGAGGAAAGTATGTCGGCAGCTGAACCCAGGATACAAGATGCCCTGGGTGAACATGAAAAGTGGACGGACCCGTTCTTACCAATCAACGAAAGGAAAACTTCATACACAATTTTCCTATCAAGAAAAACACTCTCTGCAAATTTAAGTTAAAGGATCATACACTCCCTATTGACCACAACCCAACATATCTTGGTGTCTCTATAGATAGATAGAGCAAGGATAAAAGCCAGAAAACGAACAAATATTATGAAGAAATTGGCAGGAACGGACTGGGGGCAGACAGCAATATTTTGAAAAGGCTATACGTAGGAAGAGTCAGACCAGTTCTAGAATATGGAGTCAGACCAGTTCTAGAATATGGAGTCAGACCAGTTCTAGAATATGGAGTCAGCCTGGGCTATGGCTTCCAAATCACACCTTAGCAAAATTAACAGAATTACAGAACCGAATACAGCTGCCCGTATCATCACTGGTGCGATGAAATCTACACCTATCAAGACTCTAGAAACAGTAACAGGTTTACCACCCTTTGATGACAGACGGGTCACTAAAGTATTGCAACAGGCGGAGAAATATAGAAGGCTCCTTAGCCACCCCATGCACCAAAGAATATCTGGTCCCGGAATTGTACGACTAAAGAGGAGCAACTTCGCTGCAATTGCCAATGAACTAACTACTGGAGACCCAGTTTTTTCCCAAACAATATCGAAACCCTTGAGCCCATCTGATATATCTCCTCATGGAAAACATAAAATACCAGAACTTTAGGAAAACATAACAGGAATCATGAAAAAAGGCACCCAATCAGACACATAAAGAAAACACGTAGCAGAAAAACATATACGCTATACTTACCCACAGGACTCTTAGTCCCACATATATACAGATGGCTCTGCTACAAATGCCACCAGAAATGGAGGGGGAGGTGTGTTCTTGACGCTGACCAATCAGGACGAGATCACCAAGTCAATAGCTACTGGAAAATTCTCAAACAACTTTAAAGCAGAGGCTGAGGCCGTCAGAGATGCTGCAACACTGGCTACTCAACACAAAAATAACATGCCCAATAAATTGGTGATTCTCACTGATGCAGTCAGTGCTATCTGCTCTAAAAAAACCAAGAACAATGAACTAGATGACTTGAGATCTACCTTGGACCAACTATGCAATATCCAGAGAGTAGTCATTCAGTGGATACCATCACATTGTATAATATACACGGGAACGAACACGCAGACAAATTAGCTAAAGAGGGAGGAGATTACCACAAGAGAATAATCCGCTCAGTTATGATGAAGCCAAATCCATCCTCAGGGTCAGTTCCATGAAAAATGGAAACGTGAACACCCAAAGCATAACGACAGTGACGGATACCACCAACTAATCAGGATTCAGGAGGGATCAATCATCATACTTCGCCTACGCACAGGCCACAATAGAATGAGAAATCACCAAATTCAAAATAGGAACTACCAGCCTATGGCCACTATACACTGGACAATATGACTACAAATCATGTTCTACAGGATTGTCTATAGTACACGGACCTGAGAAGAGTAATGTGGTCCACGCCCACCTCCATGGAGGAGAAATTATATGGGGCCATAGATTCGCCTAAACAGCTGACTTCATGAGAGACTGGAATCCTACTCTGACTGAGTCTTGATCGCAGAGAGAGAAAGAGAGAGAGAGAGAGTTTATGACAAAACTACACGCCCAAACAATGACAGTTGTCAGCACGAATATTTTGGACCCCAAATGTCAGTACTTGGTTCTCGTGTACAAATACGCCAAAAATCTTAACCTAATTTCCTGTTTGATAACAGCGACACCACATGTGATTCGTCACCAATTCTACATCAGTTGAGGCAACTCTCAACCAATTTTTCCTGTTCTCCTGGTTTAGGATTTATGTGAATAACAGTTCCGGACTGTTTCACGGTAAAACTAAATGGTTTTGCATCATGATGGTTTTGCAATGATTCAGCACGAGATTGATGACTTTTGCTCTGTCTGATCAACAAGTGATGGATTAAAGGGACGATAGTTGCAAATATCTGCCTCATCTCCATTGGCGGGGGGTCGGAATGTGGCTCTCAAACAGAAAACAAACCAGGCCCACACATTTAATGTTTGTTATACAGGAGATGGATGTGGACCAGAGGCCGCAGTAAATGGCAAAATAAAGACCAATCTCTATGACAATGTCTGCACACACACACACACAACTGAGAAGTGGAACCAGTCCTGCTTACTGGTATCTGAACTTTGCCACGCCCCAGAAGATTCACACCATTCGAATATATCATCGAGCTAGCACTATGATTTTGGTAAAGAATGCCACTCTGACAGTGGTGGCGTAGTGTTCCAGGGTAATGATATATCATACCATAATGTTTCTGTGAACACTATTGTAATCACCATACAAACGCAAATGGCACACATTAAGATTGAGTTCTCACCGACCATTTCGCAGGCCGGCAGTGCACTGACGGTGTGTGAGGTGCAAACATTTACAGACACCTATTGTCTGGACGGGTATTCTTGGTCGTTTTGTGCAGTGTGTAACGGGTGTTGCAAAGGCTGCGACGTCATCATCGGTACGTGTCACGGCAAATGTTCACATTGCTACAGGTGTTGTCTCAGTGTCTGTCCTTTGTGTGAGAAAAAATCCGGAAAAAGCCTACAGTGTAAACATCATGGCTATACCTGTAATGATATTTGTCCCGATGGTAACTTTGGGTTATAGTACAAACAGACGTGTTCTGATGGGTGTGACCCGGAGAGTGCAGACTGTACGTGCAAGGAAACGTACTACGGAATCTGTGAACAGTTAATCGAAGCCTGCGTCTCGTATGTCGATGTTAAGAAGAGTCTGCAGACTACAACAAACCCAAGCATATGGATACTTCAATGTGTTTCTGTGCTAGTCATGGCACATATCTTGGTGTGTTTTTGTGCTAGCCGTGGCTCAAATCTTGGCTTGTGTGTGTGCGTGTGCTAGCCATGGCTCATATCTTGGTGTGTGTCATGTTAGTCATATCTCATATCTTGGTGTGTCCGTGTTAATCATGTCTCATATTTTTGTGTGTATCTGTGTTAGTCATGTGTCATATCTTTGTGTGTGCATGTATGTTTTAGTGATATCTCATATCTTTGTGTGCATGTTTATGTTGGTCATATCTCATATCCCTGTGTGTGCATGGCTATGTTGGTCATATCTCATATCTTTGTGTGCATGTCTATGTTAGTAATGTTAGACTGGTGAAAATGACCATACACCAAATCTCAAATGATCACACGAAGTACATTGTTCTGCACCTTATAGTTTAGTTTTGGTCGACTGATCATCCTCATTGCACATTGCTCACATCCTTTGTGCACATCTTCTCTCAATCTCTCAGTGCTGCAAAATCCATAGTCTAACCACACGATGTGGCCATTAATATGTCTCGTAGAAGAAGGAAATGCCATCAGTACTCTGTGGTCACGCTTCGAAACTTTAACAGCAGTATATAATAAATGCAATTACGTACCACACGTTGTGCTGAACGCGTCTTTGAACGGGTTATAGGAGAACGGGTTATGGGAGTTTTTCGCTATAAAATTAAAAACATCTGGGAGGTTATAAAAGAGTAACACCCTGTTTTGACATGGGTCTGTGGGCAGGATTAGTGTTTAATGACAAAGGCTACTGTCTTAGGAACAATGAGGTCAGGTGTTATTGATCCAGAGCCACTACACTGCCAACGGAACAACGTCCAACATAGAGGTTATAAATATCTCTATTGTTCTTATTAGGCAGCGTAGTCGATTTGGTCATGGTCCATAGGGGTTTTCCGGTAACCACTATTCCCATGGACTTCCGTTTTTTATCCGATGGCGGATCTAGTCCACGTTCTCTCGATCGCTGCAAAAAGTGCATTCGATGTCTGATTAATTACAGTTCTCCATCGCACTCCTATGCGTTAAAGTCAAGATAATGATCTACTTATTACATTTGCGCTGATACAAGTGTTGTGAATGCGACCTTCCATCGTCTAGGCTTGTTCTGCGCTTTACGTCACATTGGTGCTCTACAAGAAAGGAAACACACTGGCAGTGTGGGTCGACATAGAGAAGGCTTTTGATAGGGTTTGGCGTGAGGGTTTAAAGAACAAGCTTTTTAGACTTGGCATCCAGGGTCGTTTATTCAATTGGGTCTCTCAATACCTTCAGGATAGAACTGCCAGAGTACAAGTGCAAGGTCAACTAAGTAAGAAGGTCTCTATCGTGCAAGGTGTCCCAGAAGGCGGAGTCTCGTCCCCAACACTCTTTAAATGACATCGTAATGGACATTCCATCCAGAATACACTCAGCAATATACGCAGATGATCTGGCGTTATGGGCTCGGGAGGAAAGTATGTCGGCAGCTGAACCCAGGATACAAGATGCCCTGGGTGAACATGAAAAGTGGACGGACCCGTTCTTACCAATCAACGAAAGGAAAACTTCATACACAATTTTCCTATCAAGAAAAACACTCTCTGCAAATTTAAGTTAAAGGATCATACACTCCCTATTGACCACAACCCAACATATCTTGGTGTCTCTATAGATAGATAGAGCAAGGATAAAAGCCAGAAAACGAACAAATATTATGAAGAAATTGGCAGGAACGGACTGGGGGGCAGACAGCAATATTTTGAAAAGGCTATACGTAGGAAGAGTCAGACCAGTTCTAGAATATGGAGTCAGACCAGTTCTAGAATATGGAGTCAGACCAGTTCTAGAATATGGAGTCAGCCTGGGCTATGGCTTCCAAATCACACCTTAGCAAAATTAACAGAATTACAGAACCGAATACAGCTGCCCGTATCATCACTGGTGCGATGAAATCTACACCTATCAAGACTCTAGAAACAGTAACAGGTTTACCACCCTTTGATGACAGACGGGTCACTAAAGTATTGCAACAGGCGGAGAAATATAGAAGGCTCCTTAGCCACCCCATGCACCAAAGAATATCTGGTCCCGGAATTGTACGACTAAAGAGGAGCAACTTCGCTGCAATTGCCAATGAACTAACTACTGGAGACCCGGTTTTTTCCCAAACAATATCGAAACCTTCAAGGGTTTTCAAGCCCATCTGATATATCTCCTCATGGAAAACATAAAATACCAGAACTTTAGGAAAACATAACAGGAATCATGAAAAAAGGCACCCAATCAGACACATAAAGAAAACACGTAGCAGAAAAACATATACGCTATACTTACCCACAGGACTCTTAGTCCCACATATATACAGATGGCTCTGCTACAAATGCCACCAGAAATGGAGGGGGAGGTGTGTTCTTGACGCTGACCAATCAGGACGAGATCACCAAGTCAATAGCTACTGGAAAATTCTCAAACAACTTTAAAGCAGAGGCTGAGGCCGTCAGAGATGCTGCAACACTGGCTACTCAACACAAAAATAACATGCCCAATAAATTGGTGATTCTCACTGATGCAGTCAGTGCTATCTGCTCTAAAAAAAACCAAGAACAATGAACTAGATGACTTGAGATCTACCTTGGACCAACTATGCAATATCCAGAGAGTAGTCATTCAGTGGATACCATCACATTGTATAATATACACGGGAACGAACACGCAGACAAATTAGCTAAAGAGGGAGGAGATTACCACAAGAGAATAATCCGCTCAGTTATGATGAAGCCAAATCCATCCTCAGGGGTCAGTTCCATGAAAAATGGAAACGTGAACACCCAAAGCATAACGACAGTGACGGATACCACCAACTAATCAGGATTCAGGAGGGATTAATCATCATACTTCGCCTACGCACAGGCCACAATAGAATGAGAAATCACCAAATTCAAAATAGAAACTACCAGCCTATGGCCACTATACACTGGACAATATGACTACAAATCATGTTCTACAGGATTGTCTATAGTACACGGACCTGAGAAGAGTAATGTGGTCCACGCCCACCTCCATGGAGGAGAAATTATATGGGGCCATAGATTCGCCTAAACAGCTGACTTCATGAGAGACTGGAATCCTACTCTGACTGAGTCTTGATCGCAGAGAGAGAAAGAGAGAGAGAGAGAGTTTATGACAAAACTACACGCCCAAACAATGACAGTTGTCAGCACGAATATTTTGGACCCCAAATGTCAGTACTTGGTTCTCGTGTACAAATACGCCAAAAATCTTAACCTAATTTCCTGTTTGATAACAGCGACACCACATGTGATTCGTCACCAATTCTACATCAGTTGAGGCAACTCTCAACCAATTTTTCCTGTTCTCCTGGTTTAGGATTTATGTGAATAACAGTTCCGGACTGTTTCACGGTAAAACTAAATGGTTTTGCATCATGATGGTTTTGCAATGATTCAGCACGAGATTGATGACTTTTGCTCTGTCTGATCAACAAGTGATGGATTAAAGGGACGATAGTTGCAAATATCTGCCTCATCTCCATTGGCGGGGGGTCGGAATGTGGCTCTCAAACAGAAAACAAACCAGGCCCACACATTTAATGTTTGTTATACAGGAGATGGATGTGGACCAGAGGCCGCAGTAAATGGCAAAATAAAGACCAATCTCTATGACAATGTCTGCACACACACACACACAACTGAGAAGTGGAACCAGTCCTGCTTACTGGTATCTGAACTTTGCCACGCCCCAGAAGATTCACACCATTCGAATATATCATCGAGCTAGCACTATGATTTTGGTAAAGAATGCCACTCTGACAGTGGTGGCGTAGTGTTCCAGGGTAATGATATATCATACCATAATGTTTCTGTGAACACTATTGTAATCACCATACAAACGCAAATGGCACACATTAAGATTGAGTTCTCACCGACCATTTCGCAGGCCGGCAGTGCACTGACGGTGTGTGAGGTGCAAACATTTACAGACACCTATTGTCTGGACGGGTATTCTTGGTCGTTTTGTGCAGTGTGTAACGGGTGTTGCAAAGGCGGCGACGTCATCATCGGTACGTGTCACGGCAAATGTTCACATTGCTACAGGTGTTGTCTCAGTGTCTGTCCTTTGTGTGAGAAAAAATCCGGAAAAAGCCTACAGTGTAAACATCCTGGCTATACCTGTAATGATATTTGTCCCGATGGTAACTTTGGGTTATAGTACAAACAGACGTGTTCTGATGGGTGTGACCCGGAAAGTGCAGACTGTACGTGCAAGGAAACGTACTACGGAATCTGTGAACAGTTAATCGAAGCCTGCGTCTCGTATGTCGATGTTAAGAAGAGTCTGCAGACTACAACAAACCCAAGCATATGGATACTTCAATGTGTTTATGTGTTAGACTTGGTTCATTTCTTTGTGTTTTTCCTTGAAGCAATGGCTCATATGTGTTTCTGTGCTAGTCATGGCACATATCTTGGTGTGTTTTTGTGCTAGCCGTGGATCAAATCTTGGCTTGTGTGTGTGCGTGTGCTAGCCATGGCTCATATCTTGGTGTGTGTCATGTTAGTCATATCTCATATCTTGGTGTGTCCGTGTTATTCGTGTCTCATATCTTTATGTGCGTCTGAGTTTAGTAATATCTCATATCTAATTGTGTATCTGTGTTAGTTATGTGTCATATCTTCGTGTGTGCATGTCTGGGTTTGGGATATCCCATTATCTTTGTGTATGCCTATGTTAGTCATATATCTTTGTGTGTGTAAGGTGTTAGTCATGTCTCGTATCGCTGTGTACATGTCTGTGATACAGCTCATATCTTTGTGTGCATGTATGTGTTAGTCACCTCTAGTGGCTCGGGCAGATGGTGCTCGTAAACCTGGGAGGGCCGACCATCTAAGGGGAGAATCCCCTGCAGAAAAGATCATCTGCTGCTTTGCAGGAAGATTGGGGACAATCAAAGGCTAAAGGAAAGCAAAAAAAAAAGTAAAAAGTAAAGTACCCCCGTCACGTCAAGTGGCGTATAGGGAAATGTGGTGTTAGTGACCCTATATTTTACAGACCTTCAGCACATGATTTTTGGTGTAATGTAATCGGTATTACGCCCGTGCTGCTTTACTTTCCTAGAAAAAAATCCAGTACCCATTTAAGGCTGGGTGAACCCGGAAGCCGTCGGTTGGGATCGAACCCTACCCCTTTTCCTTTGTAGTCCAGTTCACTAACCACTGAGCTATCGCGGCTCTAAGGTAAGTAAACCTGAATAAAATGCTGGCTGAAATCGGATGCACTGGCGCAGAACACAGTGCAACGTATTTAACGGGTGTTCAATCAGAGTGGATCTGGCAGACTCTCAATGTGATGTTCCGTCTGTGGGGTCGATCAATTCACTTAACCTGACAGCTGACTTCATTTGAGAGTTTGGAATCCTACTCTGATTGAGTCCTGATCGCAGAGAGAGAGAGACATTGGTGCTGTTCATGACCGTTGTTGGATTTGCTTGACGCAAGTTATTTCCATGATACTTATTAATGTGAAATGCTTCGTCAGCCAGTTTTATCTCTTTAGCGAATTTGTCATTTAACAAAGACGGTCAACCAATGGATCGGGCGGATCATTTATACTCTAGCCTGAAAGAAGTGTACAAATTAAGTGAGCCCGCGTCTCGTATGTCGATGATTCCCACGTTAAGAAGAGTCTGCCGACTGCAATAAAGCATATGGATACAATAATGTTTCTGTGCTGGACATGGTTCATTTCTTGGTGTGTTTCTGTGCTAGCCATGGCTCATATGTTAGCTTGTGTGTGTGCTGGCCATGGCTCATATCGGTGTGTGTCATGTTAGTCATATCTCATATCTTGGTGTGTCCGTGTTAATCATGTCTCATATTTTTATGTGTATCTGTGTTAGTCATGTGTCATATCTTTGTGTGTGCATGTATGTTTTAGTGATATCTCATATCTTTGTGTGCATGTTTATGTTGGTCATATCTCATATCCCTGTGTGTGCATGGCTATGTTGGTCATATCTTATATCTTTGTGTGCATGTCTATGTTAGTAATGTTAGACTGGTGAAAATGACCATACACCAAATCTCAAATGATCACACGAAGTACATTGTTCTGCACCTTATAGTTTAGTTTTGGTCGACTGATCATCCTCATTGCACATTGCTCACATCCTTTGTGCACATCTTCTCTCAATCTCTCAGTGCTGCAAAATCCATGGTCTAACCACACGATGTGGCCATTAATATGTCTCGTAGAAGAAGGAAATGCCATCAGTGTGGTCACGCTTCGAAACTTTAACAGCAGTATATAATAAATGCAATTACGTACCACACGTTGTGCTGAACGCGTCTTTGAACGGGTTATAGGAGAACGGGTTATGGGAGTTTTTCGCTATAAAATTAAAAACATCTGGGAGGTTATAAAAGAGTAACACCCTGTTTTGACATGGGTCTGTGGGCAGGATTAGTGTTTAATGACAAAGGCTACTGTCTTAGGAACAATGAGGTCAGGTGTTATTGATCCAGAGCCACGACACTGCCAACGGAACAACGTCCAACATAGAGGTTATAAATATCTCTATTGTTCTTATTAGGCAGCGTAGTATGTTAAAATCTCACAGATCTTGTGATCAAATATTGAATCCAGCTTAGCATAGACGATAACTTGCAGGTGATCAGCCATGATCCATGAATTTAAGCTCCATCGACAAGGCCCCGGTCTTGGCTAGTTCGAACTGGTTCCTGTCTAACAAGGTCGAAGATAGGTTAAGCCAAATAAGGCATAGCCGTTCTTTTTAAGCTGTGATATACCATATTGTTTCCAGCTTTTCTACCAATCACACCCATTGCCAAATTAGTGCAGAAGAAGGCTTGCGTAGTCGATTTGGTCATGGTCCATAGGGGTTTTCCGGTAACCACTATTCCCATGGACTTCCGTTTTTTATCCGATGGCGGATCTAGTCCACGTTCTCTCGATCGCTGCAAAAAGTGCATTCGATGTCTGATTAATTTCAGTTCTCCATCGCACTCCTATGCGTTAAAGTCAAGATAATGATCTACTTATTACATTTGCGCTGATACAAGTGTTGTGAATGCGACCTTCCATCGTCTAGGCTTGTTCTGCGCTTTACGCCACATTGGTGCTCTACAAGAAAAGAAACACACTGGCAGTGTGGGTCGACATGGAGAAGGCTTTTGATAGGGTTTGGCGTGAGGGTTTAAAGAACAAGCTTTTTAGACTTGGCATCCAGGGTCGTTTATTCAATTGGGTCTCTCAATACCTTCAGGATAGAACGGCCAGAGTACAAGTGCAAGGTCAACTAAGTAAGAAGGTCTCTATCGTGCAAGGTGTCCCAGAAGGCGGAGTCTCGTCCCCAACACTCTTTAAATGACATCGTAATGGACATTCCATCCAGAATACACTCAGCAATATACGCAGATGATCTGGCGTTATGGGCTCGATAGGAAAGTATGTCGGCAGCTGAACCCAGGATGCAAGATGCCCTGGGTGAACATGAAAAGTGGACGGACCCGTTCTTACCAATCAACGAAAAGAAAACTTCATACACAATTTTCCTATCAAGAAAAACACTCTCTGCAAATTTAAGTTAAAGGATCATACACTCCCTATTGACCACAACCCAACACATCTTGGTGTCTCTATAGATAGATAGAGCAAGGATAAAAGCCAGAAAACGAACAAATATTATGAAGAAATTGGCAGGAACGGACTGGGGGGCAGACAGCAATATTTTGAAAAGGCTATACGTAGGAAGAGTCAGACCAGTTCTAGAATATGGAGTCAGACCAGTTCTAGAATATGTATCAGACCAGTTCTAGAATATGGAGTCAGCCTGGGCTATGGCTTCCAAATCACACCTTAGCAAAATTAACAGAATTACAGAACCGAATACAGCTGCCCGTATCATCACTGGTGCGATGAAATCTACACCTATCAAGACTCTAGAAACAGTAACAGGTTTACCACCCTTTGATGACAGACGGGTCACTAAAGTATTGCAACAGGCGGAGAAATATAGAAGGCTCCTTAGCCACCCCATGCACCAAAGAATATCTGGTCCCGGAATTGTACGACTAAAGAGGAGCAACTTCGCTGCAATTGCCAATGAACTAACTACTGGAGACCCAGTTTTTTCCCAAACAATATCGAAACCCTTGAGCCCATCTGATATATCTCCTCATGGAAAACATAAAATACCAGAACTTTAGGAAAACATAACAGGAATCATGAAAAAAGGCACCCAATCAGACACATAGCAGAAAACACGTAGCAGAAAAACATATACGCTATACTTTAATTTTTGCTGTTCTCCTGGTTTAGGATTTATGTGAATAACAGTTCCGGACTGTTTCACGGTAAAACTAAATGGTTTTGCATCATGATGGTTTTGCAATGATTCAGCACGAGATTGATGACTTTTGCTCTGTCTGATCAACAAGTGATGGATTAAAGGGACGATAGTTGCAAATATCTGCTTCATCTCCATTGGCGGGGGGTCGGAATGTGGCTCTCAAACAGAAAACAAACCAGGCCCACACATTTAATGTTTGTTATACAGGAGATGGATGTGGACCAGAGGCCGCAGTAAATGGCAAAATAAAGACCAATCTCTATGACAATGTCTGCACACACACACACACAACTGAGAAGTGGAACCAGTCCTGCTTACTGGTATCTGAACTTTGCAACGACCCAGAAGATTCACACCATTCGAATATATCATCGAGCTAGCACTATGATTTTGGTAAAGAATGCCACTCTGACAGTGGTGGCGTAGTGTTCCAGGGTAATGATATGTATGATATATATATATCATACCATAATGTTTCTGTGAACACTATTGTAATCACCATACAAACGCAAATGGCACACATTAAGATTGTGTTCTCACCGACCATTTCGCAGGCCGGCAGTGCACTGACGGTGTGTGAGGTGCAAACATTTACAGACACCTTATTGTCTGGACGGGTATTCTTGGTCGTTTTGTGCAGTGTGTAACGGGTGTTGCAAAGGCTGCGACGTCATCATCGGTACGTGTCACGGCAAATGTTCACATTGCTACAGGTGTTGTCTCAGTGTCTGTCCTTTGTGTGAGAAAAAATCCGGAAAAAGCCTACAGTGTAAACATCCTGGCTATACCTGTAATGATATTTGTCCCGATGGTAACTTTGGGTTATAGTACAAACAGACGTGTTCTGATGGGTGTGACCCGGAAAGTGCAGACTGTACGTGCAAGGAAACGTACTACGGAACCTGTGAACAGTTAATCGAAGCTGCGTCTCGTATGTCGATGTTAAGAAGAGTCTGCAGACTACAACAAACCCAAGCATATGGATACTTCAATGTGTTTATGTGCTAGACTTGGTTCATTTCTTTGTGTTTTTCCTTGAAGCAATGGCTCATATGTGTTTCTGTGCTAGTCATGGCACATATCTTGGTGTGTTTTTGTGCTAGCCGTGGCTCAAATCTTGGCTTGTGTGTGTGCGTGTGCTAGCCATGGCTCATATCTTGGTGTGTGTCATGTTAGTCATATCTCATATCTTGGTGTGTCCGTGTTATTCGTGTCTCATATCTTTATGTGCGTCTGAGTTAGTAATATCTCATATCTAATTGTGTATCTGTGTTAGTTAACACTGATAATGATCTACTTATTACATTTGCGCTGATACAAGTGTTGTGAATGCGACCTTCCATCGTCTAGGCTTGTTCTGCGCTTTACGCCACATTGGTGCTCTACAAGAAAAGAAACACACTGGCAGTGTGGGTCGACATGGAGAAGGCTTTTGATAGGGTTTGGCGTGAGGGTTTAAAGAACAAGCTTTTTAGACTTGGCATCCAGGGTCGTTTATTCAATTGGGTCTCTCAATACCTTCAGGATAGAACGGCCAGAGTACAAGTGCAAGGTCAACTAAGTAAGAAGGTCTCTATCGTGCAAGGTGTCCCAGAAGGCGGAGTCTCGTCCCCAACACTCTTTAAATGACATCGTAATGGACATTCCATCCAGAATACACTCAGCAATATACGCAGATGATCTGGCGTTATGGGCTCGATAGGAAAGTATGTCGGCAGCTGAACCCAGGATGCAAGATGCCCTGGGTGAACATGAAAAGTGGACGGACCCGTTCTTACCAATCAACGAAAAGAAAACTTCATACACAATTTTCCTATCAAGAAAAACACTCTCTGCAAATTTAAGTTAAAGGATCATACACTCCCTATTGACCACAACCCAACATATCTTGGTGTCTCTATAGATAGATAGAGCAAGGATAAAAGCCAGAAAACGAACAAATATTATGAAGAAATTGGCAGGAACGGACTGGGGGGCAGACAGCAATATTTTGAAAAGGCTATACGTAGGAAGAGTCAGACCAGTTCTAGAATATGGAGTCAGACCAGTTCTAGAATATGTATCAGACCAGTTCTAGAATATGGAGTCAGCCTGGGCTATGGCTTCCAAATCACACCTTAGCAAAATTAACAGAATTACAGAACCGAATACAGCTGCCCGTATCATCACTGGTGCGATGAAATCTACACCTATCAAGACTCTAGAAACAGTAACAGGTTTACCACCCTTTGATGACAGACGGGTCACTAAAGTATTGCAACAGGCGGAGAAATATAGAAGGCTCCTTAGCCACCCCATGCACCAAAGAATATCTGGTCCCGGAATTGTACGACTAAAGAGGAGCAACTTCGCTGCAATTGCCAATGAACTAACTACTGGAGACCCAGTTTTTTCCCAAACAATATCGAAACCCTTGAGCCCATCTGATATATCTCCTCATGGAAAACATAAAATACCAGAACTTTAGGAAAACATAACAGGAATCATGAAAAAAGGCACCCAATCAGACACATAGCAGAAAACACGTAGCAGAAAAACATATACGCTATACTTTAATTTTTGCTGTTCTCCTGGTTTAGGATTTATGTGAATAACAGTTCCGGACTGTTTCACGGTAAAACTAAATGGTTTTGCATCATGATGGTTTTGCAATGATTCAGCACGAGATTGATGACTTTTGCTCTGTCTGATCAACAAGTGATGGATTAAAGGGACGATAGTTGCAAATATCTGCTTCATCTCCATTGGCGGGGGGTCGGAATGTGGCTCTCAAACAGAAAACAAACCAGGCCCACACATTTAATGTTTGTTATACAGGAGATGGATGTGGACCAGAGGCCGCAGTAAATGGCAAAATAAAGACCAATCTCTATGACAATGTCTGCACACACACACACACAACTGAGAAGTGGAACCAGTCCTGCTTACTGGTATCTGAACTTTGCAACGCCCCAGAAGATTCACACCATTCGAATATATCATCGAGCTAGCACTATGATTTTGGTAAAGAATGCCACTCTGACAGTGGTGGCGTAGTGTTCCAGGGTAATGATATGTATGATATATATATATCATACCATAATGTTTCTGTGAACACTATTGTAATCACCATACAAACGCAAATGGCACACATTAAGATTGTGTTCTCACCGACCATTTCGCAGGCCGGCAGTGCACTGACGGTGTGTGAGGTGCAAACATTTACAGACACCTATTGTCTGGACGGGTATTCTTGGTCGTTTTGTGCAGTGTGTAACGGGTGTTGCAAAGGCTGCGACGTCATCATCGGTACGTGTCACGGCAAATGTTCACATTGCTACAGGTGTTGTCTCAGTGTCTGTCCTTTGTGTGAGAAAAAATCCGGAAAAAGCCTACAGTGTAAACATCCTGGCTATACCTGTAATGATATTTGTCCCGATGGTAACTTTGGGTTATAGTACAAACAGACGTGTTCTGATGGGTGTGACCCGGAAAGTGCAGACTGTACGTGCAAGGAAACGTACTACGGAACCTGTGAACAGTTAATCGAAGCCTGCGTCTCGTATGTCGATGTTAAGAAGAGTCTGCAGACTACAACAAACCCAAGCATATGGATACTTCAATGTGTTTATGTGCTAGACTTGGTTCATTTCTTTGTGTTTTTCCTTGAAGCAATGGCTCATATGTGTTTCTGTGCTAGTCATGGCACATATCTTGGTGTGTTTTTGTGCTAGCCGTGGCTCAAATCTTGGCTTGTGTGTGTGCGTGTGCTAGCCATGGCTCATATCTTGGTGTGTGTCATGTTAGTCATATCTCATATCTTGGTGTGTCCGTGTTATTCGTGTCTCATATCTTTATGTGCGTCTGAGTTAGTAATATCTCATATCTAATTGTGTATCTGTGTTAGTTATGTGTCATATCTTCGTGTGTGCATGTCTGGGTTTGGGATATCCCATTATCTTTGTGTATGCCTATGTTAGTCATATCTTATATCTTTGTGTGTGTAAGGTGTTAGTCATGTCTCGTATCGCTGTGTACATGTCTGTGATACAGCTCATATCTTTGTGTGCATGTATGTGTTAGTCACCTCTAGTGGCTCGGGCAGATGGTGCTCGTAAACCTGGGAGGGCCGACCATCTAAGGGGAGAATCCCCCTGCAGAAAAGATCATCTGCTGCTTTGCAGGAAGATTGGGGACAATCAAAGGCTAAAGGAAAGCAAAAAATAAGTAAAAAGTAAAGTACCTCCGTCACGTCAAGTGCGTATAGGGAAATGTGGTGTTAGTGACCCTATATTTTACAGACCTTCAGCACATGATTTTTGGTGTAATGTAATCGGTATTACGCCCGTGCTGCTTTACTTTCCTAGAAAAAAATCCAGTACCCATTTAAGGCTGGGTGAACCCGGAAGCCGTCGGTTGGGATCGAACCCTACCCCTTTTCCTTTGTAGTCCAGTTCACTAACCACTGAGCTATCGCGGCTCTAAGGTAAGTAAACCTGAATAAAATGCTGGCTGAAATCGGATGCACTGGCGCAGAACACAGTGCAACGTATTTAACGGGTGTTCAATCAGAGTGGATCTGGCAGACTCTCAATGTGATGTTCCGTCTGTGGGGTCGATCAATTCACTTAACCTGACAGCTGACTTCATTTGAGAGTTTGGAATCCTACTCTGATTGAGTCCTGATCGCAGAGAGAGAGAGACATTGGTGCTGTTCATGACCGTTGTTGGATTTGCTTGACGCAAGTTATTTCCATGATACTTATTAATGTGAAATGCTTCGTCAGCCAGTTTTATCTCTTTAGCGAATTTGTCATTTAACAAAGACGGTCAACCAATGGATCGGGCGGATCATATATACTCTAGCCTGAAAGAAGTGTACAAATTAAGTGAGCCCGCGTCTCGTATGTCGATGATTCCCACGTTAAGAAGAGTCTGCCGACTGCAATAAAGCATATGGATACTATAATGTTTCTGTGCTGGACATGGTTCATTTCTTGATGTGTTTCTGTGCTAGCCATGGCTCATATGTTAGCTTGTGTGTGTGCTGGCCATGGCTCATATCGGTGTGTGTCATGTTAGTCATATCTCATATCTTGGTGTGTCCGTGTTAATCATGTCTCATATTTTTATGTGTATCTGTGTTAGTCATGTGTCATATCTTTGTGTGTGCATGTATGTTTTAGTGATATCTCATATCTTTGTGTGCATGTTTATGTTGGTCATATCTCATATCCCTGTGTGTGCATGGCTATGTTGGTCATATCTCATATCTTTGTGTGCATGTCTATGTTAGTAATGTTAGACTGGTGAAAATGACCTTACACCAAATCTCAAATGATCACACGAAGTACATTGTTCTGCACCTTATAGTTTAGTTTTGGTCGACTGATCATCCTCATTGCACATTGCTCACATCCTTTGTGCACATCTTCTCTCAATCTCTCAGTGCTGCAAAATCCATGGTCTAACCACACGATGTGGCCATTAATATGTCTCGTAGAAGAAGGAAATGCCATCAGTACCCTGTGGTCACGCTTCGAAACTTTAACAGCAGTATATATAATAAATGCAATTACGTACCACACGTTGTGCTGAACGCGTCTTTGAACGTGTTATAGGAGAACGGGTTATGGAGATTTTTTCTCTATAAAATTAAAAACATCTGGGAGGTTATAAAAGAGTAACACCCTGTTTTGACATGGGTCTGTGGCAGGATTAGTGTTTAATGACAAAGGCTACTGTCTTAGGAACAATGAGGTCAGGTGTTATTGATCCAGAGCCACGACACTGCCAACGGAACAACGTCCAACATAGAGGTTATAAATATCTCTATTGTTCTTATTAGGCAGCGTAGTATGTTAAAATCTCACAGATCTTGTGATCAAATATTGAATCCAGCTTAGCATAGACGATAACTTGCAGGTGATCAGCCATGATCCATGAATTTAAGCTCCATCGACAAGGCCCCGTCTTGGCTAGTTCGAACTGGTTCCTGTCTAACAGGTCGAAGATAGGTTAAGCCAAATAAGGCATAGCCGTTCTTTTTAAGCTGTGATATACCATATTGTTTCCAGCTTTTCTACCAATCACACCCATTGCCAAATTAGTGCAGAAGAAGGCTTGCGTAGTCGATTTGGTCATGGTCCATAGGGGTTTTCCGGTAACCACTATTCCCATGGACTTCCGTTTTTTATCCGATGGCGGATCTAGTCCACGTTCTCTCGATCGCTGCAAAAAGTGCATTCGATGTCTGATTAATTTCAGTTCTCCATCGCACTCCTATGCGTTAAAGTCAAGATAATGATCTACTTATTACATTTGCGCTGATACAAGTGTTGTGAATGCGACCTTCCATCGTCTAGGCTTGTTCTGCGCTTTACGCCACATTGGTGCTCTACAAGAAAAGAAACACACTGGCAGTCTGGGTCGACATGGAGAAGGCTTTTGATAGGGTTTGGCGTGAGGGTTTAAAGAACAAGCTTTTTAGACTTGGCATCCAGGGTCGTTTATTCAATTGGGTCTCTCAATACCTTCAGGATAGAACGGCCAGAGTACAAGTGCAAGGTCAACTAAGTAAGAAGGTCTCTATCGTGCAAGGTGTCCCAGAAGGCGGAGTCTCGTCCCCAACACTCTTTAAATGACATCGTAATGGACATTCCATCCAGAATACACTCAGCAATATACGCAGATGATCTGGCGTTATGGGCTCGATAGGAAAGTATGTCGGCAGCTGAACCCAGGATGCAAGATGCCCTGGGTGAACATGAAAAGTGGACGGACCCGTTCTTACCAATCAACGAAAAGAAAACTTCATACACAATTTTCCTATCAAGAAAAACACTCTCTGCAAATTTAAGTTAAAGGATCATACACTCCCTATTGACCACAACCCAACATATCTTGGTGTCTCTATAGATAGATAGAGCAAGGATAAAAGCCAGAAAACGAACAAATATTATGAAGAAATTGGCAGGAACGGACTGGGGGGCAGACAGCAATATTTTGAAAAGGCTATACGTAGGAAGAGTCAGACCAGTTCTAGAATATGGAGTCAGACCAGTTCTAGAATATGTATCAGACCAGTTCTAGAATATGGAGTCAGCCTGGGCTATGGCTTCCAAATCACACCTTAGCAAAATTAACAGAATTACAGAACCGAATACAGCTGCCCGTATCATCACTGGTGCGATGAAATCTACACCTATCAAGACTCTAGAAACAGTAACAGGTTTACCACCCTTTGATGACAGACGGGTCACTAAAGTATTGCAACAGGCGGAGAAATATAGAAGGCTCCTTAGCCACCCCATGCACCAAAGAATATCTGGTCCCGGAATTGTACGACTAAAGAGGAGCAACTTCGCTGCAATTGCCAATGAACTAACTACTGGAGACCCAGTTTTTTCCCAAACAATATCGAAACCCTTGAGCCCATCTGATATATCTCCTCATGGAAAACATAAAATACCAGAACTTTAGGAAAACATAACAGGAATCATGAAAAAAGGCACCCAATCAGACACATAGCAGAAAAACACGTAGCAGAAAAACATATACGCTATACTTTAATTTTTGCTGTTCTCCTGGTTTAGGATTTATGTGAATAACAGTTCCGGACTGTTTCACGGTAAAACTAAATGGTTTTGCATCATGATGGTTTTGCAATGATTCAGCACGAGATTGATGACTTTTGCTCTGTCTGATCAACAAGTGATGGATTAAAGGGACGATAGTTGCAAATATCTGCTTCATCTCCATTGGCGGGGGGTCGGAATGTGGCTCTCAAACAGAAAACAAACCAGGCCCACACATTTAATGTTTGTTATACAGGAGATGGATGTGGACCAGAGGCCGCAGTAAATGGCAAAATAAAGACCAATCTCTATGACAATGTCTGCACACACACACACACACAACTGAGAAGTGGAACCAGTCCTGCTTACTGGTATCTGAACTTTGCAACGCCCCAGAAGATTCACACCATTCGAATATATCGTCGAGCTAGCACTATGATTTTGGTAAAGAATGCCACTCTGACAGTGGTGGCGTAGTGTTCCAGGGTAATGATATATCATACCATAATGTTTCTGTGAACACTATTGTAATCACCATACAAACGCAAATGGCACACATTAAGATTGAGTTCTCACCGACCATTTCGCAGGCCGGCAGTGCACTGACGGTGTGTGAGGTGCAAACATTTACAGACACCTATTGTCTGGACGGGTATTCTTGGTCGTTTTGTGCAGTGTGTAACGGGTGTTGCAAAGGCGGCGACGTCATCATCGGTACGTGTCACGGCAAATGTTCACATTGCTACAGGTGTTGTCTCAGTGTCTGTCCTTTGTGTGAGAAAAAATCCGGAAAAAGCCTACAGTGTAAACATCCTGGCTATACCTGTAATGATATTTGTCCCGATGGTAACTTTGGGTTATAGTACAAACAGACGTGTTCTGATGGGTGTGACCCGGAAAGTGCAGACTGTACGTGCAAGGAAACGTACTACGGAATCTGTGAACAGTTAATCGAAGCCTGCGTCTCGTATGTCGATGTTAAGAAGAGTCTGCAGACTACAACAAACCCAAGCATATGGATACTTCAATGTGTTTATGTGTTAGACTTGGTTCATTTCTTTGTGTTTTTCCTTGAAGCAATGGCTCATATGTGTTTCTGTGCTAGTCATGGCACATATCTTGGTGTGTTTTTGTGCTAGCCGTGGATCAAATCTTGGCTTGTGTGTGTGCGTGTGCTAGCCATGGCTCATATCTTGGTGTGTGTCATGTTAGTCATATCTCATATCTTGGTGTGTCCGTGTTATTCGTGTCTCATATCTTTATGTGCGTCTGAGTTTAGTAATATCTCATATCTAATTGTGTATCTGTGTTAGTTATGTGTCATATCTTCGTGTGTGCATGTCTGGGTTTGGGATATCCCATTATCTTTGTGTATGCCTATGTTAGTCATATATCTTTGTGTGTGTAAGGTGTTAGTCATGTCTCGTATCGCTGTGTACATGTCTGTGATACAGCTCATATCTTTGTGTGCATGTATGTGTTAGTCACCTCTAGTGGCTCGGGCAGATGGTGCTCGTAAACCTGGGAGGGCCGACCATCTAAGGGGAGAATCCCCCTGCAGAAAAGATCATCTGCTGCTTTGCAGGAAGATTGGGGACAATCAAAGGCTAAAGGAAAGCAAAAAAAAAGTAAAAAGTAAAGTACCCCCGTCACGTCAAGTGGCGTATAGGGAAATGTGGTGTTAGTGACCCTATATTTTACAGACCTTCAGCACATGATTTTTGGTGTAATGTAATCGGTATTACGCCCGTGCTGCTTTACTTTCCTAGAAAAAAATCCAGTACCCATTTAAGGCTGGGTGAACCCGGAAGCCGTCGGTTGGGATCGAACCCTACCCTTTTCCTTTGTAGTCCAGTTCACTAACCACTGAGCTATCGCGGCTCTAAGGTAAGTAAACCTGAATAAAATGCTGGCTGAAATCGGATGCACTGGCGCAGAACACAGTGCAACGTATTTAACGGGTGTTCAATCAGAGTGGATCTGGCAGACTCTCAATGTGATGTTCCGTCTGTGGGGTCGATCAATTCACTTAACCTGACAGCTGACTTCATTTGAGAGTTTGGAATCCTACTCTGATTGAGTCCTGATCGCAGAGAGAGAGAGACATTGGTGCTGTTCATGACCGTTGTTGGATTTGCTTGACGCAAGTTATTTCCATGATACTTATTAATGTGAAATGCTTCGTCAGCCAGTTTTATCTCTTTAGCGAATTTGTCATTTAACAAAGACGGTCAACCAATGGATCGGGCGGATCATTTATACTCTAGCCTGAAAGAAGTGTACAAATTAAGTGAGCCCGCGTCTCGTATGTCGATGATTCCCACGTTAAGAAGAGTCTGCCGACTGCAATAAAGCATATGGATACAATAATGTTTCTGTGCTGGACATGGTTCATTTCTTGGTGTGTTTCTGTGCTAGCCATGGCTCATATGTTAGCTTGTGTGTGTGCTGGCCATGGCTCATATCGGTGTGTGTCATGTTAGTCATATCTCATATCTTGGTGTGTCCGTGTTAATCATGTCTCATATTTTTATGTGTATCTGTGTTAGTCATGTGTCATATCTTTGTGTGTGCATGTATGTTTTAGTGATATCTCATATCTTTGTGTGCATGTTTATGTTGGTCATATCTCATATCCCTGTGTGTGCATGGCTATGTTGGTCATATCTCATATCTTTGTGTGCATGTCTATGTTAGTAATGTTAGACTGGTGAAAATGACCATACACCAAATCTCAAATGATCACACGAAGTACATTGTTCTGCACCTTATAGTTTAGTTTTGGTCGACTGATCATCCTCATTGCACATTGCTCACATCCTTTGTGCACATCTTCTCTCAATCTCTCAGTGCTGCAAAATCCATGGTCTAACCACACGATGTGGCCATTAATATGTCTCGTAGAAGAAGGAAATGCCATCAGTACTCTGTGGTCACGCTTCGAAACTTTAACAGCAGTATATAATAAATGCAATTACGTACCACACGTTGTGCTGAACGCGTCTTTGAACGGGTTATAGGAGAACGGGTTATGGGAGTTTTTCGCTATAAAATTAAAAACATCTGGGAGGTTATAAAAGAGTAACACCCTGTTTTGACATGGGTCTGTGGGCAGGATTAGTGTTTAATGACAAAGGCTACTGTCTTAGGAACAATGAGGTCAGGTGTTATTGATCCAGAGCCACGACACTGCCAACGGAACAACGTCCAACATAGAGGTTATAAATATCTCTATTGTTCTTATTAGGCAGCGTAGTATGTTAAAATCTCACAGATCTTGTGATCAAATATTGAATCCAGCTTAGCATTGACGATAACTTGCAGGTGATCAGCCATGATCCATGAATTTAAGCTCCATCGACAAGGCCCCGGTCTTGGCTAGTTCGAACTGGTTCCTGTCTAACAAGGTCGAAGATAGGTTAAGCCAAATAAGGCATAGCCGTTCTTTTTAAGCTGTGATATACCATATTGTTTCCAGCTTTTCTACCAATCACACCCATTGCCAAATTAGTGCAGAAGTAGGCTTGCGTAGTCGATTTGGTCATGGTCCATAGGGGTTTTCCGGTAACCACTATTCCCATGGACTTCCGTTTTTTATCCGATGGCGGATCTAGTCCACGTTCTCTCGATCGCTGCAAAAAGTGCATTCGATGTCTGATTAATTTCAGTTCTCCATCGCACTCCTATGCGTTAAAGTCAAGATAATGATCTACTTATTACATTTGCGCTGATACAAGTGTTGTGAATGCGACCTTCCATCGTCTAGGCTTGTTCTGCGCTTTACGCCACATTGGTGCTCTACAAGAAAAGAAACACACTGGCAGTGTGGGTCGACATGGAGAAGGCTTTTGATAGGGTTTGGCGTGAGGGTTTAAAGAACAAGCTTTTTAGACTTGGCATCCAGGGTCGTTTATTCAATTGGGTCTCTCAATACCTTCAGGATAGAACGGCCAGAGTACAAGTGCAAGGTCAACTAAGTAAGAAGGTCTCTATCGTGCAAGGTGTCCCAGAAGGCGGAGTCTCGTCCCCAACACTCTTTAAATGACATCGTAATGGACATTCCATCCAGAATACACTCAGCAATATACGCAGATGATCTGGCGTTATGGGCTCGATAGGAAAGTATGTCGGCAGCTGAACCCAGGATGCAAGATGCCCTGGGTGAACATGAAAAGTGGACGGACCCGTTCTTACCAATCAACGAAAAGAAAACTTCATACACAATTTTCCTATCAAGAAAAACACTCTCTGCAAATTTAAGTTAAAGGATCATACACTCCCTATTGACCACAACCCAACATATCTTGGTGTCTCTATAGATAGATAGAGCAAGGATAAAAGCCAGAAAACGAACAAATATTATGAAGAAATTGGCAGGAACGGACTGGGGGGCAGACAGCAATATTTTGAAAAGGCTATACGTAGGAAGAGTCAGACCAGTTCTAGAATATGGAGTCAGACCAGTTCTAGAATATGTATCAGACCAGTTCTAGAATATGGAGTCAGCCTGGGCTATGGCTTCCAAATCACACCTTAGCAAAATTAACAGAATTACAGAACCGAATACAGCTGCCCGTATCATCACTGGTGCGATGAAATCTACACCTATCAAGACTCTAGAAACAGTAACAGGTTTACCACCCTTTGATGACAGACGGGTCACTAAAGTATTGCAACAGGCGGAGAAATATAGAAGGCTCCTTAGCCACCCCATGCACCAAAGAATATCTGGTCCCGGAATTGTACGACTAAAGAGGAGCAACTTCGCTGCAATTGCCAATGAACTAACTACTGGAGACCCAGTTTTTTCCCAAACAATATCGAAACCCTTGAGCCCATCTGATATATCTCCTCATGGAAAACATAAAATACCAGAACTTTAGGAAAACATAACAGGAATCATGAAAAAGGCACCCAATCAGACACATAAAGAAAACACGTAGCAGAAAAACATATACGCTATACTTTAATTTTTGCTGTTCTCCTGGTTTAGGATTTATGTGAATAACAGTTCCGGACTGTTTCACGGTAAAACTAAATGGTTTTGCATCATGATGGTTTTGCAATGATTCAGCACGAGATTGATGACTTTTGCTCTGTCTGATCAACAAGTGATGGATTAAAGGGACGATAGTTGCAAATATCTGCCTCATCTCCATTGGCGGGGGTCGGAATGTGGCTCTCAAACAGAAAACAAACCAGGCCACACATTTAATGTTTGTTATACAGGAGATGGATGTGGACCAGAGGCCGCAGTAAATGGCAAAATAAAGACCAATCTCTATGACAATGTCTGCACACACACACACACACAACTGAGAAGTGGAACCAGTCCTGCTTACTGGTATCTGAACTTTGCCACGCCCCAGAAGATTCACACCATTCGAATATATCATCGAGCTAGCACTATGATTTTGGTAAAGAATGCCACTCTGACAGTGGTGGCGTAGTGTTCCAGGGTAATGATATATCATACCATAATGTTTCTGTGAACACTATTGTAATCACCATACAAACGCAAATGGCACACATTAAGATTGAGTTCTCACCGACCATTTCGCAGGCCGGCAGTGCACTGACGGTGTGTGAGGTGCAAACATTTACAGACACCTATTGTCTGGACGGGTATTCTTGGTCGTTTTGTGCAGTGTGTAACGGGTGTTGCAAAGGCTGCGACGTCATCATCGGTACGTGTCACGGCAAATGTTCACATTGCTACAGGTGTTGTCTCAGTGTCTGTCCTTTGTGTGAGAAAAAATCCGGAAAAAGCCTACAGTGTAAACATCCTGGCTATACCTGTAATGATATTTGTCCCGATGGTAACTTTGGGTTATAGTACAAACAGACGTGTTCTGATGGGTGTGACCCGGAAAGTGCAGACTGTACGTGCAAGGAAACGTACTACGGAACCTGTGAACAGTTAATCGAAGCCTGCGTCTCGTATGTCGATGTTAAGAAGAGTCTGCAGACTACAACAAACCCAAGCATATGGATACTTCAATGTGTTTATGTGCTAGACTTGGTTCATTTCTTTGTGTTTTTCCTTGAAGCAATGGCTCATATGTGTTTCTGTGCTAGTCATGGCACATATCTTGGTGTGTTTTTTGTGCTAGCCGTGGCTCAAATCTTGGCTTGTGTGTGTGCGTGTGCTAGCCATGGCTCATATCTTGGTGTGTGTCATGTTAGTCATATCTCATATCTTGGTGTGTCCGTGTTATTCGTGTCTCATATCTTTATGTGCGTCTGAGTTAGTAATATCTCATATCTAATTGTGTATCTGTGTTAGTTATGTGTCATATCTTCGTGTGTGCATGTCTGGGTTTGGGATATCCCATTATCTTTGTGTATGCCTATGTTAGTCATATATCTTTGTGTGTGTAAGGTGTTAGTCATGTCTCGTATCGCTGTGTACATGTCTGTGATACAGCTCATATCTTTGTGTGCATGTATGTGTTAGTCACCTCTAGTGGCTCGGGCAGATGGTGCTCGTAAACCTGGGAGGGCCGACCATCTAAGGGGAGAATCCCCTGCAGAAAAGATCATCTGCTGCTTTGCAGGAAGATTGGGGACAATCAAAGGCTAAAGGAAAGCAAAAAAAAAGTAAAAAGTAAAGTACCCCCGTCACGTCAAGTGGCGTATAGGGAAATGTGGTGTTAGTGACCCTATATTTTACAGACCTTCAGCACATGATTTTTGGTGTAATGTAATCGGTATTACGCCCGTGCTGCTTTACTTTCCTAGAAAAAAATCCAGTACCCATTTAAGGCTGGGTGAACCCGGAAGCCGTCGGTTGGGATCGAACCCTACCCCTTTTCCTTTGTAGTCCAGTTCACTAACCACTGAGCTATCGCGGCTCTAAGGTAAGTAAACCTGAATAAAATGCTGGCTGAAATCGGATGCACTGGCGCAGAACACAGTGCAACGTATTTAACGGGTGTTCAATCAGAGTGGATCTGGCAGACTCTCAATGTGATGTTCCGTCTGTGGGGTCGATCAATTCACTTAACCTGACAGCTGACTTCATTTGAGAGTTTGGAATCCTACTCTGATTGAGTCCTGATCGCAGAGAGAGAGAGACATTGGTGCTGTTCATGACCGTTGTTGGATTTGCTTGACGCAAGTTATTTCCATGATACTTATTAATGTGAAATGCTTCGTCAGCCAGTTTTATCTCTTTAGCGAATTTGTCATTTAACAAAGACGGTCAACCAATGGATCGGGCGGATCATTTATACTCTAGCCTGAAAGAAGTGTACAAATTAAGTGAGCCCGCGTCTCGTATGTCGATGATTCCCACGTTAAGAAGAGTCTGCCGACTGCAATAAAGCATATGGATACAATAATGTTTCTGTGCTGGACATGGTTCATTTCTTGGTGTGTTTCTGTGCTAGCCATGGCTCATATGTTAGCTTGTGTGTGTGCTGGCCATGGCTCATATCGGTGTGTGTCATGTTAGTCATATCTCATATCTTGGTGTGTCCGTGTTAATCATGTCTCATATTTTTATGTGTATCTGTGTTAGTCATGTGTCATATCTTTGTGTGTGCATGTATGTTTTAGTGATATCTCATATCTTTGTGTGCATGTTTATGTTGGTCATATCTCATATCCCTGTGTGTGCATGGCTATGTTGGTCATATCTCATATCTTTGTGTGCATGTCTATGTTAGTAATGTTAGACTGGTGAAAATGACCATACACCAAATCTCAAATGATCACACGAAGTACATTGTTCTGCACCTTATAGTTTAGTTTTGGTCGACTGATCATCCTCATTGCACATTGCTCACATCCTTTGTGCACATCTTCTCTCAATCTCTCAGTGCTGCAAAATCCATGGTCTAACCACACGATGTGGCCATTAATATGTCTCGTAGAAGAAGGAAATGCCATCAGTACTGTGGTCACGCTTCGAAACTTTAACAGCAGTATATAATAAATGCAATTACGTACCACACGTTGTGCTGAACGCGTCTTTGAACGGGTTATAGGAGAACGGGTTATGGGAGTTTTTCGCTATAAAATTAAAAACATCTGGGAGGTTATAAAAGAGTAACACCCTGTTTTGACATGGGTCTGTGGGCAGGATTAGTGTTTAATGACAAAGGCTACTGTCTTAGAACAATGAGGTCAGGTGTTATTGATCCAGAGCCACGACACTGCCAACGGAACAACGTCCAACATAGAGGTTATAATATCTCTATTGTTCTTATTAGGCAGCGTAGTATGTTAAAATCTCACAGATCTTGTGATCAAATATTGAATCCAGCTTAGCATTGACGATAACTTGCAGGTGATCAGCCATGATCCATGAATTTAAGCTCCATCGACAAGGCCCCGGTCTTGGCTAGTTCGAACTGGTTCCTGTCTAACAAGGTCGAAGATAGGTTAAGCCAAATAAGGCATAGCCGTTCTTTTTAAGCTGTGATATACCATATTGTTTCCAGCTTTTCTACCAATCACACCCATTGCCAAATTAGTGCAGAAGTAGGCTTGCGTAGTCGATTTGGTCATGGTCCATAGGGGTTTTCCGGTAACCACTATTCCCATGGACTTCCGTTTTTTATCCGATGGCGGATCTAGTCCACGTTCTCTCGATCGCTGCAAAAAGTGCATTCGATGTCTGATTAATTTCAGTTCTCCATCGCACTCCTATGCGTTAAAGTCAAGATAATGATCTACTTATTACATTTGCGCTGATACAAGTGTTGTGAATGCGACCTTCCATCGTCTAGGCTTGTTCTGCGCTTTACGCCACATTGGTGCTCTACAAGAAAGAAACACACTGGCAGTGTGGGTCGACATGGAGAAGGCTTTTGATAGGGTTTGGCGTGAGGGTTTAAAGAACAAGCTTTTTAGACTTGGCATCCAGGGTCGTTTATTCAATTGGGTCTCTCAATACCTTCAGGATAGAACGGCCAGAGTACAAGTGCAAGGTCAACTAAGTAAGAAGGTCTCTATCGTGCAAGGTGTCCCAGAAGGCGGAGTCTCGTCCCCAACACTCTTTAAATGACATCGTAATGGACATTCCATCCAGAATACACTCAGCAATATACGCAGATGATCTGGCGTTATGGGCTCGATAGGAAAGTATGTCGGCAGCTGAACCCAGGATGCAAGATGCCCTGGGTGAACATGAAAAGTGGACGGACCCGTTCTTACCAATCAACGAAAAGAAAACTTCATACACAATTTTCCTATCAAGAAAAACACTCTCTGCAAATTTAAGTTAAAGGATCATACACTCCCTATTGACCACAACCCAACATATCTTGGTGTCTCTATAGATAGATAGAGCAAGGATAAAAGCCAGAAAACGAACAAATATTATGAAGAAATTGGCAGGAACGGACTGGGGGGCAGACAGCAATATTTTGAAAAGGCTATACGTAGAAGAGTCAGACCAGTTCTAGAATATGGAGTCAGACCAGTTCTAGAATATGGATCAGACCAGTTCTAGAATATGGAGTCAGCCTGGGCTATGGCTTCCAAATCACACCTTAGCAAAATTAACAGAATTACAGAACCGAATACAGCTGCCCGTATCATCACTGGTGCGATGAAATCTACACCTATCAAGACTCTAGAAACAGTAACAGGTTTACCACCCTTTGATGACAGACGGGTCACTAAAGTATTGCAACAGGCGGAGAAATATAGAAGGCTCCTTAGCCACCCCATGCACCAAAGAATATCTGGTCCCGGAATTGTACGACTAAAGAGGAGCAACTTCGCTGCAATTGCCAATGAACTAACTACTGGAGACCCAGTTTTTTCCCAAAACAATCGAAACCCTTGAGCCCATCTGATATATCTCCTCATGGAAAACATAAAATACCAGAACTTTAGGAAAACATAACAGGAATCATGAAAAAAGGCACCCAATCAGACACATAAAGAAAACACGTAGCAGAAAAACATATACGCTATACTTTAATTTTTGCTGTTCTCCTGGTTTAGGATTTATGTGAATAACAGTTCCGGACTGTTTCACGGTAAAACTAAATGGTTTTGCATCATGATGGTTTTGCAATGATTCAGCACGAGATTGATGACTTTTGCTCTGTCTGATCAACAAGTGATGGATTAAAGGGACGATAGTTGCAAATATCTGCCTCATCTCCATTGGCGGGGGGTCGGAATGTGGCTCTCAAACAGAAAACAAACCAGGCCCACACATTTAATGTTTGTTATACAGGAGATGGATGTGGACCAGAGGCCGCAGTAAATGGCAAAATAAAGACCAATCTCTATGACAATGTCTGCACACACACACACACAACTGAGAAGTGGAACCAGTCCTGCTTACTGGTATCTGAACTTTGCCACGCCCCAGAAGATTCACACCATTCGAATATATCATCGAGCTAGCACTATGATTTTGGTAAAGAATGCCACTCTGACAGTGGTGGCGTAGTGTTCCAGGGTAATGATATATCATACCATAATGTTTCTGTGAACACTATTGTAATCACCATACAAACGCAAATGGCACACATTAAGATTGAGTTCTCACCGACCATTTCGCAGGCCGGCAGTGCACTGACGGTGTGTGAGGTGCAAACATTTACAGACACCTATTGTCTGGACGGGTATTCTTGGTCGTTTTGTGCAGTGTGTAACGGGTGTTGCAAAGGCTGCGACGTCATCATCGTACGTGTCACGGCAAATGTTCACATTGCTACAGGTGTTGTCTCAGTGTCTGTCCTTTGTGTGAGAAAAAATCCGGAAAAAGCCTACAGTGTAAACATCCTGGCTATACCTGTAATGATATTTGTCCCGATGGTAACTTTGGGTTATAGTACAAACAGACGTGTTCTGATGGGTGTGACCCGGAAAGTGCAGACTGTACGTGCAAGGAAACGTACTACGGAACCTGTGAACAGTTAATCGAAGCCTGCGTCTCGTATGTCGATGTTAAGAAGAGTCTGCAGACTACAACAAACCCAAGCATATGGATACTTCAATGTGTTTATGTGCTAGACTTGGTTCATTTCTTTGTGTTTTTCCTTGAAGCAATGGCTCATATGTGTTTCTGTGCTAGTCATGGCACATATCTTGGTGTGTTTTTGTGCTAGCCGTGGCTCAAATCTTGGCTTGTGTGTGTGCGTGTGCTAGCCATGGCTCATATCTTGGTGTGTGTCATGTTAGTCATATCTCATATCTTGGTGTGTCCGTGTTATTCGTGTCTCATATCTTTATGTGCGTCTGAGTTAGTAATATCTCATATCTAATTGTGTATCTGTGTTAGTTATGTGTCATATCTTCGTGTGTGCATGTCTGGGTTTGGGATATCCCATTATCTTTGTGTATGCCTATGTTAGTCCTATATCTTTGTGTGTGTAAGGTGTTAGTCATGTCTCGTATCGCTGTGTACATGTCTGTGATACAGCTCATATCTTTGTGTGCATGTATGTGTTAGTCACCTCTAGTGGCTCGGGCAGATGGTGCTCGTAAACCTGGGAGGGCCGACCATCTAAGGGGAGAATCCCCCTGCAGAAAAGATCATCTGCTGCTTTGCAGGAAGATTGGGGACAATCAAAGGCTAAAGGAAAGCAAAAAAAAGTAAAAAGTAAAGTACCTCCGTCACGTCAAGTGGCGTATAGGGAAATGTGGTGTTAGTGACCCTATATTTTACAGACCTTCAGCACATGATTTTTGGTGTAATGTAATCGGTATTACGCCCGTGCTGCTTTACTTTCCTAGAAAAAAATCCAGTACCCATTTAAGGCTGGGTGAACCCGGAAGCCGTCGGTTGGGATCGAACCCTACCCCTTTTCCTTTGTAGTCCAGTTCACTAACCACTGAGCTATCGCGGCTCTAAGGTAAGTAAACCTGAATAAAATGCTGGCTGAAATCGGATGCACTGGCGCAGAACACAGTGCAACGTATTTAACGGGTGTTCAATCAGAGTGGATCTGGCAGACTCTCAATGTGATGTTCCGTCTGTGGGGTCGATCAATTCACTTAACCTGACAGCTGACTTCATTTGAGAGTTTGGAATCCTACTCTGATTGAGTCCTGATCGCAGAGAGAGAGAGACATTGGTGCTGTTCATGACCGTTGTTGGATTTGCTTGACGCAAGTTATTTCCATGATACTTATTAATGTGAAATGCTTCGTCAGCCAGTTTTATCTCTTTAGCGAATTTGTCATTTAACAAAGACGGTCAACCAATGGATCGGGCGGATCATTTATACTCTAGCCTGAAAGAAGTGTACAAATTAAGTGAGCCCGCGTCTCGTATGTCGATGATTCCCACGTTAAGAAGAGTCTGCCGACTGCAATAAAGCATATGGATACAATAATGTTTCTGTGCTGGACATGGTTCATTTCTTGGTGTGTTTCTGTGCTAGCCATGGCTCATATGTTAGCTTGTGTGTGTGCTGGCCATGGCTCATATCGGTGTGTGTCATGTTAGTCATATCTCATATCTTGGTGTGTTAATCATGTCTCATATTTTTATGTGTATCTGTGTTAGTCATGTGTCATATCTTTGTGTGTGCATGTATGTTTTAGTGATATCTCATATCTTTGTGTGCATGTTTATGTTGGTCATATCTCATATCCCTGTGTGTGCATGGCTATGTTGGTCATATCTCATATCTTTGTGTGCATGTCTATGTTAGTAATGTTAGACTGGTGAAAATGACCACCTACACCAAATCTCAATGATCACACGAAGTACATTGTTCTGCACCTTATAGTTTAGTTTTGGTCGACTGATCATCCTCATTGCACATTGCTCACATCCTTTGTGCACATCTTCTCTCAATCTCTCAGTGCTGCAAAATCCATGGTCTAACCACACGATGTGGCCATTAATATGTCTCGTAGAAGAAGGAAATGCCATCAGTGTGGTCACGCTTCGAAACTTTAACAGCAGTATATAATAAATGCAATTACGTACCACACGTTGTGCTGAACGCGTCTTTGAACGGGTTATAGGAGAACGGGTTATGGGAGTTTTTCGCTATAAAATTAAAAACATCTGGGAGGTTATAAAAGAGTAACACCCTGTTTTGACATGGGTCTGTGGCAGGATTAGTGTTTAATGACAAAGGCTACTGTCTTAGGAACAATGAGGTCAGGTGTTATTGATCCAGAGCCACGACACTGCCAACGGAACAACGTCCAACATAGAGGTTATAAATATCTCTATTGTTCTTATTAGGCAGCGTAGTATGTTAAAATCTCACAGATCTTGTGATCAAATATTGAATCCAGCTTAGCATAGACGATAACTTGCAGGTGATCAGCCATGATCCATGAATTTAAGCTCCATCGACAAGGCCCCGGTCTTGGCTAGTTCGAACTGGTTCCTGTCTAACAAGGTCGAAGATAGGTTAAGCCAAATAAGGCATAGCCGTTCTTTTTAAGCTGTGATATACCATATTGTTTCCAGCTTTTCTACCAATCACACCCATTGCCAAATTAGTGCAGAAGAAGGCTTGCGTAGTCGATTTGGTCATGGTCCATAGGGGTTTTCCGGTAACCACTATTCCCATGGACTTCCGTTTTTTATCCGATGGCGGATCTAGTCCACGTTCTCTCGATCGCTGCAAAAAGTGCATTCGATGTCTGATTAATTTCAGTTCTCCATCGCACTCCTATGCGTTAAAGTCAAGATAATGATCTACTTATTACATTTGCGCTGATACAAGTGTTGTGAATGCGACCTTCCATCGTCTAGGCTTGTTCTGCGCTTTACGCCACATTGGTGCTCTACAAGAAAAGAAACACACTGGCAGTGTGGGTCGACATGGAGAAGGCTTTTGATAGGGTTTGGCGTGAGGTTTAAAGAACAAGCTTTTTAGACTTGGCATCCAGGGTCGTTTATTCAATTGGGTCTCTCAATACCTTCAGGATAGAACGGCCAGAGTACAAGTGCAAGGTCAACTAAGTAAGAAGGTCTCTATCGTGCAAGGTGTCCCAGAAGGCGGAGTCTCGTCCCCAACACTCTTTAAATGACATCGTAATGGACATTCCATCCAGAATACACTCAGCAATATACGCAGATGATCTGGCGTTATGGGCTCGATAGGAAAGTATGTCGGCAGCTGAACCCAGGATGCAAGATGCCCTGGGTGAACATGAAAAGTGGACGGACCCGTTCTTACCAATCAACGAAAAGAAAACTTCATACACAATTTTCCTATCAAGAAAAACACTCTCTGCAAATTTAAGTTAAAGGATCATACACTCCCTATTGACCACAACCCAACATATCTTGGTGTCTCTATAGATAGATAGAGCAAGGATAAAAGCCAGAAAACGAACAAATATTATGAAGAAATTGGCAGGAACGGACTGGGGGCAGACAGCAATATTTTGAAAAGGCTATACGTAGGAAGAGTCAGACCAGTTCTAGAATTGGAGTCAGACCAGTTCTAGAATATGGAGTCAGACCAGTTCTAGAATATGGAGTCAGACCAGTTCTAGAATATGGAGTCAGCCTGGGCTATGGCTTCCAAATCACACCTTAGCAAAATTAACAGAATTACAGAACCGAATACAGCTGCCCGTATCATCACTGGTGCGATGAAATCTACACCTATCAAGACTCTAGAAACAGTAACAGGTTTACCACCCTTTGATGACAGACGGGTCACTAAAGTATTGCAACAGGCGGAGAAATATAGAAGGCTCCTTAGTCACCCCATGCACCAAAGAATATCTGGTCCCGGAATTGTACGACTAAAGAGGAGCAACTTCGCTGCAATTGCCAATGAACTAACTACTGGAGACCCAGTTTTTTCCCAAACAATATCGAAACCCTTGAGCCCATCTGATATATCTCCTCATGGAAAACATAAAATACCAGAACTTTAGGAAAACATAACAGGAATCATGAAAAAAGGCACCCAATCAGACACATTAAGAAAACACGTAGCAGAAAAACATATACGCTATACTTTAATTTTTGCTGTTCTCCTGGTTTAGGATTTATGTGAATAACAGTTCCGGACTGTTTCACGGTAAAACTAAATGGTTTTGCATCATGATGGTTTTGCAATGATTCAGCACGAGATTGATGACTTTTGCTCTGTCTGATCAACAAGTGATGGATTAAAGGGACGATAGTTGCAAATATCTGCCTCATCTCCATTGGCGGGGGGTCGGAATGTGGCTCTCAAACAGAAAACAAACCAGGCCCACACATTTAATGTTTGTTATACAGGAGATGGATGTGGACCAGAGGCCGCAGTAAATGGCAAAAAAAGACCAATCTCTATGACAATGTCTGCACACACACACACACACAACTGAGAAGTGGAACCAGTCCTGCTTACTGGTATCTGAACTTTGCACGCCCCAGAAGATTCACACCATTCGAATATATCATCGAGCTAGCACTATGATTTTGGTAAAGAATGCCACTCTGACAGTGGTGGCGTAGTGTTCCAGGGTAATGATATATCATACCATAATGTTTCTGTGAACACTATTGTAATCACCATACAAACGCAAATGGCACACATTAAGATTGAGTTCTCACCGACCATTTCGCAGGCCGGCAGTGCACTGACGGTGTGTGAGGTGCAAACATTTACAGACACCTATTGTCTGGACGGGTATTCTTGGTCGTTTTGTGCAGTGTGTAACGGGTGTTGCAAAGGCTGCGACGTCATCATCGGTACGTGTCACGGCAAATGTTCACATTGCTACAGGTGTTGTCTCAGTGTCTGTCCTTTGTGTGAGAAAAAATCCGGAAAAAGCCTACAGTGTAAACATCCTGGCTATACCTGTAATGATATTTGTCCCGATGGTAACTTTCGGTTATAGTACAAACAGACGTGTTCTGATGGGTGTGACCCGGAAAGTGCAGACTGTACGTGCAAGGAAACGTACTACGGAACCTGTGAACAGTTAATCGAAGCCTGCGTCTCGTATGTCGATGTTAAGAAGAGTCTGCAGACTACAACAAACCCAAGCATATGGATACTTCAATGTGTTTATGTGCTAGACTTGGTTCATTTCTTTGTGTTTTTCCTTGAAGCAATGGCTCATATGTGTTTCTGTGCTAGTCATGGCACATATCTTGGTGTGTTTTTGTGCTAGCCGTGGCTCAAATCTTGGCTTGTGTGTGTGCGTGTGCTAGCCATTGCTCATATCTTGGTGTGTGTCATGTTAGTCATATCTCACATCTTGGTGTGTCCGTGTTATTCGTGTCTCATATCTTTATGTGCGTCTGAGTTAGTAATATCTCATATCTAATTGTGTATCTGTGTTAGTTATGTGTCATATCTTCGTGTGTGCATGTCTGGGTTTGGGATATCCCATTATCTTTGTGTATGCCTATGTTAGTCATATCTTATATCTTTGTGTGTGTAAGGTGTTAGTATGTCTCGTATCGCTGTGTACATGTCTGTGATACAGCTCATATCTTTGTGTGCATGTATGTGTTAGTCACCTCTAGTGGCTCGGGCAGATGGTGCTCGTAAACCTGGGAGGGCCGACCATCTAAGGGGAGAATCCCCCTGCAGAAAAGATCATCTGCTGCTTTGCAGGAAGATTGGGGACAATCAAAGGCTAAAGGAAAGCAAAAAATAAGTAAAAAGTAAAGTACCTCCGTCACGTCAAGTGGCGTATAGGGAAATGTGGTGTTAGTGACCCTATATTTTACAGACCTTCAGCACATGATTTTTGGTGTAATGTAATCGGTATTACGCCCGTGCTGCTTTACTTTCCTAGAAAAAAATCCAGTACCCATTTAAGGCTGGGTGAACCCGGAAGCCGTCGGTTGGGATCGAACCCTACCCCTTTTCCTTTGTAGTCCAGTTCACTAACCACTGAGCTATCGCGGCTCTAAGGTAAGTAAACCTGAATAAAATGCTGGCTGAAATCGGATGCACTGGCGCAGAACACAGTGCAACGTATTTAACGGGTGTTCAATCAGAGTGGATCTGGCAGACTCTCAATGTGATGTTCCGTCTGTGGGGTCGATCAATTCACTTAACCTGACAGCTGACTTCATTTGAGAGTTTGGAATCCTACTGTGATTGAGTCCTGATCGCAGAGAGAGAGAGACATTGGTGCTGTTCATGACCGTTGTTGGATTTGCTTGACGCAAGTTATTTTCCATGATACTTATTAATGTGAAATGCTTCGTCAGCCAGTTTTATCTCTTAGCGAATTTGTCATTTAACAAAGACGGTCAACCAATGGATCGGGCGGATCATATATACTCTAGCCTGAAAGAAGTGTACAAATTAAGTGAGCCCGCGTCTCGTATGTCGATGATTCCCACGTTAAGAAGAGTCTGCCGACTGCAATAAAGCATATGGATACAATAATGTTTCTGTGCTGGACATGGTTCATTTCTTGATGTGTTTCTGTGCTAGCCATGCTCATATGTTAGCTTGTGTGTGTGCTGGCCATGGCTCATATCGGTGTGTGTCATGTTAGTCATATCTCATATCTTGGTGTGTTAATCATGTCTCATATTTTTATGTGTATCTGTGTTAGTCATGTGTCATATCTTTGTGTGTGCATGTATGTTTTAGTGATATCTCATATCTTTTGTGTGCATGTTTATGTTGGTCATATCTCATATCCCTGTGTGTGCATGGCTATGTTGGTCATATCTCATATCTTTGTGGTGCATGTCTATGTTAGTAATGTTAGACTGGTGAAAATGACCATACA